>JAUIMM010000045.1:16132500-17332500 GCA_031769625.1 Taudactylus pleione | reverse complement strand
ATTGCGTGTCACAATAAACTAAAAAAACCTTTATTATACCAAGCAGCTGCAGTCAAGCAATAGTGGCTGCCTGGACCCCACAGATACATCCAGCTTTACCCGCTGCCTGCGCTGCTGCAGTGATCAGCAGAGCACAGACAGCGGTTATAGAATGATTTTTCTTTACCCCCCTGACAGCTGGCGTCCAGAGGCAAATGCTTCCATTGCCTCTGGGACTTCCGTCACTGCTATATACAGTAAAAGTATCAAACCAAAGTGAAGGACAAAAAAAAAGAAGTAGAAATAATAACATGAGATCTTTTTGTTAACTTCTCTTAATATTTACTAGGACGGATATTTTGGAACTTTGTGCCACCTACTGTACAATAGCTTACTTTTTCAAAATAGTTTACTATTTAAAAACAAAACAACAGTCACTGGCTATAGAATTTGAGAGGGACTGCCAAAATGAATGGGATAAATCAGGAATATCGTAGGGGTGATTGCCCATTAGGAGGAATGTCTGGTATTGCTCTTCTTCTGCATGAATGGGATTAACTGGTGGCTCGTGAAACATTCTAAGCAAAGTAAGAGGAGCGAACAATGAGAGATCACATTTTCATTTAATTGAAATTATCTATTATTAAAACAAAACAAAGCGTTCCAAATGTATTGCCTTAAACTTCAATTTCATTTAATTTTTTTTTTATTAAGAAGCCCAGCATGCAACGAGCAATTACAAATATGGTTTACCTGCAGTTTCGCCAACTGAGCATTTTCATGTTTTTTAATTGCTGATCAAGGTCTCTTTACTTTTAAAGAGAAGACAAGGTCATCATGTAGTTAAAAGAATCCCACAGCGCTCGTTGAAGAAAATTATTCTCTTATGTAAATTTTAATATTGCAAGATTTTTTAACCTTTTATGTTCTCCTGTGTAGGCTTAAATGGAAGGCAGGCATTAGAAAAACTGGAACAAGGGTACAGAATCCCCAAACCTCTGAATTGCCCCAAGGACCTGTACAACATCATGTTGGATTGTTGGAATGAAGACCCAGAGAACCGGCCAACCTTTGCAACATTACAGTGGAGGCTTGAAGATTATTTTGAAACAGACTCTTCAGCTTATTTTGATGCAAATGCATTTGTAAACCCTAGGTAAACGGAAACTCCATAATAATTGATTCATAAGGTCTTATTATCTCTGAGACACTAATACTGAATAGCAAAATTAAAAAATAAGGGGTCAGTAAAATATATCAGACCATTTAAATGAAGCACAATGAAAATCATTTCAACAATTATTTGAAGTCGTACATCACTACCTGAAGAAATTGGTCACATGTCTAAATCATGGATTTAAATGGCTTATGTGACCAAACTAGCACTTTAATGCATTATAAGCATTCTGGAATAATAGTCAAATACAGTTTACAAAGATGTAAAAGAATTCTACCCTTGGCTCTGAAATATATTTGACTCTCTACTGTGTGAAGGTATATCTTACTTAGCATTCTCATTGACCTAAGCTGCCTAAATAGATGTGAAACAATAGTTAGAATTTCCACTGTCTATTTCCATTGCATTTTATTGTCTATACAACTTCTGCAAACTTTTCTTATACTGTATAACAAATCAGGCATAGTCTTAAGAACAGGGGAACTAATTCAGAGATGTACGTAAATCCGATATACGTAGATATCTGATGTTTGCAGATCTGCATAGGCACAGGAGCTGCACTGTGTATGTACAGATTTGTGTTGGCACTGTCGCTTACGGTGCCCCAAAAGCTGCACCATGATTGACATGCTGCATGCATTTGGGGGCGGCAATGGTTAGCCTTCCAGAAAACAGGGCATGTCGGCCCTGTGCTCTGGGTTTGCTGAAGCCAGTGGCTTCGTCCTTGGATGCGGTTTTCATTGACCCCCGGCAGCATGATTTCACTGGACATCCTGAGTAACCAGAGGGTTACTCAGTTATTAGATGTTCGCACAGTTGACCCGACGCTGCTTCTTCAGATGCAGCAGCGAATCACAGAAGCCTCAGCCTGCAGTGGGGATCTCTTTACTAAAGATACCACCTGAATCTTTTGCATAATTTTGCACAGCGGCTGTGCCTTTAGCGTCCATCTCTGAATTAGACCCTATATTCTTGCCTGGTAGTATACTGTATAGGGATGGGGGCTTTTGAGTATTATTTTGAGTACAAAAAAATCAAAAACTTCAATGATGCTCGCTAGGGCACATGTTGCCAACATAGCCCCTAATTTAGGTACAGTTTCTGGTGCAAGTCTCCTTTCCATTCGCTGAGATTCTCAGATGCACTTATAGAACTTAAAATGATTCCTCTTTAGACAATCACTGTAGTATTGCCATGTTTTGAGAGTGTGAAACATAGGCTGGCAGGCATTAGGAACTCAAACATCTGTACTCCTTCCTTGAATACAGAGAGCCAATGCCAGCAGGCATGCTACTGTATGTGCCCCTCTGACAGTGACTTAGTTGGAATCTGAGCAATAAATGTTGCAGCCTGTGAGTATACTAGTCAGGGCATTAGTAAGATATCTGGGTGGGGAGCTTAATAAAAAGTATGAGGGAATGAATTAAGATTTCAATTGACATGTAACAGAGGCCCTGATTCAGAGACGGAGAAAGAGCGCTCGCTTTGAATCTGGGCGTTTTTGTTTTTTTTTCTGCGGCCTCCTGGCCGCGCGCATAGCTGTGGGTGACCACCCACAGCTATAGTGAGCAGCCAGGATGATGGTCGCCATGGCGTTGCGGAATTGTCTAAATAGATTGGAGAGGTTAACATTATGCCTACCAACCTATTCATTAGCTTTACAATTATGAACAAAGTGTATGTACGGCGCTGCGGACCACTTGTGGCACCCTATAAATAAAATGTAATAATAATAATATTATTATACTGTTTGTATCCAGTGCCTGCAACTATATACCGTAGGCTATTCTATTTACAGAATACTATTACGTTTATGAAGGGGGTCTCTATTGTTGTGCAGCGGGTCTGTGTCTGTAACTATATACTCTAGGCTATTCTATTTACCGGATACCGTTACGTTTATGAAGGGGTCTCTGCTGATGTGCAGTGGGTCTGTGTTTTTATATTTTATGCATCTGCTATACATTTGCAATATACATTTTTCAGTACTGAGTACTGAAAAATTTAACTACCTAGGACTACTAGTCTTTGATTTACTAACATTTAGCAAAAGAAAATACAAAAAATAACTATTCTATTGCATTACAGTGTACTTGTTTGTGGCATATTTTCAGTTTCTGCAAAATTGATACTACAGGCTGTGATAACCAATTAAATCTAAGGGCACTGTGTTAAAATATATGTATTATAAAGGGCTTTTGATCAGACTATTGGTTGCTTTAAGCATTATTTAAACACTATATATTAGAGGCTTTATGGAGGTTTCCATCTTTTTCTACCTTAAGACACTATTAGTTTTATTTGTACATGTTTTCCGGGAACTTTTAGCAAATTTAATTATTTTATCTTTCTGTTGTTTGTCTTAATTTTTCACTAATACCTTTATATGATCCAAACAGAAATGTATTGTTGCCCTTAGATATCATGCAGACATTTGTTGTGAATATAACACTCCACTCTATGGGCCTGATTCACTACGGATCGCAATATAGTCTATGCACACAGTTCAGTGCTATTGGAAGTTAATCTATTACGATCGCAATGCTGCCACTACATTGCACTACATAAGAACGCCCATTTTACATTTTACCTTACATGCACAGCCGTAATGGTTAGCAAGACTGTGAAAACATCGGTACAATCGAGTACCATTGGACCCATACGCACGGTTAAGGCAGGTCAGACCTCACTCAGGAATTGCTTACTTCAGTGCACGCTGTGAGGCCTCAGACTGCGTTTGGTATCGCAGTGGCTAATTTATGCACGCCCCTGCAACGCCATTGAAACGCACTGGCACGCTGCGTTTGCCCGACCACCCCCCATCACCACCCACAGACGGCACTTCATGTGCCCTTGTGGTAGGGTCTCGTGGCTGCAAGCCCCAGAGAGATTTCAGCTCTAACAGAGCCAGAATCTCGCCACTGACATCACTCGTGATGTCAGTGGGGCCGCCCCCAAACGGCAGGCGTTCTCATGGTAAACGCCTCCATTTGGGCAGCCACCCCCACAGCCCGCCCACCAAAGGGGGCGAGCTGTGACTCAACATCGACAGCTCGCCCCCTTTGGTGCTAGACCTGGAGCGACGAATTGCCCGTCTCTTGCTGGGTCTCGCACATGCGCACGGCGGAGCCGGCTCCATCGTGTGCATGCACTGTGGGCCACCATCGACCCGGTTGCGAGCGCTTGCGACCGGGTCTGAATCAGGCCCAGTGTTTGAAATGACAGTTAGAAGCTCATTGGTTGCTTTGGGCCACTACTCTACTAGTCTCTCTCTCCAAGGCTTGATAAATCTCCCCTGAAGAGAGGGATATTGCATTGGGAATAATAATATTATATATTTCCATGTGCAAGCAAGTATGGAAAATCCAGCTCATACTTAATCAGTCCCAGAGTTCGCAGCTATGTAAGGTATATATATATTAAATAAAATAACAAGTTACTTATTGTAAAGGACACAAAAGAACAAATGGAATGTGAAAAATGTTTGTTCATATGTCATAAGGCATTAGCCACCAAAATTGTATGTAACAATAGAACACTTATTTTAACTTGAATGTAAACCATCTATAAATTATTAATGTGCAAATAAAATATAACATATTTACAAGAATATTAAAAAAATAAACTTGACCAAATGATTATTAAATAATGCGCAATTTCACATGTGAGTCTTCTTTAGTTTCATCCTATTGAGTCTTCTTTAGTTTCATCCTATTGATTATTCTTTGTCACACATAGAACTGTGGTGGCAATTATTCTATGCATATTGGCAGCCAACTGTGGGCAGATTCAGATGTGGATGCAGGGCTGATATTTACATAGATTGAGTGATTGTTAGCCATTGCACATGCATGTAAGCCAAACTGTACAGGCACAGCGATTGAATTGCGATTATGCTCACCTGCAAAGTGAGTGACAGGTAGTCAGCGTTTGGAGGAGGTAATGGAGGGGTGGTTAGAAAAACGCAGGCGTGTCGGACCATTTAAACACTTTTCTGGGCATGCATAAATTAGCCACTATGTTCTTGTTCGCAACAGAAGAGTCCTCTGCTTGTGTGGAGACCTGCTATGTCTGCAACATGCCTAGACTCAGAAGGTTGATGGCTGCCTGATCTGTCTTCAATGTTTTCAATGATTTCGGTTTTGTGCCGGAGTGGTGGATGTGAGATGCTTCAATGGGCATTTGTTAGCACAGGGTGGTGAGTGCGTCTGTAGCATATTTTTACAATTGCGATCCGTGAGACTTTGCAGCTGCGATGGCATTTGTGTCCTCATCTGAATTAGGCCCTTGGTCCCATAATGCGTCTAAGATCTACCAAGTAGGGGAATTTGTGCCTGCCATAGTTGCAAGACTGAAAAAGGGGGCATGGCACACCCACAAGGGAAAGATATAAAACATAGGGGTAGATGTATGCTGCATATACTGCTTTTCCCCATGTATTAGTGTGGCGTTATGTGTTAAATGACAGGGGCGCTATGTGCCCCTGTCATTATCGGTACTGCTATCTACAAGATAGCACTATCTACAAAATAACGACGTGCCAGTCAACGTATGAGTGGTCAGTGGCGCTGACCATCCAGGCAGTTGCAGCTATCATTTCGACAGCTGCAGCTGTTGTTGCCCCACCGCAGCACTCTCCCTCGTTGCGGCAGCTGCTGGGCTCCGGACTGTGCATGGGAGATCTTGCGATGCTTGTGAGATCTCGCGCATGCCCACTGGAGCCAGCCGGGAGGTGAGATACAGTGCATCAACACTAGGCTGATGCGTTGTGCGATCTGGCTAGATGTATTGTGTAAATCTGCAGATCTTATTCCTATGAATGAGATTCTATGTTCACCACTGCAGCCTCTTTCCAGCTGTCTCACTGGAGGGCAGTGTTTGCATCGATGAGAATCTCTCCCACCTGCTTGCTGATGTGTTTTTTCCAAAATAGTCTTTGTCAAGGCCTTGAGTAAACTTATAAGAAATGGATACAGCTGGAAAAAAAGAAAACAAGGTTTTACATTTATTTATGCGCAACTATTATTTCATCTACTATGAGAAGTAAGTGCATTACCATTAGGCGTGACAGACGCTATAAGCATGTTTTCGCTACCTATATTTATATGGATCTTTAAATGTAACAATAAATAGCGGTTAAAAGGATAAGAAAACTGAGAATTATGTAAAGATTTTTATTTGTTAAGAATATAAACGCATTCAGCACTATCTTTTTAAATATATGTATGTATATGGGAAAGCATATGACACATGTTGCAGCATATGTTAGCTGGTTAAAATTAAGTACCAGACATTAATTACTTATATGCAGCAAGCAGTGTTTTTTTCTTTAACCAATCATATACAGTTATGCATGTAAGGGACATTACCTTTAACTTACACAGTCTTAGCTTTAAACATGTACACTATTAGGGGTAAATTTACTAAGATGGGAATTCTATTAAGAAGTGATGTTGCCCATAGAAACCAATCAGATTCCAGTTATTATCTTCTATAAGGTGCTAGATAAATGAGAAGTAGAATCTGATTGGTTGCTATGGGCAACATCACTTCTTAAATAAAACTCCCATATTAGTTTATTTACCCATTATAATCTAGTGTAATCTAGTGGTATTAAGTGATATTGCAACTTGAAACCAGTTGGGTACATCATTTATTGGTTAGGTATACTGGTTCATTTATGAAAACTCAACAGAGATCTATTAAATAAAAAACAGGTTTTAATAACACTCATATTTTTTGAATAACACATGGTTGGAGTTCGGTTGCAGTGCTAAGAGCCATGCTACTATCTGAGACTCAACAGAAAATCACCGCCATTTAAACTCTGTTGCAGTGTGAAAGGTTAAGTTACTGTACTCACCAGACAGTAAAAAACTAAGGGACCTACTTTTCAATTGCTTATGTAACAGGCCAAAGGAAGTTTCCATGGAGAGGATGTTTTTCTACAAAATGAACTTTCTACAAACTGTAACTAGCATTTATTTGTGTCATGTATGACCTGATCTGTATTCCCTATATTTGGATGATCTGCTTTATAAAAAGAGACATAAGATTTACCATGATTAAACCAGAAAGAATATAACACTGATGTCTTCGATTTAAGAAAGCAGCTCTGTGTAGTGGTGTTTTCAAAATGTTGCTACTTGATATGTGTTGTTTATTTGATCCAAAAACTGGTTACAATTTAGAAGGGGATTTGAACAGCATTTACTGTAGCTCAGCTATTGAGGATTCTGTGGCTTTGTCATATTAACACCCTATAGATACTGTATGTGAGCACAAAAGTTTGTTATTCGTTTGAGAGATGACTTAGAGCCTATGGTGGGGAGCAGCTCTGCCACGTCTGGGCTGCAGAAATTAATTTGTGCCCTTCACTTTATGGCCACAAGATCCGTTTATTCTGTGAGCTCCCAAGTGTATGGGATTACATAAGCAACATTTTCTAGGCATTTAAGACAAGTGTTAAATGGGAAACGGTATGAAATACCGACAGTTGAGATCCTGGCAGTCAGAATCCTGATGCCGGGATCCCGACAGGGTTAACCCTCCCCCTCTCTCTACCCTAACCCTCCATCTTTGGTTCCTGATCCTATTCTCCCCCCTAGTGCCTGACCTCCTCCTCCCCGCACCCTAAACCCAGGGCCGTAGCTAGCGTAGTGCGGCCGGTGCCATCCCACAGGGTACCACAGGTCAGGGGGTGCTGCTTGGGCCTGTCAGATTTCTGTTTATTATCATTCTTGCTTGTAGTTTCTTCTTATTTCATCCCCAGCATCTCCTGGCCTCTCCTATCTCTTCCCTGGCCCTTCCCCATGAAGCCATGGCCCTTTTTTGGGTGCATTATGTCCCTTTGAAAAATGAGTGGGGCGCCAATGCTCTTCCTGGCACAGGGCACCAAAAAGTCTAGTTACGGCTCTGCCTAAACCTAACCCTTCCCCCTTAGTGCCTAAATGTCCCTCTAGTTCCTAACCCTAATGCCTAAATACTAACCCTCCCCCCAGCCCTGCTACTTACCTTTGGCATCCGAATGGTCCAGATGGTGGAGCAGGGATTCTGACCAGCGTTGGTATTCCGGCGCGGGTAATGGAAGCGTCGGCACCCCGACCACCAGGATGCCGAATGCATCCTGCTCCATGGCCTCAAAAATTGTTGCATACATATATCTCCTTTCCTTGTCATTTATAGACTGCACTTATATTGCTTTGAGAGCACCACACTTGAGACCAGAGGTACAATATATGTAAATTGTCACTATTGCCAGTCTCTCAATGTACAATCATGCAAGCCTCAAAATTATGAAATAATGACTATGTTGGTCCTGCCATGATGCCCATATCCTACATCAGTCAGCGCTGTTTAGAAGATTCAACAATGGAGAAATGCCAGAGGGCTGGCTACTAGGTATGTTGTAAGCACTTTACCTTTAGAATTACTTTTGTGTGGTGTATGTTTAGAATGTATCTAATGTTCTATATATATATATATATATACATATAATATTTATATATACAATCAAGTCACATTATTATGACCACCAGCTAATAACCAGAGTAACCGCCGTGTGCAGTACAGATAGACAGCTAGATAGGCTAGGAATGACTCAATAAGGTGCTGGTAGGTTGGCACAGGTATCTGGAGCCACGCTGACTACAATGCATCCCACAGCTGCCGAGGGTGCATAGTGGAGTATCCATAGAGTGAACACAACGATAGAGGTAGTCCCACAGGTGCTCAATTGGGTTCAAGTCCAGGGAATTATGGGGCCAGGGAAGTAGTTGGAAGTTTTGGTTGTGCTTGTTCAACCAAACCACATTTTTAGCCATGTGACATGTCGCATTGCTTGCTGGAAGATCCCATCCACCTCGGGGAAGACAGCATGTATAGGTGTACGTGCAGTCCTCTACTCACCTAAAAATTTTGGGGATATTCTGGTATGTTCCTGTATGCTGCATAATATCTAATGCAAGATAGACTTGACAAACAGGCTATACCTGCATAGAGCATATAGGATCACTATTCCACCATCTTATGTGGTGCAAGGCAGATCAGACAAACCCTGATTCAAAGATATTTTACATGTTAGTGTGGAAGCTCCCTTTTTTTAAAGAAAAAGAAAATACTAATTTTATGACCATTTTATGACCATAATTACTTAGAAATAACATGATGCTATCAGAACACTTTGGTGGAGTGTGTGGAAAAAATTTTCAACCAATATTGATGGTACTGTAAGTGTGTTTTGTTAACATAAACACAGGTAATAAATGTGTTTAAAACAAACATGCAAGAGTAGCTTTAAAAATATGTAGAATCTTAATTTTTCAGTTACGTGTTGTGTAGCTTAGAAAGTGTACATTATTGGTGAGGCAATGTTACATTTTCAGCAAAGAACAAAAGTACATATATACTTGTATATTATAATTTTTCAGACAAAAGTTTGCTTAGTAGCAGTTAGAAAAAAAATTAATGAATTATAAATAAATGCATTATATTTTATTTTTTCCCCTTTTTCTCTTTTTCACCCTCTCTGGACACTCTGGGGGTCATTCAGACCCGGTCGTTAGCGCCAAAGCGCTCGGACCGGGTCGATGGCCCCCCACAGAGCATGCGCACGATGGCGCCGGCGCCGTCGTGCGCATGTGTGAGACCCGCTATGACCGACAGCGCCGGTCGTAGCAGGTCTCGATCCAAAGGGGGCGAGCTGTCGATGTTGATTGACAGCTCGCCCCGTTTGGAAGGCGGGCCGGGGGGGTGGCAGCCCAAACAGGGGCGTTCCCATGGGAACACCTACCCTAGGGTCTCGTCGTAAGCTCCGATGGTCGCGATGGTCTTGACCATCGCGACCATCACCTTAGGCGGTCGTAAGGCTGTGGGTG
Organism: Taudactylus pleione; assembly: GCA_031769625.1. Taxonomy (NCBI): domain Eukaryota; kingdom Metazoa; phylum Chordata; class Amphibia; order Anura; family Myobatrachidae; genus Taudactylus; species Taudactylus pleione. Next base: position 17,322,468 of record JAUIMM010000045.1, on the reverse strand, counting down.
TTAACCCACAGCCTTACCACCGCAAAGGAGGACGTCTTGAAAATTCAAGAGGTCCTCCCCTCATTCAGACTGACCGCACGCTCTGTGTGACCGGCTCTGAATGAGGTCCTCTGTCCTGTACCCTCCTCTTATCCACATCCCACCCTGTCTGGGAAGTGTGCTGGCTGTGCATAATGGTGGTTTTCCCGATTGATTTATGTATGTGCCACTAGTGGTTGCAGCAGGTACATTTTGGGCTAAGGCATTGTTTAGCTGATTGAGCGCTGTGTATATTTGATTGGTCATCAGCTTTGTGCTTGTGTCTGGTATAGGATAGCTTGGTTAAACTTCATTATTCTTAAATATATTCTATGCAGCGTATTACCAATGTGATTGAATGTGCTATATGATTCAGTCATATTCTGATGTATTTTTAAATGTCAATTAATATGGGTGAATTGTTTTTTTTATACTCCATCATAAAATTAAATATTACAATTTCAGAGGTCTTGCAAGCTGCCATACATAATGCTTATCTCTTGTGATGTTTGTGCTTGTTGTGGTTGTGGCTAGGGAGCTTGTTGTGTTTGTAGCTGAGGGCTTGTTGTGATTGCGCTTGTGTTTGTTGTTCTGTGTAATCTGCAACACTCAGAGCCTATGCGTTCCACTTCTTCAGTTTTGATTCAATTTCCCCCATGTCACAAAGCACGCATTACACCAAGCTGGTTCCATGAAAATGACAATGAGTTCAATGTACTCTAATGATCTTCACAGTCAGCAGATCGCATTCCAAAAGAGCACCTTTGTAATGTGATGGAATGTGACAATCAAGTCATGAGTGAGGAGCCAGCAAGTCTGCAGCAACTTCATGAATCTAACCTCGTAACATTGACCAGAATCTCTAAAGAATGTTTCTAGCATCTTCTTGAATCCATGATATTAAGAGTTTGGGGTGCACTGGGTGCAATCTGTACTATACAAGTGTTCTTAATAGTCACTATTGAGTAAATTTCAAATGCAAAGGATTACTGAGCAGAATAATATGCATGTAGTTAATATAAGCGTTATACTTATGCCAATGGGGATGTGAGCACATTGAAAATATATGTTTAGGCAGCTGGACACCCCTTCTTGTCCAAACTATTTATAACACTTCCTGTTTTGCATTGTGCTAACCATGTATGCATGTACTGTATGTATTTTATGCTCACTGCTAGCTGTTAGTGAGTGAATGTATAAGCTAAATATTATTTGAGCCCACACAATGACTGTCTGCACTGTATCATTGTGACATGTCCACCTTAAGAAGAGTAGTACTCACAACCTGTCCAATGGATGATGCTTTATCAATATGATAAGAATATACACTGAAGTGCCAAAAGTCATGGGATAGATGCCTAGTATCATGTAGTACCCCGTCTAACTCAGCAAAGTGATGTGGCATAGATTCCACAAGACCTTTGGAGAGATGTTGACCCATGCCATATAGATAGCTTTCCACAGCTTCCTGATATTTGTAGGTGTAGGATCTTGGGTTCATGTTGGGCAAATGTAGTGGCCACACCATTTGTTGGAACTTTCCAGAATGTTCCTTGAACCAATTCTGCACAACTTGGATCTAGTGACACATCCTGCTGGAATATTCCATCATTGTGGGGGTACATGAAGTCCACGAAGGGATGCAAATGGTCATCAAGCAATGCAATGTAGTCGTTACCGGTCAATGACGTGTTCAGGGGGACCAGCAGATCAATCCTATACCATGTGAACACACACCACACCATTATGGAACCACCACCGGCCTGCCATAAGCCAGAGACAACTGGAAATGTGACTCATTGGACCATGCCACATGTAGCCAGGACTCTAGGGACCAGCGATGTCACAAGCTCGAGTGAGGTGCTGTGTCCAGTGTCGTAGTGTTAAAAGAGGCACTCTGGTGAGGCTTATGCTCCCATAACTCATGGAAGCTAAAGAATGCTGCACTGACCTGCTGGACATGCATCTGGTACCTCCTGCATTGAATGTGGAAGTGATTTGAGCCAGTGTCACTTGTCTATTATCACAGACTATTCTGGCCAGATGCCACTGGTTATGATCATTAAACACCCATGGTTGGCCACTGCGTTGTCCATGTTGGGTGGTAATGCCCTCCATAAGGTATTCCCGGTACACACATGACACCATAGATTGAAGAATGTTGAATGTCTGCACCACTCTGGAAATGGAATGTTTCACTCATCTGGCACCCATTATCATGCCCCATTCGAACTTCAGTCATTTACAATGCCTTGCCATGAGCAACCTAACCGGTGTTCAAACTGACTCGTGAGATGTCAGGTTACAACTGATGCAGGTCTGCTATCCCATGACTTTTGGAACTTCAGTGTATATTGCAGTTGTAAGGGAACGTGCACAACATCCTGTTAATCAGGGGGCAGTACCATGTCTGAGATACAATCTAACAACAACACCTGAAATATTTTATCCATTTATGTCCACTATCTGAGAAATACTAAGCAAAATATTAAGCAACTCCTTAACTTATATGAACCATTGTGTGCCACATTTAGTAAATGCTTTTTTCAATATACAGTACTAGTATGGATCTGGCTTTTCCAATATATTTTTAGCTGAGAAATATATAAAGTTGTATATAAAAATGATTTGCACATATGTAGTAGAAAAACATGGAACGGTTCCCAGAGACATATGCATGTATAGTATACTCTTGTACAGTATCAGAGTCTACTCCAGCCACTAGAGAGAAGAGGGACCACATGGAGAATGTGCATATGCCCCATCCTCTCTTAATACACCTCTGCTCCTCATGCAATATCACTGGTATTAATTTTGAGTGGCTATATGATTATCATGTGTCTCAAGCTGGGTACACATGTAAAGATTTTCTGTCCAACCATCCAACTAGTTGATTGGTTGGAATGAAAATCTGGTAACGTATGGGAGTAAATGATGATTAGCAATTTGCTCCTAAATGTCCCGCTGTATGTACTTGATGTTTAAACAAATGTGACAGGCTGCTAATTCATAGTCTTTTGAGGGTTCAACGTAGGACCGACGATAGAGATTAGATATGTTTATAAGCTTGAGGATCCAAAGTTAACACAGAGAATATGCACCTGCTCTGCATGCATACAAACGCTGCACTGTGAAATTTGGTTGACATATAATTGACTCGGTCAAGCTCTCCTGTGATATATCCCCTGTCGGTGATTAGAGATCAGTCGTATAAAAGAGGACATTCAGCACTTAGACATTGATATCACCGTATTACAGTATATGTCTATGTTAATGTGCGGCTGCCATTATAGTCGGGATATGTTAAGTGCAGATCATTAAGCCCAATGGAATAACTCTTTAACATCTCTACATTGCATATCAACAATTTAATATTATATAGTATAAGAATTGTTACTAAATAATACAGATCTGCCTAATGTAAGAGCTTAGCTGGCACAAATACATGAATAGTATTATTAACAGCGTGATTGTATATGTGTAACACTGTATGGCGTCGCAGTATGCTGACAGCACAACCTACACATTAAGTGCTCCCTGCAGGTTACAGGTATCTTGTGAGAGAAGACAGCCTGATATAATATACTGTCTTTCTACCCGTTTATCACGGATCGTCCCATAGTGGATAAAGGGAGACCCAAATTACATTAAAAGATAGCAGTGATACATATAATCAATATCATTGTGTTCTTATTAATTACTACACAGTTGAACTAAGAGCTAGGTACAGTGGAATGATTTCACACAGAATAAACAGTGACAATACTATATTCACTGTACGAGTCAGTCACTTTCAGAGCAAACAAAGACAGCCTGTTTCATAGAAACTATTTAGCAACATATGTTGCCATTGTGTGGCTACTATTGGGAGATCATGGAGCAATTCAATGTAATAATTTACAGCAAGATATATAGGACTGAATCCGCATCTCTTATATTTACAGCATTTAGCACTATTATAATTACATTTGTGTAAAACACACAGCGGGACAACTTGTTTTAATTAACACTTTTTTTGTCAAACTTACACCATATATGTGGTCTATTGTCTGAATATTTTGTCTCTTTTTTAATATTTCGCTGCTTATTACTTACTGTATGGATTTATATAATTTGTATTGATTAATTAAAGTTATGTTTTAATTCAGTGCGCCTTGATCACAAGACAACCTCTTGCTGTCTTAGTTTATTCTACAGGAAGGTTAATCCTTTCCCCAGAATGTGGGAGAGACCCACTCTGTCACATACTTCTCCCACTAAAGGGTGAGCCTATCTCGCCCACGGCAGAAGCCTGACTCTCCAGCCCAGTTCGAGTCTAAAAATACGCCGACATATGTAGACGTCCCGGTTTGTGCGGACTTCACAAGAAAAGGGCTGGAGAGCCAGGTACCACCTTGTCAGTCTTGCGTTACAATTTTTCATAGACTGTAACCATTTTAATGGTGCATGATCAGTAACCACAGTAAACCTGGCCCCACATCTCAATAACTCAAGAGCCCATTTTATAGCGAGGCATTATTTTTCTATTAAAGAATACCTAATCTCTCATGGGAACAACTTTCTACTAAGATATAAAATAGGGTGTTCAATGCCATCAAACTCCTGATACAAAACTGCCCCCAAGCCCATATCTGAGATATCTATTTGTCTGATAAAAGACTTGGTAAAATCTGGAGACATTAAAACCAGGCCTTTACACAAAAGATGTTTAATTTTGGTGAACGCAGACTGACAGTCCCTAGATCACTCAAGTTTATTTGGAGCAGGATTTTTCAAACAATCTGTTAAGGGAGCCGCTAAGGTAAAAAATTGAGCCAGAAACCTCCTATAATAGCCTGCTAAACCTAAGAAGGTCCTTAACTCTTTCTTGGTAGTCAAAACTGGGGCATCACTAGTGCCTGTACCTTACTCACAAGGGGCTTCAGACACCTACTTGTCTACCACATACCTAAGTACTTTGTTTCATTTTTACCTAGAACACATTTCTTCAAGTTAGCAGTTAAACTTACCTCTCTCAAGGACTGAAGAACAGCCCTAAGCCTATTAACATGGGCATTCCAATGCTGACTATATATGACAATATCGCCTAAGTATGCTGCAGCATAATTCTAATGAGGACAAAGCACTCAGTGCATTACCCTCTTAAAAGAGGCCAGGGCACAATGCAAGCCAAAAGGCATTGTTTTCCACTGAAAGAGGCCCAACGGAGTAGAAAAAGCAGTTTTCTTTCTAACTTCTTCTGTCAGCTCAATTTGCCAATATCCCTTCATAAGATCAAGGGTAGTAATATACCTAGCTGGGCTGAACCTAACCTATCGAGCAGGTCATCGACCCTTGGCATTGGTTAGGCATCAAATTTGGACTCTGCATTAACTTTGCAGAAGTCCATGCAGAATTTTGTGGAACCATATGGTTTCAGGACAAAGACAATGAGGCTACACCAGAAGCTAGATGACTCCTCAATTACCCCTAACTTCAACATTTCTTATATTTCCTTGATTACCTTCATTTGTTTTTCCCTTGAAAGCCTATAGGGTCTTTGTCGAACTACTATGCCAGGTGGGGTTACAATGTCATGTAAGGCTAGATTGGTCCTCCCTGGTTTATCAGAAAAAACATCTAAGAATTCTTTAACAAGAATCCCCAAGGGAGGATTCAGCTTGTCTGAGTTCAAAGGTTCGAGGGGTGGAGAGACCCCATCGAACTGAAGGATCTGTGGACCAGGGTCACTAGGACCATTACCAGGGTCTACAAAAAACACCTCTTGATTCTTCCATGCTTTCAACAAGTTAACATTGTAAATCTGCCTACCTCTATGGGAGTCAGTTTTAGAGACTTCATAATTTACTTTGCCAACCTTTATAATTACTTCATATTGTTCTTACCACTTTGCTAGTAATTTGCTTCCTTGAGTAGGTAACAACAAAAGGACTTTATAGCCAAGTGAAAAAACTCGAGTTTGGGCATTACGGTTATAGAGAAATTTTTGAGCCTCCTGTGCATATACCAAATTTTCCCTGGTCAATTGACTTAGTAGGGCTAGGTGATTAGGTTGACCTAAGCCTAGAACAGAGGTGTTTCCCAAGTCCCCCACCCTTAACTTAACAGCTATGTGATTACGTATCTGGACCACATGTTAAAGGATGCTTTCGCTCTCTATTGGTTGTTCTTCCCATGCTTCCTGCAGAAGGTCGAGAACACCCCATAGCTTCCTCCCATAAAGAAGCTCAAAAGGGGCAAAGCCAGTAGAAGCCTGGGGCACTTCTCAGATTGCAAATAACAAATAGGGTAGAAGCTCATCCCACCTTTTTCTGTCTCTATAAACATCTTTAACCACTTGCCTGGCATGGACGTAAGCTTCTGTCCACACCAGGCAGTTCTTTATCTGTACTGGATGTAAAATTTTGTCCAGACAGATAAACATGAGGGCTACTGCAGGAAGAGAATCTTCCCGCAGCTGCTGCTCTCAGAGGGACCTTCCGGTCCCTCTGCTTGTCAGCACCGTCTCCCCCTCTGTCTGCTGTGCTGCTGATCACTGCTGATCGGTCAGCAAAGCAAGACCCCCTACCCAGCGCCTGCAGAACTGAGCAGCCGCTGGGGAAAAGTAAGTTAACTTCCCCCTCACTCCACTTACGTACCTGGTGCCTGGATCTGGTCTCAAATTGAACGTCACGATGTTTCCAATGTTTCTGATGTTCCGATGGTGGTTCCGATGTTCCGGTATTTGAAAAAATGATTTTTTTTTAAAAAAATCTCTCTTTTTTTTTGATGAAACCATTTTGAATAAGTTAAAATGGATGTTCCTCACTTAATACACTAAAAAAAAAAACCTACAATTTTGGAATGGTTTTTAGAAAAAAAAATCATAAGTTGAGTGGTTAACATAGACTTTAGTTTACGATTAAATCTTTTGACTAGGCCATCCGGTTGGGGATGATATACTGAGGTTCTGACAGAATTCATTTTTAAAAACTTTAACACCCCCTGCATTAACTTACACTTAAAGTTTGTCCCTTGGTCGGTAAGAATTTCTTTAGGTAATCCAACCCTGGAAAACAGCTCCAATAACTGAGTCGCTACCTGTTTGGCTGTAGCGACCCTTAAGGGAAATGCCTCCGGATAACATGTGGCATAGCCAACCACAACTTAAATTAATTTACAGCCTTTAGACAGTGGTTGAATCGGACCCAATAAATCAACCCCTATTTTTCAAAGGGGACCCCTACAATTGGTAGAGGGATCAACGGGGCAGGAGACGGTCAGTTTACTGTTGTCTTTTGCCACTCTGAACAAGTGGAACAGAACTATGAGACCACAGCATAAACACCTGGCCAATAAAACCAGGAGGTTATTCTCTCCACCATCGTATCCTGTCCCAAATGACCACCGCAAGGAACTGCATGGGCTAAAACCAGAACCTGCTTTCTGAAAAGGCCCCGGACCACCAACTGTCGTATCACCTCCCCCGTTTGTTTGTTTTTGTCTAGTCAATATAAAACCTCTCTAAGCAATACAAAATGGGGATATTTTACTTCTGTTACATGTGACAACAGCACACCATCCACAGAAAGAACCTGTTCAAAGGCCCTTTTCATAGAAGGATTTTCCCATTGGGCCTTTCTTAAAACAGTCTGAGACGCAAGGGGAAGTGTCAAGATCTCTTCATTTAATACTATTATATTGAACCTCAGTAGTATTCCCTGTGCCATGAGGATTAGGCCGGCTGCTAGACACATCAGTGTTCCTAGACACCTCACCATTACCATGGACATAAGCATGCATAAGTACATTAATAATGACAGGTTCATCAGAATTATCAGATACATTGACATGAACAGGAACATCAGCATTTACAGGCATATTGCGAGCAGTAGCATTATGGGAAAATACTTTTTGTCCCAACAAAACATCACGATCAGGCCAGTCTCTGTGATCACTTCTCCTTTGTATCTGTTAGGATCTGCATCATCTTGGTGGCAGGTTCCAGCCATAGTTGTGACTGGGATACTGCATCTAATCCTGTCTTGTCTGTGTACAGCTCATAGCCTGTCATTCCTGTCTGTCTGTGTACTGATCTCATGTGCTCATTAATTAATTAACTAGCTGTCTGTCTGCAGAGCAGGTACACACATGCCTTTTGATTAGGAATTACTCTCCAGGAATTGTCTCTGATTGGATCTTGCATCTCATAAGTATACATCCAGCCCTGCACTCACTGCCGGTTACATCGTCTGACATGCTGTGTTTGTTGGTCTGTTCTCAGAAGTCCTAGCCAGTCTTCCAAGTTTTACAGTTCCTGTTTATGGAGTAATTTTCCCAGCTTCCAAGCTGCACCATTGCACAGACTGTCTAAACATCAGTACACAGACTGTTTCCCAGGTTCCAAGCTGCTCCAGTGCACAGACTGCTTCTTGGCTTCCAAGCCTTACCACCACACAGACTGTCTCCTGACTTCCAAGCAGCACCAGTGCATAGACTGTTTCTCAGCTCCCAAGCCGCAACATCAGCTCCCAAGCTGCAACATCGGCCTCCAGCCACTCTACTGGCACACCAGCCACACCATTGGCACCTTGCCGCACCAACGGCTCCTAAGCCGCATCATCGGCTCTCAAGCTGCAACATCGGCCTCTGGCCACTCTACTGGCTCACCAGCCACACTCTGGGAACAACAAATCCCTTTGTATCAGGGTAGTAGCACCAAGCCCTCAACGAGTCTATTACCAACTTGCATACATACCTGTATTCACAGTGGAAGAGGGCGGGTCTCTATAGCTATAAAGACACCGGAAAAAGAGAAATCCGTGGACCTACCTATTCTTGATGCCCACCTTGGCCACACAAGTAACATACTTGAGCTGGAGTTATTGTGGAAGTCCTCCACACTGGACCTCCATCTTCTGGAAAATGGGCAGCCATCACCTTCCCCAAAGTATTACTTTTTGTCTGAAAACCCTCTTTATGTGAAGAGAAGGGCAAAGCTGTGGGCCTCAATTTCTCTAGAGCCATTGTCTGTGAGGGGTACTGGGTCCTATCTGAACACACACGTGGGGGGCACCTTATCCCAAGACAATCCCTGCAGTGGAGACAGATGGGGAGACTGGTGTAATTAAAGAAGAAAGGTTCTCCATACCATCCTGTGCCAGAAAAGCATTTTCCAGTAGCCGGACAATGGAATCCAAATTTCCAACTCAATGCAGCTGGACCCAGCGAGCAACTTTGGCAAGGAGAAGTACAACAAACTGTTCGAGAGTGACCAACTCTACCAACCGGGCCAAATTATGTAGGTCCGGCTGCAGCCATTTAACTGCGAGGTCGGCCAGTTTCTGGGCCAGGATGCATGACCTTCTATCAGGATCATAGGACGCAGACCTGAATTTCTGCCACTACGCTTCTGGATAGAGGCCAAACTGATATGCTATGGCAGCCTTCACTCTGTCATATATTTTTGCATCTTCCAGGGAGAGGGCGGCATATGCAGCTTGGGTCTCCCCTGTTAGCATAGGGTCAATCTGTAGGGCCCAGGAATCTTTGGTCCACGCTTGCAAATGTTGTAAGAAGGGCCTCCACATCATCTGAGGCCTGCATTTTGGGAAGTACTGGAGCAGTTACCACTGCTTGCTGCTGTTTAAAGAAGTCCAACATTTGTTGCCAAATGGCTTCCATGGTAGTCTATTTAGGATACCTGACACAGGACCCACTTTATCCCACTCTGACACCACAATGTAGAGGGTAAGTTCAGACGACCAATGGGAGACTAAGATGATGCAAACAAGTAAGCTTTTTATTCCAGGCTTTAAAAGACAGAGTGAGTGTATTGACTTCTTACATAAGGCAAACACAGTTCAGGAACAATATTTGAGCCTACATGGCACAGCAGTTCAAATGAGCAGAGTATTCCCAGGACAGTCATGGTTAAGATTGTCCAGCATAGACAGAGCTGCTAAAGGTGCAACCTCTCCCTCACATTTCCACTGACTAGCTAAACTTACCAGGTTTTTATATCTTAGCTGGCCTTAATTGAGGTAAGGGTGTGGTTCCTCTCTGGCTACAGGGAGGTTAACCCTTTCCTCCGAATGTGGGTGAGACCGACTCTGTCACAAAGATCTACAGTTTTTGTTGAAGAAAACACACTTAAACTTTTCTGAAAATGCATGAAGTCATAGGGATCATTGTGCCTTATAATGATCCTATTTGAATGTACATATCTGTTTTTTTTTAAATATGACATCTACATAATGGGGGTAAGGTGCAATCAGGAAGATTGCTAGACTCTTTGGGGAGTCGGGGAGATTGTCAGGGAGACTTCCTGAAATAGTAGCAATCAGGCAGAGTTGGCAAGTATGTGTTATTGCCATCTATTTTCAATCTCTTTTCAATCTGTAAAACAGAAGACCGTGGATGGCAGCTGTCCTTTTCAGTGGTTATTCACGGCTGTAACACGGCAACCGTGCCATATTCATGTCATCTGGAAGCATACATGTATTTATGTGTTTGGTTACAAACACTTTACGGATAAAAAGACATTGTTTTTCCATCCAGACAAAACGATTTTGTGTGAAAAGAGCCACAAACTACCAGTCACTCAGCTCCTGTCATATTACAGGTTGTTAGAAAATGACAGTTAGGAGATGATTGGTTGGTAGTTTAACACTCTCCAATGTATCACTTTCCAGAGCTTATTACATCTGCCACAAAGTACCAACAAATCAGCTCCTAATTGTCACTGTACAGGCTGTGTTTGTAAAATGACAGTGAGGAGCTGATCGGTTGGTATTTTATCTTTGTCCACTTTTTCTTTCTCCAAAGCTTAGTACATAGACCCTAAGTGCTGTATGTCTGTGCAGCAATGCGACACTCAACACAGCAAAAATGGCATAGCCGTACATGCGCAGTAACACACCCGGTGGCCATCTTGATAAAGGAGCATGGTCCGGCTTCACTATAAGGAGATAAGAGACAGCCCAGGAGTGCATTACTCTCCAAGAGTTAGCTTGTCAACCATAAGCCATTGTTAAGGTTCATTGAGAAATTACATCAAAACATGTCACTCGTCTTACGTACTCTGTGCTTGTCAGTTGTAGCTACACCCGTTGAAAAACTAATTACACCAAGCATCATATTGTTCCCATGAGGATTTATTTAGTAATCGAGTGGTGTGAGACAGGGCCGCCATAAGGGGGGGACCGCTGGGCCTCGAGTCCCTGGACAGGAGAGTGCGGAGAAAGAGGGGGGCCCTGGTGGCTGCAGTGCTGCACCGGCAGCCATAGAGTATTGGTACCAGCCGGGAGCCAATCAGGAGTGGCTGCAGCAGCCCCTCCTGATTGGTTGCCAGTCTGCGAGCTTTGATTATTTACTGTTAGTGCAAGCACCAGTGGCGTAACTAGGGTTTTTGGGTAAGAGGAAAAACAGAGTCCCTCAAAAAAAAAAAAAAGTGAAAAAGTGGGCATGGTCACATGCCACAACGGACGTGACCACTGATAAATGTGTCAACATGGAGCACAACCATTTCTCGTCACTCTGGGAACATTCCTTTAGATTCAATATGCACCTTAATGACCCCAGTAGTAGTGACACTTATGCAATGCTCCTCAATCAATGCCCACTGTAGTAATGTCCCTTATGCAATGTCCCAAGTAGAAGTGCCCTTTATGCAATGCCCCAGAAGCAGTGCCCCTTATGCAATGCCCCCTATATAGTGCCCCTTATGCAGTGCTCCCTGTTGTACTGCACATTATGCAGTGCCCCTAGTAGTGCCCCTTATGCAATGCCCATTGTTGTAGTGCGCATTATGCAGTGCCCCTTATGCAGTGCCCCTAGTAGTACCCCTTGTGCAGTGCCCCCAGTTGTGCCCCTTATGCAGTACCACCAGTAGTGCCCCTTAAGCAGTACCTCCAGTAGTGCCCCTTATGCAGTGTCCCTTATACTGTGCCCCTTATGCAATGTGCCCAGTAGTGCCCCTTATACAGTGCCCCTTATGCAGTGCCTCTATGCAGTGCCGTCAGTAGTGCCCCTTATACAGTGCCACCCATTAATGCCCCTTATACAGTGCCCCTTATACAGTGTACCCATTAGTGACCCTTATACAGTGCCCCTTATGCAGTGCCCCCAGTAGTGCCCTTAATACATTGCCCCAGTAGTGCCGCTTATACAGTGCCCCCAGTAGTAGTGCCCTGTACATATAAAACACACAGACACACATAATTATACTTACCCGACTCCCTGCTCCTGCGCTTGCTGCCGCCCACTCCCCTGGTCCCGCTCGGCACTGTGGGAGAGACGCCACTTTGGGAGCCATAAGGAAGAGCTCATGAGTGAACATCAGCCCGGCGCTGGACCCTGGGTGCAGCAGCAGCAGCCAATAAGAGTCTGTCTGACTCTTATTGGCTACAGTGCTAAAACAAACACACTGCCACCGGCAGTAATGTTTGTATTAGTGTGTAGTGCCACGGACTGCCCTGGACAGTGGCTGGCGGCGTCCCCCTGTGCTGTCGGGTCAGACAGCACCCAGGGCACATGTCTCGCTCGACCCCCCCCTAGATACGCCACTGGCCAGCACCATGGTAGAGAGGAGGGGAGGTGCAGTTGCAGGCAGTTTAAGGTAAGAGGTAGGGGGGACACTACATTGTCTGTATGTATGTATGTGTATATGTGTGTGACTATATGTGTGTAATTGTATACATACCCCACTGACTGACCAGAATTTGGCAGTACAGTCCTGCTTTATGGGAACTGACCTATCATCCCACCCATTAGTAGCAGGCAATGTATAGAGGGAATGGTCTCACTTGCTGCGCATGCAGACTGGGGGCAGCCCAGCAACTGGGAAACAGAGTGATACAAAACAGTGGTATGACAGATGGCCATACTCCCTTCTCATATGCACACTAAAGGCATACACAAGGATCCAATACCTGCATCCCAAATATTGCTCTATAGGGTCCCACTCAAACTTGAGTGCCCCAGGAACCCAAAGCCTTAATCCCACTCTGTATATGGGGATTCATATGTATTGCTGTAAATTTCAGAAAACCACATTTGTTTTCAGAATTTTCCACTTTTACGATTGATACATCTCACCCAAGATGAGACATGTCTGTCTCAGAAGGACCAAAAACAAGGATTTTCATTAGAATAAGGGATCGTGTGGCATTTTAAACACTAGCAAATGCTGCTTGTTGTATTAACACCTTCCATTTATTAGTATACCACAGGAATAATGGTACCACAAAGCGATAACAAAATGGCATTTGACAAACTGTGAAATTACTCAATAAATAAAATAGTATAATATACTTGTTCACAAAAGTAATATTTACCTTTTAAATATGATGCCTAAATATAAAATGTTTTTCATGTACTGTACAATTTTTACTTTATTATGTTGGTTAAAATGTTTTGAATAGTAAGAATAATAAGAGCATTTTAATAATGAGTACATTTTGTTTGTGATCAGCATAAAGACAATAAGCTTTGCTGCATCATATTTCACTTTCCAATTAAAAGAGTATTCGACAGAGCAGAACAACTTACAAATTCATTACACAGACAGACTGCTCTTCTTTGAGACAGCAGCGTGACCAAGAAAATATTAGATGTAAATTAACTTGAATCATAGAGCTCGCTTAATGATGTTACTGGTATTATTTATCACCTGTGCATGAGAAGGGTATTACAATTCTATTTATTAAACAAACTGCTTACAAATTTATACTGTAAGTATAACATAAAAGTACTTTTCTGAATAAAATTAAATTTATTATTATTTTTTTAAATCAATGAAGTAAAGCAAAGTTGTTATATTAAAATAGCATTTTCTTTTCAATCCATCCATCATATACCAATGCCACTTACTTTGAAAGAGGTCAACATGAGTGGTCGCTCTCAGCAAAGAACGTGTTTGGCGTTTTTAAAGGATTTGACCACTTTGTGGACCTATTGGTGCTGGTTCATAGTTGCACACAAGTCCATTTTGCAGATGGATGTTTTGCATTGTGCATGCATTAGACTCAAGCATACACAGCTTTGAGCAAATACGGGTGATTTAGTGTCTCCAGTAGTGGCTGAGTTGGTGTAACTGGGTGATATTCTTTTTATCTGGACTTTTGCACATTGGCTGAGTGATGTAAGGCTGTGTCTTTGGTGTGTAGGTAGAATTGCGGGCTACTCAGAAGTGAGCATACACAGAGATCTGTCTGACTTCAGATAAAACTCTTGTACCAGAAATAGGAGTGGTGCTGATGGTGGGCACTTTCACAAGGGGATGGATAGGGGTGGTGTAGCCGCTTGGCTAACTTTGAATACAGGCAAAAATACACATTTATTTAAAAGTATACAATATGGGCGTGAGTGCAACTCTCACTGTGCTCCATTATTTACATTGTCAAAGTTTCAAGTCCAATTGTGTTTTTTTTCATACTACACTCTCTACCTGTGTAAAACTTTGCTTATGTACAGTATCTAGTAGAGTTAGTCTAAAACTACTTGACCCAAGCAAAAAAAACTATTTAAAAAATGTTAATATCTTATCATTTGTGTTTAGTTTTAACTCTAGCAACACCATGATAGCGTATACTAATTTCCTCTATAACCAGAAGCAGGAGATTACCTGGCATAATGAAAAGCAGCCCCCGACTCTTTAGTCTATCTGGGAAGGTGCTGCAAAAAATTGTGCTCATCCTACTTTTAGAGGCTCCCAGGTCTGTGCTACAAATTTCTTTGACCTCCCTGGACTGAAGAATCCATGGTAAGTAACAAGATGGGGACCATTTGTGATTGACTCCAGGGTAATTAAAATATCTTTTGGCTGTCTATGACTTTCCTTTTACCGGCTAGAGATTTACTAGTGGGTAGATTGAAAAGATGGTTGTAATGTTCTGGCCAGTAAAAAGAATTCCTAAGGACTCAAGTCTTTAATCATTTTGGGTCAGTGAGATGTAATTTGCAGATGGTTCATTATTAATTGGGATTTGTTTGAATTTTGTTTACTATCCGCTCCCTATTGAAACATAATGGATCTAGGGGCCTATGTATCAAAGCTTGATGAGAGATAAAATTGTGAGAGAAAAAGTATTAACCAATCAGCTCCTAACTGTCATTTTTCAAACACAGCCTGTAAAATGTAAGTTAGAAGCTGATTGGTTGGTAATTTATAGCTCACAATATTATCTCTCATCAAGCTTTGATACATAGGCCCCCTAGAGAGAAGAAAATAAGAGTTTATTTTCAATTTGGACTGCAAAGTACTCTGTGTAAAAAAAAAGAAAAAATAAGATTTAATAAAGTTTTTACTACCTGTATATACATTTTTAGGGATTCTTTTGTTCACATAAGTTTAGTTTGAAATTGTGTTTATTTTTCTCTTTGGACATGGAAAACACTTTTCTTTGCATAGATAAAATTAATCTCCTGTGTACTCAAGATTAGCATCACCTTTTATTTCCCATAAATAACACACATATAATGTATCCATAACTATTCTCAAACTATCATTCACATCAATTCTCTTTTCTGAACACAGAAAAAAATGTCACATCCCATTGTGTGTTCATAATATAATCCATCACCAACCATTGCACTCTTGCAAAAACATTGCAAACAACTTCTGTGCTCATCCTTTCTCACTCCTTAGTCACTCTATTCTCTTTCAGTGAATCAAATCATTACTACGTTTTGTGACTTCTATGTTTGTGACATAGATGTTACTGCAAAGGTTACTCCTGATTTCATCACTCAGTCTAGCCCTTAAATTTCACGCAGGTTACAGATGTAGTTGAAGTACACTCCAAAGCAGGTCTCTCAAATTCACACACACTTAAAGCCACCACCACTTATTGTATGTCCCACAACACTCAGGTACACAAATGTACAATTCTTCCTGGTACACTCTATGCTTCTTGTTCAATAAAAAGTACACTCACCAATGGGCCACATACCTCCCAATCATGGAAAGGGTTAATACAGCCAAGATATCACTGCATGGTCAAGCAGTTTATTTATAAAGGCCTATATATCTGTTAGAGTAACAGGGACAAAACTTATCAAGTGTTAGATTTGGTATAAAAAGGCATACAATAAATGACATACAAAAGTGTGATGCATTCATAAAGCAAAAGTGATGGTAAGCGACACTGTAGTTCATATCATCTATATGCCCAGGACAAGGATAAAAAGTTTGATTGAGTCCGGTTGTGAATCATAATTTGCTCATACTGTGATATGATTCCCCATTTAGTAAAGATGCCATAATTTCCAGCACAATACATACAAAAGATAGTATTATTATGGCCTTAATAAACCTTATTCCAAAAGATATACGATTATACGATTACTATATCCCGCCTGTACAGTGGTTACTTAGAATTTGTGCACTTTAGGTCTGAAGCAGTGTTTGCGCACAAGACAGATTTGCGAATGGATCCTGTGACTTTAAGCACTGCCATGCTCTGGAGCCAAACATATGCATCTATGGGCGATACCTAGTAGTACACATCTCAGTCACACCTCCACTTTTGGCTGAGTGGTGTAACAGAGTGGTAATGGGGCATTCACATCTAGGCCAAGCTTAGTGAGTGTGTGCCAATGGCGTGCAGCAAGATCTGAGGACTATGCTGAGTTGTGTGTACACCGAAATCTGTATGTCTTCAGATGGATACAGTATCTTACAACATGTCTTCAGATGGATACAGTATCTTACAACACAGGGCCGTAGCTAGGGTAGTGCGGCCGGTGCCATCGCACAGGACACCACAGAGCAGGGGGCGTTGTTTGGGCTTGTGAAATTTCTGTTTATTATCATTCTCACTTGTAGCTTCCTCCTATTTCATCCCCAGCATCTCCTGGCCTCTCCTATCTCTTCCCTGGCCCTTCCCCATGAGACCATTCCCCTTTTTTGGGTGCATTATGTCCCTTTGAAAAATGAGGGGGGCACCAATGCTCTTTCTGGCACAGGGCACCAAAAAGAATAGTTACAGCTCTGTTACAACATGTCTTCAGATGGATACAGTATCTTACAACATGTCTTCAGATGGACACAGTAATATCTTACAACATGTCTTCAGATGGATACAGTATCTTACAACAAGAATAGGATCAGTGAAAATGTGCACTGATAATAAGAATGACTATGTAACCAAAAGTTAGGGACAATGGGTTTGTATTAATGTTCACAGCTTGCATATGGGTGAATATCCGCATTTAGGCCCTCATTCAGAGCCGGACGCACTGAGCAGAGTGCACGCTCTGAATGAGGGCCGTCCTCCATAATTATGGAGCGTCCTCCTGGACGCTCGTATAGGTGTGGGTGACCATCGCGACCATCGAAACTGCGAGCTGGAGCCTGCGGTTGAGGTTTTCAACCGCAAGGTCCGGAGTGATTTTGGCTCTATCAGTGGGCCGGCTTCTGACGGGAGGCGTTCCCTTGGGAACGCCCCCGTCAGGGAGGCACGCCCCCGGCACGCCCACCAAAGGGGGCGTGCTGTCAGTCAACATCGACAGCACGCCCCCTTTGATCAGACACAACGAGCGAAGGAAAGTCCTTCGCTCGTCGCGTCTGGCGCATGTGCACGACGGAGCTCCCTCCGTCGTGCGCATGCTCAGTGCAGAGCATCGACCCACTTGCGAGCGGACAGCCGCTCGCGAGTGGGTCTGAATCAGGCCCTTAGTTCTTTGCACACAATATGACTTATGCTATGTTAGTACCTGAGTATAAGTTGGCACACGCATTTCTTAAAACAAGAATTATGAACATATGTGCTTGGAAGGTTCATATTTTCCTTGACAGATGTATAAGCTGCTTGTTTCTTGTGTATACGTTTAACCAGCATATAGATTCCTCTGAGCTACGCCTCCTTGTTAAGTGATTAACACATGATTGACACAAACCTATATTTAGAGAAAAGGCACAATCTGTTTAGGATATGGTACTATGCTTATATAAGGATATAAGGGTCTATATACTAAGGGGTCTATTTACTAAGCCTTGGATGGAGATAAAGTGGACAGATATAAAGTACTAACCAACCAGCTCCTAACTATCATTTTTCAAACACAGCCTGTGACATGGCAGTTAGGAGATAATTGGCTGGTACTTTATCTCGGTTCACTATATATCCATCCAAAGCTTAGAAAGTAGACCCCTAAGCCTTGGAGATAGATATAGTGGACAGAGATAAAGTACAAACCAATCAGCTTCAAACTGTCATTTTTCAAACACAGCCTGTAAAGTGACAGTTAGGAGCTGATTGGTTGGTACTTTATCTCTGTCCACTTTATCTCTCTCCAAGGCTTAAACCAAGTACACACTAGATTATATGTCTTCTAATCAGGCGGATCGGGCTGACATATTGGGCACATCAACCCATGTATGCACGGGTTGTTCATTGGGGTCATCCATCGGCCTGCTTGCACAGGCAATGGAGAGACCCAGCTGCCGGTGAACAGCAAGGTCAATGGTGCCGGTGAACGATATATCAGTCAGTCGTTCACTGGATCGTGCAGTCTGTATTGACTGCCTGATATATCCTTCATCACCATCGGGTGTCGCATTGGCGGGTCGCTTAATCTGTACCCAGCCTTAGTACATAGATCACATAATATCTACCGGTTTGACATGACAGATGGACCAATCAAGACACAAAGGGGTAAATTTATTTAAAGAGAGAGTTTTTAGAAGTGAGTTTTAGAAGAGATGTTGCCCATAGCAACCAATCAGATTCTACTTAACATTTAACTAGCATAATAGCTAGAATCTGATTGGTTGCTACATCTCTTCTAAAACTCACTTCTAAAAACTATCACATTAGTAAATTTATCCCATAAAGTAAAAATATTTAATACATCACTCACCAATACATAAAATTGTATTTAATGAAGCAGTTGGATAATAGTAAATGAATACTAATAATACCATTTACAATATCAATTATGCATATAGCTAATTAGAACCTAATAAGTAAAAAGCATAAAAATACATATGGAGGCAACTCCGGAGTGCTTGCTAATAAAGTCCAACATATACAGTAGCTGCATATAATATTATAATATTTAATCAGATGTGTCTAAACTAGAGATGCGCACGTCCGGTTCTCAGAGAACCAGACCCACCCAAACTTCCAGATCCGAGGTGAGAACCGAGCTAGGCTCTGGTTTTCCCGCGTGACTTGGATCTCAAAATGAGGCAAAACATCAAACTCCCGCTGTCGGATTCTTGCGGGTTTTGGATTCTATAACGGTGCCATTTTCACTCCGGGTGTGGAAGGTGAACTGAACAGACATGTTGCTGTTACTGTCTGTGTCAGTGTGTTGACCAACTTGTCCTGTCAGGGTCCTGTTGATATGGAGAACGATCAGTTGAGACATGAGAGGAGAGCAGGAACCACATACTAGTGCTGGAGCTGCTGCTAGTGCCACCAGTCATGACGATACTAGTCCATCTACATCATCTACTAAAGCCGATGCCCAAGGGCATACAGTGGTAAAGAAGAAAACATCAAAGGGAAAGTTAGCTACAGAAAGACATAAAATTGGCAATATGCCAGTTTCACCACATGAAGTGGCCTTTATTTATGACTGGTGGTTCTGCCTCTTATGATGATGTAAGCATAAGTGAACATGCTGACATAGATATCGAGGATGCTTCTGTGGAAGTGCACCAGGATGAGCAGGATATTTGTGTAGCTGATGCTAATGAGGATGTTGTTGATGAGGGTATTGATGATGTTGATGATGAGGATGTTGATGATGAGGATGTTGTTGATGAGGATGTTGTTTGTATAAATTAGGCACCAGTGGATGAAACAGTTGTTGCCTATGATAAGGAAAAGCCCATTGTCATGCCTTGGCACAAGACAAAAAAACTTGGTTGTGTTGACACATCTGCATTACTAGTGTTATTTTTTTGAAAAGTTTAGTTTTTTCTTAGCAAATGCACTTGCTGGAAAAACTGAAAGAGAAGCCACTGCTGCATCATGTGCCACTTGAGCTGACAATTTGCTTACCAACAGCTCTTTGCATCTCTTCAGATCTGTGTCTGTTAGGAAGAAAAACACAACGTCTTCATCCCTTCTGGGATGAAAATCCACTCCCAGCAGCAGCAGCAGGCATAGCTCTCAAGGATTCTCAAGAAAGACACAATGTAAGACTTCAACCTTAAATCTTAAATCTTACATTTGCTCAGTTTGGCTTGTCCACATATCTGTGGTTAAGTGGACAGTGGGTACAACAACATTTTGGAGGCCACTAATTACATTTTTTTTACAGGTTGGGAAATGCTTTTCTAGTGAAGTGGAATCTTTGCAAAGGATTGTTTAACAGTCAATTGTTTTTGAAAGCACTTTTAGTAGTCTTCCTGGTTTAATTCTGGGATGAAAATCCACTCCCTCTTCTGGGACAAGGACTGATGTGAATGAGTAAAATATTTATTGTAAATGCCTCCCCTCCTCCCTCATAAATTTGCTTCGGAATCAAAAAATTAAATAAAATTTACTACCAATCAACACTTCCTGTCCCTGCCTTCACCTACATATATACTCCAACTCCGTCAGGTCTCTTGAATAATGAAAAAACATTTGTTTCCAGATGTGCCATGTTGGAAGTTGAACTGCCATGTGTTTGTGCCACCCACACTGCTACCGTTTAGCTTAGTCAGCCAGTTAGCTTGGTGCAAATTTTGGGCCTAAACTGGATGAAAACAATATTGTGAGCTGTGAAGTGGTCAAGCTTGACTAGAAATTAGTGGAAATAAATGTAATTGAGGTTAATAATGTTGTAGGAACAAAGAAACCCCCAAATTATGTGATTTTAGAAGATTGTATCAATGTTTTAAACATAATACAGAACCAAAACCTGTCAGGACTGCGACTATTTCAGTACATAAAGATAGATTACTTTTTCCAAAGTTCCTTTGTGGTCATTGGAAGAGCTATCCTGCTTGCTGGCGTTCTTCACATACAGGGAATAGAGAGTTAAAGTGATCATCTGTTTCCAAGGTGTTGTCAGGTTGTGGGATTCCTAGATTGCTCATTATTTCAAACCTGATTCCATTTGGGTCACATGTTCTGAACTTCCTATGGATCACAGACCTCTAGTATAAAGCCTGTTACTAACTATGTCTCAGTGTCTGTACAACGTTACTTTCAGGTCTTTCTTGGACTCCTGCCAGATCCCTGCTGTGCCTCTGGGTTGCTGTGGACTTTGCTGTATCTCCGCTCATGTTCCAGCTTAACTTCTGATGCCAGTTACCAGCCACACAACAGAGTTCAGCATAGCCATTGCCTAAGTATTGCTTTCTGCTCCACTGCTGTGGTTTCACATTTTGCTGCACTATTTACTTTGCCTGTTGCCTCTCACTCCTGTGGACATCGAACTCATCTTCGTTACAGTTGTCAACTGCTACAGTTATCATCACCGCATCACGGGGCTCAACCCCATTCTGGATTCTAGTCACACCGCAGGGCTCAACCCCGTTCCGGAACCACATTGCTTCACAGCGCTCAACCCTGCTTCAACCTTCATTGCATCAAGGGGCTCAACCCCGCTCTGGATTCTAGTTACACCGCAGGGCTCAACCCAGTTCCGGAACTACACCGCTTCACAGGGCTCAACCCTGCTTCAACCCCATCACATCACAGGACTCAACCCTGCACCGATCTCACCACATCACAGGGCTCAACCCTGCACTGACCTCATCGCATCACAGGGCTCAACCCTGCTCCGACCTCATCACATCAGAGGGCTCAACCCTGCTCCGACCTCACCGCATCACAGGGCTCAACCCAGCTCTGACCTCACCGCATCACAGGGCTCAACTCTGGTTCAACCTCACAGCATCACAGGGCTCAACCCTTCTTTGTCTTTCACCACGTCACAGGGCTCACTCTGCTCCGGATCTCCATCACTACAAGGTTCCACACAGGTGAAGCCCCTCTATACCATCCTGAGGTGTTAGCCTCATACTGGACTCTGGGTTCCCTACCATATTAACTTTTCTGTGTTAAAGACTATATGGGGGGTTTTCTCCTATACTCGTTATTGCTTATGTGAACCTCAGTGTTGTTGAGACTTTATGTGAGACGTTGCTATTATATTTCTCCTGTGAATAAATTCTATTTACTTTTATTCCGTGCTATCGAGATTTCATGAAAAGGTCATTCCTAAAGCCACCCCAGTTTATTGTGCCTAGTAGGTCTGCCTCCTCCCAGGAGTCTCAAGTGTCGGCAGCCGTGACAAAACCCAAACCAAAACACGCAAGGGGCAGTTTTGGCAAAACCAAATCCAGATCCAAAACACAAGGAGATAAAGATCCAAAACAAAACCAAGACACGGAGGTCGATGCACATCTCTAGTCTAAACCAATGAGGAGTATATTACCAGTGGTCTTCCGGCATTGAACAGCAACTTCTATGGTGAGGATCAATAGATGTTGGAAGTAATACTGTAGTCCTCAGCCATTTTCACAGACCGTTTACTAGTGTGAGCTCACAATACTGTAAGTGTTGTGCCGGCACAGCTATAATGAAACAAGCGGCTGTATCCTAGACTCGGTGCAGCATCCTGTATCTTAGGGCCTGATTTAGCAAGGAAAGCAAGCACGAATTCGCATTCACACGGCCGATGGTTGTGTTCTGCATATGCATCGCAGTGCACGTGTGCGAACTAGACACTGCGATCGATAAGCGATAGCAGTGAGCGCGCAGTCCTCTCATAAAGTGATTGGCAGGAAGTGGCCCTTTAGAGGTGGTGATGGCAGTGTTCAGAGAAACGCAGGCATGTCAGAGTGCTTGAACACCATTACAGGGACATGCATAACTCAGCCCCCGCGATGGCATACGCAGGCTGAGCTCTCACTGCTTGCAGGAAGTTGAGCAGTTTGTGAGTAATATCAGGTCAACCACAACTTTGCTTATGGGTCCGATGGTACTCGATGTTACCAATGTTTTTACTGTCTTGCTAATTATTGTGGCTGTGAGTAAAGGTAAGGGGGCGGCTTTATGTAGTGCTGGGTGTCTGCATCTTGTACTGCGGCAGCATTGCAATTGCATTCATTGGTATATTTTTGCAGCGGCTGAGTGCGTGCTTGCATGTGCAAGCTTGTGATCTGTGCTGAATCAGGCCCTTAGTCTGTATCCTAGACTCTGCTCAATACAATTAAGGCAACACTTCACTGGAGTGCTGCCTTAGATAAAGCTTCCTCATAGGAGCGAAACATGTTAGAGATTGAGGGCAGTGTCTAATAAATACCTGCTGCAGGCATCTCCGCTGAAGTGCTGCCTTATTTGGATTGAGCCTTGAAGCTTTTTTTACATATCCTGCTATGCTACATTTCACATGATCAGCACCATAACAATGTGGTTATTCTGCTTCGTACTGCAGGCGTATGGGATCAGTGTGATTAAATGCTGGCAATGTCTATGAATTCTTTTGGTCCCCAAAAGGTCAGTTACAGTACATTAATATCCAAGGTACCCCTTACATAACAAGTCCATTGATATTTGAGTGTATTATGCCTTACTGCATTCCCTGCAGTGGCAGTAGTACTGCAATGGATTAATAAGTGCATTTTTTACAAACTGCAATTTTAAAAATATATTTTTTATTTTTATACAGTTTTCAAACTATGCAATTTGTTTTAGAGAGAGACCACATGTTAGTCTGCAGTCTTTGAAACCGTAATCCCATCTATCGTCCTAAAACCCATACAAACAATACATTGCATCAGGTGACTTCAATATCCCATGGAGAATGAACAAAATGATGCAAATGTATTAGATGGGGTTTTCAATAGTGATATTGGTATAATTACATTTGTTTTTAGTATGGTGACTACAAAAAGCTGCCTATTAAATATAGCATATTGATGAATCCAGAGTGCAGATCATCAATATCAACACTTTACCAGTATTGGACGCACAAATATACGCCTTCTAAAACTTGTCTTTTAAAGATGCATGTAAAATAATTAGCAAAACCTCCACACATTTTTTTAATACTAATGGTGCATACACACAGTCAGATTTGTCAGATTTGTCACATCTGTCAGATGAACGATTGAACGATTTTACCAAAGATTTGAACGATTGAATGATTTTTGACTGCATTAAAATTAATGGAATCGTCCAAGTCTGACTGCAAACACATCAGATGTCAGATATCGTTATCTGACCATCGGGAACGCGCATCGTTCATCATCCATCGTTCAGGCATGTCAGATATGTCAAATTTTCCTTCAGATATGAACGATTGAACAATTTTTTAAATTGTTATCATTCAGATCTGAAGAAAAATCTGACCGTGTGTATGCCCCATAACATTGCCAAAATGTTGCTTTTCTATACCATAATGCACAATTAATCTTTCCTTTCATTCTGCTATGACCAAACATTGCTATCCAGCTACAAGCTATTAGGTAACACTGCATAGTAACCATTAGATAATCACCGTATAATAATACTAAAGGGAAAGGGAAGCTATTCAGTTACCTCTGATAGCTACAAATCTTGCGGCTTGTTTAGGTTAAACATATATTATATTTGTATTTATTTTTAGTATAAACAATGGTGTTTATATTCCAACTAAACTGACACTGCTGCTCATCCAAAAGTCAGTTGTTAGACTGACATACTAACCACCAAAAAGATTCAATAATATGAAATGGACTGCGCACTAATAATAATAGTAATAATAATAATAATAATAATAATGTGCTAGATTGATTGCAATAAAGCAGGCTTCTCTAAGACCAATATAGATATTTATTATAATAATGACACATTACACATAAATATAGTAAAACTGATAATACATAAAATCACTATTAATGCAACATTATATACAGCTATTGCAACACTTAAAATAGAATAGGAATATATGGTTAGAGTTAATAACCCAAGTTTGCATAAATGAGAGGTGCTATATAAAGAATCTCCTTTACACTGCACAAATGTCATTGAATCATTAGATTACAATATAAAACATGTCAGTTGAATAACCTTTGTGACCTGCATGTCACGGCTCCAGGTCCTCCTGTCCACTTACCTTTCAGGTGCCTCTCCCAACTTTTGTAGGGGTTTTCTGGGGTCCACTACCTTGTGGCTGATGCCCATCATTCCAGCGCTGATCACCGCTGGCTTCTGCACTGTGATGTTGCAGACTGTGTTGGCATCCCCCTCCATGCGGTTCCTGCTGACTCTGTCCCCTAGGTGCTGATATCTTTACTGAGCTCATGTGACCCCTGCACCACAAATGGTGACTCACTCTCCTAATCAGCAATCAGCATATAAAGGTGCTTATCGGAGGGCTGGCTGGTTGCCTGTGCAATGTCGCTCTTAACAAGCATCTTGTGACTCAGCAGCATATTTACCCATGTTCTGACTCTACTTACCCATGTGCTGCCAAATTCCAGCATCAGCAGTAACAGTATGAGCTCCAGCTTCACAGGTTCCAATCCAGTCTTCAGTGTCACTGGTTCCTGTCCTATTCCAGGCAACACCGTTTCCAATCCAGTCTACACCATCACCAGTTCCAGTCTGGGCTCCAGCATCACCGGTTCCAGTTCAGTCTCCAGCACCACCAGTTCCAGTTCAGCCTCCAGCTTCACCAGTTCCAGTGTTACGCATTACCAGTTCCACCCAGTTCCAGTAATATGCATTACTGGTAATTATGCATCCAACCCTAGTCCATTTCCAGTGTTGCACATTACCATTTCCACTGTTTTTCATCTCCAGTCCCAACCTGGTTCTTGAGTTACGTATTACCAGTCCAAGCCCAGTTCCTGAGTTATGTCACAAACAGCTTAGCGAGTGGCCAGAAGGTCGGACTAAAAAAGAAAACCGCCCTTCAGACCTGCGAGCTGCCTCCGGGCCTTAGTTCAGTTGCACTACGAGATACCTTCAGTTGGCAGTACCAATATTCTGGTTCCAGTCTGGCTATTCTCCATTACTCTGTACATGCACAGGAATTTCATTAAACCACCTAGCTTCCCTCTCCAGCTCCAGCCTTAGACCCCAGTACAGGAACATAAACAAATCCAGACCTGACACTACATATGGAGTATACATGGTGATTTCCTGAGCATGCTTTAACACAGTGCTCTGTGTTTAGCATAATTACAGGGGGCACTATTAGCCAAGGGGAATCGGTATGTAATGTTGGCTGTTGGGATGCCTACTGTCAAAATACCGACAGCGGCATCCCGATGGTTGGTATCCCGACAGGTGTCGGGTAAGTATACTTACCCATCTCCTTTTCTCCCCTAACCCTACCCCTCCCTTCTTGTAGCCTAACCATAACCCTTCCCACCCCACACCCTAACCCTCCCCATTAGTGCCTAAACCTAAGTATCCTCCCTTTGTATCTAAACCTAACCCTCCCAAGTAGTCCCTAACCCTCCCTTGTAATCCAGTTTATATACCAATGTGATCTTCATTATAAAATTAATCATGAGGAGTTTCTGTTAAGACAGCCATATATATATATATATATAGAGAGAGAGAGAGAGAGAGAGAGAGAGAGAGAGAGAGTAATACACTGTATAAATAGTTACCTAGACATACAGTAATGGTGGGGACACAATGGAATGAAGATTTGGACACGCATCAGGAGTATATGTATGTGGAGATATATAATTTTAAACATATCCATATAAAGAACTGGTGGTCAGAATACCGGTACCAGAATCCCGACAGCAGTCATAATCCCCGCTCCAAAATCAGACCGCTGACATCCCAACGGTAAATATTAGTATTAGGGCTCGGGGATAGGCACTAGGAGTAGGGTTAGTGTTAGGCTGCAGGAAAGGTGGGTTAGGGGTTAGAAATCAGGATACTTACCTAATTCTTACCTAATACCTAATTCTGACTGCCACTTTCTGGACCTGCATATCTTCATCGACGAACACAAAATACACACCAAGACCTTTCAAAAACCGGTAGACGTCAATAGTTTCATTCTGTCAGAAAGTGGACATAACCCAAATTGGCTCCAAAACATACCCAACAGCCAATTCAAACGCATCAGACGAAACTGCACCAAACTAACAGACTACTATGAACAAGAGAACCAAATGAAGGAGCAGTTCATAGCCAAAAATGACGATAGCAAAACACTCCAAGATACTCTAAACAAAATAGGCAACGAGGGACGCTCACCCCTACTACAATATAAGTCTGAAAAAACACAACACACGGACGACATACCTTTCAAAGCGCAATACAACACTAGTGCTACAAAGATAAAACAGGTAATTAGCAAACACTGGAATCTACTACTTAAGGATGGAACACTGGCCACAGTACTCCCAACGCACCCGAAGGTACTTTATCGCAAAGCCCCAAGCATCAAAGACAAACTAATTCGCAACCACATACCTCCAACCTCGCTGACACAAATCACCATAGATCACGAACCCCTGAAGAAAGGCTTCTACCATTGTGGGACATGCACCAACTGCCGGACACTAAGGCACAGGAGCACCAAACCAACCACCACATTTTCTTCATCACAAACAGGAAACACCTATAATATCCGAGAACACATAACATGCAACACCAGTCACGTGATATACATGCTACAATGTCCATGCAACCGTCAATACATAGGGCGCACAATAAGACCCCTTAAAACAAGAATCACAGAGCACATCAGAGGCATAAAGAACAAGACAGATACCCACAATGTCCCTTTACACTTCCAAGATAAACACGCCAGTAACACAAAAGGCATGACATTTGTAGGCATCAAAGCACTGAACAAGAATTGGAGAGGAGGTGACTTACTGAAGAGACTCAACAAAGAAGAACTCAAATGGATTTTCACCATGCAAACGTTCGCACCACATGGCCTGAACATTGATAATGAAATCAAATCAGTCATAGCCCATTAGACTCATTCCTGTAAGGACAGGCCCCATAGCCAGCAACACACCCATATCCTACCACTGACCTAAGACCACCCAATCACTCCACCCTGCAAGAGATCCACTACTGTGACCCCCATCCCACATCTTTATACCTAATGCACTTACACCATGACACTCCATTAGTGACTCACATATGCGCCCCACATCCCACCATACCCATTTTATGTTCACCCAACACAACTACACCACCACACCACACAGATCAACTAGACCGTTATGCTACCCCCTAATGCGTGACACAGGCACCCACATGACGACAGACCCCATCATGTAACAATCCCCACACCAACACACATAGTACACTACCAGCACTTAGCCCCCCCACTACCTCCATCACAACGATATCACCCACCCCTCACAACCAACATTTACATTAAGTGAACACCAACATCAGCGCTAACACCTCCCCAACATCAGACCCCACCGCACACACCCATCATAACTGCACTTCAAATCGGGCTGCCAATCACACATGAGTACAGGATCGCCATCCCCCTACACCCACTGTAATCACTGTAATCACGCAACCTACCTCAAGGTCCTTATAAAGATGCACCTAACCATTCAATCCCTAGTAAATTTTATTCCCTTCAATGCTATTGTATCACGCACAGGAAGTTCCCCCTTACATAGGCGCAAATCGCGCATCACACCCCGCACCCAGCGCCCGCTTCATTCCCATTCCCAATGTAGAGGGCGTCACCATGGTGACCAGTTTCATCACCGGGAATCCCCTCCCTGATAGGTAGCACCACACCACGTGATGCTACGACGTAGGGGGATACCTGTACACACGCGTCATGCGGCGCGTAACACCCCCGGACCACATGACCTACCAGGCCCATACACAATAGGACACAGCACTCACGTGGGCAAGTGATGTCAGATTGAGACCCGACGCTCCCACGGCAACGCTCACTTCCATGCAGCCCGGCCATTACCACATGGCAGTAACTCCGCGCCCACACACCCCCCCCGCCCGCAGATGAGTCACATAAACTCACTGGTTAGCCACTACACATGTCAATCACTTACACTGCCCCCTCCTACCCACCTGCATCCCATCCGGATTAGCACCTCCGGCTCCAATAGACTACGCAATTAATTGGGAACGCCCACACACCCACCCTCCTCCTATATAATACTCCTCAGTCCATAAATCAGTAACTCCTTGATGAAGGCTTCAGGCCGAAATGCATTGGAGAATACACCCCCCGCACACCATTGCTGCATCACCACACCATTGGTGATCATCACCAACCCAAAGGTCAGGTGGGACAGAACTATAACGCGGACCGCCGCATCATCCCAACCCTCGGAGCAGTGATGGGTGCCCGTCCGGACAACACCCTGCGGGCTCGCAGGGTGCCATCAACCACCGGAGAACATACAAACTGTGCACCAACCAGGGACAGCACACCTACCGGTAGGTAACATCACAACCAGTGTGGGACGCCGCCACTGTCACTGTACGGGCCTTCCTTGGCAACACACACATCCTGGTCCACTAAGACTGAGACCATAGGTCCAGCAAAGGGGACATGCAGAAGTAAGGACCACACGGCAAGGAGCCCCCTAAAAGGGTCCTCCAATTCCCTGACCAGGATCAAACGGAACCACCTATCCATCCCCAACCCCACTCATGGAACCACCTGGGGAGCATTGTGCCTCACCAATAAACAGGTTGGATTCAACTTCCAGTGTCTGGCTCATAATTTGCACACCTTATACCAACCTACACTGCAGTCACACACTGACACACGTCACCCCCCATAAACCCCCCAACCCCCCCTCCCCAGTCGCTCCCCCTTTCCCCCCCACTCCATATTCCCCCTCCACACACATACACACCTAGGAGCGCACGTGTACCTCCTTCCTTCAGTATATAAAGGAAGATGTTTGTATGACCCCTTATACCTTGACAAAGATTTTCTTAAATCAAAACGCGTTGGTAAGGGGTTTCTTTTTGAACCAATATATACCTAAGAAGGAAGGTCCAGACTTTTATCATCACTTCAAAGGTTATATATGGGATCTTTTTCAGCTACTCAGAATACCCTTTTTTGATTGACACTGTGGAGATATTATTGTTATTTTTTATTTTTATTTGTTTTTTTGTTATGCCCTATGTGTACTTCTGTTCATTAAAACACTTTATACATATAGGGTTACTATCTCTGTTTGCAAACTAAATTCTTTTCGCAATATATTAACGCCCGACATTGAGGGCAGGATTAATATGGCTGGAGAATAAGAATAGATAAATTACAAAGAAGCCCTGATGCATCTGAACTTAAGATCTTCCACTGTAAGTAGGGTACGCAACCATTATTATATATATCATTTAGTATTCTGATGTTACATGGATTGAATCTACTTCCTATGAATTATCTGGATCAGGGAATTAAAGAAACTGCTACGGGTTTTGTTTTGCTCCACTATTTGTGAATGGGGTACGATATATATCATTAAGATAGAGCAACTTATATAGGAGACTCTGAATAATTATCTGAACATACTGTATGTAACATAAGTTCCATTATTTGCTTGTTGTTTTTCATGTTACTACATTTCATGAAAATCTGAGGAATACGTGAATAACGTTGAAAGAATCCACTTAATTCCTGATCATCGTGCAACACATTTGAATTAAGTATAAAAGGGATTTAATCAGCATTTATTTTTTTGCTATACTTTTTTATCTGAAGTGAAATCTCACCTTTGGGGTATATTTTCTTGTGTATACTGTATCGGGAGTGTGGTGTTACTCCTTAATTGACTCTATAAGGTGGGTAGGCAGCAGAGGGGCACATTAGAGTGAATTCCCCAAATTTTTGTTTTGAATATTGTGAGCTGTCAGGCGGTCAAAATGACTGGAAATAAATGTTATTGATGTTAAGAATATTGTAAGAACAAAATCAGGTCCAAATCAGACGATTTTAGCTATTTTTGTACATTTTTAAAAAAATCCCAAACTAAAACAATTGAAGGTGGTTTTGCCAAAACCAAAACCAAAACCAAAACATGGCAGTCTGCGCACATATCTACCATTGATTCACTCCAATTGAAATATAGCCAGCACTATCCTCAAAATTAAACATTTTTTAAAGCTGACATATTTAAAAAATTAACTAAATGTAATTTTTTTTCTCATTTCTATAAAGAATATTAAGTTTTGGTAAAGTAAAAACTACACATAATTGTTGTTTTTCAGTAGCTTTTCTCTAGAACTATTATTTTCCTGCTTATGAAAATGAAAAACGAGTACACTTTGTTCAATTCAGGATTTATTTTTTAACAGTGGAACAATTTATCAACACAAAAAGCCAGATACCGTATACCTATACATGATTTATTCAGCAAACTTTTTTGCACGTTCAATCTATATTATGCAGGCTTATTTTGGCAAAATTATTAATCATTTTACATTTTATAAAACAGCACTGCTTATGATAAATTACTTGAAGGAAATGGTATACTTTTCTCTTTGCTCAAAACAGGTTGAAGTGAAAGTTTGCAATTTAAGCCAAATAAATGGGTGCATTAACCATTAAAACACTTATACCAGTGGAAGGTACATCTATATACAATATTATTTTTTTTGTTTGGAGAATCACCATAAGTATTATTGCAATAGCACAAAGCTTGCCACTTGATGGAGCTAGTCAACCTGCTCTTCCCACATTGAAATGTAATGCAAATCATGTTCAGAAGAAAAAAAACATTTGTGAATGATATTTTTTGTCAATTTCAATAATGGTTTGCAAATCATTTACAATATTTCTGTATTCCTTGCCTTTTTCCTGCTTATTGTTCATGACCTGCAAATATCCCTGGGGTAAAAGCTAATGTGTAAGAGGAAAATGTTGGAACTAATCATATGTAGATACTTTCATTTGTTGTCCCAAAATAGTACAGCATATAGGCAATTTTTTATAGTATAGGTATTTTAGTGTGTGTAATAGAGAAAGATGTGATTTAAAACACCACTGATATAATTATTATACCTGTAATTTACTATAGCATATTTTACATGTTGCATATTGACTATTTTTTTTAAAAAAGCTGGCCACACATCTAAAGATTATCTGTCCAACCAGCCAACTAGTTGATTGGTTGGAATGAAAATCTGGTAAGGGATGAAAGCAAATGACAATCAGCAATTTGCTCCCAAACTCTGGAAAATGGACCAAAACTGTTGTTTGAACAAATAGTTTAGATCAAACATTTAACAAACTTGTCTGACGACCATTTTCATCTGTTTTCTGGCATTTAGGAGCAAATTGCTGATCATCATTTACTCCTATTCCTTACCAGATTTTCATTCCAACCAATCAACAAGTTGGCTAGTTGGATGTAAGTTGGTCTAGTGTGTGGCCAGCTTAAGGTTATGCACTGCATTAGTAATCTACCGTTTATCTATATATAAAATCAAATGTCCTGACTGACTCACCAACACCCAGCCCAAACCCCTAGACCTAGAAACAAGAAAATCGGGAAGTGTATTCAAGCAGGGATTTAAATTTAATTTTTTTCCTCCCCCTGTGCAATGTCCTGACTGACTGACTCATTGTGGTTGTAGCACAGTCCAATTTTCAAACACCAACTGTCACCCCAAGTGCTGCCAAACATCTCTGGCAGTTGGAATGGCTTCCCTATTTGAATAGTGAGGGAACTGAATGTGCTACTACAGAGGTATGGGAGGGGAATGTGTTACTACAGAGGTATGGGAAGGGAATGTGTTACTACAGAGGTAATGGAGGGAAATGTGCAACTATAGAGGTGAGGGAAGGGAATGTGTTACTACATAGGTGTGGGAGGGCAATGTGTTAATACACAGGTGACGGAGGAGAATATCAATTGTGTTCCAACACGGGTGAGGGAGGGGAATGTGTTAGAGAGGTGAGCGGGGGTAATGTATTACTACAGGGGTGAGGGAGGGAAATAAGTTACTACAGGTGTGAGTGAGGGTAAAGTGTTACTACAGGGGTGAGCAGGGGCAGTGTGTTACTCAAGAGGTGAGGGATTGGCATTACATCAGAGGTTCCCAAACTGTGCACCCTGGGGTGCCTTGGGACACTTGCATGGGTACCTCAGGTTGGTGGTCCAGCACCAAATCTAATTATTTATGGTCAATGTAATGTAAATTTGTGGACAAACAGAAGCACTAACCTGTCCCCCGCCACATAACTGTGCCTAAAGATGACAGGTCAGCACAATTTACTTCACTTTACTACTTTACTACATTTCTTTCTGAATTTATCAACAAACTTTTGGCTTAGGGGTGCCGTGAAAACAATGCTGATACTCTTGGGCGCATGATTCAAAAAAGTTTGGGAACCAGTGCATTAGATACTACAGGTGTGAGTGAGGGTAATGTGTTACTACAGGTGTGAGGGAGGGATTGTATTTCTACACAGGTGAAGGAGGGGAATGTTGAATGTGTTACAACATGGGCAAGGGATGGAAATGTGTTACTAGAGAGGTGAACGAGGATAATTTATTACTACAGAGATGAGGGAGTAGAATGTGTTAGTACACAGGTGAGTGAGTGTAATTTCTTACTATAGCATTGAAGGAGAGGATGCATTACTATAGAGGTGAAGGTTTAATGTGTTACTAGAGTGGTGAGATGGAAATGGAAATAAGAAATGTCTAAGTACTACCTGGGTGAAAATGGGTTCATCAACTAGAATAATTTATATATATTAAGTACTGTACAGTTATTGCTAGATTTGCCTACTTTAGTAACTACTTTAGAAAATAAAGTTTAACTAAAGTTTAATTATTAAAGTGTAAATTAAGTCAAAATTATATAGAAGTTGTTAGGTACCTTTATACATAAGCATGTGTATATTATTAATCCTTAATCACCCCTGCCTTTTATCTGATATATTGTTGAGATTTTGCTGTGAAATAGGCCTGGGCAATAGAGAAACATGGACAATGGGCCTCATTCAGAGATGTACATAAATCCAATGGTTTACGTACATCGCTCTCTGGTGAGAGATCTGCGTATGTGCAGATGCCACACTGTGCATGTATAGATCTCATTCTGAAAGACCATATGCAGTGTCTCCAAGCTGTAGCTCGATTGACATGTTGCACCCATTTGGGGGCAGAGTGGGGGTGGCAACAGTGAACATTTCATAAAACAGTGGTGTGTCGCAATCATTTTGTATGCATGACAAGGCTAGGGTTTCCTGACCCTTGCAGCATGGAAACACTCAGGTAAACTCAGGGTTGCTCAGATTGCCAATGTTCACATAGATGATCCAATGCTGCATCTTCTGACATAGCAGAAGATCACAGAAGCCTCCTGCATCATTAGCATATTTTTGCCCAGCATCTGTGTCTTTGGATTTTCATGCCTAAGGGTTGGTTTGGGTAGGAACAGGCATGGGAGGCTGAAGGGGAGATCAGAGATGCGTGAAGGAACTTGGGTGGCTTGAGCCTGGACTTCTTCATGTAATGATGTGAAGAGATAGAGATTACGACAGTGGATGATGGGCCCGAAGGCGAGGACAGAAATAGAATGTTATTAAACAGTAGGTTGGGATGAAAACTGGAGGTGATAATACTAAATGAATGAGCAGAATCGGATTGGGACCGATGATGCTGGATTGAGAGTTGGATCGGTCTGAGACCAATGGTGATGATTTCAAGAACTTGATGGATTTGAATCCACTGTTGAAGAATTGATGAACTTGATTTTTTTGAGACTGCTGTGGAAGAATTGAAGAACTTAATTAATGTGAGTCCAATGTTGATGAATTGATGAACTTGATCAGTTGGAACTGATATTGATGAATTGAGGAACTTAATAGATAAGAGTCCGATATTGGAAACATCAGATGAGACCGATGGTTGGAGGCATCGGCTGGAACCGATGGTGGCTGTAAGAACAAGTCTCAGTGGTAAAAACCAGACTAGTGTGCAAGATAGTATAGTAGACTTGTTCACCAGATCTAGTAACTGGATATAACGGAGTGGGACCGTTCAGATACAGAGAACCTGGGAGCTCAGCACTGAGCTATAACTTCAATAAGAAGAGACATTGTACTGGCAACAGAGGCCAGTCAGAAATCTAGGAATTTATAGGGGAGGATCCCCAGGGATTGAATGCTACAATCAGCTGGTCTGCGGGAAGCACTGTGAGTGATGGAGGAGAGTCAGGTGACAGAGTCCAACATGGCTGCGCCCATACTGTTGTTTTGGAGGGAACTCTGGCGTGCAGCTTGTATACCAGCACGCTGTGAGCAAGTGACTGTTGAGAGCCATCTCCATGCTCAGTGACAGGGCATTGAGCAGACAGGGCAGGAGTAGAATTCAGCATCAGCTGGACCACCAGTGGACATATGTGCTATTCAGGAGTGATGCACAGCATGAGCGGACCTCAGCGCTAACCTGTACAGGCACAGGAGAGGTAAAAAGGTGCTTTTAAGTGTCCGGAGAATGACAGCACTCCACACCCTTGACTCCACCACCTTTTAGGCTTTCATGAAAACTTGGCATGGAACGCTCAGATCAACTGAGGAGCGTGGACATCAGAGGCAAAATTCCAGGAACGTTCTACTGGCCCGTAGCCCTTCCCATCAATTAAGTATTGGAGACGTCCATAATGGATTCTAGAGTCCAGAATCTTTGCCACTTCATATTCAACTCCATGATGAGACTGGACTTTGGGTGCTTTTGGAAGTGTTGAATGAAACTGGTTGAGTATGAGTGGTTTCAATAAAGAAATTTGGAAGGAATTTGGTATCCTCAGGAAGGGAGGTAGCTTGAGTTTAAATGAAACTGGGTTGATTACACACTCAATGGCGAATGGTCCATTGTAGCAGGGCACAAATTTCATGTATGGCACACTTAACTGCAGATTTCGTGTAGAGACCCAACTCAATCACCTTCATTGAGACTGGGAACTGCTCTCCTCTTCCTGTAAGCAAACTTTTTGTCCCACTCAGAAGCCTTCACACAGGAGGAGAAGATCTCTTTCCAAATCTTAGAGAAGTGCTGCAAGGTGCAGTCAGCAACTGGAACCTGTGAGGCAGGAAGAGGCTAAAACTCAGGAACTCGAGGATGAAGACCATAGGTGGCAAAAAAGGGCATGGAACTACTGTAAATGAAGAATGGTATTGATTGTTGTGACAAATTTCCACCCAAGGAAGCAGTTCAGCCCAGGTGTCCTTAGAGGAGGATACAAATAAATGAAAAAATGTATTGATTGACTCTTTCCATCTGAACATTGGATTGGGGGTAATAGGCAGATGAGAAATTTAATTTGACTTAAAGTGAAGAACACAAGGAATGCCAAAACTTGGCGACAAATTACCCTTCCCTGTCTGAGATGAT
Organism: Taudactylus pleione; assembly: GCA_031769625.1. NCBI lineage: Eukaryota > Metazoa > Chordata > Amphibia > Anura > Myobatrachidae > Taudactylus > Taudactylus pleione. The sequence goes on along the minus strand of JAUIMM010000045.1, from coordinate 17,286,188 downwards.
CTCCTGAGGTAGTCCAAGAAGTATGAAGATGAATAATTGTGCCAATTTGGGAGCTGACAGAAGTCCGGTAAGGGGTATGAAGTGAGCCATCTTATAGAGCTGGTCAACTACCACCCTGATTAACTTGTTTTAAACCAGAGGATCGGTAATGAAGTCCATCGACAGATGTGTTCATGGTTAATGTGGAACAGAGAGGGAGTAACTGTTCAGCTGGAGAATGTCAAGGCACTTTATGCTGGGCGCATTTGTAACAAGAAGCAATAAAATCTTGGATGTCTTTTCTGAGAGAAGGTCACCAGATCTGGAAAATAACTCAAAGATCTTTGTATGCCGGCTTGACCTGCAAAGCAGGAAGCATGAGCCCTATGTAGCAGTTTCTTGCATAATGCGGACTTGGCAACAGGTGGTGAGGATTCTACTCCGACTGCAGAGAAGGCCACTGGATTGATGATGAGATGCTTCTCAGTGGATGTAGTTTCATTTTCTTTCTCCATGGAGCGAGAGAGTGCATCAGCCTTTCGGTTCTGGACCCCTAGATGAAAAGACAATTTGAAGTTGAAGCATGACAAGAAAAGAGCCCATCTCGCTTGCTTTGGGTTCAGACAATGGGCTGTCTTAAGGTATTAAAGGTTTTTGTGGCCTATCAGAATGGAAATTGGATGTACAGCTCCTTCCAAAAGATAGCACCACTCCTCCAAAGCTAACTAAAGAGTGCAGGGCTGGTGTAACCCACTCAGCAAATCCTGCACTGCAGGGACGTGCCAGGCTGGAGAGGCGCTCTCCCTGCAGTGCTGCTGAGTCCTTTGTTGCTGCTGCTGGCTGCTGCTGTGCCTATCAAACTGTATGATGGGCAGCAGGCAGCGGCAGCCTACTGTACAGAATGGCAGCGGAGTCTGAGCGGCTCTTCATACACACTTGTGTGAACTGTGAAGAGCTGCTCCCACACACTTGCCTATTCAAAATGTTCTCCCTCCTCCTGGCTGCTACGCCCTGCTGCACTGAGCCTTACCTGCTGTGACAGGCAGGCTCAGTGTCATTCAAGAATAGCTCCTCACCAGCACTGCACCTCGTTCCCCCTGGCCAGGTATTTCCTTTCCTCCCCTCTGCAGCTGCGCTGGCCTGTGAGACCAGCTATTAAATGACAGCCAGGTGGTGGGCTGAGTGGCTCCTCCGCCAGCGGGTGGCACCGCCATGTTTTTTTCCCATGACTGGGTCCCCCCTTCCTTCCCTCTGCAGCGCTGCGCCTGACTTGCTGCTGAGGCTGCTGTGCTGTCAAAATGAATGACAGCCAAGCAGCGGGCTGAGGCTGAGTGGAACTGCAGCTGCCAGCACTGCTTGTTCCCCTGCTCGTTCCTCCCCTGAGTCCACTCCCTTCTCTTCTCCCCTCTCCTCCCCTTACCACCTGACTTGGCCCTATTCCTCTCCCCACCTGACATGGCTATCCCCAGTGCTGCCCTCCCTCCCTCTCTCCCCTCTCCTCTGCTCCATATCTTCCCCTCCCCTCTCATAACAGGTCAGCTCAAGAGGGGAATGAAATGGCATCCAGCCGAAGAGGAACTTCAAGAAATTGAAAAGGAGTGAAGACAGAAGAAGCAAATAGTTGCAGAAAAAAAGAAAGTGTTTTATTTAAAATGTTTATAATATATCTATTTAATAAGGTAATATGTATATGTGTATTAATATAATAATATATATGTTTAATATTTTAAATGAAATATACACAGTGTATATTTCACTCAAAATATTAAATATATTATTTATTATTTATTAGGGATGCGGTCATAATTGCAACTGCAGGGATTCCATTGGTCAGAATGTAGTCACTGGAATCCTGATATAGAATCCTGGTGCTGGCATCCCAACCACCAGGATCCTGAAGGTAAGTACTTAGGGGGAGGGTTAGGGTTAGGCACTAAAGTTAGTGTTAGGTTTAGGCTGCAGGGAGGGAGAGTTAGGTTTAGGCACTAGGGAGAGGTTAGTTTTAGGCTGCGGGGAGGTTTAGGGGCAGGGCAGGTGCAATGTGCTCAGCTGGCCCTGCACAGCAGGCAAGCAGCGGACTGGAGAAGCGCTGCCGCTGCCTACTGCATTTGCCGGGTGCCCGCTGAGATTTTGTTACCAGCAGGCGCCCAGCAGCTCTTTGCCTGCAGCAGCAGCCAGTGACTGGAGCTCACTCCTGAGCTCCAACTTCCATCTCCCACAGTGGGTGAAGGGACAGCAGTCATGACATCTTTCCCACATTGCCCAGTGCAAGGACCGAGAATGGAGCAGTTGAACAGTGGCAGGTGCAGGACTGGGGACTTAGGTAAGTATAGTATTGTGTGTGTCTGTGTCTTTTTGTGTAAGGGGACTACTACTGGGGCACTGTATAAGGGGCACTGTATAATGGGCACTACTACTGGGGGTGCTACTACTGGGGCACTGCAAAAGGTGCACTACTACTGGGGATACTGCATAAGGGACACTAATACTGGAGCACTACTACTGGGGGAACTGTATAAGTGGCACTACTACTGGGGCACCACTGGGGCACTGCATAAGGTGTACTACTAGAAGGGGCATTGCAAAAGGGGCACTATTACTACAGGGTGCATTGCAAAAGGGGCAATATTACTACAGGGGGCATTGCAACAGGGGTACCACTACTGTTGGCATTGCATAAGGGGCACTACTACAGTGAACATTGCATAAGGGGAACTATTACTGGGGGCATTATATGTATAAGGGGTACTACTACTGTGGACATTATGTATAAGGAGCACTACTGTGGGCATTGTGTATAAGGGGCACTACTGTGTGTCATAACAGGAATAAGGGACACTACTATGTGGTGTAATGTGAATCAGAGGCACTATGTACGGTTTAATGTGAATAAGATTTTGCTACTGTGTGGCGTAATTTGAAATGGTGTAGAATTTGTAATAGTAGTTTTGAAGGGGAATTTGACTCTTTACATTGTCTGGGTGTTCTATAAATAACATTTCAATAATATCTTCTATGCATGTCTAAATATTATACATTTAAATGATGGTACTTCCTAGCTCAGGGTTGTAGTGCAGCTCTGTATCTACCTTGGTATACATATTATCATTTCTGACCACCATCATAGTTTCATTCCTTCGTTTCACTCTGTTTTCACATTTTCCACACTTCATCACAATAGGAACACACCGGACGCATATGCCAATTACTATGATGACAATCAGTATAAGGATCAAGAATTTGCCTACGCTGGCGACCACTTCCTGGACCCACTCTCCTAGACCCGAGAACCATTTCACTGGGTTCAGCCATGACACCCATCCTTCTATCTTTTCCCCTGCTTCAGCCACTGATGCGTTATGGTTCTTACGAAATTCCCACTTTAGCTGCAGAATCTCATCCATCTTCTGGTCTATCACCTCCTTAGGGTCGCTGGTATCATTGGTGACATAAGTGCAATATTTTACTCCAAATTGGGTGGCTAACGTTACGCAATACCCTCCAATAACAGCAGTTAAATAATTCAACACTAGCCTGTGTTGCACTAGTTCTTTCTTGTACGCTTGCAATTCTCTCCCTGTGTACCTGAATGTGTCATCGTACATCTCGGTGATATTATCTATTAATTTAGCAAGTTCCTGGATATATCTAAAATTTAATGTACCCTTAGCAATCCTGGTGGGATCCAGGGCGACTAAAACTTGGAAACCAGTTGTCTCACTGATTAACTGAGCGGCTTTATGCATATCACCAGGTATCATATTTCTCTTGCCTCTGTGTTCATATTGTGTGTGAAGATATGGTGACGGTGTGTTTTTATTTATACCCAGCATTTCAACATGTGTGAGGGTCATAACTTTTAGAAGTATTTTTCCCAAATAACATAACAATTACAATACTAAAATTGGTCAGAAACTCCCCTGATTGGCATTGCACTCCTCCTGACTCCACTCCATCAGCTCCGCCATCAGCTCACATCTCCTTTATCGGTCCCCCATCACAGACACTGAGTATCCCCAAACAGATCATCATGACAAAAACTCTGGAAAGAAAAAGAACTAATATGACCATACCAGACCACTCCATTGCTGGAAGCACTGATCTACACATTTCTTTAGCTCAGTTATCTCACCGTCACCTTTTTAATCCTTCCGGCACAAGCTCACAATCGACAGGTCCACGTTATCGGCCTTGTCTCTGCCTTGTATCTCCACCGGTTGGTTAACCTCCCTATAGTGAGTGGAATGGACCCACGTATCTTCCCCGGCCACCCTTTGAGGATGCTGTATCGTCAGATACGGACCTTTCCACCGATCAGTCAAACAACCTGAGCTAAAAAATTTTTGGATCATAACAAATTCTTCCAGATTTTGACATCATGACAGGTTGCATTAGACATGTTAGTTAATAACACTTTCAGTTTCGGTTATTCTCATTCATCTTCGTGAGACCCTGCACAGTAACCTCATTATCATATTTTCACATGAGGCTGCCTGTTTGGACAGTATCTCAAAGGGGGGCAAATAAAGGAAAAGACAATCTGTGATAATCTCAGTGTTGTTACCCATCATCTTAAGACATGTTCTTGGAAACGTCACCTATAAAATAAGTCCCCCTATCATTTTTAATAATTCTAGGGATATAGTATCTGCATACAGGTTCCTGCAATTAAATCTTGTTATCAATAGCTACTGCTCTAAATAATGCCTGTGCCACTGGGTTGGATAGTATTCCGAGTAGTCGACCTCAGCCTGGCATGGCTGCCGTTTATCCTTAGCAACCTTGTGTCCTATGAGTGGGAGATAAAGCAAAACAGTTTAATATAATTTAAACATGACCCAAAATACAACAATAAATCGTCCACATTTTTCATTAGAACAGATCCATTGATAGGTTGAAAAGACTGACAGCCATTAATTTTTTGCTCTGGGTCTCCCTCTTTTTTTAGATGTTTTTGTCATGTTCTATGGCAGACTCTATGAGGTTATCTATTGTAAGTCCCCGCCAGCCAGGCTGTGAGGTCTGAACCCGAGTCTTTAAATCGTCTTTCAGACCGTCCATGAGTACCGTGACTATCATTCCCCTGTGGTGAGTGCTATCTTTAATATCTTCTATCCCAGTGTACTGGGTGATAGCCTGCAGAGCCCGGTCACAATATTCTTCTGCAGTTTCACTCTCTTTTTGTTTGATTGTGAAGATTTTGTTCCAGTTAACTACTACTGGAAAATATACACCCAATTGATTCACAATGCGGGAAATGTTACCTTGGTTTACTTGGTCTGTTAAGGGAACGTCACCATCCAATACACAGTCCGTGATAAATTTTGTCACATTGGTATTGTGTGGCAGGCAGGCCCTTAACACCACACGCCAATCTTTATTAGTGGGCTCATGAGAACTACCCAAATTTCTCAAAAATCTTTGACATTTGACTAGTTCCTTTTTGGGATTGGGGAAATCATTTATGATGGAATTCAGTTCTGCTCTTGTCCATGGACAATGCATTACTACTTCCCTCGTGGGCACTACACCGTTTGCATCTGCATTTCCATTTTGAACAGTTATTGTCCGAATGGGATGCAGACCGGCAGCGTTGCTACCTTTGACCTGGTTACCTGGCTGGGGGTTTAATCTGCTGCTGCTACGTATGGTATTAACAACTTCCTCAATGGGTGCCGAGTGTATTAACATTTCCCTTGCTGTTACCGATGGAGATGGCGGCACCACCCGTGATTGTGGTGATGCAGCATCTATCATTTGTACAGCATGGGAAATGGCAGACATTGCAATAGGCTCATCTTCTACATCATAAACATTTTCTTTATGGTTACTTAAGAGGGGGTACAAATTACTTGTTACATTTTTATTGGTATTTTTGTACTTGCACCTCCATCCGCATAAGGTGGGGGAGGTGAGCGTGAACTGCTGGCAATACTCTCCACAACGCTACTTTGCTGCCCGTGCGCGCCAATTTGCGGCTCGCCCGTATTGCAACTCAGCGTCGCGGATGTATTTTCTGGCAATGCGTTCGCAACGCTAGTTTGCGTCGTTTGCACATTTTTAAGCCAAGCATCCCCTTTATGCTGCCATATTTTTAAACATTCAAAACACTTAATCTTTTTCTCTCGGGATCGCACCATACTGATGTGATCCTGGACATTATCTAACACATTTTCATCAAAACTACCAATTCTGGGAAACGGTCTAACACTCTTTCTCGTCATATTAAACCATATATCACAATACATTATTGCATAAGTACCGTACTTAGTATGCATAATACAACGGGCTGATCCAAGCCTCCATTAGCAGCACATCATTGCTTAACATTTCTACCGTTTGCGTGGCTCCCATTTTGAGACAACTCCTAAGCTTTTCAATAAAATTTTAACTGGTGAAAGACAATCAAGATACTTTCACTTACCTGTGAACGATTTAAGTCGGCGGCGCCCACACACCTGGATAAGATTTGAAACAGGCAACTTCCAGACCCGGATAAGCTTTAGTAAGGTAACTTCCAAACCTATGAGAGTTTGTATGTCGGCCACTCTCACGCACCTCTATACAACAAAGACAACATGTACACCTGCTACTGTGTTTAGAACAGTAAAGCTGCTTACCGAGCGACTAGGCTAACCCTGGCACCTAGCCCTTAAGGATCATACGGTACCCTTAACTTTAGGGAATAAATTACCCCTACCAACTATACACACACTGTTACACACTTTTTCTCTGCGCAGAAAATAAACGTTTAACCCAGATATTGGTAGATAGAAAAAAATGTAAACCTCAATGGCCTTGTTCAAACACGTGGCAGCAGAAATGCGTATACGCTTATTGTGCGACAGGCCGCATACACAATTATGCGACTACCACACAAGCGTATAATGACTTTTTAACTGCGTACACAAAAATGCATCTCAGCCGCATACTCAATACTGCGGCACCCCTCTAAAGGTAAGGTTCTATCAACAGAGAAAAAAAAACTTTTTTTTCCTCTCTTGTCCCTGGATTCTGATCAGCGCTTCCTCTACACAATAACCGGCAGTATGCTCTCAGCAACACTGTGTTAATGAAAGACTAACGCATCTCTCAAAAGGCGCCTCCACCCTTTTGCTGAGAGAGAACTGACCGAGTGTTATCGTGTATCAGATAGTGTGATAAACCGATGAGCCCCCACTGTAGAATTTGTAAATAAACCTTTTAATATATTCCTTCCTATAAACCTCTAAGATTCACCTGCCTAGAACCTCTAAGACAAAACCCTGCCTAAAACTTCTAAACAGAATGCTAATTGCATACGCAGTTGAACCGCAAATAAAGACAGGAGTGGAATCTGTGTTTCCAACGCACAAGTATTATTCAGGTAAAAGTACAGTCAGTTACACGCAATCTATACATACACAAGTTAGGCGTAAAAGGAAATAATACAGACCCAAGTACGGTTATACATACGCTGCACCTCTGGACCCAGAGATAGACTTCTGACTAGATATCCTCAGTTCACCCAAAATTCAGCATGAACTGCCAAACCAGTGTTCGGACACATGTATTTATTCCCCCCCAGACTGAAACAGGACAAAGGGGGAACTTCCTGCTGATCTCATTGGTTCCCAGAGGAGAAGCACATGTAACGACACATTTAACAGGTTGTTTCAAATAGACTTTCCCTGCCTCTAACAGCCGGAGCCTTTCTGGTAACGCCTCCTGTAACATTCCATCAACTAAACATTTTGTTGCTTGTAAGTTCTGTGATCCGTAGCTTGAGTTTGCATGATGCGATCTCTCCACCGATAACACCGGGATTCTGTAAAAAGCGTACGCATCAGAACAAAACCAAACACACCTTGCTTATCATGTATAATACCTTAGATATCAAAAACCTCTATTTCTTAGCATTTAAACTAACTGAACCAACTTGAATCATACAATTTGATGCTAATGGAACCTTGTGTGCGAATATGTAGTGTGTGAGTATTCGGGGTTTGATATAAGGACGCTAGTTATTAATGGGTGAGATTTAAGTGTATAATCTCTCATACACGAAGTGAACATCCAGCAGTGTGGATGGCTGAGGGTTGTAGTTCTACATGCCCTCTGTCAGCAGGCCCCCACCTGTTGTGTGTTTAAAGGAAAACAAAACCTCTTTTGTTCTCACAGACTCTTGTGTGAAATGCAAATGTATTACCACTTCAAGCTGTGGAATTTGGGGCCATCCTGTCTAGGATTCAGACAAATCCAATTGTGTAGATATTATATTACAATTGCCACAACTATACTTTATCTGCATCCAGGGATTCCCAATTTGTATGTAAAAATACCCATTGTCTCTTCTTATTTACTTTTACTCAGAAAGCTTGTTTTTCCAGTTGCCCTTGGTAGGTTAACAAAAACATTGCCATCTGTTCTTAGCTCCTGAGTTATAACTTGAATTGACGCTGACCACAAAAATGGTGTCTTGCGATCTCATTTCCAAAATGGAGTCTTGCGGCCATTCGCAAGATGGCATTGCCGCGATTAAATTTTAAACTGAACTTGTCTCAGCCAATTATTCAGCTTCGACAATGGGGATACTATTGTGTGACCACATCCCTTTTTATGAGATCTAATCCCTTTGTGTATCGTTCATCTACGTCGCACACTGTCCCTTTGTAAAAAAACTGGAAGGAAATGCGCATATTTATAGTTTGCAGGATGGCGCCATACACCCTATCACTGGCCTTGAAAGAATGAGAAGTTATTGACCCCCAATAGAGTAGTTGCACTCATCCAGAGTGAATTTCCTGGAGATTAATCCACAGGTGTGAAGAAGACCATCAAGAGCACAGTGAGAGAGCGCAACTCAGACTCCTATGGAAGGAGCATCAACTTCCATGACGAATGGCTGTGTGACATCAGGTTGACGAAGAACAGGAGCAGAAGTGAATTTCTGTTTGATTTTTTGGAAGACTTCCTTTGCTTCCTCTGACCATCTAGATGGATTGGCACCTTTCTGAGTGAGAGCGGTAATGAGTGCAATGGTGGTTGAAAAGGTCTTTATGAATTTATGATAGTAGTTTACAAACCCAAGGAAGCACTGAACAGACTTGAGAGTATTAGGAAGCAGTCACTCCTGAATTGCTTGGAGCTTCTGTGAATTTGTTTTGAGACCAGAACCTGAAATTATATATCCCAGGAAAGGAATAGACTTGACTTCGAAGACACATTTCTCTAATTTCCGATAAACATGAGTGGAACGGAGACATGTCAGAACCTCCTTTGCTTGCCGACAATGTTCCACCAGTTCATTGGCGAATATGACAATATCGTCAAGATAGATAACAACATGTTTGTACAACAGATTGCAGAAGATCTCATTGACATAGTGCTGGAATACTGCGAGAGCATTGCTGAGACCAAAGTGACCGTCGTGGGTGTTAAGTGCAGTCTTCCACTCGTCTCCTTACCGATTTCGTATGAGTATATTCTCCTCGCAAATCCAATTTGGCTGAAAAAGGTGGTTCCACTGACTCGGTCAAAAAGATATGTTATCAGAGGTAGAGGATAATGGTTTTTAATGGTGATGTCATTCAGAACCCTGTAGTCGATGCAGGGGCGCAAACCTGCATCCTTTTTTTTTACGCAAAAGAAGCCTGCACTAGCGGGAGAGGTGAAAGGGGGGATAAACCATTTTTCCAAATTCTCTTGGATATAGTCTGTCATTACCTTTGTTTCTGGGAGTGATTGTGGATAAATTTGCCCTCTGGGAGGAGATTTCCCAGGGATTAAATCAACTGGACAATCCCATGCAGCAGAACATCAGCACCAGCTTTACTGAAGACATCAGTGAATTCTTGATTATGATGAGGAGTATCCGGATGAGACGGTTCTCCAGAACATACTGGAAGAACATTTTGAAGACAAGAACCGAAACAGGAAGATCTCCAGGTGGTAATTTGTGAGGTCCCCCGAGTCTAAAGGTTATTTGTACCCTCTTGGATGCAGCTTCCATCAACCACTGTGAGGTAGATAGGATGAAGCAGACTGTCGGTAGGTAATGCCCATTGTCAGACTAATTCAGATGTGATGAAGTTGCCAGCTGCATCTGAATCCAACAGTGCAGAGACTTGCTTGAAGCGTTTGGCTACTTGAAGAGAAACTGAGAGTGCAATTGTTTTTTTTTGGAGAGGAATGAACTACTCCTAACTTAGCCGGAGTATCCTGGATGCTTGGGACAATAGTTGAGTTGATGAGAAGTAGCAGCACAGTAAAGGCAGAGACTCTCAGACTGTCGTCTTTGAAATTCTTCCTGAGTTAGACAAGAACGGTTGATTTGCATCAGTTTCTCTTTGGGAGAAGAAACTGACTGTGGCAGGACTGTCACCCGAGGTTTAGGATGAACAAATCTCCCTCTCTCAATAGCTCTTTCTTTAAATCGTAAGTCCACCTTGGTGCACAGAGAGATCAAGTCCTCTAACTTGTCCAGAAGATAACGGGTAACAAGAACATCATTAATTTTATCTGATAAGCCATTCCAGAAGGCTGCATAGAATGCTACATCATTCCAAGAGAGCTCTGATACCAGTATTTGAAACTGCACCAGATACTGGCCCACAGAATTTGAATCCTGGCGTAGACATAGAAGGTATGAAGAATGCATTTACAAAAAATGTTTTACTCATTCACATCAGTCCTTGCCCAAGAAGAATCCTTGAGTGCCATGCTTGCTGCTGGGAGTGGATTTTCTCATCCCAGAAGGGGACCAGGAAGACTTCTAGTAATGCATTCCACATGAAAAAACATTTCCCAACCTGTACAGGGACATTAAAATAATATAGTTAGTTAGTGGCCTCCAAACTGCCACTTAACCAGCACAAAGATATTAAGGGGTACATTTAATTTACTAAAGTGAGAGTTTTTACAAGTGTGTTTTAGAAGTGGTGTTGCCCATAGCAACCAATCAGATTCCACTTAACATCATTTACCTAGCACTTTATAGAAGATAATAGTTAGGATCTGATTATTTTCTATGGGCAAGCAACATCACTTCTAAAACTCACTTCTAAAAACGAAGATATTAAGGGGTAAATTTAATTTACTAAAGTGAGAGTTTTTACAAGTGCGTTTTAGAAGTGGTGTTGCCCATAGCAACCAATCAGATTCCACTTAACATCATTTAGCTAGCACTTTCTAGAAGATAATAGCTAGAATCTGATTATTTTCTATGGGCAAGCACCATCATTTTTAAAACTCACTTCTAGAAACTCTCACTTTAGTAAATTAAATTTACCCCTTAAGGTCTTACGTTGTGTCTTTCTTGAGAATCCTGCACCAACTTCAACTGCTAGGAGTGGATTTTCATCCCAGAAGGGGACCAGGGAGACTGCTTTCCAAAACAATTGACTGTAAAATAATCCTTTGCAAAGCTTCCACATTGAACATTTCCCAACCTGTACAGGGACATTAAAAAAAATAGTTAGTTAGTGGCCTCAAAGTGCCAATTAACCAGCACAGATATGTGGACAAGTATAATATCTATGATTTAAGACAGGGGTAGCCAACCCTGGTCCTCGAGAGCTACCAACAGTGAATGTTTTCCAGGTCTCCTCACAGAATCACAAAGTGTAATAATTAACTCCACCTGTGGATCTTTTCAAGTGTGTTACTGAGTAATGAATACACATGTGCACCAGCTAGGTGGTCTGGAAAACGTGAACTGTTAGTAGCTCTCGAGGACCAAGGTTGGCTACCCCTGATTTAAGGCCTTACGTTGTGTCTTTCTTTGGAATTCTTGAGCTCCATGTCTGCTGCAGGAAGTGTATTTTCATCCCAGACAGGATGAAGACATTGTTTTTTCTACCCAACGGACACAGATCTGAAGAGAAAGAGATACATGTAAATAACTACTGGCAAGAAAAAGAGGCAATTTGGAGGCCCTTACACAAAACTGCCTTTGCTTTACTTGAGCTGCACACCTTCCAGTGTGTACTCAGAAAGAGTTTTCAGCACAGCCGGGTACCTTGTTAGTAATCGGCCTGAGACTATTTCCCCAAAATATGAAAAAGATGATCCACAAATTCTATGAGAAAGACCTTTACCGTCAATTACATGCAAAAATCACAGAGGCACCTGTAATGGTGGATTCCAGTGGGGACAAATTAATATTGTTTGAAGAAGATGATGTATGCATCACCCCAGATCCATCCACAGTACCATCACCCAAGCCTATATCATTTTCCCATCCTGTGTTGTGTATAAATTACAGCTGTGCTGACCCTCTGACTCACTGAAATTCAGGTAGAGGGGCCATGCATAGGAAGTAGGGACACTATAATCAGAGAATGCAGTTTTAGCTGCTTTATTTCATATTTTAGACCATATCCTCTATTTTCACCTTTGAAAATGTTTATGCAAATCTCAGCAGAGGAGTTTGTGATGCCATGGCTAACGAGCACAGACACACAGAAAAAAAACATTGATTGATTGATTATTTTTTGGGGGGGCACTTAGGAGGGAGAGCACCCGAATGAGGCACCAGCCTCTTGATAAATGACACAGGCAGCACCCCTGACACACACACAAAAAAAACAAATTGATTATTTTTTTGGGGGGACACTTGGGAGGGAGAGCACCCGAACAAGGCACCAGCCTCTTGATAAATGACACAGGCAGCACCCCTGCACACCTACATTGCTGATAAATGCGGGCTAACATGCACACACAATTTTTTTCACACTGGGGGGAAGCACCCCTGAACGAGGCAACAGCCCCTTGATAAATGACAGAGGCAGCACCCTTGCGCACCTATGTTGCTGATAAGTATGGCTAACACACACACACACACACACATAAATAAAATACTTTATTTTTTTCACACTAGGGGGGGAAGCACCCCTGAACGAGGCAGTAGCCCCTTGATAAATGACACAGGCAGCACCCTTGCGCACCTATGTTGCTGATAAGTGTGGTTAACGTGCACACACACACAGAAAAAAAAATATTTGCAGAGCACCCCTGATGGACAGAGCACCCCCTGGACAACACAGCAGCACAGCCAGCCAGCCCCTATGGACAACAGCCAGCTAGCCCCTATGGACAGGACAACAGCTAGCCAGCCCCTATATGGACAACAGCCAGCCCCTATGGACAACAGCCAGCCAGACCCTATGGAGTGGACAGGACAACAGCCAGCCAGCCCCTATATATGGACAACAGCCAGTCCTGCCCCCTTTGGACATATGCAGCCAGCCCCTGAGTGACAATTACAACAATAGCTAGCACCTATGCACAGTGTTAGCAACAGCACATTCACAGTCCCCTCTCTTTTCACTCTCCACATCTGGAATGAAAAATGGCGGCAATCGTGGGACCTTTTATGCAATCCAAAACTTGCAAGAATCCGACAGTGGGATGATGACGTTTTGCCTCATTTTGAGATCCGAGTCAGGTGGGAAAACCCAAGCCAACTCGGATCTCGGCTCATATTCCAAAGTTTGGGTGGGTTCGGTTCTCAGGGAACCGAACCCGCTCATCTGTAATAGATATGAGTCCGATATTGATGAATTGATGAACTTGATCAGTTGGGACCGATGGTGGCTGTAAGAACAAGTCTCAGTGGTAAAATCAGACTTGTGTGCAATATGGTATAGGAAACTTGTTTACCAGATATAGGAACTGGATATAATGGTCTGGGACTGTTCAGATACAGAGTACCTGGGAGCTCAGTATGGAGATGTAACTTCAGCAAGAAGTGATGTTGCACTGACACCAGAGGCCAGTCAGGAAATGGAATTAATAGGGGAGGATCCCCAGGGATTGGATGCTGCGATCAGCTAGTCTGGGAGTAGCACTCTGAGTGGTGGAGGAGAGTCAGGTGTCCAACATGGCTGCACCCATACTGTTGTTCTGGAGGGAACTCTTGTGTGCAGCTTGTATACCAGCATGCTGGGGAGACATGTTGTGAGCAAGTGACTGCAGAGGGCCATCTCCATGCTCAGTGACAGTACATTGAGCAGATGGAACAGGAGTGTAACTCAGCACCAGCCGGGAGTGATGTGCAATGTGAGCGGACCTCTGCGCTCTCTGGAAGTGATGCACAGCTCTAGCCTGGACAGGCACCGGAGAGGTAAAAAGGCGGTGTTTAGTGTCCGGAGCGTGACACAAAGCAAAGCAAACAAGTAACTTTGTATTTGCAACAAACAATGTTGCAATGCAAGGGGGGCAAATACATTTATTATTTTTGCTTGCAGGGTAAATACTGGCTGTTTTTGCCTGTAGCCCACACAGCAATTACACTGCAATATAGGATTTGAGTTTGGACATTTCCCTCTCGCATCTAAATCTCTCTGCACATTTTCAGTGGCGTCACAAGGGGGGTGCGGGGGGTGCGGGGGGTGCGGGCCGCACCTGGTGTCACCCTACAAGAAGGTGACACCAAAATCCACATACTCATGCCCGCATCCCCCGCCACCACACTTCTGCCTGCCAGGGCCACCATCAGGAGAGGGGGACAGTCGGGATTACTGTCCCGGACACTTTGACACCTCCTTCCACCCACCCGCCGCTCCCTCCACCGCCGCCGCTACTGCCTGTCCAGACAATCTGCCTTACTGGAGCCCTCTGTCCACCGTGAAAGAGCTGGGTGCCTGTCATTCCTCCTCTGCCTCTGTATAATAAAGTTTATTACCCAGCGCACGTGACGTCATGACGTCACACGCGCCGGATAATAAACTTTATTATACAGATGTAGAGGGGAATTGACAGGCACCCGGCTCTTTCACGGTGGACAGCGGCACTGAAGAGAAGAGAGAGGAGCCGCAGTGACTATGGAGCAGCAGCCTGGAATAGAAGAAGGGTAAGACAGCATTGCATATGGGGAACTGCATAATGGGCACTAATGGGGGCATTCCATCATGGGCTCTAATACAGGGGTCATTGAATAAGGGGCACTACATAAGGGGCATTACTGGGAGCACTGCATAATGGACACTACTGGGGGCACTGTGTAAGTGGCGCTAATATGGGGGCATTGCATAAGCAGCACTACTGGGGCACTGCATAAGGGCCATTACTGGGGGCATTGCATAATGGACTACTGGTGGCACTAATACAGAGGGCATTGCATAATGGGGTCTTATACAGGGAGCATTGCAAAAGGGGCTCTTATACCCCCAGTGTATAATGGATACAACTGCAGTGGCATTGCATAAGGGGCTCTAATACAGGTGGCATTGCATAAGGGGCACTACTACCGGGGGCACTACATTGGTTTTCATTAATAATCGCCCTTTCAAAATTCCATATGACTATTTTTTTTTCTTGTGGCTCACACTCTCTTAGACCTTGAATATTCGGTCCGGTTGGTATTTTGAGTTTGACATGCCTGGTACACACACACACTAAAATTTATAGATATACAGGGCCATAAGCAGAGGTGTGTGCGGCCGCACAGGGCTGGATTGTCTGGGGTCGGTACTAGCCGTACCTGTAGTCTGCTGAAGACCGCACATCTGACTTATGGTTTCTGTACTGTGTGGGAAGAGGGAGGGGACACTATTGCTGTGGGCATTGTATAAGGGGCACTACTACCGTGGGCATTGTGTAGAAGGGGCACTACTGTGGGCATTGTGTAAAAGAGGTCACTACTGTGTGTCGTAACATAAATAGGGAAACTATGGTGTAATGTGCATCAGGAGCACTATGTGCAGTGTAATTTGAATAAGATTGTGCTACTGTGTGGCGGTATTTGAATTGGGGATAGTATTGTATGACCATGCCCCTTTCTTTTGAGATCACGCCCCTGTTTTGCACCATGTGCCTTAGGCGCACGCTGTCCTTTTATTGATATATTGCCAAGGAAGGGAGGAGGGGGGGGTCGTTCCACTTCTACGAACATTTTAAGCACTGCTACCCAGAATACCGGGCGTGGCGTCATAATGTCCGCCGGGTGCGCCCAGCATTCTGGGAGGGGCACAGTGTGACTGCTGGACTGGTAAGGGGAAGAGTTTGTGGAGCTGCGCACCTTGGTCCCGATTTTTTTTTTTTTGGTTGTCACCATGCATTACAGCACCGGGTGACACCAACCCTAGTGACGCCTCTGCACATTTTATATCTGCCCCATCTGCAGCTGCAACATGGTTTTACCAAGGTGCAAAGTTACTTATTCTTTTTTGCTTTGCTCCCAACTCAAAATCAGCTCCTTTAATATCAGGAAGCATCAGAAAGCAAATCAAATTGGATTTAAACAGTAATTTGACTCATACCTATCTATTTACTTATTTGGTATATTTCTGCCAGGAATCTCCAAAATACTCGGATGCAAAAGGACAAATTCTTAGTTAACATGTTATTACTGTAGATGTGTCTGTGTGACACAATAGGCTTCTCTTAACAGTATACCTTACCAATCAATACACAGAGACTCTATGTCTCTGCAATCATTACATTCTCTGCCTTTATTATAATATACAAGACTGTGCACTGTGATGACATTAAAAATAAATTCATACACTGGTATTTCCTCTGCTTCCAGAGAGGTGACACAACATGTAGTACATATAGTTTTTAAACCAGCACACTAGTTATGCTAGGCATACACTGCCAGATAAAATGCCTGTCAGACCGACAGACATTTTATCTGGCAGCCTGTCACCCTTTAGATATCGCAGGAATACACTCTGAGATATCTCACAGTGTATTGGTCCCGATATCTGCACTCCATCCCCGGGGAGGAGACATTTCCTCGTTCCTTCCCTGTGAAGGAACAGGAGAATGTCTGTCAGTTGGCTGCAGCTGGGCATACACTGTCTGATGTGACTGTCATTTAACTTACATCGGACGGGCATGCTAGACGATCCGGCATTCCCGACCAATCAATATTCTACCCTCGGTCAACCGCACACACAGTGCAATGATCAGGGAAATACACTGATATTGGGCGGATCGCCCTGATAATTGTATAGTGTATGCCCAGCATTAGCAATACATTTCCCAATGCTTACTATAAGTACTTTTGGAAATGCAGTGTGGAGTATGATTCTCAAAGGTGCTGTAGAGCTAGAGTTACAACTTACACTTAAATACATTCTATATAAATTCTATGATGTTTTTTACTGTGAGACCTGTTTTGAGAGAACGGGAGAATGTAAAAATATGGTTGCAGTATCAAAATAAAGGTCTTACCATCTAGATGTGCCAGTCGAAGAGATAAATTAGATTGGGGCAACAGTTTGGGCGTGGCCGAGTGACAAAGTTCCCATGTAAAGTAGTGTGTTATAATGACAGCATTCCCACTAACATGGTTGGACACAGTAGATCACATGACTGCAGGGGTGTAGCAAGGGTGGTTCAGTGGAGCTCCTGCTCCAGGTGCCTGCTCCATCCAGGGTGCCGGAGATCAGCCATCCAATGAAAGGCAGAGCACCTGCTGAGCTGAGCCTGAAGCACATAAAGAGATCAGTGTTTCCAAACAGGGGGCATGGTGTGGGTGGAGTAGCGCTTTTGGCTCTACCCACACCACGCCCCCAGTATGGAGGCACATCTCATTATATGCTTCAGGCTCAACTCAGCAGCAGATAATCCTCCCCCCTCAGATGGCTGATCTTCCCCTCCCTGCAACAGCGAGAGGGGAATAGGAGGTCTGAGTAAGGGTATCTGTGTGTGTGAAGGGAGCTATGTTAAAGGGAAGAGCTGTGTGTGTATGAGTGTGTGTGGGTGTTGTTCTGTGGGAGGAGGGGATATCTGTGTGTGTGTGTGAAGGGGGGATCTGAGTGAGGGGGAGAGAGCTGTGTGGTGGGATCTCAGTGAGTGAGGAAAGCTGTGTGTGTGAGGGGGTGGCTGAGTGAGTAAGGAAAGGTGTGTGTGAGGGGAGGCTGAGTTATGGGGGAGAGCTGTGTGAGGGGTGGGGATCTGTGGGGTGAGGGGAAGATGATATGAGTAAGTGGGGAGCACTGTGTGTGTGAGTGAAGGCTGAGTGAGGGGAGGCGAGCTGGGGGGAAGGGTCTGAGTGAAGGGGATGATATGAGTGAGGGGGAGCACTGTGTGTGTGAAGGGAGGCTGAATGATGAGGGAGAGCTATGTAAGGGGAGGTGAGATAAGTGAGGGGTGGGCTATGGGGGGTCTGGGGGAGATCTGAGTGAGGGGGGAGAAGAGTGTGTGTTTGAGGGGAGTAGAGCTGAGTGAGAGGGAAGAGGTGTGTGTTGTGGGAGGGGAGAGCTATGTTAGGGGGAGATCTGAGTGAGGGGAGAGAGCTGTGTGTGTGTGTGTGAACATCATGTGAATAAGGTGCGCTACTGTGATGTAATGGGAATAAAAGACACTAATGTATGGTGAAATGTGAATAAGGGGCATGACTGTGTGGCATAATGTGAACTGTGGGCACTACTGTGTAACTTACATTTCATTGCTAGAATTACATTAGTGGAGTGGAATATATCTTGCCCTACATGCCCCAGTTTGATACTGCCCCTAATATTTTTGTTTCTCTTTAATTTGCCCCTACATGCTGGACATGCCCCCTAACTTGCCACGGGCTCCTTGACTACAAGCTACACCCCTGCATGACTGTGCATTATTTTCCAATGATCGCACACTTCCAAGCATAACCACTCTTCTGAACTGCTTCCAACTGTCACATGACCTACTGTAAACAAATCCAACTATAAGCAACAGCATCACTCTTACAGACACTACTCACAGGAAAGTAGCACATCTGACAGTTGCAATCCCTGTCTCACTGACAGACTTACACATTTCTGTTGAAAACTTATCCGTAACAAAATGTTTTCCCCGCAGCAAAAGAAAATATTTAAAAGCCTTACTGGAAGGCATGAGCGAAAAATGGGTCACAACTATATGTCTCAGACAAGAGAGAAGGAAGAGTATTCACATTGTGAGTATCATTCCAGCAACATTTACAACCAAATCAAGAGGCGCAGACTATCCAGCCCTCAGTCATCAACCTCTAGACAGCCAACTGAAATGGAGGCATTGATGGCAAACCTTGAAATCCCCGATTTGAACAGGACCTTGATAACCCCCCATCTCAAACATCAGTGAGACATTGAACCAATTGGGACATCACCACTCTGAGCACTTTGATGATTTTCTTTTGCCTGATACTTCAGATGAATCACAATAACCCCGAAGCCAGATCAATCTTGCACCAGGACATCCTGAAAGAGTATTTATTTGTGAACAAATGTTGGGAAAGAAGGCAAAGGAATTGTTTAGCTATCAACCATGTCTACACCCTAGCCTAAAACTTGAGGAAACCTTCACACTTCATATTCTATTGGTCAGTGTCCCCAGGCCAACATCTTTTGATGACCTAAAGATCTTTAATGGAACAGTCCACAAAACTTTCAAGCAAGCTGCTATTGCACAGAATCTTTTTGAATCTGACACACAATATGAAATTGCACTCGATGAAGCTTCCTCTCATCAGATGCCCAAACAGTTCAGAGCAATGTTTGCTTACCTTGGTGCTTTTTGTGGACTAAAAGACCCTATGGCACTTTTCTTGAAATTCGAGATAAGTTTAACTGAAGACTTCCATAGAATTCTCTCAGTAGAGATTAGTCGCAACAATGCGCTTTTTGAAATTGGTACAATACTTTAGTTACTTTTGTTGAGCCCCGGAGATTTAGGTATGCCGCAAGTCTCACAAATTTAATTCAGAACAAATTGTAATCTTCAATCGTATAGTGGCGTGTGTCACTAACCAAGAAACAAGAACGAATGCCTCTTCTGATGCAAGTTGGCTGTGGAAAGACTTTTGTATTGTTACATTTGTTTTATGGCAAAGGCATGAAATGTTCCGCTGTAGCATGGACAGGCATCGCAGCAGTGCTCCTCCCAGGAGGACGTACAAGCCACAGCATCTTCAAATTTCCAATTCCATTACTCAAGAATTCAGTTAGCTCTATCAAGCCGAGTTTGAAAGCTGGAAAATAACTGAAATTATGTCCTGATCTACCTTGATCATTTATTCCACAACATCAAAATGAATGAACAACCATTTGGTGACAAGTCCTTGATACTTGAAGGAGATTTTCAACAAGTTCTACCCGTAGTTGGTCACTCAGCACATGGAACCATTATCAAGAACTATCTGAAGTCACTATGGCAACACTTGAAAAGTATCTCCTGACACAGAACATGCATACAAACCATAACAAAGTCACATTCACTGAATTCTATCTACAGTTGGTTCTAGATGTGCCAATGTTCCAGATTTGCCTTTCATTCAAATACAAAATTAAATTTAATGCAAGGGTGACATTATTGAAACAATATATGGCACTAACATTCAAACCCTGTCTGAATATTAACTAAAAGATAGAGCAATCCTTTGCCCAAAAAATTCCCACTGTTATGAGATCAGCAACAAGATCATTGAACAACTTCCAAGCAAAGAGCACATTTTCCACAGTTTCAACACAGTTGTGTCCGAAGATGAGAGTGAAAGAGTGCGCTATCCAGTTGAATTTTTGCACCCAAACAAGAAGAGTGGACTTCTGCCTCACATTCTGCGACTGAAAAAGGGTGCAGTCGTGATGCTCATCAGAAACCTGGACACAAGGAAAGGTTTAGACAATGGCACAAGTATGATCATAAAGTTGCTCTTCCAAAATACAATTTCTGTAGAAATTTTGTGAGGAGAACATAAGAGGTCATTGAACACCTTGCCAAGCATACCGCTGACTCCAAGCAACAGCACTTTCCCTTTTATGATCAAACAGATTAAAATTCCGATCATAGTGTGCTTTGCAATGACAATGAATAAGGGTCAAGGACAGACACTTGCCAAAGTCGGAATATACCTGCCCTATCTCGAGCAAGATCAAAGGATTCTGTTGCAGTACAGGTCACTCATGAATATGCACCTGGATTAACTGCCGCAAATGGATGGACTCAAAATGTTGTTTTTACTGAAGTCTTTGAACTAATTTGTAACAATTTTTGTCAATCAAACAAAGTTTACATTAGTTGCTTGAAATAAGTTTATTATTTTCAAAAAAGACTAACCGTCGCTTTTGACAGATTTCTGCTAGTTTACTTTAATAACATTAGGCAAAGTGCTGATATTATAACCTTAATAGTAACACAGCAAAGTATGGCAGATCTCTGTCTTGACTGCATATACAGTCAGGTCCATAAATATTGGGACATTGACAGAATTTTCATATTTTGGCATCTATTCACTACCACAATGGTTTTGAAATGGCCCCTTAAAAAGTGGGAGGCACATATAGAAACCGTTGTAATTCCTACACCGTTCACCTGATTTGGATGTAATTACCCTCAAATTAAATCTGAAAGTCTGCAGTTAAATCACATCTTGTTTATTTCATTTCAAAGCCATTGTGGTGGTGAATAGAGGACAAAATATGAAAATTCTGTCAATGTCCCAATATTTATGGACCTGACTGTATTAGGATCCTTAACACATACAGTGATAGGAGATTGTCTTTGCTGTGATAAGCAATAACAGAAACCATCTCTATCACCACTTTTTAATAAAAAGGCCCCTTAGAGCTGAGCAGAAGTGATCTTATAATGGTCAGCAAAGTATTTCTGATTAGTAACTAAGGGAAAACTGAATCCCATAACAGGCACAGTAGTAACAGGATGGGTAGGTTGGAAAATGATGCTGAGGGGTTATGGGGGCTATTTATCAATCTAGTTTTTAATTAAAAAATTTGAAAACTAGCTGTTTCACATCATTTACATGTTTTATTATGTATGAATGTGTTAACGCAGGTGATTTCACAAACATCTTCTGTACTTAACTATCTCACCTGCATTGGGTTCCACTTGCAGTTCCCATGTACATGTGCATTGGGAACAGTGATGCCCTTAAATTTATCATGCTCAGAAATAGTTTTTCTTTTTGTTCCCAAATTGAGCCCATAAGCACTTTTGCGGATACTACAGTACAGAGAGGGATCTATACACAAAACTTTCATTGCATCTTCTGTGTTTATAGCCATCTCTGAATGGCAGAAGGCACTAATAGCTTGTGAGCATTGACCCATACACTGGTCACTGGTTTACTAATCCTAAAATCTATTTATTTAAGTGGGCACTTGAATGAGAGTTGATGCACATATAAGGATAATCATTCAGCGGGACCGTATGCACAGCGATACCCACAAGCACAGACCTCACTCCTGATTAATAATTGTTTTTGGCTAATGTCACAAATCACTCATTGCAACCTGGACAACTACTTACTTGCAACTCAATATCTTGTGCACTGTCAATAATACTCTTTTTTACACAAGGAATGTCTGAGGTTGCAGTTTAATACAATTGTATACTACAGTATGTGTCCAGAGATTACTTGCTCAGGAATTACAGCCTGGATGATTATTTAATTGCAACATAATATCTCAAGTAGCACTCCCTATAGAGAAGGAAAGTCTGTGGCTGCTGTTAGATACAATTGTGCTTTACCTATCCAGAGAGCACTTGCTCAGGAAATGTTTGCACCTGATTCTCTGGGTTTGATACGTAAATAAATATATCTGTGTGTATATAAAGATTCATCTGGGATTTTTTTTCAGCGTTTGCATTTTGCTTAATTTTTAATGATATATAATAAAATTGTATTTTAGCAGTTATTGATAAGTAGTGCCCCCATAAAGAGAGTTTCTTTTCTGTTTACCCATACAAACTCTAAGGGAGCACCACCATATTACCTTTTCCTTGTTCCTAAAGTATACAGGCTGGATAGTTTTCTATTCTGGTTAGACTATATAAACATATATATTTATTATACTTGTGCATGGCATCACATATGCACCCTATTTCATATATTTGCATTTGCCTGCACCATATTTATGGTGGTATCTTTGTAAAGAAGTGCATAAGCTAGCAATGACTCTGGCACTGTGCAGCAGCTTTGTTTGCTATTCTGCACATGCACCACCTTTAAGGTTTCATCACTGAAAAGATAGCATCGCTGGAAACAGGCAAGGTGGAAGGGAGTTGAGTATGATATCTCGGCGGTGGCAATCCTGGTGGTCACAATACCAGCAGTGGAATCCCGTCAGTCAAAATCCTGACGCATGTTGGTAGATATTCTAACCCTTACCCTAACCCTAACCCATCTCTCCCGCAACCTAATCCTAACCTTCCTCTATGACAGCCTAACCCTAACTGTCCCCTTTGGCAGCATAACCCTAACCATCCCCTACTGCAGCCTAATCTTAACCCTCCCTATAGTGCCTAACCATCACCCTAAAACTAACCCTAATACTCACCGTTGGGATTCTGACCGTTGGGAATCTGGAGCTGGTATTGTGATGACAATCTGGATTCCGGAGTTGGTATTCTGACCATCGGGATGGTCACCGCCAGGATCCTGACTACAGTACATCCTGTGGCGCACCATAGATCTTGAAACATTGCTGTGATAGAGAAATGGGTACTGTATGTTACTATAATTTAATTTTAGTTGGCACCAAAAGTTAAAGAGAAGAAAAATAAATGACTATTAGGTATTGTGAATTTTTTTTAAATATTGTAATGTGTGCCCTATCCTAAGATCTTTAATAGAGTTACATATAAACATTTTCCAATGAAGCTCATTAATAAATAACATTCAAATATTGTATTTGCATTTGATAATCATTAGAAATGTTTTCTATTATCTCTGACCCCTGCTCTGTAAGTCCATCCAGCATCTCCAGGGTGGCAATTTACACTACTTTGCAATATGGACTTTTAAGCAAAGGCACCATATTGTCCATTATAAATGCCACTCTTTTCCAACTTGCTATCACATAGGTTAATAACTTCATAAAATATTAAAATCTTTTCCATTTCCAAAAAGTCTTTCTAAAGCAGTTATAGCATTACCTCACTAGTTTTGCCATAAATACTCGTCTCTGAGTTCAAATAAAAATGCTCTATTTCTAGTTGTTTTAAAACAAAGTATTTATAAATAGACTATAGAGTAATTACAAAATGTCCTTATTTCAGCTACCCCCTTGGTATTTAATTGTGTCTGGCACATCAATGTTGGAATAAATATTTTTTAGTTTTGGTGGAATTATATAGGCAAATAATGAAAAGTAGCAAATGAAAAGATTTATTGTGAATTTCCTAATATAAATGTAACCCCTTTTCTGCAACACTTTTTCTCACCAATTTGTTTGGCCTATTTTGTTAGTTTTTGGGATGGTAGCAGTCGAAGATCAATGTTAGTGATCTTTCTCTGTAGTATAGAAGATAGGATGGTGAAGAATGAGGCTCGTAAAAGCCTCACCGCTTACCTGGACTAGTCTTTATCTTCCCCTCAGTGCTGTGGACAAAGCTGACAACATGTCATTATATCATGGGGCTGATAGGTCAGAGCGTTAGAACTGTCGAGCCTTGCACAATGAGCACAGCCCCATTCCTTCCTATGGAGAGAGTTCCCAAGTGAAACATCATCAGAGCAGGATCATTGCTTTTTCTTGTTTTGTCAAGGCCCTTGGATGCTACATGGAATGAAGAGGACCTGATTCCTCAGATTTAAGTAATAAAGTAGAGAACTAGGGATGTAGGAGTGTTTTCATTTAATAAAATATTACAACATTCAGTATGTGTGTACTGCCTTCTGCTTAGTATTTTGTTAAAGGTGGTCTACAGGTGCCAGTGGGCCCTTCATGCCCAGACATGCTGGAACTTGTGGTTCACTAAGTGCCATCATGTCCTGGCAGCCTTGCTGGGACCAGTAATCCATTTGCTCTACACACAAAGCCCTGAGCCTTCAGCCCAGTTTTGTTATAAGAGGAAGGAGGGATTTTTTGGGAGGTATCAACTTCCCTAAGGATTCCAGCCCTGAGCTGACCAGCCTAGAGCTGGTTGACATTATGGCTTATTTTTTCAATTTGAAATAATATTTTTATAATTTTTTAACATCAAAGCCTGCACATATCTTATTTATCTGTGTGGTTCTTCATGCAAACTTGACTGAAAGAGGCTAAATTATGCTGTGCAGTCAGAAAAAGTGTCACAACCGGCACAGGAACTACCTCTGATGAGGTTAAGAACTGGGGGGGTTAGGATAGGGGTATGGATATGATGGGGGTGATAGACTAAGTCTTCTAATTGCGGTCAAACCCAGGTTTGGCGAGACCTGCCCAGAGGTGCAGAGTCTAACCCACTTGGTGGTTTTCTCCAGTGACCCCTCCAATTGGGATATGGTTTTCGCCGCACCAAGTGAACAGGTCGCGGCCCTCTGTACAGGTACCTGGGAGAGACGGAAGACTAGGAATAATATACTGAAAACAACTACACAGGGAACACTGGGAGTAGCACAAAGTAATGGCCTGAACTGAGAGACAGGGACTGAGTACACTGGGGTGCTGTGAAGACATACTGGATGTGCAGGGATGAACGGAATACTTGAACACTGGAGATAAGTAAATACTTGAACACTGGTGATGAACTTGAAAATGCTTGAAGACTGGTGATGAACTTGGGAATGCCTGAACACCGCTGACGAACTCTAGAATGCTTGAACACTGGTGATGAACTTGAGAATGCTTGAACACTGGTGATGAACTCGAGAATGCTTGAATACTGATGATGAACTTGAAAGTGCTTGAACACTGGTGATGAGCTGAATAGTTGAACACTGGGAATAAACTTGAGAATACTGGGAATAATTAGATGCTCAGCTGTAAGCTAACTAGCAAGTAGTATGAAAGCTGACACCACAGGAACACAGGGAAGAGATTAAAGAGCTCAGCAGCACACTAAATCACAGGATTTTACAAGAACACTGGAGTTCTGTGAGAGCTGAAGTAACACACAGGGACTGGATAAATGGAGGTGCAACTTGAAACATGCAGGATGAATTGTACTGGTCACAGGGACTGGATAAACGGAGGTGCAACTTGAAAAACACAGGATGAATTGTACTGGACATGGGAACTAGATACACAAAAGTGACTTGAGACACACAGGATGAATTTGGAGGTAGTACAAAACACAGGAACTTAATGCACTAAGGTGCGACTTGAGACACATTGGATGGATAGTACGGAACACGGGGACTGGATACACAGAGGCCACAGAAAGAACACAGGAAGCCAAGAACACTAGTTCTTACTAGTAAGTAATACGGCCACTGGAACAGGATACGGTTGTCACAGGGCATGACTGCAGTACGTGCAGTCATGCAGCGATGTTGAACAGCAACTTCCTGTTGCAGGAGTCGGTCCTAAATACACGCAGGCAGCTGGTTATTGGATCATGGGATCAGCTGAGAGACTGCCGGACAGCCATTGGAGGAGACTGATCAGGTGACATGAACCAACATGGCTGTATCCATGGAGGCTAACACAGGAGTCAGCACGCATGCATGAACATCCTAACAGACCCTGGGGAGAATCCTCAGCCTTAACCCACCACTGCCACTGATGTCTGAATGCCTCAGAGCCTAAAGACACCAGTCCAGCAGTGAGTAAAGTAGAATCCCAGGCCGGATCCTAACAAAAAGTCTTGCAATTGGTTGTTCTCTTTGGCCTTTTTCTAGTGCATTTCATAGAAGGTGTTGGGTATGGGATGCTGGCTCTCAGGATCCTGGGTCTCAGAATCCTGACGCTGTCATCCTGACTGGGTTACAATCCCAACACAACCACACTAACCCTACCCCTGAACCTAACCCTCCACTCCTGCAGCCAAAACCTAACCCTCCCCCACCCAGCCTAACCCTAATACTCCACCATGCAGCCTAACCCTAACAATCACCCTAGTGCCTAACCCTAACCATCCCCCTAACCCAAATATCATCAGGATGTCAGCGGTCAGGATGCACCAGGATCCTGACTGGTGTCGGGATTCTGGCATCGGCATTCTGAGTGCCAGCATCCCTAGAGTCGGGATAATAACTACATACCCATAGAAGTATGACACATTACAGTATTATCCCTTGACTCAGAAGTGGGTGGTAAAGTGTATTTACATCCTCCCAACTCATTAGAATTTCTCATTCAAGCGCCTATTCATCATCAGAGGCCGTATGGCCCCTGATGATTAAGTATTGATCTTGCTGCAAGGGATACTTATGTATCCAACTCACAGCGGGGGAAACTTTGCACCGGAGCAGCTCTGGTGCAGGGACAGCTGCTCTGAAAAGCAGCTTTCCCCTTGGTTAGTATCACAGCTACAGAAGTAGAAGAAGCTGCGTTACTTACCTCCTCCCCATCGGAGCTGCTACACATGCGTGACCTGAGGTCACGCATGCGCAAAGCCGCCGGGGAGGTAGTGAGAAGGCGGTGGAAAGATCCGCTTGGATCCCTCTTCATATCCCCCGAACTCCTTCCCATAAGAAGGAGCAGGGATCTGAGAGCAAATGCTTATTATTGCAAGGAAACTCCGAAAACTTTCAGTTTTTGGAGTTTGCTGAATGTCAGGTGGTCCATTTGGGACCCCTGATGATGAATGGCCTGTTAACTAAAATATGCAGAAACTTTCATTTCCGCATGGTTACTGGGCCATTTATCGATGATGAATAGGCCCCTCAGCCTTTACACAGCCAATGCATTATTTTGAAAACGCCCATACAAATGTGGCACTGTGTTTACCGCTGCTCATTCACCATTTACAGTACAGTACAACCAATGCTTTATTTTTTACAGGCCCATATGAAGAGGAGCTGTCTGTGACCTCATTGTCCTACAGATATGTCCGGCTACATCTTAGCTCATAGCGCACCATACATGCTTCTAAGTAATGGTATGAGAATAGCATGACATGGCGCGGTAAGGAGCAGTGAGACTTGACAACATCCACGGCAATAAACAGCATCACCGCTGGGTGGCCAGTGCTCCACTAAATTAGTGTGAATACAGTGTAAGTGGTGAATAATACAGCAGTGGATGGATACAGGATGGCACTACAGAATACAATAGAACTGTAAGCCCTGACAGGCAGACCAATCACATATTGTACATTAGTGCAGAGTGTAAACAGTAACTTTAATACAGTATACAGGGCCTGATTCATTACGATCACAGTTGCGATTACGCACGCAGGTTTGCTGCAAAAATACGCTAATGAATTCAATCACAAAACCATTGCACAGCCAGCATAGAGACGCCCACTACCGCTATCTCACATCCATAATACCTTGCAGTTCTGCATGTACATCGGAAACATCGAGTAACATCAGCCCCTCATGCAGAGTTACAGCAGGGTGTTAAGAAATTTGTTTAATTTTTTTAAATTTGGACAACAGGTACCAGCAGGCCCTTAATGCCTGGGCATGATGGCACTTGAGTTTTGACACGTTCCATCTTGTGCTGGCAGGCTTGCTGGGTCCAGTAGTTTGCCTGCAAAAATCAGTATTATTATTTTAAAAATAACATTACCTCTGTACACACCACCATCAGGGGTAGCGAGAAGAGCCCTAGTGCTATTAGCACTACGGCTCTTTGGACCCAGGAGGGAGTGTGCATATTTTTTTTTAGTTGCGGGCTCCACTCTTCTTGAGGGACCAGTCCTAGTATCAACTGGCCTAGGGCTGGGATAAAAGCTGGTTTGGGGCCTCTTACATTGTGGGTCCCTCCTCTATGGTTCCACTAGCATTGGGTGGTAAAGCCTAATTACACAAATAAAATACCAGCGCTATGCAAACAATATTATAACAATTGATAATAAAATATGATGGACGTTTTTAAGATTTAAACACTACACATTTATTAAATGCTATATAAATGTGCTCATGGGCAATAAAATCACAATATGCAATTGAAATATATTGATAAAACCACTTCCGTGCTAGCTGGTATTCAAATTAGGACTCTCTCCTCTATGTTCATCAGGAGTCAAATGAGCAGCAAGGTGTTACCCATACGTGTGTCCTTAAGTGCCGCAAATACTTTACAGAGAGAGATGTAAAGTCCAATGTAGAACTAGCAAGTCACAGCGGTTTCATTGGGTTATAGTCACCAAGCTTCCTCAGGACTTGCTGGTTCTACATTGGACTTTAATTCTCTCCCTAGAAGTATTTGCGGCACATAAGCATACCTGTGGACTGTATTCCAGATCATCTATTTGCAACATTGGATGATAAAGGGACTACACTGGATACAAGGATCCACATATGGGTAACACTTTGCTGCTCATTTGACTCCTTATGGACTCCTCCTAAAAAGGGAGGAGTCCATAAAGTAAAACTTCATCAAATATCGAACTTATCAGATTCTGTTTCTGAAGATTTTGCTGTTCATGAATTTATTGGAAGATGTAATCCAAAGTCTATTTTAATAGATATTATCCCAAATTTCTTAAATAAACCAGTATTTATTAACCCCTGCCTAGACCACCAGGTTGTGGGGCACTAGACTCATGGGGATAATCAGGCCTTAGGCCTGTGGCACTGATAGGCAGACATTAAGCCTGTACTCCTGTAAATGACCCTGGGCAATAGGCTTACGTCACATAAATTGGCATAATCTGTATAAGGGGCACTACTGTGGGGCATAATGTGTATAAGGGGCACTACTACTGTGAGGCATAATGCGTATAAGGGACACCACTACTGTGGGGCATAATCTGTATGAGACACTACTATTGTAGGGAATAACCTGTATAAGGGGCACTATTACTGTTCGGCATAACGTGAATAAGGGGCACTACTGTGTGGTGAAATGTAAATAGGGGGGCATTTTTGTGTGGCATTTGAATTTTGGGCACTGTGTTGCATAATGTGAATTGGGGGTATTATATTACAGTACATATAATGTAACATAGATCTGCCTATTATAGTGTAACATGGATCTGGGTTTTTCAATGTATTTTTATGTGGATCTATCTTTTTCAATGTATTTTATTTGGATACGGCTTTTACAGTATATTTTATGTGGATCATGGGGTTCAGAGACCTAACATACGTAAAGTTGTAAACTAAGTAAACTTTACCATATATATGTATATATAGTAAATTGTAATCTGGATGTAATGGAGGAGGGGGGTCCCATGAGGTCTTAATTTGTCTCTGTCTGTATGACTCAGCCAAGTTATGGAAGATGGTGGACCTGCCCTTGCACATTCTAAGATATCTCGGTCCATTTCTCCATGGGCCTGGCCTAGCCATAAGGCTGCCCCTGGCTGAAATAGTTTTTAAAAAATGCACCTAGCCTTGCTTAAGAAATAAAAAAAAAAAAGCCCAGGCTTTGCTTATTTATTAAAAAAAACACCCAGGACTTGCTTTATTAGTAAAAAAAAAAAAAAAGCACTAGGCAACAATTAGTTTCATATTTATATATATATTTTTAAATGTAATTCTGTACACAGTTTTAGAACAAATAACCAGTTAATGTATCTATATAAGATTTCTATCATGCTGTAATACATTTTGGCCCTCATTCAGAGCCGCTCGCTATTTGCGGTCGTTCGTTCTAAAACAAGGGGTGGCTATTCAAATGAACCGTTCGCTAATTGCGGTCTGTTCACGCCTCTAAGTCTGAATGAGCGAGCAAAACTTGCGGTTGTAATTTTGAAAAATACGCCCCCTTGCCACTCGCACCATACGTCATGTCCGCTGTTTATTAGATTAATCGAGTACATCGAACAGCGTATGAACTGCTCGCTATTCTTGTGGCTGGTTTTTTCAACAGCTATTTTGCGAGCAGTTCTGAGTAAAAAAAAACGTGTGTTAGTGCAGCCGATGAGAGTCAGACAGACTCTCATTGGCTGCTGCACCAACGGAGGGAGCCGGCTGGAGCGGGGATTCAGGTAAGTTGTGATTTTGTTTTTGTGTGTGTGTGTGTGTGTGTGTGTGTGTAAAGGGCACTGCATAGGAGGGGCACTGCATAGGGGGGCTCTGCCGGGGACACTGCATAGCGGCCGCTACAGTAGACACTGCATAAGGGGCACTGCATAGGAGGGACCACTACAGGGGACACTGCATAGTGGGGGGCACTACATGGGGCACTGCATAGGGGGGCTGCTACAAGGGTCACTGTATAGGGGGGCTTCTTCATGGGGGCACTGAGGGGGCGCTACTAGGGTCAAAGCATAGGGGGGACAACTACACTCCCCACTGTATAGGGGGGACTACTACTGGGGGCACTATATAAGGGGCACTGCATAGGGGGGATCACTATGCATTGCTGGCTCCCCCGCTCTGCCATCACCGCCGGTACCCTGTACCCCCGCTCTGCCGACACTGCTATCACAGTAAGTGCACTATTGGTGTATTCAACCCACACTGTATTACACACTGTATCCGTGTTGGAAATTGGAAGCTGAACTGCCACATGTTAGTGCCACCCACTGTGTCACTTAGCTTAGTCAGCCAGCTAGCTGGATGCAACCTTTTGGCCTTAACTAGATGAAAAAAATGATATTGTGAGGTGGTCAAAATTGACTGGAAATGAATGGAAATAAATGTTATTGAGGTTATTAATGCTGTAGAAACAAAAAAAGCCCACTTTTTGTAATTTTATCTGTTTTATTTTTTAAGAAAATATCTAGATCCAAAACCAAAACCAAAATACGGGGGTCGGTGCACATCTCTAATCGTAAGGGGTACGGGTAGTATTCCAACATTTGTTATATAGTCCTTGCTGAACCTGTTTTTCAGATTTTTTTTCTGAAGCTGTTGCTGTTTAGGATCGTATTGGAAGATGTAATCAAAATTCCATATCAGTAGTCGTTATCCAGAGTCAATTAAATAAAGCAGGAACTACTCAGAGAGTATCAATATAGGATAAATGTTACAAAAAATGACTGCCAGTAGCTGGGCATCCTTTATATAGGGCTGTGACCTATATTGTGACATCGCAATACATGCTGACAGGAGCTAGAGATGGCAGTAGCTTAGATTAGCTTTGTGCCCAGATGCCCTGCAGCAGCACTCTGGTGAGAATAGAAAAGCAGGGGCACAAGAGATAATAATAATAATATTATTAATTAATTTTATTTATATAGCGCTTTTTTCCCGCAGGACTCAAAGTCGCTTTACAGACATCAGAAAACATGTTACATTGTAGATGGCAGCCTTATTTGTTGCAGGGGAAGGGCCGTGCTCCAGAGACAACCAGGGCCCTGTATCAGTCCCACTCTCTGCACCTACTTTGGCTATGCCCTTGTCTGTGAGTGGCAGCTGGTCTGCAAAAGATTAGAAGTGCATTTACGGTGACAGATTGTTTGAGCAGATGCAGATTTGAGATGTGCTGCAAAATTGGACCGGTGTGGAGGCATATATTGGGTGTTGAATCTGAGTCCAGGTCTCCAGTAGGATTGTGTCAACAGTACGGTCAGAGTTGGATCCTCAGAGGACTGGACAAGTGTGTATCCATCTTAGGTCATGCAGCATCATATCAGATGAATAATTTGCTTTATCCATTGTTTCTAAATTAAAAACTGCAGATGAAATAGAGGGAGGTGTCTGAAGGGGTAAGGGGTAAGGCCAAAATTTATTATATAGTGCTTACCCTTATTCAGATTCTATTTCTGAAAATGTTTCTATTCTATATGAATATATCGCAGACCCTTATATATTTACAGGAATTATTTGATTAAAACCTGTTTATGTGAAAAGATACTAACATCAAGTATTCTGTTAAATGTCAAAAATAAATATTGGGCAGAAGAGACCAGAACCCCACTGTCTGTCTAGGAGCTGGTTCAATGGAGGGTGTCAACCGCCAATAAATATTTTATTTTTATCTATTACCAGTTATTTATAACTGGTAATAGATAAGCACATGCTTTATAGAGAATATTGGTTCATTCATATCATTCCCTGCCCCAGTGGAGCTTACAATCTAAGTTCCCTACCACATGCTCACACACTAGGGTTAATTTTTTTTGGGGCCCAATTAACCAACCAGTATATTTTTGGAGTGTGGGAGGAAACCCATGCAAGCACAGGGAGAATACAGGGAGAATACAAACTCCGCACAGTTAGGGTCATAGTGGGAATCGAACCCATGACCTCAGTGCTGTGAGGCAGTAATGCTAACATTACACCGTCTGTGCTGCCGATATTGGTATGACAAGAATAAGAAGCATAAATATCATAGATAATGTAAAAGGTAAAATAGACAGTTACATATGGCTTGTTTACCCGGCGGTTGGGATGCAGGCAGTCAGAATACCTGCAACAGTATCCAGTCAGTCAGAATCTTGACCCAATTAGATAAGTGTCCTAACTTTAATCCCCTAACCTTCCCCCTAACACACCTTTCCTGCAGCCTAACCCTAACTCTCCTCCCTGCAGCCTTACCCTACCCCTTCCCCCCACAGCCTATTCCTAGCCTTCCCCCTCACAGTCTAATCCTAACCCTCCCCCTAGTGCCTAACACTAAACCTAACCCTACTCCAGCCCCTTATGCTTACCATCAGGATGCCAGCAGGTGGGACTCTGGTGTCAGGATTCCGGCGCCGGTATTCTGAGTGCTGGCATCCCAAACACTTGGATGGTAACTACATATAATCTATAGAATACAATTGTATATAATCAATGATGATAAAAAGAGCCACAATTCATGGATATGGACCAATGTCAATCAAGTAAGTGACTAAACACAGTGGGGTAGTCCCAGTGACT
Organism: Taudactylus pleione; assembly: GCA_031769625.1. Taxonomy (NCBI): domain Eukaryota; kingdom Metazoa; phylum Chordata; class Amphibia; order Anura; family Myobatrachidae; genus Taudactylus; species Taudactylus pleione. The sequence continues at coordinate 17,252,671 of JAUIMM010000045.1, read as the reverse complement.
ATACACACTAAAATAGGAGTAGTCTCAGTACAAGTTGAGTCTCCCATATCCAAAATGCTTGGGACCAGGGGTATTATGGATATCGGAATATTCAGTTGTTTGGAATATGTGCATACCATAAAGAAATATCTTAGGAATGGGACCCAAATCTAAACACAGAATGCATTTATGTTCTATATACATCTTATACACACAGCCTGCAGGTAATTTTATGCAATATTTTGAATAATTTTGTGTATCAAAAAAAGTTTGTGTACATCCATGAAATTCATTTATAGTTTCATAGACACCATATACACACAGCCTGAAGGTTATTTTATACTATATTTTAATAATTTTGTGCTTTAAACAACGTTTGTGTACAGTGAACCATCAGAAAGCAAAGGTTTCACTTTCTCAGTCATGCTAAAAATATTCCGTATTTTGGAATTTTCCGTATTTCAGAATATTTGGATATGGGAGACTCAACCTGTACTAGGAATCCGGAATAGTAACCAGCATGAGAAATTATATTACCTGCCTCGATGAATTTACAGTCCATCTAAGGAAATTAGCAACAATTTCATTATCAATTGATGGCACAACTATCTCCTCTAGCCCCAAAGTGTGCTTTTTTGGAGTTATCATGGAATCTTCCCTCTTCTTCAAACCACACATTCAGCAACTATCGCAGTCCTGCCATTTCCATCTAAAAAATATTTCCAAAATCAGACCCTTTCTCACCCCGGATGCTACTAAAACCATTATCCACTCACTGGTCATCTCCAGATTGGACTACTGTAGCCTCCTATCTGGCCTACCTGCTTCCCACCTCTCTCTAATCTAATCTGTCCTCAATGCTGCTGCTCGGCTCATCTTTCTCTCCAAACGTTCAACATCTGCCTCCCCTCTCCTACAAGCCCTCCACTGGCTCCCTTTCCACTTTAGAGCCCAATTCAAGGTTCTTAGACTCACTTACAAAGAACTACTGAATTGGAGGTGGGGGGGGGGGTTTGGGAGACACCTCTGCACTACGCTTAGGTCAGAAAGATTATTTGTATAGTGGCCCCAATTAGACAAATTATAGCAGATATATAATCACTCTGTGGGAGTGCTGCCAATGACAATAATAGAAGTATACAAATAATAGCAGATATATAATCACTCTGTGGGAGTGCTGCCAATGACAATAATAGAAGTATACAAAAAAAAACCCTTTCTTTCTTCTTTTTTCTTGCATACTCACTTACAAAGCCCTCACCCAATCCTCTCCCATTTACATCTCTGACCTCATCTCCCTTCATTCTCCCATTCGCCTTCTCCACTCAACAAATGCACATGATTACTTCCTCCCACTCCCGCCTCCAAGATTTTGCCCGTGCTGCTCCCCACCTCTGGAACTCTCTCCCTCTTCCTATCAGACTCTCCACCTCTCTACAAATCTTGAAACGGGCTCTCAAGACCCACTACTTCATCATAGCCTTTCAGCTCTAATCCTAACCCACTGCTACTTGCTCCTTCTTCCCTGTCTACCCCATCTGTGTCACACCTGTTTGTCTGCCCCGACCCTTTATAATGTAAGCGCTCACGAGCAGGGCCCTCTACCCTCTTGTGCTTCTCCTTATACTGTCGGGTGCCTAACACCTGGTTGCTTACGCCCTGTTGTTTATTTGAGTGTTATGGTCACTAATGGAGCAATGTGTATAATCCTTGTCCTTGTCCTGTATTGTATTGTACTGCTGTAAGTCACTTGTTGTCTGTTCACTTATTTGTCTGTGTACTTTGTAAGGCACTGCGGAACACTTTTGGCGACATATAAGTAAAGGATAATAATAATAATAATAATAATTTTAGACGCTGCAAGCCTGCCACACTACATGGCGTATGGACGATAGGTGTATGAGGGCACACCTTTATGTACTGTATACAGTGGTTGGAAATGGAGAGTTAGCACTTTTGTGCATGCTGCCATCATTAACCCTTGGCTGTTAATGACATACCAAGGGTGTCCTGAAAAAGAAGAGTCTATTGATTCGGTTCATTGCTGTATGCCAATACTATAAACGTGGTTGGTACATGCTATTATACTCTTATGCTCTGCAATACTTACAAATGAGTTGACATTTTTCTTTGATATTCATATTCAGTCTCCTTTACCTATACTGTAGTTATTTTAAATTTGAATGATATATAATATACTAATGTATCCTGTTGGATTCTTTAGAGCTATTCACATTTATAAATACACTGGGTTAAACAAACCGTGGAATTCACACAGGAAGCACATTGTCTGCATAAATTAGAAAAGTCATACTTTTTTAAGCTTCAGTTGAGAACATAGCCAAAGATGTTTAATCACTCTCACTTTGCTGAAAATGTATGAAACTTAGGTACTATAAGTTAGTGAGTTCAAAATATAATTAATGAAACATAACCATTATTAAGAGAAATCAGGCCGGATTTGTGTTTTGGGCATCTCTAATGTGTGAGCTGAAGTGAAATATTTACATGGTTACATTTATGCAACTGAAACTCATTCCCAATTGTGATAAAATTATTGATGTTTTTCTTTGCCTATGGTCTCTTATGTATGTACTCAGAGTTTTCAATTAAGCAACAGGAACTGTTAATGTTCACAACCTGTCTGTTTGGCTTAAAGTTCATCATAGTGTGATAAAGGATGACAGAGTGATATTATATTTCTGCAATAGAACAGCAGTGGTACATTGATCACATCAGCATGCAATGACTAATTTCATCTAGTCATTTTAAATCCTTTAAGATTTTCTTTTTTTTTTGGGTTTTAGATTATATTACCAGCTGGAATAAATGGACAATCTGCATGTCCTTAGGTAATAACATACCTGTAGTGAACTGTATTAAGATGAATTATGCATACGTCTTTAGTTTTATTTAGTTCATATGCCTCCCTCTGAGCAACATTAGTCATTTTCCCATTTTTTTTTAAATATATATGCAGAACATTACCATTTAGTAACCAACAGATGCACACTTTAATACTTCAGTTCTTAGGAGTTACACAGGTAAATTTAATAGGACGACATGCCACAAAATTCCATTTGAAATGCAGCCTCTGTTTCAATTTCTATTACAATGTACTTTCCATTTGTCCTTTGAAGTACAAGATAAGTGAGACATGCTAAACACATATTTAGTTTGCATCTGACATGTCAATGCTCAAGTTTGATCTTGCAGCAGTTGTGCTTCAGTGACAAATGTCAAAACTGCCACCATATTTCACATCCTAATCCTGCCATTTGACCTGTCTACAACACTATCTTCAATTGTAAATCCATAGATAGTTTATGGTCAGCATATTGCTTGCTACAGAGTACACTGTAAGTTCTGTCTTTTTTACTATTTTGGCTGCCAACTTTAGTTGGGCATTTTGCTGTCCTACATTTTAAGGGAACAATATATAAAGCTGAGAAAAGTCCTTCTTCTGGCGTGGTCACGGCCTCTCTTTTCACGGCTCTGCGATTGCATTCATTAGCATATTTTCGCAGCAGACTTGTGTGCTTAATCGCAGCCGCGATCGCAACAGGAATCTATGATGAATTAGGCCCAAAGGCTTAACAGAATTCATCAAGTGACAAAAAGCTTTGCTTTTTCGATGCTGAGCAACACTATCTTGAGATGGCGTGACTCTATACCCGGCAATAGGCAGTCTGCATATCCAGATATGCTTTGCTTAATCCATGCTTTGACCCTGTTTTGCAGGGTCAAACTGCTGCGAGCATATATGTTTGCTGGCTGCCCAATTTCACCATGACCTTTTGTCAGCAGCTAGGTTGCTGGCACCAATTAGAAAACCCATGCAAAGGAGTAAGGCTTTTGCTGGGGCTCCAAGAAGATCCACAGTATGATAAATACAAGTGCAACTTCAATCTGCATCTCTGCAATCGGTGGCAATAGAGATTGTTAGTTGGCACTTATTGTTGGTAAATAGACCCCTAATGGCTTATGTGCATCTCATCTCATCAAGTTTCAAAATGATTGCAGTTATGACAAAAAAGAAAACTGACAAACCACCATTTTAAATGTGCTTATTTATATTTCCGTGGGACAACTAACCACTTGTCTGCTTGCTGCAGCTAGAGACTCCAAAGCTATTTCCCTGTGTTGCTACCTATTGCAAGATCTGACTGTGACATTACGTCTTGGACTCCCCTTCAAGATTTATTTTTTGGCATTCCAGTTTGATGTGACCAGCTATGTGTCAGCCCTCCTCGATTGTTACCACCCATTTTCTGCCCGGCCCAGACGCCGCTTCAGTTTCAGCTCCTCTTTACCTGCTGGGAATGTGCAAACCAAAACAGACTTCAATAGTCAGCAACATCTTTGCTGACACATTGGACATCAGAGGTAAGCTCCTTTCTTATTTTAGACTTGTGTACTTTAACTTTCCTTTGTACCTCTATCACCCTCCTGTTGAAAGAGGAATGCACTACTGCACAGACTCCAATCTTCCAGTCCCTCCAGGAAGACTTAATTCCCTGCTCCAAGATGGGAGCCCAGCCCACTACTGAGTACATGCAGGGGCTATTTTGTCTGTATTGTGTAAGAGTGACATGGTGGCAGACAGTAATCTCCTACTTAGAATCTGGTTAATACCTGCATATAAAGCTGTTTCAGCATCCTGCACCGCTACCTACAAGCAGCATACACTCACCAGCTGGTGAGCTGTATAAAATTATGCTCACTCTAGCTCCGCTCTGTCACCAATGTGCATGTAACAGTGTGTACTGCTGTACCTGCTATCTGTCAATAAACCAACACCACTGGTTAAGTTACTGGGCTGTTCATAGTTTGAATTATCTGTTGGCGTATGCCTACTTTAAATAACTCTGCAATATAAACACCTGCACATACCTCATTTCCAACACCTCTACTCCCACAGTTTCCCTTTAGTAAGGTACAATTGATCTAAATGATTATTATCCTGTAAGAAACAATTCACTGACTATAGTCTGGTTTTTTTTCTTCCAATACAAACTATACTGACCCTGAACTTTTTGATTGTCCCTTTTTTTCTATTAAACAATGTTCCGACTTGTTTTCCTTAAATATGAACACAAGCCACCATATTATAATTGGTATTAGGTACTCTATCTAGCTTTCCTGATATAACTATAAATATTGTTTTTTATTTTACTTGTTATTGCAGATTTCCCTCTAGTATATGCTATATTGTTAGGTTCTCCCTCACATATTGGGATGGCAGTCGATAGATAGACAAAAAAAAGGTCAACAGTGTCTATGTAGACACCAACTGGTAGACAGGCAACACAGTCGACACACAAAAGGTCAAAGAGTGACAGGTGCAAAAGGTCAACATGGTCAATAGGATGACATTGCAATGACATTGAAATTGGACCTTTTGTGTGTCAACCTTTTGACTATGTTGAGCTTTTGTATCTGCCGACCTGCTGCCAGTCTACCAGCTGGTGTCAAACTTTTGACTGTCTATCTAAATAGTGTAGATCTTTTAATCCACACTCACACATTGCTGGTATTAATTTAGCATTTTTGTTACTTTATTATCTAATTTTGGTTTGTATTCACTTTCATAGAAAACTGTTTAACTGTACTTGTATTGTGTGTTCAATACCTTATTAGCTTTGTTTATATTGTTGTATTATATCTGATTCTTACTTACTTCAAAACACACCATCCAAAACATAGCTGACAAAATGGTTGATTTGGAAAATCATCTCTGCAAGAATAACCTTCAGTTAATAGTTATTCCAGTATCCATAAAAGGTAACTCTATTAGAGTTTATAAACTAGTCTCTTCCACTGGCCTTGGGCTTTCAAGACAGCCATCTCACCCCACAAATCGAATGAGCAAACCACTTAGGCCAAGAAATAGATGACAATGGAATTAGACCCCATCCAGTAATAGAAAGAAGACACCCTCTGTAGTTATTGACAGCCACTGTATTCTGGTCTTTCAAGATTTTTAAAATATGGTGTCACAAAAATGCAGGAATTCTAGGGTTTTATCTGCACATTCACCAGCATAACAAATGGTGTGCCTAATTTTACACAGCTCACTAGAGTAATCTGGATCATCTAAAGGATGTCTCCTGGAATGTTGGTGTCCCTAATTCACCAGTTAAAAGAATGGTTATGCCCTGATGTCTTGTTTTTGCAGCAGATGTACCAGGTTTCCCCTTAAAGCCCCTTGGATTGAATCTTTTTGGCCATGTATCACTCATAGTCCTGGGGAGTGATGATTTTCTTTTGTGAACATCTCCCATTTACGATAATTAATCAAGAAATTGACCCAAATGGAATATATTTTTTATTGGATGTTGATATTTTCCAATCTTGCTATACATTGGTAAACATTATGCCCCAAATGCTGATGTAGCATCATTTTTTTACAAACTATCACACTTCTGACTCAAAAGGACCCTAGAGAAATTATCATGAGCGATGAGTTTATTGTTGTAGCAAACCCAGCAATGAAAAAATCTCTCTATCCATGAGTCCTTGCTTCTTGTCATTGGCAATATATTCCTACATTGTCCTCTACACAGAATTTCACAGATCCCTAGTGACTTCTGATTTCTACATTTTGCTACTTTACATTTTACTCAATGGTCTACCATTAGTTCCGTGCATTGACTGCCTCTACTTGATCAATTGTGAAGTGTTGACCTAAACAATACAGTGATTTCCAACCATGCCCCAATATCTCTGTCACTTTATCACTCACCAACAATATATGTTAAACATCAGTAAAGGTTTCATCATACTTATCTGACTCAGACAACCTTAAGATCAGGGGCGTATCTATAATGAGTGCAGGGTGTGCTGTGCACACGGGCCCCTGGGTCCAGGGGGGACCACACCGCACACCCTGCACCTATATTATGTAAAACTTACCTCTCTGTGGTCCCACGTCAGGTCTCACAGCACTGCTCAAACACTGGCGTTTTGCACATGCGCTGTGAGGAAATCGCCAGGAAAATGGTGCGGCGCCATTTCCCCAGCAATCTGCGCATGCGCAATAGACTCTGGGCACACTCTAGTGCACAGAGTTGATTAATTCTATGGTGGCCAGCCAGCCGGAGTGAGAGGAGGGGGCCTGTGACGGGGGATGCACACAGGCCTCCTCCCCTCTAAAGACACCCTTGCTTAAGATGTTTTTAAATGCTGCTTAGGCAGAATATTTAGATGACAATATTGATCACTGGGACAATGCACTCCTATTTTGGGAGACTTCTAAAAAGCAGTCTTACCTGGTCAGATCATTAGATATCTCTCAGGGAAGAAACATGATTCTGAGAAAATACACATTTCTTTGCTCAATGCTGAAGCCTCGGATTTTAATACTTAGAAACAAATGCAAGTGCACACTGTAACTATGCTGAACCTAATAATTTTACTGCTAAATTGCATCCAAGAGGTTCTTAGCATAATGATGGCCATAATTATGGGCCTGCCCACCATATCCAGGAAACCTCCATCAGGCAGGTCCCTAACACTCCTATGGAACAAATACAGGACACGGGACCTCCAAGGCCAACGCAGCAGAACTGCCCCATGGCATCAAACTAGTGTGAGATTTAAAGTGAGGGTTAAAGAAAAATAAAGAATGGCATTTCAATGGCAGTGATCTTGGGAAAAGATAGGATTGGATTTGCGATGTTCCATTGTTGATGTTGTATTTTGTTGGCTTGGTCATCTTTTTAGACTATTTGGTCGTTCATTTTGCCTAGGTTGGTTTGGCAGGGAATGCAAAATTGTCAGGCTATTGATGAGGCCAGAAAAGTTAATTAATCTGTGGCAAATTTTTACAAATTTTGACATTAGTGTTGGCCAATGGTGGTGGTATTGTTATGCATTTTAAAATTAAGTTTCATTATTTTTGTTTGCCTGATTTGAAGTTCATTAAATCTCTTTGGTGTAAAAGAAAGGCTGATCACCATTCTGGATGCAACCTTTTGCACAGTTGTTTATTTGTTGTAGTTTTGGGTGTGCTCTCTTTTGTTGACTGATTAGTTGGCTGTACCACTCTGAAGGAGACAGCATCATCACCCTACCGGCTTGGTAGTTGACTTGAAGTGGATACCTTTTGTTGCGATTATCTTAATAGTGTTTCCTGTGCACCTTCTGTGATATCCATCTGCATTGCTTGTTGTTCTAGTGCATTGTTGGATTATGCTGATTCTGGATGTTCTTTCCTTGGCACCATACTATGCTTAAAATTCTTATAAAGCATATTTTAATATTATGTAGTTTAAATAAATAACTAACAATTGTTCTGTCAAATATATGTCTCTGAGTCACATGCAATCTGCACACAATCAATGAGGCTTTAGATATTTTCACACATGCACAGACACACATAGTTTTTGCAACTGTGCATGCATGAAATATCTAAATACTCATACAGCACATGCATTACACATAAACGCTGTAGCAAGCGAGATGGATTGTACAGAAATGTTGTGGAATATGATGGGCGTTCCTGGCCAGTGACCGAGTGGTAGCTAGAAAGTACATGCAAAAATGGTCCATTCAGTGGGTGTTTTATGGGAGTATCATGGTGGTGTCAATGCAAGCAGCTGTCTTCACTGATGCACAGCCTTAGGCATAGGACGCTATAGTCAGATGGAGAAACCGCACCTGACATAGGGCTGGTGCAAGTTTGAATGGTGCAACTGATGGTGTTGTACAGTATAAGGACACACCAATAGGTATTACAGCACGCACGGACACTAAAAGTGTGTCTTTCAGTCCTTGCACATTCGGCCACATGTATATAAACAAAGGAAGGAGTTTGTAGTCGCAATTGAATAAAGTCGCAGACAGGCGATCACAAATAGACACTGCTTTGTGTGCTTCTGTGTGCGATTTAGGATTAGGCCCTATTTCTTTAGTTAATATTAATGGTTATTGTAATTTATTTAAATTATGTACACACAAGGCACTCCTCAGCCGATAGGAGTTTTACTGCATATTACTGTATAGTTAATTTTGCAGGCTATACAGCACACACCCAAGCAGATAAGTATTAGCTTTTCTCAGGGGCAGTTTAACAGAGGAGGGGGCCTGTGTGCAGTCTCCGTGTCACCCCCACTCTCGAACAAATTTGTGAGTAGATGCTGGCACTATGCCAATGTCTACTGCGCATGTGCAAATCTCTGAGAACATGGCGCCTGTGCCTTTTCCCACTGATTTCTGCATTGGGCTCTTGCTAATATTGCAGCCCAGATGATAGCTCCTGCTAAGATTGCAGCCCAGATGATAGCTCCTGCTAAGATTGCAGCCCAGATGATATCCCCTGCTTACATTGCAGCCCAGATAATTTCTTCTGCTAAGAATGCAGCCCAGATGATATCTCCTGCTAACCTTGCAGCACAGATAATATATCCTGCTAAGAATGCAGCCCAGATGATATCTCCTGCTAACCTTGCAGCCCAGATGATATCTCCTGCTAAGATTATGATATCCCCTGCTTACCTTGCAGCCCAGATAATATATCCTGTTAAGAATGCAGCCCAGATGATATCTCCTACTAAGATTGCAGCACAGATCATATCCCCTGCTTACCTTGCAGCCCAGATAGTATATCCTGTTAGGAATGCAGCCCAGATGATATCTCCTGCTAAGATTGCAGCACAGATGATATCCCCTGCTTACCTTGCAGCCCAGATAATATCTCCTGCTAATGGGGGGCATCCCCTACAAGATCTGAAAATGACTGTACAATTACGACATTGTAATCGTGCAGTTGTTTATCAGTCGTGTGATGTGCCTGCACTGAACGAGCAGACGTTCAGTGCAGGGTCATCCATCATCTGGAAACATGCTGAGCCTGACGATGTCGTCAGGTTGACCAGCATGTTTGCATGATGATAGATGTCTAAAAGATGTCTAAAAGACCAAGGGCCTGATTCAGAGCCGAACGCTCTGACCAGAGCGCTCGCTCTGAATCAGGGCTCTCCTCCATGAAAATGGAGCGGCCTCCTGGCTGCTCGCATAGCTGTGGGTGACCACCCACACCATATGCGAGTGTCCATGATGATGGTCGCGATGGTCTTGACCATCGCGACCATAGGGGTTGCGACGGAGACCCTGCGGTAGGGTCTCGTTGCCGCAAACCCTGGAGTGATTTTGGCTCTATCAGAGCCAAAATCACTCCCACTGACATCACTAGTGATGTCAGTGGGGCCGGCTTCAGATGGTAGGCGTTCCCATGGGAACGCCTCCGTCTGGCAGGCACACCCCCGGCACGCCCACCAAAGGAGGCGTGCTGTCAATTAACATCGACAGCACGCCCCCTTTGGTGCGAGACCTGGAGCGATGGAGAGCCCGTCGCTCGCTGGGTCTCGCGCATGCGCACGACGGAGCTCCCTCCGTCGTGCGCATGCGCAGTGGGGGAACATCGACCCGCTTGCGAGCGTCCTGCGTTCGCGAGCGGGTCTGAATGACCCCCCAAATTTTCAAACGATTTTCAAACGATGTTCAAACGATGTTTGAACGATTATCGAATGATTTTATCATTATCGTTCAATCGTTCAACTTTATCGTCTAGTGGATACCCCCCTTAAGAATGCAGCCCAGATGATACCTCCTGCTAACCCTGCAACTCATATTATATCTCCTGCTTACTTTGCAGACCAGAATATTTATCTCTGGATTTCAACCTCAGTATGTTAGGGACCTACCCTCAGAGGTTACCTGGATGCGGTGGGTAGGCCCATAACCATGGTCATGATTATGCTAAAACCTCTATTTATTTATTGCTAAATTTTATTGCAAAGTGTAATATATATAATTAGTAATGTTGGAGTTGTGCACTTGTACTTTTCTTTCTGTGGGGCCTATTCATTAAACATAAAAATTCTGTGGAGATAATTATGGGGGGCATCCACTAAACGATTTTAGCCCTGTCCAACCTCTAAATGATTTTCCCTTGAATTTTCCCTTGAAATTTGATCTTCCACTCTGAACGATTTGCAAACGATTTGAAAACGATGTGCAAACGATTTGTAAACGATTTTCAAAAGATCTAAGGATAAACGATGTCGTTTCAAACTGTGACTGACAGCTTTCAGCTATAGTGGGCAGATATTTTAGAGGGGTGGGCGTGGCTATACTGAGGGAATAAAGAGCTGGCGGCCATTTTACTCATTGCATTTATGCTCTGTGGCTAGTTTGGTTTGGTTTATACCTGCTGAACGCTGTTGCATTGCTCATTTGCTGTGGTTTGTTTTTGGCTTGTCTTTAAACAAACTGTACTTATTTCTCTTCCTCATGGATCCTTCTTATCGCTATCGTGTGATGACAGCATATGCAGGAGTCGTGCTTTTATCTGATAGGGAGAGGTCTGAGAGACGGAGAAGGGTGCACTCATGCTGGACCAGGGAGTGGTTGCTGCAGAGGGATACTCTGTCGCACATGCCACTGCTGATGGGACTACGTGAGAACAACCCTGATGACTTCCGAAACTATCTGAGGATGGATGACGTCACCTTCCGGGAGTTATTGAGTTTGGTGACGCCCTATATCGAGAGGCAGGATACGAGGATGCGAAGGGCCCCGACCCCCTGAGGAGAGGCTGATAGCTACCCTGCGGTTCCTGGCGACTGGCAGATCCCTTGCTGACTTAAAGTTTGGCACCCTCATCTCTGCGCAAACTTTAGGTCGCATAATTCCAGAGACCTGTCGAGCCATATTTATGGTTTTGAAGGCTGAGTATTTTAAGGTAATCACATTTTATACTGTTCATTTATTAAGTGATCCAGGAACCCATTACCCCCCTCTCCCCTCAGAAATGTTTCTATGTGCAGGACTCCTAGTATACACTTGCAGGTCCCCGCAGTCTGCCCTAATCTCTCACACATCATGTGCTGCCCCTCTACTATATGCTGCAGGACCCCACATTCCCCCCCACCCCCCAAAATGTGTATGTGCAGGACTCCTAGTATACACTTGCAGGTCCCCGCAGTCAGCCCTAATCTCTCACATATCATGTGCTGCAGGACTCCACTATCCCCCCCCCCTGAAATGTGTAAGTGCAGGACCCCACTATCCCCCCCCTGAGAGGTGTATGTGCAGGACTCAAGAGTAATTTTATTTGCTAAAAAACACTTCACATACCCTATTGTAAAAATCTGTTTTAAATTGGAATATAATGGGGTTGATGTATGAAGCCCAAAACCAAAACCATGTATGATCGGGGGGTATGGACGGTAATTGATAGGGGCGCTATGTGCCTCTGTCATTATTGGTGCTGCTATCTACAAGATAGCAGCGCCGAGCATAAGGGCTATATATAAACGGCCATACCGCATGACCATTCATCTGGCTGTAGCTGGCGTTATGGACAGCTACAGCCTGGCGCTAGCCTATACCCACAACAGGGACAGCGCTGTCTCTTCTGGGGCTGCTGCCGGCTCTAGGGCTGCACATGGGGATCTCGCGATACTGGCGAGAGCCGGCCGGGACAGACACAGTGCATCAGCACTAGGCTGATGCGCTGTGCTCTCCAGCGGTTAGTGCCAGAGGGGGGATTTAAGGCTCCCCCTTTCCGTCCGATGAGATGTTCTTACGTCTCATTGGTAATGCTTCCTGCTTCGCCTCGGAAAAGAGGCGAAGCATGAAGCGGTATAGGGGCAGGGTAAGTGTCGCTATCATACATCTACCCCAAAGTGTTAAATTTATTTTTTCTCATTTTTTTATTTATATTATTTTGTTTTAGTTTCCATCTACCGTGGAGGAATGGCAAACAATAGCTCAGCAATTTGAAGATAAGTGGAACTTTCCAAATTGTGGTGGGGCAATTGATGGGAAGCATGTGCGCATTGTCCCAACAGCTAATAGTGGCTCGCTCTACTACAATTATAAAGGTTATTTTACCTTTGTGTTGATGGCCATTGTCAACGCCAACTACGAATTTATTTTTATAGATGTGGGTAAAAATGGCCATGCATCAGATGGTGGATCATTTAAGGACACTGAATTTTACCATCGTATGATCTCTGGAGCCCTCAATTTACCCCCTGTTTCACAATGCAAGCATCAATTGAACTTTGTGTTCGTAGCTGATGCGGCCTTTGCCTTACAGGAGAATGTAATGAAACCCTATCCCCAAAGGGGTTTAACCAAAGAGCGGCGTATCTTTAATTATCGCCTTTCAAGGGCTAGGCGTACTGTGGAAAATTCGTTTGGCATCATGTGCAGCAGGTTTAGAATTTTCTATACACCTATTAATCTGGAAATTACAAAAATTGAATGGGTAGTAATGGCCTGCTGTGCTCTACACAACTTGTTACGGCGTAAAGCAACATCCCAAACACACTTACCTACCTCTGTTTTGCAGCGGCCCGAACAAACAGTGAACAATGAACTCTTGCCATCAGTATCCCAATCCAGAGTCCCTCAGGTTGCGTCAGGGCGTGCAAAAGCATTAAGGGAGGAATACCTCCATTTCTTCAATGGTGTGGGTGCCGTGGAATGGCAAGATAATTACATATAATTGTTTATTTTACCCATACTTAATATTTTGAAAATGACAATAAAAGATTTTACAAACACTGACTTTTTGGATACTTATTTGAATTAAATTTACTAAAATGTCATTAGATCATGTACCAAAATGTTCCAATTTTAAAGTTGCTTATGCTTTTAGATAAATTCATTTATAATTATTCTGGTTTTTTTGGAAAATATTATAGTGTTTTATTTTTTTAAAGTGTTTTTTTTTTTATAAGATTTAGTTTTGGTTTTCGAATAAAACATCTGGATATAATATGGGTATAAAGCAATGATTAGGTGTGAAAATTGTGGGCCTGATTCAGATACGGTCGCTCTGATAGAATGCTCGCTCAGAATCAGGGTTTCGTTTTTTTTTAAATTAAGTGGCCTCCTGGCCCCTAGCATAGCTGTGGGTGACCACCCACAACTATTGCGAGCGGCCAGGATGATGGTCGCCATGATCAAGACCGTGGCGACCATCCGGCTTGCAATGAAACCTTTGTGGTAGGGTCTTGGCCAACGCAAGCCCCAGAGATCTTTCGGCATTAACAGAGCCGGAAGTTCACAAGTGATGTCAGTGGGGCCGCCACCAGACGGCAGGCGTTCCGGCAGGAACGCTTCCGTTTGGGCTTCCACCCCCCCCCCCGGCCCGCCCACCAAAGGGGGCGTGCTGTCACTCAACATCGACAGCACAACCCCTTTGGTGTGAGACCCGTGGCGACGGATTGGCCATCGCTAGCCGGGTCTCGTGCATGCGCACGACGGAGCCGGCTCCGTGGTGCGCATGCCCAGTGGTCAACCATCGACCCCGTTGCGAGCGCTCAGTGCTTGCGACCTTGTCAGAATCAAGCCCTGAATTCACAAATTATTCAGGTTCAGTATACATAGGATGAATGGTACACATATTCAATTCACACACATTGGTTAATGAAAATCACACCCACAACCAAACATGTATTCTACATGAATGCACCATCAAGAAAGAAAAACACAAGACCAGAGTATTGAAGTTTAACATTTTTATAAGTATCAAAAAAAATAAAAAAAACTGGACCGGATTCATTGAATATTACCAGGCCACTGAGTGCCTCCTCAGTAGGGACTACTCCAAAAATGAGAAGCTTCAGGCACTGAAATAAGTGTAATATACAGTCGGGAGCTAAACAGTGATGTCAACATAAGCAGGGTGAAGAACAAGAAATAGGGTTCAAAAACAGTGTCCATGGGAGCACAGGAAGTATGCAGAAATCAAAACGTTCGGAAAACAGGTGCAAATGAAGTACATTTGCCCAAGTTAAGGCACTATGTACATGCTCAAATTCAGCCTTGACAAAGAACCAAAGAAAAAGAAGTGTCAAATTTTTGAATCACTTAAAAAAACCGAACATTAAAAAATATCTAATAATTAAAATACACTTCATCATCGGCCTCCAGCCTGGCATGTGCACTCATCCATGATGAGCGCACTTCACTGCTGGATGTGGTGGGAATGGGAACTGGTGTCTGTGGGGCGCCCGACGCATGATAGGTGAGGGGATGTGACGGAGGAGGATTTGGCATTAGTTGGGACGCGGGTCTATGAGGTGGGATAGGGAAATTGTCAGAAGACAATGGGGTGGGCTGCGCCATCATATATAACCCTATGTTACTATGCTCGTCCAATTTTCCATCGTTAGCTAGTAACAGAGCGTTATATATAATACGCTTGAAATGATGCAGCTGGTTATGAGCCATGCTGTCCATTTCGTTGCCGATGTGAGCTGCAAAAGTTTGATTTGGCCCGGGGGGTGCATGTAATACCTCCTCCGCATGACTCAAAAATCTGTCACTTCTTGACGGGCCAGAGGATGGAGTCCTGGAAGCCGTCCTCCGCTTCTTGGCGGGTGCTGCCACTGCCGGCCTCTCAATTCTAGTCTCCATAACCTCTGTGGTCTCGCTGGTTGAAGGGACAGGATTCACCTCCAGGACTTCCTCCTTTGGAAAAATGACAAACAAATAATAAAAGTATTTAGATATTAACAAAATAAACATACATACAGTGCCTTACAATTTGTTTTTTTAATTAAAAAAGCACAACATTTGGAGCATCACCATCCTATCCATCCTAGCAAAAAATAATACACTATGGGCCTGATTCAGACCAGGACGCAAGTGGTGAGCGCTTGCAACCGGGTCGATGGTGGCCCAGAGCGCATGCGCACCACGGAGCCGGCTCCGTCGTGCGCATGTGCGACCCGTGGTGCACATGCGCGAGACCCGGATAGCGACGGGCACTCTGTCGATCCAGGTCTCGCACCAAAGGGGTCATGCTGTCGATGTTGAGTGACAGCACGCCCCCTTTGGTGGGCGGGCAAAGGGGGTGGCTGGCCAAACGGAGGCGTTCCCATGTGAACGCCTACCGTTTGGGGCCGCCCCATTGACATCATGAGTTATGTCAGTGGGAGAGATTTTGGCTCTGTTAGAGCCGAAATCTCTCTGGTGCTTGCGGCCAAGAGACCCTACCACAAGGGTCTCGTCGCCTGCCCGATGGTCGCGATCGTCTTGACCATCGCGACCATCATCATGGCCGCTCGCTATAGTGGTCCTGATTCAGAGCGAGCACTCTGTCGCAGCGAGCGGCTCTGAATCATGGCCAATGTCCAATTAAAAAATACAATAGTTTAATGGCATACCTGGTCCTGCCCCTCCACATTCTACACGAGGGTCTCTTCTTCCTCGGGAACCAGCGAAGACCGCGCCCGTGTCTTTGGCTCTTGGTCAAGGACGGATTTGAGCAAGTCATAGTACCATAACTTCAGCTTAATGACTTCATCTGCACCTGCTCCCGAACGTTTTGAATCTTCATACTTCTTGTGCTCCTTCAGGAACACTGTTCTCAACCCCAGGATCTTGTTCTTCACCCAGTCTATGCCAACATCACTGTCGCACTCCCGACTGTATACTAACAACTTCTTCAGTGCCTGAAGCTTGACGTCACGATTGCAGTAGTCCCGATCTACGTGCTTCCAAAGGCACTCATTGGCCTGGTAGATCTCAATGAACCCGGTCACAAACGCTCTGGATTGAGTTCCAGTCATGTCTGCAAGTGAGAAAAAAAATGTAAAAATAAATAAATAAAATGCATTACCCCATGCAGCCTCCCCCCTATGCCCTGTATGCAGCACCCCCAAGCCCTTTATGCAGCCTCTCCCCTCTGCCCTGTATGCAGCCTCTCCCCCCATGCCCTGTATGCAGCCTCACCCCCATGCCCTGTATGCAGCCTCTCCCCCCTATGCCCTTTATGCAGCACCCCATGCCCTTTATGCAGTCTCCCCCCATGCCCTGTATGCAGTCTCTCCCCCCATGCCCTGTATGCAGCCTCTCCCCCCCATGCCCATGTATGCAGCCTCTCCCTCCCATGCCCTTTATGCAGCCTCCCCCCATGCCCTTTGTGCAGCCTCTCCCCTCTGCCCTGTATGCAGCCTCTCCCCCCTATGCCCTGTATGCAGCCTCTGCCCCCATGCCCTGTATGCAGCCTCTCCCCCCCATGCCCTGTATGCAGCCTCTCCCCCTATGCCCTTTATGCAGCACCCCCATGCCCTTTATGCTGTCTCCCCCCATGCCCTGTATGCAGCCTCTCCCCCCATGCCCTGTATGCAGCCTCTCCCCCATGCCCTGTATGCAGCCTCTCCCCCCCATGCCCTGTATGCAGCCTCTCCCCCCATGCCCTTTATGCAGCCTCTCCCCTCGGCCCTGTATGCAGCCTCTCCCCCCTATGCCCTTTATGCAGCACCCCCATGCCCTTTATGCAGCCTCCCCCCATGCCCTGTATGCAACCTCTCCCCTCTGCCCTGTATGCAGCCTCTCCCCCATGCCCTTTATGCAGCCTCTCCCCTCTGCCCTGTATGCAGCCTCTCCCCCCTATGCCCTGTATGCAGCCTCTCCCCCCATGCCCTGTATGCAGCCTCTCCCCCCCATGCCCTGTATGCAGCATCTCCCCCCTATGCCCTTTATGCCCTACCCCATGCCCTTTATGCAGTCTCCCCCCATGCCCTGTATGCAGCCTCTCCCCCCATGCCCTGTATGTAGCCTCTCCCCCCCATGCCCATGTATGCAGCCTCTCCCTCCCATGCCCTTTATGCAGCCTCCCCCCATGCCCTTTATGCAGCCTCTCCCCTCTGCCCTGTATGCAGCCTCTCCCCCCTATGCCCTGTATGCAGCCTCTCCCCCCCATGCCCATGTATGCAGCCTCTCCCTCCCATGCCCTTTATGCAGCCTCCCCCCATGCCCTTTGTGCAGCCTCTCCCCTCTGCCCTGTATGCAGCCTCTCCCCCCTATGCCCTGTATGCAGCCTCTGCCCCCATGCCCTGTATGCAGCCTCTCCCCCCCATGCCCTGTATGCAGCCTCTCCCCCTATGCCCTTTATGCAGCACCCCCATGCCCTTTATGCTGTCTCCCCCCATGCCCTGTATGCAGCCTCTCCCCCCATGCCCTGTATGCAGCCTCTCCCCCCATGCCCTGTATGCAGCCTCTCCCCCCCATGCCCTGTATGCAGCCTCTCCCCCCATGCCCTTTATGCAGCCTCTCCCCTCGGCCCTGTATGCAGCCTCTCCCCCCTATGCCCTTTATGCAGCACCCCCATGCCCTTTATGCAGCCTCCCCCCATGCCCTGTATGCAACCTCTCCCCTCTGCCCTGTATGCAGCCTCTCCCCCATGCCCTTTATGCAGCCTCTCCCCTCTGCCCTGTATGCAGCCTCTCCCCCCTATGCCCTGTATGCAGCCTCTCCCCCCATGCCCTGTATGCAGCCTCTCCCCCCCATGCCCTGTATGCAGCATCTCCCCCCTATGCCCTTTATGCCCTACCCCATGCCCTTTATGCAGTCTCCCCCCATGCCCTGTATGCAGCCTCTCCCCCCATGCCCTGTATGTAGCCTCTCCCCCCCATGCCCATGTATGCAGCCTCTCCCTCCCATGCCCTTTATGCAGCCTCCCCCCATGCCCTTTATGCAGCCTCTCCCCTCTGCCCTGTATGCAGCCTCTCCCCCCTATGCCCTGTATGCAGCCTCTCCCCCCATGCCCTGTATGCAGCCTCTCCCCCCCATGCCCTGTATGCAGCCTCTCCCCCTATGCCCTTTATGCAGCACCCCCATGCCCTTTATGCTATCTCCCCCCATGCCCTGTATGCAGCCTCTCCCCCCATGCCCTGTATGCAGCCTCTCCCCCCCATGCCCTGTATGCAGCCTCTCCCCCATGCCCTTTATGCAGCCTCTCCCCTCTGCCCTGTATGCAGCCTCTCCCCCCTATGCCCTTTATGCTGCACCCCCATGCCCTTTATGCAGCCTCCCCCCATGCCCTGTATGCAACCTCTCCCCTCTGCCCTGTATGCAGCCTCTCCCCCATGCCCTTTATGCAGCCTCTCCCCTCTGCCCTGTATGCAGCCTCTCCCCCCATGCCCTGTATGCAGCCTCTCCCCCATGCCCTTTATGCAGCCTCTCCCCTCTGCCCTGTATACAGCCTCACCCCCCATGCCCTGTATGCAGCCTCTCCCCCCTATGCCCTTTATGCAGCACCCCATGCCCTTTATGCAGTCTCCCCCCATGCCCTGTATGCAGCCTCTCCCCACATGCCCTGTATGCAGCCTCTCCCCCCATGCCCTGTATGCAGCCTCTCCCCCCATGCCCTGTATGCAGCCTCTCCCTCCCATGCCCTTTATGCAGCCTCCCCCCATGCCCTTTATGCAGCCTCTCCCCTCTGCCCTGTATGCAGCCTCTCCCCCCTATGCCCTGTATGCAGCCTCTCCCCCCATGCCCTGTATGCAGCCTCCCCCCATGCCCTGTATGCAGCCTCTCCCCCCATGCCCTGTATGCAGCCTCTCCCCCCCATGCCCTGTATGCAGCCTCTCCCCCCCATGCCTTGTATGCAGCCTCTCCCCCCCATGCCCTGTATGCAGCCTCTCCCCCCTATGCCCTTTATGCAGCCTCTCCCCCATGCCCTGTATGCAGCCTCTCCCCCCATGCCCTTTATGCAGCCTCTCCCCTCTGCCCTGTATGCAGCCTCTCCCCCCTATGCCCTTTATGCAGCACCCCCATGCCCTTTATGCAGCCTCCCCCCATGCCCTGTATGCAACCTCTCCCCTCTGCCCTGTATGCAGCCTCTCCCCCATGCCCTTTATGCAGCCTCTCCCCTCTGCCCTGTATGCAGCCTCTCCCCCCTATGCCCTGTATGCAGCCTCTCCCCCCATGCCCTGTATGCAGCCTCTCCCCCCCATGCCCTGTATGCAGCCTCTCCCCCCTATGCCCTTTATGCAGCACCCCATGCCCTTTATGCAGTCTCCCCCCATGCCCTGTATGCAGCCTCTCCCCCCATGCCCTGTATGCAGCCTCTCCCCCCCATGCCCATGTATGCAGCCTCTCCCTCCCATGCCCATTATGCAGCCTCCCCCCATGCCCTTTATGCAGCCTCTCCCCTCTGCCCTGTATGCAGCCTCTCCCCCCTATGCCCTGTATGCAGCCTCTCCCCCCATGCCCTGTATGCAGCCTCTCCCCCCCATGCCCTGTATGCAGCCTCTCCCCCCCATGCCCTGTATGCAGCCTCTCCCCCTATGCCCTTTATGCAGCACCCCCATGCCCTTTATGCTGTCTCCCCCAATGCCCTGTATGCAGCCTCTCCCCCCATGCCCTGTATGCAGCCTCTCCCCCCCATGCCCTGTATGCAGCCTCTCCCCCCCATGCCCTGTATGCAGCCTCTCCCCCCATGCCCTTTATGCAGCCTCTCCCCCTGCCCTGTATGCAGCCTCTCCCCCCTATGCCCTTTATGCAGCACCCCCATGCCCTTTATGCAGCCTCCCCCCATGCCCTGTATGCAACCTCTCCCCTCTGCCCTGTGTGCAGCCTCTCCCCCATGCCCTTTATGCAGCCTCTCCCCTCTGCCCTGTATGCAGCCTCTCCCCCCATGCCCTGTATGCAGCCTCTCCCCCATGCCCTTTATGCAGCCTCTCCCCTCTGCCCTGTATACAGCCTCACCCCCCATGCCCTGTATGCAGCCTCTCCCCCCTATGCCCTTTATGCAGCACCCCATGCCCTTTATGAAGTCTCCCCCAATGCCCTGTATGCAGCCTCTCCCCACATGCCCTGTATGCAGCCTCTCCCCCCATGCCCTGTATGCAGCCTCTCCCCCCCATGCCCTGTATGCAGCCTCTCCCTCCCATGCCCTTTATGCAGCCTCTCCCCTCTGCCCTGTATGCAGCCTCTCCCCCCTATGCCCTGTATGCAGCCTCCCCCCATGCCCTGTATGCAGCCTCTCCCCCCATGCCCTGTATGCAGCCTCTCCCCCCATGCCCTGTATGCAGCCTCTCCCCCCCATGCCCTGTATGCAGCCTCTCCCCCCTATGCCCTTTATGCAGCACCCCCATGCCCTTTATGCAGTCTCCCCCCATGCCCTGTATGCAGCCTCACCCCCCATGCCCTGTATGCAGCCTCTCCCCCATGCCCTGTATGCAGCCTCTCCCCCCATGCCCTGTATGCAGCCTCTCCCCCCATGCCCTTTATGCAGCCTCTCCCCTCTGCCCTGTATGCAGCCTCTCCCCCCTATGCCCTGTATGCAGCCTCTCCCCCATGCCCTGTATGCAGCCTCTCCCCCCATGCCCTGTATGCAGCCTCTCCCCCCCATGCCCTGTATGCAGCCTCTCCCCCCATGCCCTTTATGCAGCCTCCCCCCATGCCCTTTATGCAGCCTCTCCCCTCTGCCCTGTATGCAGCCTCTCCCCCCTATGCCCTGTATGCAGCCTCTCCCCCCATGCCCTGTATGCAGCCTCTCCCCCCATGCCCTGTATGCAGCCTCTCCCCCCATGCCCTGTATGCAGCCTCTCCCCTCTGCCCTGTATGCAGCCTCTCCCCCTATGCCCTTTATGCAGCACCCCCATGCCCTTTATGCAGCCTCCCCCCATGCCCTGTATGCAGCCTCTCCCCTCTGCCCTGTATGCAGCCTCTCCCCCATGCCCTTTATGCAGCCTCTCCCCTCTGCCCTGTATGCAGCCTCTCCCCCCATGCCCTGTATGCAGCCTCTCCCCCCCATGCCCTGTATGCAGCCTCTCCCTCCTATGCCCTTTATGCAGCACCCCCTTGCCCTTTATGCAGCACCCCCCCCACAGTTTGCCCTTTTACTGCACACCCCCAAGTCCCTCTGTGCAGCACCCTCCAAGTGCCACACCGCGCTTGTGTGCCCCCTCTTGTACCCCTTCCCAGTGCCAGTCCCCAGGGAGTGCTACATTGGTGGACAGTGGTGTACAAATAAATACTCACCGAGCTTCTATTTGTGATCCGCGTGGTCCTCCAAATGCTGCCTCTTGTCAGACGCTCCGTCAGGGCAGAATAAACAAAATGGTGGTGTGGGAGTGTCAGGGAGTAGTGTCAGGGAGTGGTTCATCATTTGATCGTTCACCCTGAACGATGTGCAAACGATGTGTAAACGATGTGCAAACAATGTACAAGCGATATAGAAGCGATCAAGTGAAATGACCTGCATGTTCACTCGATGGAGGACACGATCACCCGACCAGCGGGAGCGCGCATCGTGCATCGTTAGAAACTATTTCTGCACGATTTGCAAAGGATTTCTGAACGATTTTTAAACGATTGAACGATAACGATATGGTGCTTGGTTGATAGTGTAAAGTGTAGTGTAAACATAGATGTAAAAAAAATTTTCTTTACCAGTAGAACTACATTTCCCAGCAAGCCTCTCCCTGCATGCTGGTACTTGGAGAACCAAAAGTACCAGCATGCACAGCATTAAGGGCCCTCTGGTACCACTAGTTCACCTGTAAGGAAATGTTAAAATAAAGACAAGACACACACTGTGACAGTATAAGTTTATTACTCACATACGCAATCACACATACTCACCTACAATACCTGGACCATTCCTCTTCTCCAAGTAGGTATCCACGATCTTCTGAAAACAAAAAAATGAGGAGCCCAAACTACAAACTGTACCATCCTCTACGGATGGTACTTCCCAAATGACAGGGCAGCAGTGGAATTTCTCTTAGAATTGCCGGGGCTGAGTGTTCATTGGCTGAGAGAGGTGAGCCTCCGCCTCTCAGCCAATGAATGGCTCACACCATTGACTTTAATGATGAGCACTGCAAGGTTACTAAAGGTTAGCCTGGGAGATGACTAGCAGTCAGGCGTAATGCTTTGGCCAGAATACCCGGTGAAATGGTTCCCCTGGCTGTGGCATTACACCCCTGCTAGATTGAATCCGGTGGTGTTTATGGCAAATACAGGGGACCTCTACTCATTTTGTCCCCTGCATTTCCAAAACCAGGACTGGCTCACTTAGCCCAGTGCTGATTGTGCTAAATACAGGGGACCCCCTGTATTTTCACAACCAGAACTGCCTCTGAAAAGTCTGGGGCTGGTTGTCAATTTTCTTTTATTTAACTCTTTCTAAGTTAGTTAAACTCAAATGCATGCACAAATCTCCCTGATCTGTGCATGCATTATTATTATTATTATCATTTATTTATATGGCACCACAAGTGTTCCGCAGCACCTTACAAAGTACATAAACAAATTGTAGACAAGCGACTTACAGAACAATACAATACAGGACCAGGGCATGAATAATATATAGTGCTACTTTAGCGACCACAACACCCAGATAAGCAACAGAGCATAAGCAACCAAGTGTTAGGGAGAAGCACAAGAGGGTAGAGGGCCCTGCTCATAAGAGCTTACATTCTAAAAGGGTGGGGAAGACAAACAGGTTTGACACAGATGGGGTAGATGGGGGGGAAGGAGCATGTAGCAGGGAGTTAGAATAATAGCTGGAAAGATGAAGTAGTGGGTCTTGAGAGCCCGTTTGAAGCATTGCAAATAGGTGGTGAGTCTGATGGGGAGTGCAAGAGAGTTTCAGAGGTGGGGAGCAGTGCGGGCAAAATCTTGGAGGCGGGAGTGGGAGGAAGTAATCAGCTGGCATGAAAGGCAGCGTGCATTAGTTGAACGAAGATAGCATAGAGGAGAGTGAAGGGAGATCAGATCAGAAATGTATATGGGAGAAGATTGGGTGAGGGCTTTGTAAGTGAGTGTGAGAACCTTAATTGGGTTCTAAAAGGGAAGGGGAGCCAGTGTAGGGCTTGTAGGAGAGGGGAGGCAGATGTAGAGCATTTGGAGAGGAAGATAAGCCGTGGAGCAGCATTAAGGATTTACTGGAGAGGAGAGAGATGGGATTTGGGGAGGCCATATAGGAGGAGGTTACAGTAGTCCAATCTGGAGATGACCAGTGAGTGTATGAGGTTTTTAGTAGCATCCTGGGTGAGATAGGGTCTGATCTTAGAAATATTTTTGACATGGAAACGACAGGACTGTGAAAGGTTCTGGATATGTGGTTTGAAGGAGAGGGATGAGTCCAGGATAACTCCAAGACAGCGCACCTTGGTACTAGATGAGATAGTTATTCCATCAATTGATAAAAATAAAGAAATAGTGGGAAGTGAGGTTATGTGGGAGGGTGGGAAGATGATCAGCTCTGTTTTAGACATATTAAGTTTAAGAAATCACTGGGACATCCAGGAAGTGATAGAAGAGAGACAGTTGGAGATATGAGTCAGACAGGTCCAAGAAAAGAACCTTGGGGAACACCTACTGTAAGAGGCTGTGGGGGAGAAGAGGAGTCATGAGAGGAAACTGAGAAAGATCGGTCAGATAGTTACGACGACAGCCAAGATAGGGCAGTGTCACGTAGACCAAGGGAGTGAAGGATATGCAGCAGGAGAGGGTTGTCCACAGTGTCAAAAGCAGCAGAGAGATCAAGGAGAATGAGAAAAGAGTAGTGGCCTTTGGATTTGGCAGCAAGGAGGTCGTTGCTGACTTTCGTGAGGGCAGTTTCAGTGGAGTGGAGAGAACGGAAGCAGACTGAAAAGGGTCAAGGAGGGAGTGGGAGGAAAGAAAAGTGGTAAGGCGGTTGTAGACAATCTGCTCAAGGAGTTTGGAGGCAAAAGGGAGAAGAGAGATGGGTCGGTAGTTAGAAAGAAAGTTAGGATCAAGGGTAGATTTTTTAAGAATGGGGGAGACAAGGGCATGCTTGAATGCAGAAGGAACAGTGCCTAATGAGTGGGAGAGGTTAATGAGGTTGGCAAGATTGGAGCAGGCAGAAAGTGAGAGGAAGCGGAGGAGGCGGGAGGGGATAGGATCAAGGGGGGAGGTGGAATGGGGGAGGACCGGATGAGGGCCATGACTTCCTCTCCAGATACAGGGGAAAAGAATGTTACAGTTGGTAAAGTTGATGGGGAGGGGTGATCTGGGAAAGGAAGAGGTGGAGAGCTGGGGGACTGGTTGGATATGATGTTCTGATTCACGGTGTGAATCAATTTTAGATGTAAAGTTGGTAGCAAAGTCAAGGGCAGAGAGCAAGGAGGGGAGACCAGGAGGGGGTTGCCGAAGGAGGGAGTTGAAAGTGGTGAAGAGACACTGGGGATTAGAGGACTGAGAGGAGATGAGGATCTTGAAATATGACTATTTAGAGAGGGAGAGAGCAGCACTATAGGAGGAGAGCATAAATTTGAAATGGAGAAAATCTGCCTTAGAGCGTGATCTTCTCCATTTGGAATGCCAGGGTTGAGGAGTAGATCTGCAAGTGTGAGTAGTGATCGCCGGAGAAACAGAGTCCAGAGCAGAAGTAAGGGAGGCGTTGTATAGGGAAGTGGCTTGTTCAGGGCATCTGTGTCAATCAGACCTGCTCATGCTGAAAATTAAGGCATGAAGCAGGTCTATGTCTTTGGGGATTTGAGGTTCCATTTTGAGTGGGATTTTGTGTTCGATTTGTACATGGGCATGCAAAATCAATCACTGTTTAAAATCGAACCAAATCAAATTCAATTTAGAAAAGTCTTCTAAAATTGAATTTTGTAAATGTGGGATTTTGACAGGGGTTTCTACATTCGATTTGATTCAATTTGAGGTGAGCTAAATTAAACATCAAATCGAATGTAAAATCTAACAAAAATATACCCCTTAATATTTTCGTTTTTTTGGACATAACAACCCACAAAGGAAAGGTATACTTACATGTGAAGAAGTTTTTATTAACTGTTTGCCTAACCTGCCTTCCACTGTCTGTGGTCACAGAGTCACTTGATGGTAACAATTCACTGCCTATTGCGTAACCTGGTGCTAGAGGTTGTTGCAATGCCAGATTATGCAATAAACAGCAGTAGAGCACAATATCACACTTAGGTGCTGGACCTGTTCTTAGCGTGTGCAGTACAGGTCTTGCAGATTGCATGCAGAGCGGCAGCAGATTTACAGTGATTGACAGTCTGCTGCCCTTTGTGGGTGGAGAGGGGGTGGCAACGGCCTCCGTTTTCCAAAACAGAGGCATGTCGCCGCCATTGGGGGGGAGGTCAGGTTCTCTGTCGGCTGATGGAGATTTCCTGGCTTCTTTGTTGTATCTGCGTGGCCGGCTTGCGTGACCCCATAGGATAAGTTATACATGCAGGAGGCGCGATGCCTTCTGCTGCATTACCATATTACAGCTATCGCAGCTGCTAACATGTTAGCAGCTGCGATAGCTCCTGTGTCCTCTGCTGAATCACCCCCTATGTTCAAACATGAACTTATTGCCTTGCAATATTTTGTTTGTAGTAAATGTTACTTGTAGTGTTAGTTACACCTGCTTGTCATAGCTTTGAGACAAGGAGACAAAGGATGCTATTTTCCCTTGATAACAGACAATGCCGCTCATTGTATAGAATGTAACCAAGCATTGATCTGTCATGCCCTTTTTTCAAGTTGTTTACTCTTGGCACTAGAAAGATATTTTTTCTCAATCTTACCAAAGCGTTAATAATACCATGTGTAGTTTAATTGCATGAATTATCTGGTAATATTGCTATATCAGCACTGTAATGTATTCCAAATATGTGTTAAATAGTGGTCCATATGCAAATATAATATTCTAGAAGAGTGCACTAATTCATACTTGCTTATGAGCTCATGTAAATTGGCTTTAGCATTGAAATGAAAATGTTCTGCCGTGTTTTCTTTTGCAAAATCAAATGTCTTTGATGTCTACTTGCTTTAATTAAAATTACTCATTAAAATACTGACATGGGGCAAACAGCTACAATTTCAGTTTTTATGTAGCTCATACAGGTCTTATGTTACAAGTCATGTTATTAAGGACATCTACCTCTAATAGTGCTGTCCATCTATAATGTCAGTGTATTCTATATTCTCTTTCCCCTCTTACTTTGTTTTTCTTCTCTACACAGTTCCATCCACCTATTCTCCAGCAATGCAACTTTATTCAGGAAGTTGTTTTAGATGTATTAGTAAAATGTTTGAATTTGTATTGATCCTCAAGAGTGGCTGTATATTTTGTAAGCAAAATAAATAACTGTAAATAGGTATAAGTGTACTGTATGTCACGTATGCATGACATATACTACTAGTGCTGACCTGCACTCATCTTGCATCTAGCTTTGCATCTGCAGTATACACATTTGTAAATCTTTTAGTGAAAGTAAATTTGGCATTGGATCAGGCATTTCTAGGTGGGGGATCCCTAAGCAAGGACCCTACTATAGAGTAAAGGGACTAAGGTCCTCATTCAATAGTGCACTGCTGAACGTAGGCTTCTGACCCATTCTGCGCATGAGCAGAATGGGTCTGCGATTCCGCTCGTAGACTGTCAGCAGACTGTCAGTGATTGACAGTCTGCTGCCGGTTGTGGACGGGGAGGGGGCGGCGATGGCCTCCGTTTCCCGAAACGGAGGTGAGTCGCTGCCTTTGGGGGGAGGGCAGAAGCCAGGATTTCCGTTGGCTGATAAAGATTTCCTGGCTTCTTCCTCTCATCTGCGCCGTCTGGCTGCGGGACCCCATTGGTCACCTTAGCCGGCTGATGTTCTGCAAATTATCCGATGCAGCGTTGGACACACAGCTCGGAAAAGTGATGCAGCAAGAGGCGTGATGCCTCCTGCTGCATTACCATATCTACACAGATGGAATTGCAAAGCTGCTTTGCAATTCCGCCCAAAGCTGAATCAGGCCCTAAGGCTACATTAGTGAATAGGAAGTAGGTTTTATTTTCATACTTACTAATGGTAGTTTACTAAAACTGCATGCACATTGTCAGCTATTTGCATTTGGTCACTCCAAACTGCTGGATAATAAATCCAGCGGAGTGTAGGGCAAAATCACCAGTGATCAATGCCAATGTGCAGAAAACTGCAAACATTTCAGCAAGGTAAGAAAAAGAGTAAGAGATACCCTGATAGTATAGTAGTTACGTGTGCAAAATACTACTTAAAAGCAAGATATTTGTTCACTTTCAGACCCACATGATTGATAATATTATCAATGTATTTTAGGTAAAAGAATTACCTCTTAAGGATACACAATCATATGGCGGAATTCAATTGTTTTGCGGCGCGGATCTCCCGTCTAAAGTGACGGGAGATCGCGGGCCGCTATTCAATTGTTCCAGCTTTTCGCGCTGATCGCGCATAAATCGGCTAACCCCGACCAAAGTGTTGGGCGCGATCGTGAAAAGTGCCGTTTGGGTGCCCAAACAGGTCACTTTTCGCCGATTTCACTCCTCTGGGGATGCGAGCTGAAATGGAGCGCTGGCAGCTGATCGCGCCCGACAGGAGCAACAATTGAATAGCTCCATCAGGTGCAATGGGGGCTGGAAACAACTGAATTCTGCACATAGGCCCTGATTCAGAGCCGGACGCTCTGACCAGAGCGCTCGCTCTGAATCAGGGCCCACCTCCATAATTATGGAGCGTACTCCTGGACGCTCATATAGCTGTGGGTCACCACCCACAGCCTATATGAGCATGCAGGTTGATGGTTGCGATGGTCTTGACCATCGCCACTGCGAGCCGGAGCCTGCGGTTGAGTTTCTCAACCGCAAGGCCCGGAGTGATTTTGGCTCTATCAGAGCCAAAATCACTCCCACTGACATCACTAGTGATGTCAGTGGGGCCGGCTTCTGACGGTAGGCGTTCCCTTGGGAACGCCCCGTCTGGGAGGCACGCCCCCGGTACGCCCACCAAAGGGGGCATGCTGTCAATCAACATCGACAGCACGCCCCCTTTGATCAGACACAACGAGCGAAGGAAAGTCTTTCGCTCGTCGCGTCTCGCGCATGCGCACGACGGAGCTCCCTCCGTCGTGCACATGTGCAGTGCACACCATCGATCCACTTGCGAGCGGACAGCCACTCGTGAGTGGGTCTGAATCAGGCCCATAGAGTGAACAGCAGACATATATACAGTGAACAGCACTGCGTGTAGCCAGCTTTCATTACTACAGATAGCAGGATGATAAATAGGACAAGCATCTGGAGAAAGTCACTTGTCAAGCAAAACATAATAACTTTCAAATAAATGTCATTGTAATTTAATTAACAGATAATTGTAAGAAATGTTTAAAAATGCATATATTGTCAATGGCGTTAGTTGAAAATAGATTGAAGGAAATAGTCAATGCATTGATGTGTGCAATGAAAACGGATGTCCTATAAAATGTGGCTGCACTTACACAGGCCATCTGCGAATGCAGTGCATGGAAATAACAAGTCAATCGCTTACTACTTATAGATATGTGCTATGGACTTCCAGCAATAGACTTGTCACAAAAGTGTGAGGGTCTGCTTATCACGCAATCACTTCCATTATTTCCTTTCAATCCATGCTGACCTGCTATTAGTGAATTTAATTTAATTTCTCTATCACTAGTGTCATGGGTTATTTCTTTCATCACTTAGAAGATTTAATTTGCTTGGTAAACTCTATCACTCAAAGGCAGCATATTTGTCATTGAATGCTTTCTTGTGCCTTTTCAGGAACACAATTTTGCTGGTTATTTATCTTAGTCATCTTCAAGGCTAACAGTTCAAGCTAAGCCCTGAATGATAATATGTTGCTAAAGTGCATCTCATTTGACAACTACTGTAAGTGGATATTTTCAACTCTACTATCTTCAGCACATACATATAGTCAATAAGAAAATTCCTCTGAAGACTGACATATATAGTATATAAAATATGTTTTCATACAACTCATGTTTTATCCCACAAATTATAAATGTCTGGAGATTTTAAAGTGAGTTTAAAAAGGATGTCACAATGCTTGGATCATTTCATTTCAAGATTTTATGAAAACAGAATCAGTCATGGTTTTGTACAATATTCATTACTGTGAATCACATAATGCAGAGAAAACAAGAGGTTGGGTATGGGATCCCACCGGCAGGGGCGTATCTACCCATTGGCCAGGATGACACTCGGCAGGGGCACCGACCAAAAGGGGGGCGCCGCCCGGCAGTGCCACCAGTAGCCAAGGGGTGGATAAGTCCCCCGGCCCCACAAGTGTAGGGCAGAACGCAGTGATAGCAGTCTGCCATACACCATTTACAAACACACAGCCGCCAGCGGCGGCTGTGTGTTTGTAATAGCAGCCAGCTAATGAGAGTCAGACAGACTCTCATTTGCTGCTGCGTCGTCCGTGGAGGGAGCCGGCTGGAACTCACTAATGAGCTCCATATGCCGGCTCCCCCCGCAGCATGTGATGGGAGAGACGTCATACGTCATGACGTCTCTCCCATGCAGGAGGAGAGCGGCCGGGGCTCAGAGCAGACAGCGGCGGTCGCGTCAGGAGTGGGGATCAGGTAAGTTGAATTTTTTTTTTGTTCTTTGTGTGTGTGTTTGTGTGTGTAAGCCTGGCACTACAGGGGGGCAATGAAATAGGGAGTGGCGGCTACTGGGGGCACTTTATGGGGGGTGCCCATTACTGGGGGGCACTGTATAGGAGTGGCCACTACTGGGGGCAATTTATGGGGGTGGCCACTACTGGGAGCACTGTATAGGGGTGGCCACTACTGCGGGCATTTTAGGGAGTGGGTGGCCACTACTGGGGGCACTGCATAGGGTGGCCAATACTGGGGGCAATTTAGGGGGGTGGCCTTTACTGTGCACACTATATAGGGGGGACTACTACTGGGGGCACTGTATAAGGGGGGACTACTACTGGGGTCTACTACTGGGGGGCACTGTATGGGGGACTATTACTGGGGCACTGTATTGGGGGGGGCTACTACTGGGGGCACTGTATAGGGGGGCTACTACTGGGGGCAATGCAGCATAGGGGGGATTACTACTGAGTGATTACTAATGGGGGCACTGCATAGGGGGAGGTGGGGGGCACCAGTCCATTACATTGCCAGGGGCGCTTGGATCACTAGATACACCCCTGCCCACCGGCAGTCAGAATCCCGACTCAATTAGGTAAGTGTCCTAACCCTCCACTGAACTCTAACCCACCTTTCTTGCAGCCTAACCCTAACCTTCCCCCCTGCAGGCTAACCCTGACCCACAGATTCTCAAACTTGGTCCTCGGGTACCCAAAAAAGTGCATGTTTTCCAGGTCTCCTTACAGAATCACAAGTGAAATAATTAGCTCCGCCTGTAGATCTTTTAAAATGTATCAGTGAGTAATGAATACACCTGTGCACCTGCTAGGTGACCTGCAAAACGTGAACTGTTTGGGGTCTTCAGAACAGAGTTTGAGAACCACTGCCCTAACCCACTCCCCTGCAGTTTAATACTAACCCTTCCCTCCCACAGAGGCGCCGAGAAGAGGGAGGAGCGGGTATAAATTACAGGGGCCTGGGCTTGCTGGATGGGCCTGGCAGGGGCCCGGGTCCAGCACTGCTCCCCCCTCTTACTTAACAGCAGCCCAGCACGCTGCTGTGTGCTGGGCTGCACTGGGAGACTGCTCGTGGCTGCTAAGAAGCAGCCACAGCAGTCAAACATCATTGACTTGGACTCTCTGGCAGTTGGTATGCCTCCCCTATTTGAATATTGGACTGCACTGCAGACCCACCTCTGGAGCCGCCACTTGTCCTATACATTCCACATTGTTGTTGGGACACCTTAAAGCACATGTATGTTCATTTCTGTGTATACATGCCATTACTGTACTACAGCAATATAATTACTAACTTTAGCAAAATACACCATTACTTCACTACACTACATTTTAAGAGCAGCAGTTTGTGCCCCAGTATTTAACCCTGCAACATTTGACATGAAACCAACCATTTCATGGACTCGGTGAGAAAAGCTGGAGGGGAAATGGGCATGAGAGACAGTGGTTGGAAGACAGAGATGCCCCATCCATTCCCATCAGCTTCCCCTCACATGGACCCTCCTGCCCAACAGCTTCTCATTCACGTCTGCTCTTGTGCACTACTTTCTCCCTCACATGTTCACTCATTAGTTTATTCCCTACATTTCCACTTTTTTCACGATTCTCCTCCTGTGCTCTCAGTTAAGGCACTCCTCTTTCTATCTCCACAGTCCTGGCTCCCTGTCCATAAGTCAGATGCCTCTTTGTTGTCATATGGCACCACATATATACCTGAGGGTCATGGTCTGTGGTGAATAGTAGGTAGCCATTGCTCCTCCTTCACCTTGCACCCTGGGTGACTGCATCACCCGCATTATGCCCTTGTTACAGAGAGTTAAATTTGCAGGCACAAAATATATCCAGAGTTGTGACATTGCTAGCTGGCAAAAGCATGTGCCCTGGACTGAAAGCAGGTTTTCCACTCAAAATACCCAGCACCTATGAAATAAGACTTGGAGGTATATTTACTAAAGGTTAATTCTGATTGACTTTAAATTGATTAAAATTGACCTTTAGTAAATATACCCCTTGGACCTGGTATTTCAGTTCACCAGCTTGACAATAAAAATATCTAAAAAAAAGTTCACAGTTAAGTTCAAAGTGTTCACAGTTAAGCACCAGAACTGATTCTAGCTATAGCAATACAACTAGTACAGACGGTCTGCAATCTCACATGGCTTGGGACCAAATTTAAGACACAGGATAATTGATTCCAGATGTATGTATAGAAACAGGTATGTCCTATTCTGCAAGTAATTGAACACTGGCCTTAACAGTAGAAATACATATGAAGAAGCATCATAATGCACCAGTAGCTAGAATGGAATACCGTTGTCCTATAGTGCAACAGTAATGGCATGGAATTAACACCTCTTAGCCTAAGTGGACATGGAGAAATCTGTGAAGATCTGGAGACCTCCCAAAGTAGCAGTGCCCTCTGCTTGTCTGGATGCTTTTAGAAAACGTTCCTTAATGTGGAAGACAAAGACTCTCATCAGGGTATCTCTGGAATAGTTGCCGGTTCCAACTCTCGATCTCAGAAGCCAGTGAACATGGTTAAACAAAAGGTCTTGTGCCATAGCCGAGGGAAGCAGCTTTTGGAACAATTTAGTCACATATTCCTGTAATTCCATATTAGTGACATAATCTGGAAAGCCACAAATTTGAAAGTTATACCACCTTGGTTAATCATCTAAGGCTGCCATGTTGTCCCTCATTGATGATACCTTGGTTTGGAGATCAGCATGGGCCTTATGATAGTTTCAGCAGTCATGGACACCAATGGCCTGCCTCTAACACTCAGCAGGCCACTGATTGCTGTCCTTCCCAATTAGAATCCTTAACAGATTCCAGCTCGGCTCAGCCTAAAGCAAGTGATGACATAACACCTCTTCCATGACTCATGCGGGAAATCATCCATCAGATAGCCATTATAAGAACCTGCTCTCTGCACTCCTCCAGTGACTTAGTATAAATTGTGTTCTACATAGGTGCTCCTGGCCCAGAACTACACTCTCCAGTATAGTTTGCTTCCAGTGTTGTTTCCTCAACAGCAGCACATACTTACCTGCATTTCTAACCACAGTGTTTCCAGCTAAGTGCTATGTTGTTTCCATATGGGAACCAACTACACTGGGCCACATCACTGAGTAAAGTCCACATCATCTTGCAGGGATTCCTGGTGAAGTCTGGTGGGGGTCTTAAACTCTGCGCCAAGGTATTTGGTTGCATCAATTCCACCTGTTTTCATTTATCTGCTCTGTGTGTGTACTATTACATTTACTGTATGTTTTGAACTCAAGCGTTATTGCAATATACTCCATGTTTCTCATTGCATGCTACACCCTGTTCTCACAGTGCCAACACATCCATGCCTCTTATTGCACACTAGGTGCTTTTCCCACAGTGTCAACACATCAGTGCCTCTCATTGCATGTTATGCGCTGTTCCCACAGTGCCAGTAAATATGTGTATCTTGTTACATGCTGTCAAAGTCAGATTTATATTAAATACAAAAAAATTATGTCTTATATCCAAAATCTTATGCAATAACTAGCCTAGTATTACAGATTTCAAATGCAATAGATAATTATAGTTTAGCCAGTAATCCCCAAGGAGATATAAATTAATGTTTGCTGGCCCAGGTCGGAACAAACAACAATGGTGTCATAAATTGTGCAATTTCTATTCACCAACATTCCCTGTGTTTGTGGTATAAATAAGCTGACCCTAACTGGACAATGGATGAACAAGTTTATGATCACCCCAGGTCTTAAGTATATGTATTGCCTACACACATACCTGTGTATATGAGTGGCCAGTCCATTGTCTTATGAGATAAGCAGGAAAACTTGTTTACTAACCATGGTCAAACAAGTAAGAGAATTGCATCTACTATATATGTGTATTAATATATATATATATATATATATATATATATATGCAGTGATTTTCAAATAGCAATTAGAGATGTGTTGTTTCTAGCGATGTCTCTCAATCCTCAGATTCCTAGAGATATATTCGATTTTTTGCAAGTAATATACCAGCTAGCTGCAGTACCAAGGCTCCCCCTTGAGGCAGTGAGAGATTGGTTTAATTGGCCACACATTGAATCTTCTAACTTAGCTATATCCAAATGCATTTTGAGGCATTTCTTGTAAAACGAATCTTTCCTTAATCTTACTATTTGGTAATTTCAGTATATATGTATATAGGATAGAATTAGACATTTATATTACATGTATTATATAAATTCCAGCTTACATGACTCACATAATTCAGAGATAAAATCCCATATTAATTTCATGTTTGGGGTCAAAATGTGCAGAATTATGTTAGCAATAATCCAGTATTTGCAAATAGATTATCGCACATTGTGGCAAAAAGATATTAGCAATGCGGGATTTAGGTTTAAATATAGTTTATAACAATAGGTTGATTTTAACTAATTTTGGAGGGAATCCAGTGGTGAATTCCAGTAACAACACCCTGAGCCTAAGCATCACCCACTGTTTGAATCAGCCAATGACTCCCAGTGAACTGGAGACATCCCACCCTTGAACCAATGGAAGGAGACACAACTTGAAATTATACACACCCATAATTTCACGGTATAAATTATGCTCCTCTGATCCAGAGTGGTAGTAGCTGTATTTCTATCAGTCATCTGTACCTTCAGCATTTGTGCCTACTGTGCTGAACACCTCAGGATATTCCATGGCTGCAACCTCTTGGAGTATCACAGCTATACCTCTTTATGTTTGTTCCCCCATAGAAAACAAATTACAAGGCTTAACACCATAAGGAGGTCATTATGTGAAGATTTAAGTTCCTGTATTTTCCCCTCAAGGCTTCAAAACTTTACACCAGAGTATGTTTTTCTAGTGGTGGCTTTGGAATCAAACACTGCCAAGCTACAGTATCAACACAGATTGTAGGGGCTAAGCAGCTGAAGTTTCAAGTGCGCATACCAATTCAGACCAATGTTGAGTTTTCTATTCTAGTGTCAAAGATCACAAAACCCAAAAGGCCCAAATACAAGTGCTTCAAGTGTCACTAGAAGGGACATAAGTGCTACTTCGTAATGCAAGCATGATTGAGTGAATCAGTTACCTTAAAGATTGCTGGTACATGGACTCAGCAATAAGGAAAAAAGGATAATAAATCTTGCGCCAACATTGTTTCAGCCAAAAGTAATGTATCTTGAGCCAGAATTAAATGGACATTGTACACTCAGATACACCAAATGTTTATCAGTTGTTCAGCACACCCTGCACCCAAATTGTTTAAAACTTACCACTCCGGAGTCCTGCGCCGGGTGTCAGCGCTGTACAAAAAGCTGGAAAAATGTCTGCAGCGGCCATATTTCTGGCGTTTTGTGCATGCGCAGTAGATTGCGGGCACACTCTAGTGCCCAGAGTCTACTAATGCTTCGGTGGCCGTCCAGCCACATCAGTCGACTACTGGCCACCGGGAAGAGAGGAGGGGGCCCCAGATGGGGAATGGACATGGGCCCCCTCCTCTCTAAAGATGCCCCTGATATGACCATAACTTCAAGGAGAAGAGGCGCAAACTAGATCCCAATTCCATCTCATGTATTATACTAGGATATTGTCAAGAAAGCAAAAGCTATAGATGGGAAATCAAAAGCTTGTGAAGTCAAGAGACATGGTGTTTCATGAAATACCTTCAAATAAGTAAGCATGCCAGAATTTGAAACCACAGATACAAGTAATTAACCACAGAGCACAAGTTGTATGAGGAGCAACAAAGGAAAACCACCTAAAAGATACAGCGAGGAATTTGTCTGCTGTGATCCTCAATCTATACAAAAAGGAAAGTCAAGCGGCAACTAGAACAAGTGGAAATCAGCCATATATACAGAACTTACAACTTTAGACAACAATGATACATGGACCATTGTGGACAGGCCAAGCAACTGCAAAACAGTAAAAAAAAGTAGGTCTATTGCAAGAAATTAACACAGAAGAAATTCTTGCTTGCTACAAAGCACAAAGATCTTTCTGGCCTGTTGCAAAGTAAAATACATTACATTTAGTCATTGCTATATCTGCTATGTAGGATTTACTGCTGTACCAACTAGACTCTGATCAGCCTTCTTAAACAGTGATTTAGCTGAAGAAATTTATATGTTGCCACTGGACCACTACAATATTAATGCATTTCCAGAGAGAAAAGTATTTCTGTTATAGAAATCATTGCACAGTATGTGCTTAAGCAAAGTGGCCAATGCTGGTATATCAAAGTTTATTAAATTAAATTTGAACACTCCATAACTGATCACATTCTATTACTGATCACTGCTTATACTACAAATGGAAGGAGAAAAGCTTATTCATCTTAATTGTGTACAGTATGTGGATAATTTATTGCTTGCTAGGCTGGAGAGTCAGATGGCCAAATTGAAATTCTTGCAAAGTGACAGGTTCAAAGTAAAAGACCTAGCCCAGCAAACCAATTATTGAACATACAAATTTTGAATGCTGGAACTGCTACTGTTGACCACCAAGGATACATTGAGGCAATGCTCAATACATTTAGTATGACAGATACCAAACCTGTCAGCACACCAATTGGCAATAGTACAAAAATAACAAAAGCTGAAAGTCTGGGGTTACAAGCCTTCTGTGATGCCAATTGGAGATCCTACACTGGATACCTGCTTGTACTAGTGGGCTAGCAGTATACATCCTATTGTTGCCTTGACTACCACCAAAGCTTAGTATATGTCACTTGCCCCAACATCCAAAGACACAAAGTTCAGACTTTGTGCAAACTGGGTCTTCTTAGTTCAAATGACACTGTCAGCATTGTATGTAATAATAAAAGTGCAATTGATCTTTCTTCCAGCACCAAACACTGGGATTGACTCAGACAGTATCGATGTCAGAAGTGAATGACCAATGTTTTCCATCTGTGCATGTGTCTGAGTCGCACTGTGCATGTGTCCCTATGGTTACTGCCAGGGGACGCAGAGTGAATTTGGCCACAGGAGGTGGCATTTCTGGATATATGATAAAAACACCTACTTTGGGTCATATATTTCTAAATTGAGGTAACCCACCATGATGTAGTTGCCAAATGTAATCATTTGTATCTAAGTTGAAAAGAAACCAAAATACCATGGGAACAGGACTGAGTTTTACATCTGATTTTGGGCAGGCGGACTAGGGTTTATAGGTCCTACCAAACATGGTTGTGCTAAATGATTGGACCTACTAAGCCTCCATGAACCTTGCTACTTTGTGGACCTGCCAAAAAACAGTGGGAGTTGGAGCCTGTCTTGCTGCTAAAGGAACGAATTATGTTGCTTGGTAGCTGTAACAGTGTGCCAGGAAAAACACAACTGGTGGATCGTTCTGGAAGCAGTATGAGAGGAGTAGGCACAGGAAAGTAAGTGCTAATATTCCCTGTACTTAGCCATAACTCCTTAACCACATCAATACAGAGCCTGGAGGATATTTCTGAGACACTGGAAAGCCCCATATATGAAGGCTAGTATGCTAGGGTTCGACAATCATTTTATTTATTTTTTTACCTCAAGACCTCCTTTATGCCACACATAACCCTTCATTGAGTCTCTTCACAGTCCTAACACAGACCAACTACTTTCTTTGTATAAAAAATTACAAATATTCTTAGATATAAATAATATAATTGTACTGGGAACATGAACATTGTTCAACAACTGTGTGATGCATTCATATTTATCACAATGTAGATGACACCCTCCTCACATATAAATTATTGGCTTTTATGGTCTTTCTACAAAACATGGCTTTTCCAGTGTTCCATTAATACCATTGGTTGCATGAAAAAAATGATTTTACCCAAACACTGTATTACAGAATGTAAAATTCTGACAGTGGAATGAAATTCAGTGTAAGCTTCTGCTGCCGAGCTTCCATCACACCTACAGGCTTTCATAGCTGTCCTTCAGTGTAGAACTGACAAGGTTTCTCAGCACCTACATGCTTACATAATAGGACCTTTTCTTGTTGCTATGAAAAGCCAATTTATCAGTGACATTTTTGCAGAGTTGCATAGTAGGACTAAAATAAACTATGACTTCAAAGCTGCAATTACAGTGGACATGTCACCTATATACAGTGATATATTTCTAGACGAGCAGGCTGAAAAACTCCTAAGGGGTGAGGAGTTGGTGCATAATCTTTTTATTTTTGGCAAAGCTATGGTTGGGACATGATATATATATAAATATATATATATATATATATATATATATCACTCATTCATTCAGTCATGTTATTGCTGGCACTCCATTAAAATGTAGCAGCTTGTTAACAATGTCCAACAATGTTTATAAATATACAGTACTCCTGAACTTCCACAATGAGAGAGAACCACACTGGCAACAGGTAATGTTCAAAGTTTCATGATTTATATCATTTTGTCAGCAATACTGCAACTTATAGAACAAGTAGACGTACCTTATATACTTGTGCAGTATCCCCATGTGCAGCGCCAAGAAGCCCGATCAGAGTTACAGCTTTAGAAATGCCTAACACTTACTGTCTCTATAAGATGTTTTTTTTTTTATGACGCATATTTCGGCATTTTTGCACTGGTTGTATGTAAAGCCGCATACACACTTCACGGTATGCTCCATGAGCGATATCGTTAAGTGTTTTTCCTGAACTGCCTGGCTCAATGTCGGGAATGGCATTAAACATACACGCTGAATGATATTGTTAACGATATCGTTCAGTGACTTAACCCTCCCTCATCCCTGAACATGCACAACCTGACGATATCGTCGGGTTGTCCTGCAAGTTCAGGCGATGATAGAATCATTAACGATTCGCGGGAGAGCGCATCATTAATGATATCATGCATACACACTGGACAATATTGAACACTATGAACGATAACAATAACAATATGAGCCTTAAGAACTTTTGCATTTATGCATACATACAATTTGTGTGTCCAAAATTTCTCATCACTATTATATCTTTATTTAACTGATTAAGGGGTCCATTTACTTAGCAGTGTTAGGAGAAGTGAAAAGTGAAGAGTGCAAAGTAATAAAGTACCAGCCAATCAGCTCCTAGCTGCCATCTCACAGACTGTGTTTAAAAAATGGCAGTTAGGAGCTGATTGGCTGGCACCTTATCACTTTTCACTTCTCCCAACACTGCTTAGTAAATAGACCCCTCAAATACATATACATACCTTAATGTTTGATATTACAGTAAGTCACTGAAAGATGAAATATTACTTTATACGTATGGGTAAATATCATACATATACACTCCTATAACTGTTATGTGATATGATCTATTACAACAATAACACTAGCTTTTTGAAACTTGCCCTCCCAGTCAAATATTTCTGCATTAAGAAGACAAGCCAGGTTCTGAAATTCCATGGAAAAGAAAATGATGTTATCAGTGGCTTTTTGGCTCCCAAGCTTACAATAACTAGGTTTAATTCTGTTTAATACTTTCAAAATACAAGTAAATCACATTTGGCAATACAGAATGTTTTCCAATATACACAGCTGGTGTTATATGAGGCATTTAAGCTATGATGAGATAGACAGTGGAGCCAGTGTGAATATAATGACATATCAACATTTTACAGTTTTCTGAGATGAAAGATAATTTTATTTATTCCATGATATATTACCTTATAATATGAAGTGAGCTTATAGGTATTCCTGTTAAATCCATTCAGTGAGATGATGCAATATACATTTGAGAAGCAATGTTACAGGGTAGAAAAGGAAAGCAAAATTGTGAAACTGTGGGGAGATTTTACAAAAATCTAAGCTAAGCTTATAATATTTCTTAACAAACAAGATAATGAATAAGTTACTATTCACAGTCCATTACTTTGCTTTGAAGGCTGTTTTCTCCAAAAAATGCTAAATGGAATTGAAAATGAAATAGTTTTATATAAAATTCAATATGCCACATAAGTCCTGCTGAGTGTTGCTGTTTTACAATCGATCAGATCATAATCCTACAGCTTTGATATAAAACAGTGGTGCCCCTTTAACAATTTGTAGCAGGATAGAGTAAAGGATGCGTACACACTAGATGATATTTTGCACGATTCGCCCTACTTCGACACATCGGAGCGACAAATCATGTAAAATATGTCCACATTGTGAGTGTCCACTCACGATCATGATGTCGACGCGCATACCCATGGGTCGTCTGTCGTATCTTCAGATCTTACCTACAACAGGCAAGATCTGCCAGTCTCGTTAAACTGGAAATCCTTAAGGGCGCACGATAGACCGATGGTCAGATTGGACACTTTTTAGCACCATATCGTGCAGTGGCATAACTATACATTTTGCTTCCCTCTCCCAAAGAAGTTTCAGGCACCCACTCCCTCCCCCACCCAAAAAACAAACACACCCAAAGATGAAGTTTATGGTGTGTGGTTTCATAATACATCCCTTACACATTATGACACACTAAGTAATGCCCCTTATAACACATTATGCCACAGTGTAATGCCCTTATAGCAAATTATGCCACACCTTAATGCCCCTAAAACACTTTATGCCACATCGTAATGCCCCTTACAACACAATATGCAACACAGTAATGCCACTTACACATTATGCAACACAATAATGCCACCTATAACACATAGACACACAGTAATGCCCTTATAACAAATGCCATGCCGTAATGCCCCTATATCACATTATGCCACACCGTAATGCCCATTACAACACATTATGCCCCTTATAACACATAATGCCACACAGTAATGCCCTTTATAACACATTATGTTACACTAAGTAATACTCCTAATAGCACATTGTGCCACACAGTAATGCCCCTTACACACTATGCCACACAGTAATGCCCATTACATCCCACCCTGACAGATCTACTTCATGAACCCTTCTCTCCACTCCTGACAGTCTGTCACCTCAGTCAAGACAGGTTGCATAGTTTCTATGTCCATGTAGAACCAGATTATTGGGAACATAGCTTATAACCTTTAAACTGCATGTATCAAGTTAGTGCTCCTTATACAGTACCCTCTGTAGTATTCCTCTTGTAGTTGTGCTCCTTATGCAATGCCCCCTGTACTATTGCCCTTATGCAATGCCCCCTGTAGTAGTGCCCCTTATGCAATGCACCCTGTAGTAGAGCCCCTTATGCACTGCCCCCTGTAGTTGTGCCCCTTATGCAATGTCCCCTGTAGCAGTGCCCATTATGCAGGGCTCCCTGTAGCAGTGCCCCTTATGCAATACCCCCTGTAGCCATGCCCCTTATGCAATGCCCTTTGTAGTAGTGCCCCTTATGCAATGCCCCCTAAAGTAGTGCCCCTTATGCAATGCAAGCTGTAGTAGAGCTCCTTATGCACTGCCCCCTGTAGTTGTGCCCCTTATGCACTGCCCCCTGTAGTTGTTCCACTTATGCAATGCCTACTGTAGCAGTGCCCATTATGCAGGGTCACCTGTAGCAGTGCCACTTATGCAATGCCCCCTGTATCAGTGCCTCTTGTGCAATGCCCCCTGTCGCAGTGCTCCTTATGCAATGCCCCCTGTAGTTGTGCCCCTTAAAGTAGAGCCCCTGTAGTTGTGCCCCTTAAAGTAGTGCTCCCACCAGTACTCATCTGATCCCAGTACTTACCTGACGCCTCATGACCATCATCTGGGCTGTTGCTCCCACTGCCATGCTGATTTGACCTAACTTGATCCAGGAGAAGCGGCCACGCAGGCTCCTCATGTTGCGGGTGACGTCATGACATCACCCGGCAATGGAATCACTGGGAACACTGGCCTCTGAAGTGATCGTAGGCTTCCATAGCCTCTAATCACTTCAGAGGCCAGCATTCACAGTTGCAGTGGTGAAGCAACGGCCCCCGGTGCCCCCAAGCCACCGCAGGGGTCATAGTTACACCACTGATATAGTGTCCTGGAGTGCTGAGGAGAGTTCAAGGAACATCGCTCATGATATCACATTGTGAGCACATCATCTAGTGTGTACGCACCCTAAAGGGGCCTATCCATTAGCAGATAAATTTGAATGATGAATGATATATCGTTCAGTCGTTCAATTTATCTGTCATGGATAGGCCCTGAACGATGACAGATGCGTACTCCCGCGGCCGACAAATTGTGTCTTTCGTCTCTCTCCAACATGTTGGTCAATTATCGCTTATCGCTGACAGATAATAGAAATATCTGTCAGTTTATAAGCAGTAATCGACGAACGACGAACGATATTTTTAATGAAAATTAATAGAAACATAAAAAAAAAATCCACTCCCTGAATGATGTCATGCAATATCATTTGTTTCTGTCACCGCAGCCCCAGGAATTTTCAAGGGATAAATCTTTTGTCTTTCATTGTAGAGAAAGATCTGCTAATGGATAGGCCCCTTTAGAGCATGCACATACATGATAGATGGGATCTTCACATGGATCCCAAATGTAGTTGCACCTTTCACACACAAAAAACATGGAAAGGGGCTTTGGGCCTGATTCAGAGCCGGACGCTATTTGCACTCGCTCGTTCAGAAAAAGGGGCCGGATATTTAAATAGAGCGCTCGCTCTTTGCGGTCTGTTGACGCCTCTATGTCTGAACGAGAGAACGAAACATGCGCTCACTTTTTTAAAAAAAACGCCCCCGCAGTAGCGCAAGCAGGGGGGGTTTCTGAGTAATCAGAAACCCCCCCTGACGGTCCAAATTTGTTTTTTAGAGATGGAGACAGCACTGTCTCCGTCTCTGGACAGCTCTGCTGGTGTGACGGAGCTGCCGCGGTTCCACCGACGAGCTCTAATTGGCAGAGCTCTCTACAAAGGATGCATGTACAGCCGCAGCAGGCCGGTGGCGCTGCTGTGGGTCTCAAACCCTGCTGTGCTATGATTGGCTCAGAGGGGGCGTCTCAGTTCGGTGGCAGTAGGGGGTGTACCAGCCGCGTGTCTCCCAGTCATCACAGCTCCCGGCTCCCGCTGTTTACCGTCATGCTGTGTGGATACTCCCGGGCAGTGAAGGGCCATCATGGTCGTCCTGGTGCAGGTGCTCCGGCGGATCTGGCTCAGCTCCAAGTCCTCAGCTGGTTGGGAGCTGCTTTGCATGCCGAGCAGCAGCAGCTCCGCTGACATGGGCTCCAGCGGTGACCCTCCTCCTTCTCCCTCATCAGCCCTCGGTAAGTGTACTTATGTATGTATGGATGTATGTATGTATGCTGTGTATAAGTATGCTTATGTGTGTGTATATATGCTGTATGTATGTATGGATGCTATGTATAAGTATAAGTGTGTGTGTATATGCTGTATGCTGTGTGTAAGTATGTATATATCTTGTGTGTAAGTATACTTGTGTGTATGTAAGCATGCTTATGTTTGTGTGTGTATGCTGTACGTGAGTATGCTTAGAAGGTGTGTGTGTATATGTATGTGTGTGTGTGTGGAAACCCCCCCTTAAAAATCCTGCGTTTGCCACTGCCCCTGGCCGCTCGCATCCTACGTCATCTCCGCTATTTATTTGATTAATCGAGTACATCGAAAGGCGTATGAACTGCTCGCAGTGCTTGTGGTTGGATTTTCCTACCGCAATCATGCGAGCAGTTCAGGCTAAAAGACAACCAAGTGACGTGGTC
The DNA here is from genome assembly GCA_031769625.1 of Taudactylus pleione. Taxonomy (NCBI): domain Eukaryota; kingdom Metazoa; phylum Chordata; class Amphibia; order Anura; family Myobatrachidae; genus Taudactylus; species Taudactylus pleione. The sequence goes on along the minus strand of JAUIMM010000045.1, from coordinate 17,208,874 downwards.
AATGACGCTGCTTTGTTAATTATGCACACCCTTAAAACGCCCGTTTTGACCGTTTGGCACGTCTGCGTTCAGATCTCCACTCCCCGTTTTCAAGCACCTTCCCCTGTTACCACCCACAAACGCCTCATTCTGTCACTCAAATTAGCAGGCATTCGCTATTTTGCGAGCACACAATTTCCGACCGCAATGACTGGTTCACGCATGCGTATTACAACCCATACGCTTGCACAGTTGTGCGAACATCGCTCGGAGCGAATGAGCGGCCGCTTACGAGCGGCTCTGAATCAGGCCCTTTATTCACTTCTACTCTCCAAAAGCAACACATTACTAATTTTGTAGTTATCTGCTATATCTATTTTAACAGAAATTATTTATATGTTTGAAATAGATCACATATTATAATTGTATTTATTTTTTTCTAATGCCACACTACTCTCCCTCTTATGATCTGATTCTGCATGTCAGAATGTTTGCTCTGTACCTTATGTGCCCTCATACTTATTTATTCACTTCAAGGTTGTCACCCCAAACAGCAGATTGATGAATGGATAAGTCATTCTGTAGCATAGATGTTTTTTCCACTGTAAAGCAACAAATACAGAGATGGGTGACAGCAGGTACACTATACATCTTACTTGTACCTAACTCACATGTATTGATTGATGAGCCATCTCTAAGTCTCTGAAGATAAACATGAAAATGTGAAGATTTCCCACAAAAAAGTGGATTTATGCATATTTCAAGCTAACACTTATTTATATAAGTAACACAGTACTGGATACTGTTATTTATACTCTATTTCTAATGTTGGTAAAATATTAAATATTTTATTATTTTATTAATAATATATGTTGTGATATAATTAAATGTATAATTGTATATTTATATAGTACTGCTATTTCTCAGTGGTGTAAAAATAAAGGAAAGAAGACCAATACTCATAAACAGAAGAAGACAGAATGTTAGTATCTTCCCCACTAATCCTTAAAGTCTATAAAAAATTGGAACATGTGAAATGTAATGTAACTTAATAATTGTTTAGCTAAATGTAGGATTAGGAATGAATTAAAGTGCTGTTTATTGTTAGAAGGACTAGATTAGGTGATCTACTAAATGCCATTTTTCCAATATTCTTTTATAGAAATCAAACCCATAGTAATCACCCCAAAAAAGGTGACTTATTTGTCCCAACTCTCTATTCTATGAAGCAGTGGTTTCCTTTCCAATTCCAGCAATTTCTAGTGGTTTCAATTGATTTAAAAATAAACATGATTTCACCGACAATGTTAAAGAAGATTTAGCTTTCCCTTTATTTCATTTCTTTTGGCTCATTCATTTAAATGGAGTTTCTACTTAGTGTTTGTGCTACATATAGAAAACCTGAAAAAATTAATAGGTCTATTGAACTAAATGGAAACATAGTTTTTATTATTACTAGCCAAATGAGGTAGTTATATTATATTTTTACACTAGGACACCCTGTTGGATGTGTCTTGTGTATTTCAAATGTTCTTAAAATATTGAGTTTCTATGTCCCTGGGGCTCCCCAGGAATTAATTGCTTTACCTCACATAGGAGGAGCTGTATGAAGGGAGCGGCTATCATGTGTTAAATGCCTGGACCTGCTTCCCCTTTGTATCACAAGAAAGCAGGTGTATGTATTAACATTAGGTTTGATGAAGAGGGAGAGTGTTAAATGACCTGGTTGCCGAAGTGCACTCTCCTTCTTTCAGCTTCTGAGGTTTGTAGTGCATCTGAACTTGTGCTGGTCAGGACCCCCAGTGGCACCTGTAGCTAGTTTAAGAAAAAACAATAGCTACAGCTGTTGGAATGGTCAGTGCCACTGACCATTCATACTTCTGCCTGCACATTGGCGCCCTGCCTGCACATTGGCACCCCTGTCATTCTGCGCACTTCCCTGCATTGCTACATGCAGGGAAGCAGTAACTGCAGCACTTAACTTCAGCAGGTACTGTTTTCCCCCCTATAGTCCCTTCATACATCTCCCCCATAAATAGAAATAGATATAATATAGTTTGATCAGTTTTCTCATTCTGAATATGTTCAGTATATAATGATTTTACTGCATTTACATTAATACAATAGAGGCACAAGCTTTTCAATATTGAGCATAATCACTACTCACCTCTAAGGGGTCTATTTACTAAGCAGTGTTAGGAGACAGAGTGAAAAGTGATAAGAAAGTGAGAAGGTGCCAGCCAATCAGCTCCCAAATGTCATTTTTCAAACACAGCCTGTGAGATTACAGTTGTGTTTGAAAAATGACAGTTGGGAGCTGATTGGCTGGCACCTTATCACTTTCTTATCACTTTTCACTCTGTCCTAACACTGCTTAGAAAATAGACCCCTAAAAGTCTTCCCAGTCTATATTGATGTGGTAGGAGAGCTATGTAGGTACATACTGTTGGGCCGAGCTGAGGGTACTTGACGGCGCTCCACCAATCACCAGTTAGTGGCCTTGATAAAGAGGCTTCTGTCCTGGGCAAGAATGGATGTATGTTGCATGTTAATGGGTTTTGCTATTAGCAAATGTTTCTATTAGCTCTATTAACTATATCATACTGTACAGTTAAATGATTTGTCACTTCAACTGAGTTCAACTGAATTGTATCTTTCTTAACTTTATCTCACATATTATGCTTTAATAAAAAAAAAAAAATAAACCCAACAACAGCAATGTACCATCAATGCTTAAGCTGCATGGAAACACTAAAAATGCAGGATCATTTGTAATACACTTAACATCTCCAGCAGAGTGTGCTCAAAGGTCAGAATAATACATTCCTTTCAATGCTTCTACAGTACATGTGTAAATGTTTTCTGATTCCATCACACTCATATCAATCATTTTGAACGTAATCCGATTATCTGAAACCATTATAAACATTTTAGCAAAACATTTACTGTACTAAATCATCCATTCAAAGATTTTACCTGTTCCATACTTATAATTTGGTAGTTTGGTAATTTCATGGGAGGCTTTGAAATGTAGTAATCTATAACTCATTTTGCCTTCTGTAGATTATGTGATTAGGAAATAATTTTATAAACTAAAAAAAGCCTTTTTGCCTCTATTTCCTCAAACTTCACTTTATTAGATCACCTTTAACATTGTACCTCGTTTTGCAGTAAACATTAGGTGTAAGTAATTTGAGATGAGCAGTTTAGGCTTGCTGAAAACCAAACACACTCGAATTTGAAGGTTCCAAGTTGAAATGAGGCATGTCTCGGTTCCCACAGCCAAATCTGGGGGAGAACATCATAATCCTGGAAATGTTGGATCTCGCGTGTTTTGGATTGCATATAAATCCTTCCCTGTCCACTTTTTAATTCCTATTCCACCCTAAAGCAGCTCTGCCTTAGTTGGCAGGCTGAATGCACTGCACAGATCAGTATGATACTGTATGTGCAGGCTTCAGGGGCGTTTTAAGAGACGAAAGGGCCTGTGTGCTGCCTCCATTTGGGCTATCTACGCTCTGGCAGCACAGTAGATTCTGGCTTAATGCATGGGTCTCTGGTAAAATGGCACCCACGCCTTATTTCTGGGGACATCTTTTCTGCTCATGCATTACTCACGGGGAAAATGGCAGCAACCATTTTCCCTGTAACTTTTGCTGCTCTGCAGCACCGGACTGTCACTGCAGAGCTGCACCTTGGAGACTGCGGAAAGGTAAGCACAACTATATATGAGTGCAGGATGTGCGGTGTGGGTCCCAGCAGACCCAGGGGCACATGTGTATTGCACACCCTGCACCCATTATAGAAATGCCCCTGGCAGGCTTAGCTTTCTGTAAAATAGTAAACAGTTGTTTTAAAAACAAATGTGTGGTGTCCCCCCCAAATCCATAACCAGCCCTGGACCTTTTTTCCTTGGCTGGTATTGGAAAATATGGGGGAAGCTGTTGTGGGGTTCCCCTATTCTCCAATAACCAGCACTAGGCTCAACCAGCTGGGGTGATGTCCTCCTGCCATAATGTCAACCAGCTCCAAACTGGTCAGCTCAGTAAAATAGGGTCCCACCTCCTGAGGAACTACTAACCCTGGTCTGAAAACTATTCCTCACAGCCCTGGTGGTGGTGGGTATGGTTGTAATAAAATAGTGACTAATATAGTTCTTTACAGGTAGAACTACAAGTCCCAGGCAGCCAGCCCTGGCATGATGGCACTTGTGGAACAACAAGTGCCAGCATTCTCTTTACAGGCAGTATACAGGTGCCATTGGGCTCTTAATGTTCAGGCATGCTGGCACTTGTTATATTACTAGTGCCATCATGCCAGGGCTTGTTGCCTGGGATTTTTAATCCATTTGTAATGAACAATATTAGTTACTTTTTTATTACAATGAAACCCACACCAACCACCCCCAGGGATATGGAAAATAGTCTTGTGCTTTCCAGAGCTGGTAGTTCCTTGGGAAGGGGACCCCATTTTATATTTGAGGTCCCCATTTTCTGACTAATTCAGCCCCGGACTGACCAGTTTAGTGCTGGTTGATGGTATGACAGAGGGACCCCTCTCTTTATGTCTGCCAGCTATAGTGTCAGCCCCCTTACTGGTTCAGCCTGGTGCTAGTTATTGGAGTATAGGGGGAACGCCATGACATTTCCCCCCTATTTTGCAATACCATACCAGGTTCAGGGGTCCAGGGTAAGTTATTAATGTGGGGAGGACCCATATGCATTTTTTTTAAACATTCAACTATTTTCCTACAATGAGCAGCATCTAAACTAGCAGCATTGGAGAAGTTTGTTGGTAATATATTATATTTTCTATGCTTTTAATTTTAGGTTATTAGTTCTTGATTAATGAAAACATTTTATAGGGTTGTATAGTTTATTAAACTGCCATCCTGTCTGCCACTGCTGTGCTATATTTTTTTAAACTGTCATTTGTTTTTTGCGATGCTCTGTTGTGTAGTTTAATTGATCATTATTAATTATCATTTATCAATTCATTGTACTAGCCTGCTGCCTGATACTATGCTTTCTCTGGTTTGAATCACCTGTATTGGCCTGAGGCCAGTGATTTCTGATTTGCTGGTTGGAGAAGTGTGCTAGTAAGTTGGAGAAGTGTGCTAGTAATATATTATATTTTCTACTAGTCTTTTAATTTTAGGTTATTAGTTATTGATTAATGAAAACATTCTAAAGGTTAGTATACTTTATTAAATTGCAATGTCTCTGATTTGTTTTTCTTTATAGTTAGACTCTGTAATCAATTAATTAATCAATTAATTAATTACTCAATTAATCCTTTACCTGGCTCATGCCTCTGATCAAGTTCATTACTAATGAAAACATTCTATAGCATTGTATAGTTTGTATTAAAGTGCCATTCTGTATGCCACTGCAATGCCACTGTTTCATAGATGTGCTATATTCTTTTAAACTGCCATGTGTTTGCGCCTCTGTTCTGATGCTTAGTTTAGCCAGTCAACTTGCTGCAGCATTTGGCCAATATTGGTGAAAACAATATTGTGAGATGCGAGGTGGTCAAAATTGACTGGAAATGTTATTGATGTTAATATTACTGTAGGAACAATTACATGATATTAGCTGTTTTTATACATTTTTAAAGAAATCCAAAACTAAAACATTTGAGGTTGGTTTTGCCAAAACCAAAACATGACAAAGATCTTTAAACATGGGGGTTCACACACATCTCTAATTGTAATGTTCAACATACTATGAGCTGTATCCAATTAGCTCCGAACATTGGCCCTCATTCAGAGCCGGACGCTCTGAGCAGAGCGCACGCTCTGAATGAGGGCCGTCCTCCATAATTATGGAGCGTCCTCCTGGATGCTCGTATAGCTGTGGGTCACCACCCAGAGCCTATACGAGCGTGCAGGTTGATGGCCGCGATGGTCTTGACCATCGCGACCATCGCAACTGCGAGCCGGAGCCTGCAGTTGAGTTTCTCAACCCTAAGGCCCGGAGTGATTTTGGCTCAATCAGAGCCAAAATCACTCCCACTGACATCACTAGTGATGTCAGTGGGCTGGCTTCTGACGGTAGGCGTTCCCTTGGGAACGCCCCCGTCTGGGAGGCACACCCCCGGCATGCCCACCAAAGGGGGCGTGCTGTCAATCAACATCGACAGCACGCCCCCTTTGATCAGACACAACGAGCGAAGGAAAGTCCTTCGCTCGTCGCGCCTGGCGCATGCGCACGACGGAGCTCCCTCCGTCATGCGCAGTGCACACCATCGACCCACTTGCGAGCGGACAGCCGCTCGCGAGTGGGTCTGAATCAGGCCCATTGTTCGGGCGCTAATTGATCCCCACGATCGGTGAAAAACTGGAATTTTTTGCTGATTATCCCCGTTTTTCGCTGATGTTTTTTTTCTCCCTATCCTTTTATTTAGAACTAAATAATAGGATATATATCACGAAAACACATAGGGTCCGCGATAAGCTCACAAACCAATGTGTTTTCACCTTTTTTAAGGTGAAAAAACGGCACTTATTGTGGATTATTTTTCGGGAGAGATCATGTCCCGAAAAAAAGTCCTGATAAGTGCCGGCATCGGGCTTACTTCGGGGCAAATTGGATAGCCCCGGGGAATCCATTAGTGCCCGAACAATGTTCGGGGCTATGTGCATTATGTTATATATGTTGATGTACACATATCAGAACTAAAATGTTTAGATGTACAGAAGCGTCAATATGTCTGTGATATCCTAAGCCTTTTCCTCCAATAATGTCAGTGTTTTTCTGTCAGACATAAGAACTTTGTGAGAACTGTTATTCATTACAGCTGCAAATCTGTCACTGGGGTTGGCATGGCTCGTTAATGATAACATTTATTCCAAAGAACCATGTTTCGCTTTGTTGCAAGACAGTTGACTTTGTGATCGTAAAATGTAATGAAATGCCAAGATGATAAAGTGAAATAAGTTAACCAAAAATACAACTAAAGTGATTCAGATTTTAAAATTACTGAGCTATTGGCCTTTGTAAGAGTATTTAGTTATAAATTGGTGACTTCTTACTACAGAGAAGACTTCATTGAAATCAGACAGAGGAAGTGTACACAAAATGCTTATTTTAGCTCTTAAATCTGGGCAATCATAAAACAAATCGCCATGTAAATATCAGCCATAATGATAGAGAATATTTTGTGACGATAACAATATTTAAAAATAGGTTTATACCAGGAGAATCTTTCACTACAAACTTTGTACTTTTCAAAACTGTTTAAGTCAGCTTATAAAACATTATATAAAAGTAGGGTGACAAGTAAAAGCTGACGAAAACTTCAACTGTGCTAAAGTTATACTAATCCTGACGAGTTGGCATTTAAAGCTGCAGGCAGAAAAGGGGGAATTATACATGTGTAGTAGTATGCATGGAGATGTTAAAAAGTACTTACCCATTTCAAATACTGACAGCTGAATCTCTTAAGCAGTTTTGTGACATTTATATGAGGCTAAGCACATTGATTTAAATAATGTACAGCATAGCATAGGAACAAACCATATCATAGGAAATGGTACAAATGTGTCCTCACACACCTAGCAACTAAACACCACACGGCACAAGACTCCCAGCTTGTCTGAGCCATACTTGCCTACCCTCCCGAATTGGTCGTGAGCCTCCCAAAAATTGGGTGCCACTCCCGGCCTCCCGGATAAGCAAGCAAGCCTCCCGTAAGCTGCCGACCCCTCCTGCCCCTCCTGCGATTACATGAGAATCCCCAGCAGCGGGGGGGCCTGTGACGGGATTCACGCCGAATCGCATCATTTTGGCCCCGCCCCCTGCTTCACAATGCTGGGATTATCGGCATTGTGTAGCGGGGGCAAAATGATGCAAATGTGTGGTCACGCCCCCTGCTCATCCCACAACAGCCAGTCACCCCCCCAATTTTGCCAATCTGGCTGCCCCCTCCCAGAAGTTTTGCAGATGCAGATGCAGCAAAACACCACACGAAGTGTACTACAGAAATTGGGTTGTGACTTAACTGCACAGGAATTAGTTTTATAGTCATTGCAGAAGAAGCCCACTGGAATTTGGCGTGAGAGTAATCTGTGTCGGCGCCATTGTAGCACTTTGTATGCAGATTCAGACTCATTCGCACACAGATGTACAAATCTTGCACATGAAATTGATCAGTGTAATCTCGCAAAGTAGTTTTGTCACTTCAAGCTGTTCTATTTATGCAAATAAAAGGCACATTTTGAGTGAGAAAGATGGTTGGTGCTGTTTGGTGTGACTGAAGCCACAGTGTAAGAGAATACTTGTTTAAATAACATAGATTGAAATAAAAATGTCAAACAGAGAATATTATGTCTGCCAAAAAACATAAATGGGAACATCCACTTTTAATTAACAATAAGATATAAAGAAAAATAACAAACAAGGAATCACAAAACAAATTTATTATAATTTATAATCTGTATTTAACATTCAGAAAGTGTCTGAATGTTTATCGTCCTATCACCCTGACATCATTGGTTATGAAATGTTTCGAGCATTTAGTGTTGGGGAATATTAAGTCTCATTTTGCGGAAGATTTTGACACATTTCAGTTTGCTTTTAGGTAGAGATGTGCGCCGACCCCTGTGTTTTGGTTTTGGATCTGGATTGGTTTTGCCAAAACCTCACCTCCGTGTTTTGTTTTCGTGTTTTGGTTTTGGATCTGGATTTTTTCTTAAAAAATAAAAAAACAGCTAAAGTCACATAAAATGGGCCCTTTTTGTTCCTTTTTTGTTTCTGTTGTTAATAACCTTAATAACATTTATTTCCACTCATTTCCAGTCATATTTTACTACCTCACAGCTCACAATATTGATTTTTTCATCTAGTTAAAGGACCAAAAGGTTGCATCCAGCTTGCTGGCTCAAAACTGATTGATATAATTTTTAATAGAGTTGAGTACTGTGCAAAGATGATGATTGGGATACCCTTGAGGATTGAAGAATTGATAGTTGATAGTTGGTGCAGCCCCTGGCTGTAAAATTGATAATAAATTAATTAAAAAACAATTAATTGGTGCAGCCCCTGGCTGTAAAATTGATAATACATTATTTAAAAAACAATTCATTGGTGCAGCCTCGGGCTGAATAATTAATAATAAAAATAAATTAATTTGTGCAGCCCCTGGCTGTAAAATTGATAATACATTAATTAAAAAACAAATCATTGGTTCCTAAACCAACCATAACTTTAATTTAAAATGTCAGGCAGCAATGCCCCAACCAGCACATAATGGAAAGGAAAAAGGTGCAAGATGGAATAGTCCATGGGCCCTCCCACCCACCCTTATGTTGTATACAAAACAGGACATTCACAGTTTAACAAACCAATCATTTCAGCGACAAGGACTGCCAATTGTGGCTGAAATGATTGGTTTGTTTGGACCCCCCATAAAACAAGCTGCCAATGTGCATTGGACATGGAAATGAAAATGATCCCACACACAAACTGGCTTTACATTACAAGTTGTCGTCGTCCTCGTCCTCATCATCCCCATCAGTCTGTACATCCTCATCTTCACACAATGTTAATTTGTCCCCGCTGGAATCCACCAGAGGCACCTCTGTTATTTTTTTATGTACTTGTTGGTAGAGGTCTTCCTCATGGAATTTGTAATTCATTTAATGAACATCATCTTTTCCACATTTTGAGGAAGTAACCTCCTATGCTGATCACTGACAAGGTTGCCAGCTGCACTGAAAACTCTTTCGGAGTACACACTGGAGGGTGGGCAACTTAAGTAATGCAAAGCCAGTTTGTGTATGGGACTCCAAATTGCCTCTTTTTCCTGCCAGTACTGAAAGGGAATGTCTGACATGCCTATTAGGATATTATCTCTGAAATAGTCCTCCACCATTCTGTGAATGGAGACCGTTTCACACATAGTTACGGTAGAAGACATGTCACTAGTAGGCAGTTGTCTCAGGCCCAACCAGATGTAATTTTTTGGTGAATGATCTGCATGACCAGCAGGCATTCTGTAAGGAAAATTTTATTTTTTCCTGGCAGCTGCAGAAACTGAAGGAGAAGATAACGTTTCACGTGCGGCTGCAGCTGACAATTTTTTTACCAACAGCTCTTTGCATAGTTTTAGATTTCAGTCTGTTGTAAAAAAACTCACAAGGTAGGACTTAAACCTAGGATCCAGAATGGTCACCAAAATATATTTTTCAGATTTCAATAGATTGACAACTCTTGGATCCTGGTGAAGTGAATCAAGGGCTTAATCCACCAGTCCGACATACCTTGCGCAATCACTCTATTTCAGTTCCTCCTTCAATTTCTCCAGCTGTTTTTGCCAAAGTCCGATGAGGGGAATGACCTGACTCAAGCTGGCAGTGTCTGAACTAACTTCACGTGTGGAGGGTTCAAAGGGTTTGAGAACCTTGCACAACACAGAAATTATTCTCCACTGCACTTGAGTAAGGTGCATTCCCCCTCCACGGCCTATGTCATAGGCCATTGCATAGTCCTGGATGGCCTTTTGCTGAGCACAGAGGGTAGAATTCCACCGAGTTGCTACCTCTTGCTTCAGCAAAGCAAATTTAACAGTACCTGCTGGTCATGAAATCTTCGGCAAACATTTGCCGAATGTCTAAAATGTCCAGATATTTTGTGGGCTACCGAGAGCATCTCCTGCACGCCCCTGTCATTTAAAAAAAAATGTTGCACCACCAAATTAATTGTGTGAGCAAAACATGGGACATGTTGGAATTCGCCCACATGTAATGCTCTCACAATATTGGTAGCATTGTCTGAAATCACAAACTCAGAGGAGAGTCCAAGTGGGGTAAGCCATTTAGCAATGATATCCCTGAGTTTTTCTAAGAGGTTCTCAGTGGTATGCCTCTTAGTGAAACCAGTTATACAAAGAGTAGCCTGCCTCTGTAACAGCTGTCTTTTGGTAGATGTTGCTGTTGCTGTTGTAGGTAATACACCTACCCAGTGGGCTGTCACAGTCATTTAATCCTTAGTTTGCCCTGTCCCACTTGTCCACATATCAGTGGTCAAGTGGACAGTGGGTACAACAGCATTTCTAAGTTTTTTTTAATGTACAGACTTGGAATTGCTGTTCTAGCGAAGTGGAATCTAGAAGGGATCTGGTAGTGAGAACACAGGACCTCAATTAACTGTTGAAAACCTACTGCAGTAATGCTGGATACTGGACACACATCTAACACCAGCACAGCTGTTATGGCATCAGTAATCCGCTGTGCAACTGGGTGGTTGCTTTCATACTTGTTTGCCCTTGCAAAGGATTGTTTGACAGTTAATTGTTTTTTCCTCCTGGTCCCCTTCTGGGATGAAGATTCACTCACAGCAACTGCAGCAGCAACAGGCATAGTCATCAAGGATCCTTCTGAGGAATCACGGATAGGAGAGGAGTCAATCATGCTTCAAATAACAACATTGGATGCAGCAGGACTACTCCCAATGATGAATGAGGATGTTGATGATGCAGGTGTTGGTGTTGGAGATCGAAGGCACTTGGATCCCACAGAGTGGGAGCAGGTAGGTGACACTGGTCTTGTTACGTTTTGAGTTTTTGAACTTGGCGACACACCCTTTGATATTTGATGAATATGCTCCAAGTGACAACACCAGGAGGAGGTTCCTTGGTGGTTTAGGTCCTTCCCTCTACTCACTCTTGCTTGGCAATGGTTACATATGGCTTGACAATTGTTGTCCGGATTGGGGTGGAAATAATTGCACATATGAGAAGTGGATTTTTATGTCTTTTGCCCCGGCATGACAACAATGGGCTTTGGCTTTTTCAATCCATGGGCAACAGCTGTTGCCTTACTTACACAAAGGACATCCTCGGCATCAACATCCTCATCACCAACATTTTCAACATCAATATCCTCATCATCCTTTGTGCCTTCAACTACCAAAATATCCTCCTCCTCCATGTGCAATTACCCAGAAGCATCCTCACTGACTACGTCTACAAGATGTTGATTGCCCTTCCCCACATTTACAGAGGGCACACAAATGTTGGAACTTGAAGGATCCTCCAGTACACTAGTATTTAGGTCTGGCTCACACATGGCAACCGCGGAAACACTTGCACTCTCCTCGGGGATTTGTGATTTCAATTTCTCAGGGCACATTGTTGGTTTTTCTGGAGCTGTCTTACTCTTCTTAACAACATTCAATTTTTTAATGGTACCATCACCACTACTACTACAAGCAGAAGGGCTATCAGAACCAGCAGTCAACATAAATAAAGGCCAAGGCCTTATCTTTTCATTGCCACTTCGTGTAGTGAATGGCATATTGCCAATTTTTTGGTTATCTAAAGGCAACTTGCCTTTCAATTTTTTTTTCTTTACTACAGTAAAAGTAGCTTTACCATATCCATGGCGTGACTTAAGCCCTGGGGCATAGGCCTTCATAGAGGACAAGGAAGATGATGGACCTGCATTATTATGATTACTGCTGGCAGCAGCTACAACATGTGGTTCTTGGCCTTGCTCTCCTGTCATGTGACAGCCCTCCATATTTTCTGCGGTCTTGAAACAGTGTCACAAACACCAATAGTGTAGCCAAGGTGCGGTTACAAAATTCACACACGTGCAGTCGTGCGCACACAGAAAAAAAATATACAAAATACACTGTTTATTTTTTTTTTTCTGGTCCAGAACTTGTGCCTAGAGCACAGATTGATTACGACTGGAGTCGGGTAGCACTAGGTTGCAACATGCGTTGCTGGCTGTATCTTGTTCTTGTGCGGCTAAGCCTAACACGGACACACACACAGAAAAAAATTAGACAAAAAAAGACACTATTTGTTTTATTTTTTTTTTGCATCCAGAACTTGGCCCAGAGCACAGATTGATGACGACAGGAGTTGGGCAGCACTAGGTTCCTTTGCTGTATCTTGTGCAGCTAAGCCTAACACGCACACATACACAGAAAAAAATTAGACAAAGAAAGACACTATTTGTTTTATTTTTTGGGGGGTCCAGAACTTGGGCCCAAAACACAGATTGATGACGACTGGAGTCGGGCAGCATCAGGTTGCGTTGCTGTATCTTGTGCGGCTAAGCCTAACACGCACACACAGAAAAAAAATAAAAAGACAATATATATTTTTTTTTTTTCGGGTCCAAAACTTGGGCCCAGATGGATGCAGACAGCACAGCACCAGCCCAGATGGATCAGCAACAGCACCAGTCCAGATGGACGCAGCAGACAGCACTGCACCAGCCCAGATGGATCAGCAGACAGCACAGCAGTGACAGCACCAGATGGATCAGCAGTGCACCAGCCCAGGACACAGCAGACAGCACAGCAACAGCACAGCACAGTGACAGCATAGCACCAGCACAGGTAAGTACCTCCCAGCCCTACACTACCCACCCTCCCTGTTCAGTCTCCACAGCCAGAGTGAAATGGTCCCTTATATATACAGAGGAAAGCTCGCAAGCCGCGAGATTTCGTCTCTATGGTTTTGCCTCGGTTTGAGATCCGGGGCCGGCGGGGGAACCGAACGCACGTTTGGTTCTCACCCCAGATCTCAAAATTCGGGTAGGTTCGGATCTCTGAGATCCGAACCCGCTCATCTCTACTTTTAGGGCAAATCATTCTACGCTGTCAGGATTTTGTTTGTTTTAGTTTTGCTTTAAATACAACAATCCCCCTTTTTTGTTATCTAAAATATATGACCTGGGTTTAAATTGTTACAGTTGTAATTGGGGTTTAGATTTCCTGATAAACAGGTATCATGTGGTTAAGTTAGAAAATTTCACTTTGGGGGAAGTAATGTTTAGAACAGGTGCACAGCAGGTTTGCATCCTCATGGTGGGTACACACCTGAAAGATATACCTGCAGATTGAGTAATCTGCAGATATATCTTTAGATGATGGTCATTCATACACACTGAATGGCCGTCATCTATCCGGCAGCCACAGGTCCCGCTGCTGCTGTGTGTGTACGGGCGGTCTGCAGACCACCCGTACACCTTGCCAATGGACAGATATGTCTTTAGGCACTTGGTTGCTGAGCTTTCTTTATTCCTGGCTGCATTTTCTGTCCCTCTCCCACTGTTTTCTTTCTGGAGCAAGCCACCACATACCAACATTTTCTATAATGTACTAGATAAATGATAGCTAGAATCTCACTGGTTGCTATGGACACGACACCATCTTCTGTAAAACTGCACTTTGTACATTTACTAATAGTGCAGGATCCAGAGACCCTCACTCGGCTTCTCGCAATCTACTATGAAATATGTGATGACGTCAATGTGTCAATGTGTCTTCTGATAGAGGCATATGTGGAAAGATCATTAGGCTGAGTAATATTCCATTGTTATTGCTGTACAGGTGTCATTTGAAGAAATTCAAATATTCTGAGAAACACTTATTATGGTTCCATCCTTCTGTACAGGGACCAGCATTTGCCATTGGCTGTGGGCTCTTGTGGGGTTAATATTATCTAATGTGAAGATTTTAGACTTGTTGTATCATTGATCTATTGGCCATTTTCTAAGGCACTTAGCTGTCAAGTAGTTTGAAGCACTTGAAAGCTTTCTCGGAGTAAGGAACATTCTGTATAATTGTTATTTGTTAATATTCTTCAGTTAGAAAACATGAAGTCACTTTGTCTAGACAAAGAGATTACAATCTATCCATTCATGATTAAAGAGCAATGCACTTTTTCAATTTAAAAAATAAATGTGAGAGTGGATGTGGAATTGCAATCACAATTTTGAGCCACAAGTCATGCAGGGCAATTATGCTTCATCAATTCTTTGCAGTTAAATAGAAAAACTGATTCTAGAAAATGGCAAAGCAACGTGGCTATAACTTAGTACTTACTGTCATTATTCATTGAAGTTGGCTAAAATTCATCACTCTGAAATCCTCAATTAACATTGAACTTCTAGAATCGGGAAAATAGATTATTTTATTTTAAATTGTGACACTGAAAATAAGCATAATACAGATAAATTACATTTGGGGAAAGACATTATTGTCAGAATAAAATGATTATTTTTAATTTACATAAACAGAATCTACTGTACAAACATTTAGTGTGATAGACATATTCATCACTTATTTCTGTCTAAATTATACAAGAAGTTCCCACTTTTCTTTAAATAATAAAACAGAAACACTATTTTATTCAAATTGCTTTAGAATTACTCTCTTCTAAGAAAATAAAAATGATCAACTATATCGGTTTTGTTTCAGGAAAGTCAAATCTGTTAATCAGACAAGCGTGCTTTTAGATTGCCGTAAATTCTGATATACTGTAGTGTCAATTATATCCTCTCCGTGCAACAACATTTACAAGGAGGCAAGGCTTAATGGGCCTGAAGGTGGGTACACATAAGATGTTATGTCGCCCGATCCGGTGGATCGGTGTCACGGCTGCCGACACTTGAGACTCCTGGAGGGAGGCAGGCCTACTAGGCACAATAAACTGGGGTGGTCTTAGGAATTACCTTTTCATGAAACTCAGTAGCACAGGATAAAAGTAAAATAGAATTTATTCACATAAGAAATATAATTAGCAAGGTCTCACATAAAGTCTCAAACAGCACAGAGGTTCACATATGCAATAATAAGTATAGGAGAAAATCCCCAAATATATATATGCAGTCTTTAAAATAAGAACTAAGGTGGTAGGGAACCCTGAGTCCAGTATGAGGCTAACCTCTCAGGATGGCATTGAGGAATTTTGCCAGGGTAGGACCTTGTAGTAATGGAAATCCGGAGCAGAGCGAGCCCTGCAGAATAATATAGATCCGGGACAGGGCCGAACCCTGTAGTGCAGTGAGAGACGAAGCAAGCTTGAGCCTTATGATGCAGTGAGGTCGGAGCAGGGTTAAGCCCTGTAAGGCGATGAGATTCCAGAACAGGGTTGAGCCCTGCGGCGTGGCTAGAGTTCGGAGAGGGGTTGAGCCCCGTGATACAGAGAAGGTTGTAGCAGGGTTGAGCCCTGTGATGTGATGAGATTCCAGAACAGGGTTGAGCGCTGCGGCGTGGCTAGGGTTCAAAGCGGGGTTGAGCCCCGTGATGCAGAGATGATACTGTAACGGTGCAGTTGACAACTGTAACAAGGATGAGTTCAATATCCACAGTAACGGAAAGACAACAGGCAAAGTAAATATTGCAGGAAAATGATGAAACCACAGTGGTGGAGCAGTAAGCAATATTTAGACAATAGGTATGCTGGGCTTGTAGTGCGGCTGATAACTGGCATCAGAAGTTTAGCTGGAACATGACCGGAGAAATAGCAAAGTCCACAGCAACCCACAGGCACAGCAGGGATCTGGCAGGAGTCCAAGAAAGACCTGAAAGTAACGTTGCACAGGCACTGAGACACAGTTAGTAACAGACTTTATACTAGTGAAATCAGGCTTGAAATAATGAGCAATCTAGGAATCCCACAACCTGATGACACCTTGAAAACAGATGATCACTTTAACACTCTATCCCCTGAATGAGAAGCACGCCAGCAAGCAGGATAGCTCCTCCAACAAACACAATGGAACTTTGGCAAAAGTAGTCTATCTTTATGTACAGAAATAGTCGCAGTCCTGACAATCGGGCCAACATATCGTCCACCTCAGCAAGTGTATGCACCATATCGGACCATACGCACTCCCGTGGGGTCGTTCATCGCATCGACAGATTGAGCATACATGCTGCTCAACCTGCATTTGAATGCGGCTGGCGAACAACATATCGTGCGGTCATTCACCAGATCATGTGCCGTGTATGGACAGCATGATATGTCATCCGTCACATCGTGGGTCGGCTGGGTACACAGGTCAGCTAATGTGTACCCAGCTTACGGATTGGAAATGTCACGGTTAAGGCTTTTTCAATTTGGAATTTGATTCTTGTTAAATAGAGGTTATCAAGTTCTGTATGTGGTCATTGTTAATTGTGTGAGAGAGGGGTTTAATTTAATTGGGAGATGTTGAGAGGGTTAGGTGATAGGATTCCTTGTGGGAATTGTTTATATATTGGGAGTCGGGGGTTTTGTGCTTCCTCTGGGATCCTGATGCAGTGAATTTTTCCCAACTTCCATACATATTTTGTTTGAATTTTTTGGTTTGGTTTATTTTGTTCTCATGCAAAGTTTTGACAAGGGTGTACAAGTTTACATTCTAAAAGGAGGGACCTAGCAAGTGGGAGATATACTTGTACAACTCTGGCTGTGGCATGTGTCAGTATTTACTGGTTAGTACAACTGATGGATGAATGAGTTTTGTTTAAGTTTCTTTCAGTTTTATATAATTTGTTGTTTGGTGAACCGCAAAGAATTGCATCAGCAGATGCATATGGTGCAGGAGTTGGTTGCAGTTTAGGTCACAACTAGAGATGTGCGGGTTCGGTTCCCAGAGAACAGACATCAACTGAATTTAGGGATTCCGAGTTGAACCGAGTCTGAGTTTGGAACCACTTTGGGGTACCAAGTTGAATCGAGTCCTGGATCAGATCTTCAAGCGGTCTGTAATTCGGATTTTGAAACCGAACTCAGATTTTAGATTGCATGGTCAAATTTACATTTTAGATGATTTTCTAAGATGAATCCGGATTCCAAAACCAAAACACGGGGTTAGTGCACATCTCTAGTCACAACCCAAGAGTGGGGACCTAGCGAGTGGTGAGATATTCTTGCACAACTGTGGCTGCAGAATGATTTTTGTGTGAATGTTTTTGTTGCCACATTTTTTGTCTTTGTTTCCTTTTTCCTGTTTATTTTGGTTGTTTATTGGGCATAAAAACATTATTGTCAGCAGGAAGTTTTGGAGTATTGATGAGTGTGACATGAGTGGGAGATACACTTTTGCAACCTTGGCTGCTGCTACCTTTTTCCACATTCCCTATTTTTCAATTTACTTTCAATACATTGTTCCATAAACTGAGGGCCCATATTATACTGACCATCGGGTTATTACTTTGTTGGGCCACCTTTTTGCCCTTAAAATGGCTTAAATTTTTCTTGAAAACAGATGATCACTAGGCATGGATTCTGCTGTCAGTATGTTTAGTTGGCAATGTTAGTGCAAATTCAATTAACAGCATCTTCCAGTTCCTGGAGTTGATGGCAGCAGATCCATTTGTTGCATCCTCTTTTCAACCTCTTCCCACAAATGTTCAATGGGTATGAGATCTGGGGATTGAGGAGGCCACTGCAGCAGAGAAAAGCCTGCATCATGCTTCTCAAACTATTTGCATATAATGTGAGCTCTATGACATGGCGCATTGTCCTGCTGGAAGTCTCCTTCTCCACTGGGAAAAAAACATCAACATCACTGGGTGCACTTGGTCAGCAATGATATTTAAATAACCTTGATTGGTCATATGTTGCTCCACAGGAATCAAAGGGCCCAGACACTCCCCTGAAAACATGCCCCATACCATAATGGTGTCTCCACCAGCCTGAAGAGTTGTGATGATGCAAGAAGGATCCAAAGTTCCTGTGTTCCTTAGCAAAGTAGGAACACAGGAACTCCTGTATTCCTACTTTGCTAAGAATCTGTCCACAGATCAGACCTGAGGAGCTAGCTAATCAATCAGCCTGCTGCCTGCTAATTCTGCAAGAGACTCCCAGCCTGGTTTATCCTGCTTACAGTGTTCACCTCTCTAACAACAGGAGGTTGTCCAGGTATGGTAGCAGTCGGACACCCAGTCCCCACAGATGGGCCGCCATGATAGCCGTAACCTTAGTAAACACCCGAGGTGCAGTAGATAGGCCAAAAGGCAGAGCCCGAAACTGGAAATGCTGTTGCTGTATAGAAAATCGGAGATAACACTGGTGAGAGGGTGTAATTGGTACATGTAGGTATGCATCCTGAATATCCAGTGATACCTTAAAATCCCCAGGTTCCATAGCCAGTATGACGGAGCATAGGGTTTTCATCCTGAACCAATGTACCCTGAGGAACCTGTTCAGGGACTTGAGATTGAGGATGGGCCGATGAGAGCCGTTCGGATTCTGAACAAGAAATAGAGTGGAGTAATAACCCATCCCTCATTGAGGCAATGGGACCGGCACTATGACCCCTGCTTGGAGCAAGGATTGTATGGCTTTCTGGATCTGTAAGGCCTTTTCCTTGTCTGAAGGAGGGTGCAGACAAACTGGTGGGGAGGTCTTCTGTGAAATGAAAGTGCATACCATTGAGAGACCACTTCTCTTACCCAAGTATCTGTGGTGGTTTGACCCCAGTACTGGGCAAATTGAAGAAATTGGCCTCCAACCCTGGGATCCCCCAGGGGGAGGCCCACCCCGGCTGAGGGCTTATACTCGGACTTGGAAGCTGGATGTCGAGCACTCCATGCCTGTTTCCTGGGTCTGGTAGCCTTTTTGTTGAATGACGGTCTAGGAAAGGGCTGACCTTAGGCTTTCCTTGGGGCCAATAGGACTGAAAGGAGGAGGCCTGATCCCCATGAAGGCATAAGTGTAGAAGGCAGACACACAGACTTAGCCGCTGCCAATGTGTCAACAATCTTGCCTAAATCAGGCCCAAACAAGATTTTACCATTATAAGGAAGACCTTCCAAACCCTTCTTGGAATCAGCATCCACTCTCCAGGAGCACAGCTACAAGGAATGTTGAGCTGACAACACAGCAGCCAAAATCGTGGAAGTCAAGAGGCTGACATCCAAAGCAGCCTCATTAATATATGCAGCTGCATCATGGAGTTACCTGATCTCCAGGAACATCCATAGAAAAGGAATCCTCCAGGGAGTCTGCCCAAAATTTCATGGCCCTGGCCACCCATGAGATAGCCATAGCTGGCCTAGTGGCTGAGTACATAGATTTCAGGCAAACCTCTACCTTTCTATCCGTTGCATCATTTAGGGAAGATATAGATGGCATAGGCAGAGTAGCACTTTTGATTAAGCGCGTAACATGAGAATCCACCACATGGGATGTTTCCCATTTGGAACAGTGTTCCTCGGGAAAGGGGTAACAGAAGGCCAGACATCTTTGAGGCTGGTATCTCTTTCCAGGTGAACGTCAAGCTACCTCCATATGATCCATGAGCTGATCAGATAAAGGAAACTCCACAGAAGAAACCTTTATATCCTTGAATAAAGCATGTTTGGACCGAGGAGCTGGTGGTTCGTCCTCCTCAATAACTAAGGCTGCACGTACCATCATAATTAGAGCTTGAATATTGATATTTGACCTAAACTCCACTCCCTGGGAAGAGGGTTCTGAGTGAGAGACATCAACAACTTCTCCGTCATCAGTGTCATAGTCATACATTGTGGACATAGATGACGTCATACGCCATTTAGCAGGTCTAGGGGAATTATCACTCTATAACATAGCCTTTAGGGCAGGATAGGTGGCCGCCAGGTTCTGTACTGTGGTAGACAGAGCATCCATCCACGGTGGAGGTACAGATGGTGCCTGCACTGTAGCAAACTGTAGAGGCAGTCCCTGTGAGGGAAAAACTGACTACTGCAAATGAAACCCAAGGACGTTCTTGCACCAGCACTGAGAATACAGAGGGGCGTGGAGGACTATAACACTTGACACATAATCCATCCTGCCCCATGTCTCCCTTGCCCAAACCTGCAGCACAACTCTTACATGACCACAGTATGGGTGCAGCAGTGTGCACATCATCCTCATTGTCAGACATAATGGCTGAGGAAAAGTACTTGGTATGTGACCAACCACACAAATATATTTCTTATAAATGTAAGGTAATATAACCAATCTGACAACACCCAATACTGTATGGGCAAGAGAAATAAGGACAGGTATAGTAATATACTTGACAGTAATGAAAAAAAGATACAGACAGCGCTAGCACAAGTCACATACAATGCAGAAACACCTGCACAATGGCACTACAGATCAACTACAAAGACTCTGGTAGGATATAGTGCTACATACACTGACCAGGAGGAGAGGTATATAGGGGGACCGGACTCTGCAACTTCCTGAGAGAGCTGCGACTAGCCAGATAGAGAAAACGTCCACCAGAGACCTCAGAGTGGGCATGCCCGTGTGAGGAGTATTGCTGCAGACAAGCCAGACCTAAGCAGAAGGTGCGCTGAGCTAAGGCAGAGGAGCTGCTGTAACAGGGAAAGCTGCCATCCCTGGCCAGAAATTAACCCCTGGGATGCTGACTCCCACGCAGCATAAGGTCCCCGGTGATCTAGTGGAACCACAGAGGTACTGGTGGCCTGGCTCCACTTTCCATCATCCCCTGTCTGTCCCCTGAGATCCAGGGGAAAGGACTGCAACATGAGGATCACCGCAAGTGGTGATCCACCTTACCTGCTCCCTGTAGATCCGGCTGCAGTCTGGGAGTCCCATGAGGTCTGGCTAGCACAGACCTCGGGGTCCCGCTGCCATCCCGATGCATCCTGGGAGTGAAAAATTAACTGCATGGTGCCCGGATGTCCAAACCATCACCTACACCCCAAGGTCTCCCTGCCCTGTGGAGCCTATGGACCCTGAAGAAGAAAGCTACTCACTCTCTCAGTCTCTCTCAGTGCCAGTACCAGACAGTACTCATTCGGAGTGGACTGGTGTCGGTTAGATCAACTGTGTGTGGTCTGGGACTGGGACTGGTGGAAAACCCACTGGTGATAAAGAGGTAGTAAAAGCTTTGTCATCTCCAGTCTGCTATGAATGTTGGGATCTCAGCCTTTTGTGGGCACAGTGCCCTACACTAAAGGAGCCCATGGACCAGGGCTGGCTCCAGGATGCAGAATGGGACTTACTGCGCGTGTCCGAAAATGGGTGTGTGGTCTAATTATCATAGGCCACACCCCTAAATGAAATTATTTGGGGGCTTACCCATATGGCACACCTTCCATTTAATGTCAGGCTGTGGGGGGAGCCCAGCACTTTGTCAGTAGCTGGGCTGCCCCCAACCCTCTTCATGCACTGAATGGATGCACGCAGCATCCATTCTCCGGTGTCCGCCACTGCCACACAGCTGCAGTGGTGGAGGTGCCCAACTTCCCAACTGCCTGTTGGACAATTTGGCTTTGCGGGTGGAACAGTGGGGCAGTGCCTGAAAAACAGGATGACCTCTATGGGGTGGTGCCCCTGTTTGACCTCACTGTTCGAATGTGCCTCGAGCCAGCCCTGCCATTGACTGTTTACTAATTAGGGCAGGACTGAGCTTCCAAAGGCTCAGTAAAGTAGTATTGTCAGTCCTGTTTCATGTGTCAGAAGCCCTGTCCTAAACCCAACTATAGGGCACCCCTTGTCCCCATTCCAGTTGTACAATTTCCCTTTGAATGTAAGTGCATGGATTTAGTCAGCCCCTTGGAAAAGCTCAGGGATACCATTTTGTCCTAGTAAAACTAGACTATGCCCCCTGATTTCTGGAGGCAATTCCCTTGTGAAACATTAAATATAGCTCGATTGCTCAGGAACTTCTCCTTGTGAATATCTAGCTGGGAATTCCAAAGGAGATCCTAATAGACCAGGGTACCCCTTTATGTTTTGTCTAATGAAGAACATCTGCTGATTCTTAAAGGTGAAGCTATTCCATTCATCAGTGTACCTTACACAGACTTATGATCTGGTGGAAAGCTTCAATAGAACACTGAAGCATTTGGTAAGAAAGTCTGTGGACCATTAGAAAAGAGACTGGGACACCCACTTGCCATATTTAGTGTTCACCATAGGGAAAGTATCTTAGACTTCCATAGGCATTACCCCTTTGAGTTATTGTATGGTAAACAACCAAGGGGTATCCTGGATATCCTTAAGGAGGGTGGTCCAATTTGTGTCTCATCTATAGGTTGGGGAAAATTGCACTAATAATACAACAACATCTGCAAGAGGCACAGTTACACCAAAAGAAAAAACTATGAAAAGACTGCTGGAGTTTGATCATGCCAACCCTGGGAAAAGGTTTTGGTCTTGGTGCTAACTTAGGAGAGTAAGGGGCATATTAAATTAGGTGTGAAAAGTCCTGTACTTTTCGCATGCCAGAATTTTTGGCAACATCGCTGGTATTCCATGCGGAAAAGTATTGCGCTCATCACCGCTTATCCCCGTATTCAATTACAAATTGGCAAAAATGGAACCCGGTGAATTTGGACCTGGTGAAAAGTGCTGTCAGATTTGGAGAAATCATCCTGACACCCCCCAAAACATGCACTGACATTAGGGATCACTATAGATAACCCCGATTTGGCCTGCTGAAGGTATTTGGGGTACTTAAATTATCTCAATAGCTGCTAATTTGTATCTTTGCAAAAGTTTTGATGAATAGCATTTAGCATTTTTTTTCCAGAAAATAAGGAGTCCCAGCAAATTTGGGGTTCACGAAAATGGGTGCAAGCATATTTAGAAGTTACTAAAGTGAAGTTTTAAAAAACATAAAAGATCCACCTACCGCAAGCACCTGCAATTTTAAAAACACCTGGACATATTTGGGGACCCCCCTGGAGTCTATTTCGCTAGTTTTTAAGTTTGTCCCCCAACTTTGTACTTTTCCGCCCCCTTTTTCAAAGTAATTTTTTGTGCTGTTTTTAAGTATTTTTTTTACTTTTTTATACTGTTTACCTTTGGGAGCTGTCCCAAGGGTGCAGGGTGTTTCCCGAAAGTTTTCACCCCAAAATCCCAATTTTGCAGTTTTTTTTTCGACAGCTTTCATAGGTAAATCTTTTTTTTGCCTATTCCAATGCATTGACTTTCCACAGCAGTGAAAAGTCTTTGGAATTGAATACAAAATTACATCACCAGCGATTCTTTTCAGCAAAAATTGACTTTTCTCACCTAATTGAATATGCCCCTAAGTTGTCAGTAGGAGGAAGGAAAAACAAACCTATAATGTCAACCTCCTGAAACCCTGGCATGAGTCACAAGGGGCTAGATTGGTCAGTACCATAGTTGGGCAGGCAAAGGTGCCAATAGGGTCAACTCTGTCACCAAATCAGAGACAACAAACCAATAAAATCAATATGTGTTCTCAGTCCTTTCTGGTTCATACCTCTCTGATTGAACACAACATCACCATCCCTACTGGGGTAGTCGTTAAGGTAAATCCCTATAGTTTCCATTAGGTGAGACTGAAGTAAACCCAGAAGTGCAGAAAATGCTAGAGTCGGATGTAGTGGTAGAATCCACCAGCAAATGGAATAGCTCAAATGTTATGGGGTCCAAATTCATTGAAAGCATACAGTTCTGTAATTACTTCCACAAATTAAATGAGCTCTCCCAGTTTAAAAGCTATTCTATACTTTGGGTCAATAAGTAGGTCGAGAATCTGTCCAGCAGTTGTTAATTAACAACCCATGACCTTACAAAAGGTTACTAGTAGATCCTACTTAGTGTACTCCCTCAGCGGGTGCCAATACCTCTTTCTCTACCCTAAATTAACTATTTCAATACATGGTCCTACCATTTAGTTTACTCGAGGCTCTGGCCACTTTCCAGCAGGGCATGGACAAGTTTTTGCAACCCCATAGCACTTACATTTCTGCTTACTTGGATGATATCATCATCCATACCCAGAATTGGGAATCCCATCTCTAAAGATCACAGCTGTACTAGCAACCTTACTTGCTAACTGCTAAACCCCTAATCACTATGGGTATATAATGGGTTAAGGCCAGGTAAAACCACAGCTGTACAAAATAGAGGCAGTGCAGAACTGATCAAAGTCACTAAAAAGAGTCAGCTACGGACCTTCTTGGGGGTAATAGGATGTTACACACTCCATTAACAAAGCTGTTACAGAAGTATTGTCCCAACCAGCTGGCATGGACTGAGGAGGCTGAAGCAATTTGGCTTGATTTACAATTGTCACTATGCTCTTCTCCAGTGCTGACTTCAACCAGAGGTTCAATCTATAAAATGGATGCCTCTAGTGTGGGTTTAGAGGCTGTATTGTCCCAAATGAAAGAAGGTGATCAAAAACCTGTTCTCTATCTTAGTAGAAAACTGTTGCCAGGGGAACAAAAGTTGGCCACTGTGGAAAAAGAATGCTTGGCCATCAATTGGGCCCATGAAGCCCGGCATTATTTTCCATTTGGCTGAGAGTTTACAGTGGTAAAAAACCACATGCCCTTTCTTTGCAAACCAACAGGGAGGTCAACTCTAAGGTTTTTGGCACTTCATTATTATTCTCAGTTGAGCACAGACCAGAGGTTCTACATAAAAATGCAAATGCCCTCTCTAGAATGTTTGCGCTCTCTGCAAAATCAGAACCTAGTGTTAATTGACAGGCTGTGAACTGTGGATTAGAAATACACAGGCAGAGACACAGATGGGGGAATCAGCTGTGTGAAATAATTAGTGTTTGAGTGGAAGTATTTAATTGTGTTGCATTGTGGGAGTGGGAATGACCAATGCCAGTTATACCTCTTTTACATCTAAGTCCCGGGTCTGACCCATGATTTGGTTTATATTTCCAAACCAGGTCAGGGCCGGGACAGATCCCATTCAGTCCACAGCACTGGAACTGGTCTGCCGACACTTGGAGATAACATCATCTCGAAGCACCGAAAAATCCAGAACTTTCCATCCTGTAAATGGGACGACCTGAGTTACCCATTTAGACTGTAGGGCTACACGGGTCGTACCTGTGTTAAACCATGAAAACTACCCGGGTTGGATTGCTGGGTTACTTGACCCGGGAATCCAACCCTGGCCCCATTTACACCTAGCAGCAACCTGGGTTAAACCGGGTTTTAGCTGTGGTATAAAAGGAGTATTAGTTATTGGTATATAACTATAGGTTTTGCAAAACGTGTATGAATTCGGAAATTTATTGAAGCTGAAACAAAAGTTTTATGCAAAACCAAACTTCAGCTATTCATCGATCTTCAATCGTGACATGTTAAAGCAAACTGCATGCATTGATAAAGTATTCAAATTAATACATTTGTATTTTTCTATCATATCTAGATATGTATATTTTTAATTTGCCTAAATATCGGTTTAGCTGTTCATACTCAATAACAAGAATGACATCATGACTTGAAGTTTTCGCCAACAGCACATCCAGGGGCGTATCTATAATGGGGGCCCCACACTGCACACCCTGCGCCTATAGCATACTTACCTCTCCGGAGTCCCACGTCGGAGCGGGGGTCTGGCGCTCTAAAAACGACTGGAAAATGGCAGCCGTGGCCATTTTCCCGTCATTTGCACATGCGCAGTACAGGTAAAATGTTCCCGGTGACCTGTGCATACTAGAGTGCGCCCAGAGTCTATAATTCCGGCGCTGGCCGCGCCCAACTCAATGCGCTGCTGGCCGACTGACAGAGAGGAGGGGGCCTGTGTTGGAGACTGCACACGGGCCCCCTCCTCTCTAGAAGCGCCCCTGAGCACATCCAAAACCAACTTTCAAATTTATGTCAGTGATCAAATAAAGTGCAGTCATTGCACCAGGAGTTATTCTTCATATAATTTTATTTAATTTACATTCAACCTTTTTCTGCATTGTAAAAAGGACCATTTTAAAACTCTGCCCTTAGCACTCTGACAAGGAATCACTGTCTTTTTTGACTCCATGGGGTATATTTACTAAAAGTCGATTTTTTTTGTCTGATGTTTGGTCGATTTTTGGCCGATTTTGTGTTTCAGGGTTCAAATCACACATTTACTAAGAGATGATTTTTTAAATCTTTTTTTAAACAATGTAAAAAAATCTTCTGTTATGATTCCTGATGATTATGATTCATGATTTAGGGCCTGATTCAGCAAGGAATTCAATGGTGTGTATATATGCAAATTAGTGCATTTGCTTGACAACCGCAGCACAACTTGCAGACACCCACCAATACATAATGCCACCCATCTGCCTTTACTCACAGCCTGAGTAGTCTGCAAGATAGCGGTAACATCGTGAACCATCAGACCCATACTCACAATAGTGGTTGACCTGACCCTCCCACAGACTTTGCTACATCTCCTGCATGCAGTAAGAGCTCAGGCTGCGTAGGGTATCACAATGGCTAATTTATGCAAGCCTCTTCAACAATGTTGAAACACACTGACACGCCTGCGTTTGCACAACCACACCCTGTTACCACCCACAAATGGTACTTCCTGTCAATCACTGGGTGGAAGGTCTGCGTGCTGCCTGTGCTCGCATTCCCTTTCGAAGCGCTTGGTTTGCTCATGCACACTGAGTCTTAAGCTATTGCAGAGTGCTAACATCGGCCGAGTGCATGCGAATGCACCATTGTGTTCCTTGCTGAATCAGGCCCTTAGACCTTGAAATACAAAGTCGTCCAAAAATCAACCAAAATCGACCTTTAGTAAAAATACCCCTATGTCTGAATTTGATGTACAAAATAAAAATATAGACAGTGCAGCATACTTACCTACTTTTGAAAAAGCATTTCAGGGAGATTGTGAAAACAGCACCTATGAGCGCGACGATAAGTGGGCGTGTACTTCTACATCTGAGGGTGTGTCATAACATTGATTTACATTCAAATATAAATGAGCCCCAAAGCAGTTAGTAAGATCTACTTGTTGATGAAAACACACTGATACTTTTCAGAAACTGCATGTAGCCATAGTGATCGTTGTGCCTAATAGCCAATGCAGGGGAATGATACTAATGATTCTATTTGAATGTTTATATCTGATTCTTTTTTAATATAAAAGCTTTATAATGAGGGTAAGGTGCAGTCAGGGAGATTGTTAGACTCTTCAGGGAGACAGGGAGATTGCTGCTATTTCAGGGATTCTCCCTGACAATGAGGGAGAGTTGGCAAGTATGCAGTGCAGTTATCTGAACTCTAATAAAAAATAAAATGAAAGATCTTAAAACTGAAGCAGTAATAATAGACATCCTTTTATGTTATTATTACAGTACTTAGTTAATATCTTTTTTTCAGAGAAGAAATTACCTAGACTGCATTCATTAAACATCGCTATGGTTCACAGAAAACAGCTTATTTTTCAATTAAGAAACAATAAATTTTTAGGTCCATGCCACAAAAGTAAGAGTCTGTTCTAAATCGCATGCAAGTACAAATGTGGTGGCATCTCATGATTCTTAGCAAACGTCATACAGTATATGCCACAGCTGACAAACACATCTTAGAGCAGCTATTTGTCATACACTTCTCAGGCGTTTCTCACCAATAGCTGAATGAGCATTATTGAGTAAAAACTGGGCAGGAAAGAGGCATCCTCAAGTAAGAAAAATATTTTGCTACACAAGAGTTGCACCCTATTCTGAGTCATGCATATGCACAGTGCACATCATTTTCAGTCACATCTCCTGCAATAAATTGGCTGAAACCAGGAGCACTGGTCAAATAGGAGCCCTGAAAGTGTGTAAATGCCCAAAAGGTTTAGCCCTAGAAAGAGACCTCCACTCTAAATTATCATTGAGGGTTTGTAGAACATGGTTGGTGACTATTGAAACAATTCCTTATTTTCTAAGGGCTAACTAATGTGATTGCAGAAAAATTGACTCCTCCATCAGCTCACACAATGGTAGCTAAAGGGTACTGTCACGTTGCAGTTCTCTAAACCCGCTTACCTCACCTGGTGCTGTCACTATTCCACATGGCATGTACCTGCAGCCCAGATTCCACATGTCCCTTCAAACATGGATCCCGGTTGACAGCATTTCTTTAGATACAGCGCGGCATGGGCACCGTCATATTGATTCTCATCATGTGACCTTTCTGCTCTTATACCTAGTCTGGCCATTCCA
The DNA here is from genome assembly GCA_031769625.1 of Taudactylus pleione. Classification (NCBI taxonomy): domain Eukaryota; kingdom Metazoa; phylum Chordata; class Amphibia; order Anura; family Myobatrachidae; genus Taudactylus; species Taudactylus pleione. Next base: position 17,180,232 of record JAUIMM010000045.1, on the reverse strand, counting down.
CATGCTCCTTCCAGCCAATCCATGCTGAAAGAACCCTATTTAAGTTTCCCAAGTTCACTAGCATATTGCCAGAAGAACTTGTCCAATTACTAGTTACTGGTTCTGGGTCAGCAGTCCCATCTTCCAACTTCCTTCTGCCTGTCACTCGCTGAGTACATCCTACCTTCCTGATTCCTATTAGCACTGTGCTAGAGCTCTTCTATGGTGCACAGGCTTCCATACACCAAGGTGCTCCTGCCTGCATTCCATCTAAGACCTGCTGGAAGCCTTCATCTAGTACAGCCTATCCTGAAAACTTCTTGCACCCATCTAACCTGCAGACTTACCGGTTCTCTATGCACAGTCTCTTGCTATTGTTCTCTGATTTGTTTCTGGCTTGCCTTTAACAAAGTGTTCTATACTACTGTACATTCTATCCTGTATTCTGTGGTGATAGATCCCTATCACTAGAAAGATTTGCTAGCCTATGCTAGAGTTAAGGTGGTGAAGGAGAGGGCCCAGCAAAGGAGAGCATGCTGGACAAAGTAGTGGCTGCTGCAAAGGGATACTCACTCTCATATGTCTTGACTGATGAGATTCGGGAGAACAATCTGGACAGCTACCGCAACTTCCTGCGAATGGATGACGCCACCTTCCAGGAGTTTCTTTGTCTGGTGACCACCTATATCCGGAGGCAGGATACTAAGCTGCGGAGGGCCATCCCAGCTGAGGAGAGGCTGGTGGCTACCCTGAGGTACCTGGCTACAGGAAGGTCCCTGGCTGACCTGAGTTTGGGTCCCTCATCTCCCCTCAGGCTTTGGGCGTCATCATCCCAGAGACCTGCATGTCTATTTTCAAAGTTCTGCAATACCAGTTTTGCAAGCTAAGAAAAATCACACTACACATTAATTTCTTTTTTTTTTTGAAGTGTAGAAAACAAATGTAAAAGCACTTTAAAACAGTGTAAATGTGCTGCCAACATAGCTGTGTGTAATTAAACTGTCTTTATGACAACACTATAAAATTGGCATTGCAAACATGGAAAAAACAACGATGAAAATGCATTTTTTTTACGTTATAATATGCATTTATAATGTAACAGGCAATTATCAACAAGTTTTATCAGTCCCAATATCTATGCTGCTCTATGATCTATGGTAGGTCAGACGCTGGATAGAATGGGCCATGAAACAGAAACAAAACCTTCCTCGGACGCCACGCTGACAACTTCGGCCGCATCCTTTTCTCCCTCTCGTTGAGGTTCTTGCTCCAGAAGAAAGGAGATTAAATTGTAATACCACAAGGTGGGGTGGTACACATCAGTGGAGGCTCCAGATCTTTTGGACTCTTCCACCTTCTTCTGCTCTTTGACAAAAACTGTCCTAAGATTCTGGATCTTACTCCTCAGCGTTGCTGTAGTATTGACTGCTATATTGGACCAACTCCTCCAATGCCAATAGTTTTTTGGACTTATTGGCATAGTCATGACAGGTGACCCTCTAGAGATATTCCTTGGCTTGCAGAAGCTCCAGGAAACCAGTTATAAATTAGCATGCCTTATCCAAAGACATTTCTATGGGAAAACAAAAAAATAAAATGAAATGGACATTTGCTACTAACAATTTTTTGTGATTTTAAACAGTTTTTTTTTAGTATTTTTAATGCTGCCATGTGTTGTTGTTTTTAATGTTGCTTATAGTTATAATATTTTTAATGTTGTTTTAATGTTATGGTGTTTTAATGTTGAAGTTAATTTTTAATTTTTGCATTTTTCAATATAGTTTTATTTATTTTATTATGTTCACAATATGAATGGTGGACAGTGGGTCATGCATTTATACGCATTGGTGGGCAGTGGGTGGGTCATGCATTTAATACACATTTGTGGATAGTGTGTCATGCATTTATACACATTGGTGGTCAGTGGGTGGGTCATGCATTTAATACAAATTGGTGGACAGGAGACAGGACACAGTGGTGGTCAGTAGATGGATTATGCATTTAATACACATTGGTGGACAGGGGACGGGACACAGTGGTGGTCAGTAGATGGGTTGTGCATTTAATACACATTTGTTGGACAGTGGGTCATGCATTTCACATTGGTGGTCAGTGGGTGAGTATGTCATTTAATAATAGACATTGGTGGACAGGGTTTGCACAACACATACATTGGTGCTCAGCAGCACTATCATTATACTTACCAAAAAATAAGGACAGCGCAATCAGGTGTGCCAGCTGCTCAAATCACGTCTGTCTCCTTCCAAGGTATGATGCTGCACAAAATGGAGGCTGAGCATGTCCAGGGATATGTCAGTCAAGTGACGCGGATGGACGATAGATTGTGCAATAGAACTTCAATGCCAACTGTCAAGATTCTGCCTGGGATCAGCTGTTACTTACCGCAGTGCTGGCTTACCCTCAGTAGCAAGAGCAGTGAGACATCCGTTGCAGTGGTAGGTAACTTGCTGAGTATTCTCCCCAGGACCCAGGTGATTGTCAAGCAATCCTCCATATTGGAGTTCATGCGGCAATTGTCTTGTACACAGCCATCTTGGCTGAATCACCTGATAGATCCGTATCCAGTGGTAGCTGTGTCAGTTCTCAGCTGACTTGCTTATCCAATGGACAGCTACCTGGGGGTATAAACAGGACTCCAGGTGAACAGGAAATTCCTTGATCAACTTTGTTATTCCCAGATGGTTGCTGTTTGCATGTGAAGCCTGGAACAAAACAAACAGCAATCTTCCAGAGACTCTTCCCAGTGGTATTTCCAGTGTATCCTCAGTATATCTTCTATGTACTGAGTCCTAGTGATTATTTCAAGGGTCTTTACCTTTGTGTTATTTACAAGTGCCATATCCTGGTACAGCAGAGCTACAGAACACCTTTTGCCTGTGTGTGCTATTTCAAGGGCCTTTACCTTTGTGTTATTTACAAGTGCCATATCCTTGTACAGCAGAGCTACAGAACACCTTTTGCTTATGTGTGCTATTTCAAGTGCCTTTACCTGTGTGTTATTTACAAGTGCCATATCCTTGTCTTTGTCTGTGTACAACTCCAAGTGCCACCTTTTGGTGCAGCAGTGCACCAGAATATATTTTCCTGTGTACTCGGTATGCACAGTGGTGTACAAGTACAGATCCTACTTCTCCTTGAGTCTCCAGTGGTAGCTACAGAATATACCCTTTAATGGATTTCCTTTATCTGGTCTCCCACAGCACCTCTTCAGGATACATACTCTGTACTAGTGGTACAGAGATTATATTTCCAGTGGGCCAAAGTGGTGTGTCTTTTATCATTCCCACTAGCATAGGATCCCTGACCTTGGGACCGCGACCAGCTTGCAGGGTGCAGCTGAAACCCATATCTTGCTTGGAGGGGTCACTGGTGAACACCTACTGGCAGGTTAGACTCCACACCGTAGGTCAGGTCTCGCCAACGTCCAATGCTTGTGGATGAGGAGACTGAACATTCAGGCCCCTCGCTCCTGATTCCTTCTTTTACCCGGGACCACAACTTCCAGCCCCTCAGTAGGGGACTCCAGGATGCGAAACATGACACCAACACATGATCGATTTGCACAAACTCATGTCCAAGATTGGCAAATCTTACCTGCTGTAGAGATGCGATGTACGAACCATGGGTACACGCATCGGCATCATGATCATGAGCGTTGAATTCAGGCGAATTGTGCAAAATACTGTCTAGTGTGTACGCATCTTAAGAGCGGCATTTAAAAAAAATGCTTTTTGTGTTCAAATTTTAAATGTTATATTGCAACATATAATGTACCAAATGATAATTAGCACTTCTGGTCTTTGCAGTAATACACAATTCTTTATGTATAAGATATTTACCTAGGAGTGAAAATTCCTTCCCAAATGATTCAAAATTCCCTGCATCAATGACCACTGGGATGCTCATCAGGAATTATAGCTACAGCTACAAATGTATGCAAACTAAGAGAAAAAAAGGTACTTTGTGTGGGATGGTAATAAATGAAAATGTTGTATTGACATTTAAAAATTAAAATTTTATGTAAGATAGGTATCAAGTCCTTTTTTTAAATTCAGTTTTCCATCACCACCTCATGAGGTAAGGAATCAACAGTTTTAACACCCTTTCAGTAAAGAACCCTTCATGTGCTGATTGTGAAGCCTTTCCACTTTACAACTGATGTTGTTTTATCCCTTGTATGGTTTTTAGTTTGAAACTTTTATTATGGATCCCATACATCAGCAACAAATTGTTGCAATTCCCCAATCCCCAGGCACTGGATTTGCGGCATGTTGGATTTCCTTGATTTGCTGGTCCTGACCAAAATATGATCAGGATCAGCAATTTGGTGATTATAATATAAAGAATTTCCCCGATTCCCCAATGGAATGGTGAGTATCAATTGCTGTTGATCACCATTTCCGACCTGCGGATCGGCGGTTCCAATCCGAATGGTGAATAAGGGAAACGGAAATTTGATGTATGGGGCCCTTAAGAAATCATTTTCAAAAATTAAATATGGTTTTAGTCTTTTGTCTCCTTTTGCAGTTTCTTTCTTTTTGGAAAATTGTGCAAAAATCTCAGCAAAAAACAAATACACAACAAAACAAAAATAGTACATAGTTGTTAGAAGTCACACTTAAACTATTCAACAAATTCAGGGCATCTCTGATACTTTGGATGTAATGTTTAAATAATGAGTGTAATACTTACATCTATATGCACATTTATTACCTGGAAATATACAACCCAGGTGGCAACTAGGATCCGCAATGCAAAAGGGTGGGGTGTGATACCATTCAGTCCTTCTGCAACATTAAAATGAGTTAAACTGTTTATCCAGAATGACATACCATGTTCTATAAAGATAGTCATTCTAGAATTATATGTCCACCCACAGCGAATGCCCATGATTGCTTTAGGGAGATGTAAAGGAAAGTGCATAATTATTCTGGTATAGATGTAAGGCACAACAAAATTGTTTTCTTTTTATGGTAATATAAAATGCAGAAATCCGTAACAGTTTCAGTTCTGAGTTTAATCGTCATGCCATTACGAAGCTATTATCTACTTTGTGAATGTTAGGAGTCCTGGCACTCATTACAAAACTAGAAAACTTACAACTACTTAAATAACATTTTTTTAAAAGAATTAATTCCTGCAAGTACCAATGATTGGAAGTCACACTGGGATGCTGTAACTGTAAAGTAATAAAAAAATCACAGCTATATCATCAATTCTATATTTACGATTTACTCTGAGAAACGATGTATAATTTCAAGATGTTGCAGATAAACTTACTGGCAGTATCAGAGCCATATATTTTCATATTTAAAACATTATGATCTCACCATCTCAGTTAATTTTTACCAATAAAATTTTTTTAAATGTACATATATATATATATATATATATATATATATATATATATATATATATATACACAGTCAGGTCCATAAATATTGGGACATTGACAGAATTTTCAGATTTTGGCCTCTATTCACCACCACAATGGTTTTAAAATGAAACAAACAAGATGTGCTTTAACTGCAGACTTTCAGATTTAATTTGAGTGTAATTACATCCAAATCGGGTGAACGGTGTAGGAATTACAACAGTTCAATATGTGCCTCCTACTTTTTAAGGGGCCAAAAATAATGGGACTATCAACTCAAAAGCTATTTCATGGACAGGTGTGGGCTATTCCCTTGTTATTTCATTATCTATTAAGCAGGTAAAAGGATTGGAGTTGATTCTAGGTGTGACATTTGCATTTGGAATCAGTTACTGTCAACTCTCAATATGAGATCCAAAGAGCTGTCACTATCAGTGAAGCAAGCCATCATTAGGCTGAAAAATGAAAACAAACCCATCAGAGAGATTGCAAAAACATTGTGGCCAAATCAACTGTTTGGAACATTCTTAAAAAGAAATAACGCACCGGAGAGCTCAGCAACACCAAAAGATCCGGAAGACCACGGAAAACAACTGTGGTGGATGACAAAAGAATTATTTCCCTGGTAAAGAAAAACCCCTTCACAACAGTTGGCCAAATCAAGAACACTCTCCGGGAGGTAGATGTATATGTGTCAAAGTCAACAATCAAGAGAAGACTTCACAAGAGTGAATATAGAGGGTTCACCACAAGATGCAGACCATTGGTGAGCCACAAAAACAGGAAGACCAGATTAGAGTTTGCCAAACAACATCTAAAAAAGCCATTACAGTTCTGGAACAACATCCTATTGACAGATGAGACAAAGATCAACTTGTACCAGAGTGATGCGAAGAGAAGAGAAGGAAAGGAACTGCTCATGATCCAAAACATACCACCTCATCAGTGAAGCATGGTGGTGGTAGTGTCATGGCGTGGGCATGTATGGCTGCCAATGGAACTGGTTCCCTTGTATTTATTGATGATGTGACTGCTGACAAAAGCAGCAGAATGAATTCTGAAGTGTTTCGGGCAATATTATATGCTCATATTCAATCAAATGCTTCAGAACTCATTGGACAGCGCTTCACAGTGCAGATGGACAATGACCCAAAGCATACTGCAAAAGCAACCAAAGAGTTTTTTAAGGCTAAAAAGTGGAATGTTATGCAATGGCCAAGTCAATCCCCTGACCTGAATCCGATTGAGCATGCATTTCACTTGATGAAGACAAAACTGAAGGGAAAATGCCCCAAGAACAAGCAGGAACTGAAGACATTTGAAGTAGAGGCCTGGCAGAGCATCACCAGGGATGAAACCCAGCGTCTGGTGATGTCTATGCATTACAGACTTCAGGCTGTAATTGCCTGTAAAGGATTTGCAACAAAGTATTAAAAAGTGAAAGTTAGATTTAGGATTGTTTAGTTTGTCCCATTACTTTTGGCCCCTTAAAAAGTGGGAGGCACATATAGAAACCGTTGTAATTCCTACACTGTTCACCTGATTTGGATGTAATTACCCTCAAATTAAATCTGAAAGTCTGCAGTTAAATCACATCTTGTTTGTTTCATTTCAAAGCCATTGTGGTGGTGAATAAAGGACAAAATATGAAAATTCTGTCAATGTCCCAATATTTATGGACATGACTGTATATATATATATATATAGATATATATGTAGAGAGAGAGAGAGAGAGATTCAAGAAGTGGCTGGCACTCAATACTTTACAAGTCCATCTCACCTGGGTGCCTCCCAAACTTGTATAGTACAAAATGGATCCGAAACGGTGGCACTCACAGGGTTTGTTCAACGGATAAAGGGTGGTGTAAATACACCTAACTCACAGCAGGAACCTTACTCAGGTCAACGTTTCATTTACTGAAAAATTTCGTCCCCGTCCTATTGAAGCTTCAGGGCCGGCAACTGAAATCTCAGGGCCCGGTACACTGATGTCTCTGGGGGCCCCACCTTCTCACCACCACCCTCGATCCCACATATCCCTCCCCTGCATGTGTGATATGTGAAGTAAGACATGTTAACTGAAAGATATGCCAGCCTTTAAATAAAGTAAAAATACACCAACTTACCACACTGTCTCTCTGTCACTGATGATTCAGGCTGTAGTTATTGTCTGCCATCTCTTCCAAGGTTTTCTTGATGATAGTGCTGTCAAGGGTAGGAGGGATGGTGTATGCAGCCAGCCATCCTCAGTCCTTCATCACCTTCCTCAGCCCAGAAGCCCCCCATCACCTTCTGTCCCAGCCCCCAAAACCTTCCTGTGCCCCCAGCCCTCCTCACCTACCAGTGCCCCCAGCCCCCTCACCATCCTGTGCTTCCAGCCCTCATCATCTTCCTGTGCCCCCAACACCTTCCTGTGCCCCCAGCACTGTCCTGTTCTTCCAGCCCCTATCACCTTACTCTGCTTCCAGCCCCTATCACCTTCCTGTGCCCCCAGTCCCCTTAATCTTCCTCTGCCCCTTCACCTTCCTCCATCCCCTATCACCTTCTTATGTCCCTGGCTCCCTTAACCTTCCTCTGCCCCAAGCCCCTAACAGCATGCCCCCTCACCTTCTTCTATACCCTGTGCCTATTAACGTTCTCTGCCTCAGGCTTATATAGGGCCCCCTCAATGGTACAGCAGTGGAAGATGTGTGGCGACATGACCTATGATGTCATGCCGCCACATTGCTCTCTTGGAGGTCATGCCCAGCCCGGGCTGCAGCTGAGCCACCGGGAAGAGCCCAGCGCTGCCTGGGCCAGGCTTCAAAGGACTGGAGGTGGAGCTGGGGTTGGGGGTGGCAGCTATGGGTCCCAGTGGCTGCCTGTCTGGTCCTCAGGGCCCCTCTGGACCTTGAGGCCCAGTACGGGAATACCCGTAGTCCCCCCTGTCACCGGGCCTGTGAAGCTTATACAACTTTAGACTAGCAGCAAACTCCTGGGTTATTACAAGTGAACCCAGGATTTTGCTTAGTCTGAAAGTGTCTGGGTCGAGCATTTCAACCCAGGTAGGTACAAGGGTTGAACTCGTGATCTACCCAGGTTGTGTTGCAGCGTAAACGGGTAACCCGGGTCATCCAACCCGGGACCCATTTCCAGCATAGGAAGAGTTGGCACTTGAAGATGATCTTATCTCCAAGTGCAGGCACTGCATCGGGGTCTCAGCCAGGTTGCAAACAGGTTGGACCCACGTTCAAAATCTCAGGTGTGATCCGGCATTTACACTCTATATTTCCTACACAGAGATACTAGGGTTAATTTTGTCAAGCCAATTAACCTACTATTTAACTAATTACTAATTAACATAGTAAACCTATTAATTTTTTTTGGACTGTGAGAGGAAAATGGAGCACCTGGAGGAAACCCTGGAAAAACATACATATGCTAAACAAAGGCGGCCCTGGTGGGAAGTGGACCCATGGTCTCAGTTCTGTCAGGCAGCAATGCTAACCACTGTGTCACTGTATGATTTGAATTTAATAAACATTTTAATTTTATATTTGTGTTTATTTTAATTTTCTTTGACATTGTGACTGTTTTTCTTATTTGAAAACACTGTCTGGACAAGTAGTCCAGAGAGGTGTGTTACAGCTTCTACAGGTATGATATAGACTTTGGAAGTGACTGAAAGTTGGCTAGCTTGAACTGACTATTGATCCATATAATTTCCCATAGAACCAGAATTTTTTGTAACCATTGAGAACATCATATTTAGCAAATAGACAATAATTGTTAAAGAAACAACATGTAGGTAATTTTAACAGAGACAGTTTTAAGAGGTTAACATTCAAACTGACCCCACTCCTTCCTCTTCATGGAGCTAGGGTTTACTGACACCTAATTCATTTTTCCCCTGACGGTAAATTTTGATGGGAAATCAGCAGAACTCACACAATAAAGACATAAATACATTCCCTAGCATTGCTGTCTTTCTCCAGAAGGTAAAGTACCATGGATACTTCCTAATTGCATAGGTTAAGATTCAGGCATATCAGAATATGAAAATGCTGTCCAATTATTCGAGAGTCAGTTGAGATACATCTATACATGAATTCTTCTAGCCTTAATGGAGAATCTGTTTGGGCTAATTCATCCCTGATATCATCATTTAACTCTCTACAAAAGTGATGTGCCTTAGCTGCTACATTACATTCAATATTCCCCATCTATTTCTGGACTTCACTCCATATTCCAGTACTGATGGAGCCCATTGGCTTAGACTGATCAGTTTGGTCTCCACTGTGGTTTAGAATGAATTGTGAAATCTATTAGTAAAGATGTGTGGGTCCAGCTCCCAGAGAACCAACAACAATTTAGGAGTTCTGAGTCGAATCGAGTTCAAGTTTTGAATCACTTTGGGGTTCTGAGTTGAACCAAGTTCTGGTTTGGTTCATTTAGTCTGTTTTAGAACTCGGATTTAAAAACCGAACTTGGGTTGCATGTAAACATGTTCAAATTACATGATTTTAGCTGTTTTTTTATTTACAGATTCAAAACCAAAATAAAACTACCTTGGTATGATGTTAGTGGATTATCTGTACAAAAATCAAATAGAAATGACAGAGTTTTTAAATATAAATTGGAATTTATTCCCCTGCATATAAAAGTACATTTTTAAGTTGACATTGGAGTACTTTAGATATTTGTGTTTCAGATCACGTAAAAAGTATACTATTCTTTATGGAACTGAAATAAATGCTTCAAGAAAGCTCAGAGTAGATTCAGCCATCATCATTAAGCCAGGTGCTATGGTGGGGAGGGAGGGGGGGTGTTCATGATTAAATGAATTCAAAGGCAGATACAGTACTGTAATTAACAGCCAAAGGTTCTTTAAGATGATGTCCTGCACAATGATGTAATTTGCAAATATATATGGAGACTGTTGTTTCATTTCCTATAACTTTTATTTATTATCATCTACAGAAGATTCATAAGTCTCTTTCTGCACCCCAGGACTTCCTATTTTTGGGGGTTTTGAGTTACATCACATTTGTTCTTTTACATTGATAGTTATTAAAGCCCTATGTTACCTTACTGGGGTTGTACATTAGAGTTCTTCTCATCTTTCAAAGCTATGCAAAATATAAATTGACATGGCAATTATATATTTGTTATTGTTGATGTTCACTCTTTGTAAAGTAATATTTCCTGTAATTTGGGCATTAATATCATTAAGTAATTTTTATTTAAAGAAAGGATTTATTATCATTTTTATTGAATTTACTTTGTCCTCAATTTTCTTACTTTTTGATTCCCGTTGTTATGTACAGATAATGGGAATGGCTATGGGAACATGGTTCACACTGAGTTACGCAAACTTCTATATGCTTGCATGTGAATCTGAGTTCAACTGAGAAACTGGGGCTTTGGGGTGAATGGTACTCTATGGTCATTAAATAGAGTGTAGAGGCTTTGCTTATTATTTGGAGTAAGGATGATACTTGGCTTTGTATTTTCTCTTAACACCAATACATTTAATTTGAAATACGCTCACACTTTAAATAAAACATCAGATCATTTCTTGGATTTTGCACTGTTTGTACACTATGGGGCATATGTATCAATGCTTGATGTGAGATTAAATTCTGAGATATATATCACTAACCAATCTGATTCTAACTTACATTATACAGGCTGTGTTTAAGAAATGATAGTTTGGAGCTGATTGTTTGGTGATATATATTTCACAATTTTATCTCACATCAAGCTTTGATACTTATGCCCCTATGATTGCTACATAATTTTCTACTTTCTTACAAGTGGTAAGATACTTAATTACTACCACTGTTGGACTGCATTTGAATTTGACGAATGTAACAAATAAATGTAAAAAGCAACACCATTAATAATCAAATGCGATTTTTTTTATCCTACTGTATGTTCTTGTGTCTGTTCGTATGGATATAAGATGTACTGATTGTATTAGTGATATTTATTAGTTTGTGTTATTCTCCTTTATATGATATAAAACCATATATATCTGATATATTTATACTTATTAGTCAGTTACTAAGCGCAGTGTGCTTTTCTTCTTTGTATAAATCTTGCATTTTTGAAGTACGACACTTGACTTCCCACATATGCTGCTGGTTTTACACGTGCACATTTTTCATACACTAATTGATTAGCGTCGGGAGTTGGGTAGAGTTTCTACCACTTGTGCTATATTTAAATCAACCCTGTTGCTATTTATTTACTTTTTTAATTAAAAAATGAACTAACTTATAAAGTCTGTTAGATGAGTTTATTAACCTCTAAGTATAGTGGGAAAAAAAGTTATATAACAACAACCATCATTTCAGCCAGGTGTCATTTGTTTGCATACCTTTGTATTTGTTTCATTTGTGGAGCAATTTGGAAATGTAAAGTGTTATAAGCAATTTTTATCTCTACTGATTTTCCATCTGGGACTGTGGGGGCAGAGATGTGTACTGTTATGCTGCCTATTCTGTAGTTGTGGGCAGCCACAAGCCTTTTACTACTTTATGCTAATGCAAGTATCTGTTCAACTAATATTGGGAAATATGCTTGTGAAAGTGGAAACCAGTGCTGCCATTGATTTTACATTGGCAACTCCAACCATCATTATTGATACCAGCCCCATGCTAGGTGCAAGAATTCCATCAGACAACCAACTGTGATTCTTTGGATTGTCACGTGACTGCTGCCCTGTGGAATTGGGTTCTATCAGCTGGTGGTAACTCAGACTATAGCCACTACAGCCACTTGTAGACGCCAGGTGGACCTCGCTACACTCCTGCCCTTATACCATCTGAGATCAGCGGGAGTGGAAAGGACGGAGATCCGCTCTACACCTGACAGCGCACACTCCGGAGAGTAGGAGTATCAGGTACTACCTGGGGAATCCTTTAGTGGACTGTCCATTTCTATACTGCTGGAGCAGTTTTGGACAATACAGAGGTCAATACCCCTGTATATAGTACCCTCCTCTGAACCACTTTTGCATCTTAACTCACTCCCCGCTGGTCGGGTGGAGTGCAGTACCCAAAAAGGTACTAGGGTGACATTCTCCTTTACAATATATCCCAATTTCAGCGTCAAAGGCACCCTTCATGTGCTATCCTGTCTAAATTAACCATATACCAATAAGGGTTCACAATTATTGGTGAATATATGCAAATCCAGCGGTGTTTACAGCAATTATCAATTGGACATTTTTTGCTGTGAAAGTAGTAGTGCAGTTTGTATTGCAACATTTCTGCTGTTCATATTAATATTTTACGATTTATGTCAGGTCACGTGTGTGACTGTTTTTTAATGTATGAATAAATTGTTTAGTATATATTGACTTGAGTTGCCCTTTTTCCTTTCACGACTGCTTTTTTTATATAGAATTCCATCAGAAAAAGGCTTCCCTTCTTCTTATGCACAACTCAGAATCACACGGGGCATTTGATTCACACCAACAACACTCCTATGACACTCCCACAAGTTAGGCTGATTCCATGCAATTGCTTAGCCACTTCCCAGTTCCCCAGTTCAGATCCGGCCAAGTTGTGTCTGACTCAGAATTGTTCCACTTGTGACAGTGAGATGGGAAGTTTCATATTACTCTCTTAGGAAATTGCATTAACACAATGAGCAATGTCAGGCTGGTGAACCTGTTTACCTCTTCCAGTAAGACCTCTTTGTCACCACGGGGAATACTTTGGCTGGATTCCGAAAGACCTACTTTCTTCTTTGAGTACATCAGTTTTCCTTACAGCTACATCCACATCTGAACAATAGCCATTCAAGAAATTGGAATATCACCACCTGTGGTATGTACAGTAATTTCCAATTTCGCACTTTACAAAGACAGTCTGACAGTATCATTACTAAATGCCCATCAGCCATGAGGCTGTTCATTACAGACATATCTGAGGGGTTGTGGCTTATATATGCTTTTTGCTTAGACGGAATAGAAAGCCTCTCTGCAGCAGCTTAACTATGGCTGTCTTTGGATACTTGGTGATAATTTCCTTAATTGCATTTCATCTGCTCTTGTCCCTATTTAACTTCTGTCTTCACATTGGTTCCTTAATGAGTTTACTGGTTAGCAGCGTATAATTGCTTCTTTCTTATCGTGATATTGATGCTTGTATGAACCAATCCAACACTTTTCTAGTGGTAGCTATAACTGGACAAAGAAACAGTACTGTAATGCATTTTACAAACTTATTTTTAAAGTGTATGTGATCATAGGTAAAGCGTAAAGTTGATCTTAAGCCTTGAACCATTTGAAGCCCTGAGATTGAGTTATGAGTGGCCCCTTTAAGAAATTGTGATTGACATTTTGTAGGTGAATCAGTTGCTACTGTATATTAGCTACAGTATGAGTAAGCCTATTGATTTTAATAGGCTGAGTTTAGTCTTTAGTAGGGGTTGTCGGTTTGCATCACTTCTTCTTGTCTCCTTGAAATCCCCTCCCTCCCACTCCATTGTTGTTTTTGTTGTCATATTTGTCTGGTGGCAGAATGTACAGATGAATGTGCAATTTTTTCATTAGTTGGATGCGCTCTTCTCACAAATGATTATGATTGTTGTCCATATCGTCTTGAATGAGAAACTGTGTATTGGTGAGTCGTACACCAATGATTGTATTATGGTATGCATGTTGTTATCCTGTTTGTCTCCATTATTTTGTCTATCACCATACAAAGAATTTAAAAATAATTTGATCAAATTGTCATCATAAATTTGCCAACTCCAGTTGTCATGTGTCATTATTTAATTAGTTTGTATTTGATAAGTTAATATATTAAAAGGGTTAACAAAAGTCTTCCACCCTTAGAGAGTTTAATCAAAGTATAGCAGCTGTTCTGACCTTGATATGTGTTTTGTAAAGTAAAAGGTCCATAAAATTTAGCAAATGTGTGAAAAAAGTTTGCTGAGACTGCAAAACAAGCATAAACTTGAAAGGAAACATGATCTCTCTAGTGGTGCACAAGAGAAACAAGCTTTTAACAAGATTATGTCTACATTAGAAAGTATAATCTTTATATTTGCTATTGAAAAGATATAATGCAATCTATAGGAAATCCAAAATTTGGCAAAATAGTGTTTAAAAAAACATAAATGAAAGCAGCGGAGGTAGTATCAGAAATGTAATAACGTGGTTAAGGTGGTTTAAAATTCAATCAATCCTAAAACTCTGCCACCTATTATGTCTTTATGATCAATATCTATTCTATGAACTACACCTTATTTTATTTTCTTATTTATTATAGTGAACTGCGACTCATTCAAAATGCGTATCATTTGTATTTACTGCATATTGGTCATACATTTGAATCCTAGTTCAGTTTTCCTTTAAATGTACATATTGGAGATACAATTTGTACTTCTTGGATGAATATTATTCTGCTAATTTTATCAGGGAATATGAACCAGTTCTTATACTATGTGGTCTGTTCATGTGAGGGTAATAATAATAATTCCAAGTGGATATTATTTCTCCGAGATATAATGATCACTTGTTTTGGTGATCAAAAGATGAGACACAGGTTATTTCTGGATTGCTTCTGAATATACGATTTGATTTACTTTTACTACCAATAGACTATTGAATAGCCTTACCAATATATGTGGACCAATAGAGTGGAATCCAAAAGTGGGAACACTCACAATACTCATCGATGATGCTACTTGAATGACGCATGTTATTTCCCAAGACACAAAAGTGAAGATACAAGCAAGATCAAAGAATATAAAAGTATTGTGGAGAATCAGATAGTCCAAGAACTAAAAGTATTATGATCTGACAATGACGTAGAATGTTAAAGTAAAGGTCTACTCTCCTATTTGAAATGAAATGGCATACATAATTAATTAAATTACTATTGCCTACACACCACAGCAAAACAGCATGAGTGAAAGAGCAAAAAGTTGAGAGGGCTTGAGCTATGTTAAAGATACAAGACTAGACAAAAGATTTGAGGCAGAAGTAGTTAAAACAGATGTTTACCTCAGAATTGATCACCTAAAGTGGCAGTCAAAGTCAAGACACCATTGGAGACGTGGACCAGAAAAAGGCCAAGTATCAACCATGTATGTGTATTTGGATGTAGGGCCTATGCCCATATTCCCTACAAAAGAAAAAGCAAGCTTGATACCAGATTCATCACATGTATCATGCTAGGATACTTTCAAGAAAGGAAAGGTTACATACTGTTGGATGTCAGTAAAGAAAGGCTTCTAAATTCAAGATACGTAGTGTTTCAAAGACCACTTCAGTTAAAGACAAAATATCAAAACACCACAAAGATTTGTGATGCTAGACAAACCTGCATCTTTATTTACTAAAAGCCAGTTTTGGGTTATGGGTCAATTTTCCTTTGATTTTGCAAACCAACCAAAATCAGCCATTTACTAAAGGCAAAACTGACCAAAAACCCAATTTTCATACACTTTAGAACATCAGACTTACTATCGATGTTTTTTCATAGAAAAGATGAGAAAATGCAGATTTACAAATAGTCGGTTTTACAACTCCGCCCATGCAACAGACCAGCATGTGGCTGGTGAGTGTGGGACAAGCACTGCACAGATCACTGTGATCTGTGGGCCTGATTCAGAGGCGCTCGTAAGCAGCCGCTCATTTGTTCCGAGCGATGTTTGCCCAACTGCGCATGCGTATGGATCGTAATACGCATGCGTGAACCAGTCTGTGCGGCTGAAAATCGTTTGTTCGCTAAATAGCGAATGCCTGCTATTTTGAGTGACAGGAGGAGGCGTATGTGGGTGGTAACAGGGGAAGGTGCTTGAAAACGGGGAGTGGAGATCAGAACGCAGGCGTGGTTAAAGGTCAAAATGGGCGTTTTATGGGTGTGCATAATTAATACAGCAGCGTCATTGACCACGTCACTGGGTTATTTTATAGTCAGAACTGCTCGCAAGATTGTGGTAGGAAAAACCAACCACAGGAATAGCGAGCAGTTCATACGCTGGTCGATGTACTCGATTAATCTAAATAATAGCGGACATGACATAGGATGCGAACGGCCAGGGGGCGTAGTTATCCAAAAAACGACCGCAAGATTTGTTCGCTTGTTCAGACATGGAGGCGTGAACAGACCGCAAAGAGCGAAAGGTTCATTTTAGGGGTGAGCGGGTTTGGATTTCTGAAATTCGAACCCCCCCGAGCCCCCCCGATCCGAGGCCGATCCAAGTCAGGCTCGACTTTTCCCGCCTGACTCGGATCTGAAATCGAGGCAAAACATCATCATCCCGCCTTACGGGTTTCGCGGGTTTTGGATCCTATATAAGGTACCCGCGTCTGCACCATTTTCTCACTCGGCTGTGGACAGTGAAGAGGGAGGGTGGGAGTTAGGGCTGGCTGGGCTGTGTAGTGTAGTGCAGTGTAGTGTTGTGCTGTGCTGTGCTGCGCTGTGCTGCTGTTGTCCATAGGGGCTGTGTCCACTCCTCCAAAGCCAACAGGGGCTGGCTGTGTTGTGCTGTGATGCTGTTGTCCATAGGGGTTGTGTCCACTCCTCCAAAGTCCATAGGGGCTGGCTGTATTGTGCTGTGCTGCTGTTGTCCATAGGGGCTGTGTCCACTCCTCCAAAGTCCATAGGGGCAGGCTGTGTTGTGCTGTGCTGCTGTTGTCCATAGGGGCTGTGTCCACTCCTCCAAAGTCCATAGGGGCTGGCTGTGTTGTGCTGTGCTGCTGTTGTCCATAGGGGCTGTGTCCACTCCTCCAAAGTCCATAGGGGCTGGCTGTGTTGTGCTGTGCTGCTGTTGTCCATAGGGGCTGTGTCCACTCCTCCAAAGTCCATTGGGGCTGGCTGTGTTGTGCTGTGCTGCTGTTGTCCATAGGGGCTGTGTCCACTCCTCCAAAGTCCATAGGGGCTGGCTGGACTGTGTTGTGATGCTGTTGTCCATAGGGGCTGTGTCCACTCCTCCAAAGTCCATAGGGGCTGGCTGTGTCAGTTGTACATAGTGTCCACTCCAAAGTCCTGCGCAGAGTCCCAGTCCTAAAGGGGTGCTGTAGTGTTGTCCAGGGGGTTCTCTGTCCATCAGGGGTGCTCCCCTCAAGTGCAAAAAATAAATAAATATTTTCTGTGTTTGTGAATTGTGTGCGCAGTAGCCGCACGTGCATCAACAAAGTAGTGCCAAGCGTGCGCCTGTGTCATAAGTAAAGGGCGGGCTGGCTTGACCATTAAAGGGTGCTATAACCCCCAAAGTACACTCCAAACAAAATAAAAAAATATTTTCTGTGTTTGTGAATTGTGTGTGCAGTAGCCGCACGTGCATCAACAAAGTAGTGCCAAGCGTGCGCCTGTGTCATAAGTAAAGGGCGGGCTGGCTTGACCATTAAAGGGTGCTATAACCCCCAAAGTACACTCCAAACAAAATAAAAAAATATTTTCTGTGTTTGTGAATTGTGTGCGCACTAGACGCACGTGCATCAACAAAATAGTGCCAAGCGTGCGCCTGTGTCATAAGTAAAGAGCCGGCTGGCTTGACCGTTAAAGGGAGCTGTAACCCCCAAAGTACACTACAAACAAAATAAAAAAATATTTTCTGTGTTTGTGAATTGTGTGCGCAGTAGCCGCACATGCATCATCAAAGTAGTGCCAAGCATGCGCCTGTGTCATAAGTAAAGGGCCGGCTGGCTTGACCATTAAAGGGTGCTGTAACCCCCAAAGTACACTCCAAACAAAATAAAAAAATATTTTCTGTGTTTGTGAATTGTGTGCGCAGTAGCCGCACGTGCATCAACAAAGTAGTGCCAAGCGTGCGCCTGTGTCATAAGTAAAGGGCCGGCTGGCTTGACCATTAAAGGGTGCTGTAACCCCCAAAGTACACTCCAAACAAAAATAAAAAAATATTTTCTGTGTTTGTGAATTGTGTGCACTGTGGTTGCACGTGCATCAACAAAAGGAGCAGCGCCAAGCGTGCGCCTGTGTCCCATAAGTAAAGGGCCAGCTGGCTCATTTCTTAAAGGGTGGTGTAACCCACAAAGTGCACTAGTCTCCAACAAAAATAAAAAAATATTTTCTGTGTTTGTGTGCACCTTAGCCGCACGTATATATCAATATAACATAAATGGAGGACCAAACTTTCTCCGATAAAAATAAAATAGGGAAAGATCAAGAACCACTTCCTCCTAGTGCTGTTGCTGCTGCTGGGAGTTGTTCATCATCCCAGAGAGGAAGTAGGAACACCACTACTTTTACTAAACAATTGACCCTCCAACAGTCCTTAGCGAGGAGGATGAAGTACGACAGCAGTCATCCTGAAGCAAAACATATGACTGAGGCCTTGGCTGCTAAGTTGGTGTTAGACGTGCGTCCGGTATCCGCCATTAGTGCAGTGGGATTTAGACAATTGATGGAGGTAGTGTGTCCCCGGTTCCAAATCCCGTCTAGATTCCACCTGCATCCTCAAAGCAGCAGCGACAAGCTTGCATCTGTCTGTTAAAGGGTGGTGTAACCCTCAAAGTGTGCTCCACAAACAATAAAAAAATTCTTCTTTTTTTTCTGTCTTTGTGAATTGTGTGGGCTGTAGCCGCACCTGCATCCTCAAAGCAGCAGCGACAAGCGTGCGTCTGTCTGTTAAAGGGTAGTGTAACCCTTAAAGTACGCTACACAAACAATAAAAAAATTCTTCTTTTTTTTTCTGTCTTTGTGAATTGTGTGGGCTGTAGCCGCACCTGCATCCTCAAAGCAGCAGTGACAAGCGTGCGTCTGTCTGTTAAAGGGTGGTGTAACCCTCAAAGTACGCTCCACAAACAATAAAAAAATTCTTCTTTTTTTTTCTGTCTTTGTGAATTGTGTGGGCTGTAGCCGCACCTGCATCCTCAAAGCAGCAGCGACAAGCGTGCATCTGTCTGTTAAAGGGTGGTGTAACCCTCAAAGTGCGCTCCACAAACAATAAAAAAATTCTTCTTTTATTTCTGTCTTTGTGAATTGTGTGCACTGTAGCTGCACGTGCATCAACAAAGGAGCAGCGCCAAGCATGTGCCTGTGTCCCATAAGTCTGTTAAAGGGTGGTGTAACCCCCAAAGTGCTCCAAAAAATAAAAATCATTTTTTTTTCTGTGTTTGTGACTTGTGTGCGATGTAGCCGCACGTGCATTAACACAGTAGCAGCACCAAGCATGCGCCTGTGTCATAAGTCAAGGGCCGGTTTGGACATCTGGTCCGGACTGATTGACATGCCAACAATTTCTGACAAGTCTACTGTCACTGCATATGATACTGTCCTCAAAGCAGCAGCGACAAGCATGCGTCTGTCTGTTGGTGTTACCCCCAAAGTGTGCTCCAACAAAATAAAATAATCTTCTTTTTTTCTGTGTTTGTGTGTGAAATGTATGCGCAGTAGCCGCACCTGCATCCTCAAAGCAGCATCGACAAGCGTGCATCTGTCTGTTAAAGGGTGGTGTAACCCTCAAAGTGCGCTCCACAAAAAATAAAACATTCTTCTTTTTTTTTCTGTCTTTGTGAGTGTGGGCTGTAGCCGCACCTGCATCCTCAAAGCAGCAGCAACAAGTGTGCGTCTGTCTGTTAAAGGGTGGTGTTACCCCCAAAGTGCGCTCCAACAAAATAAAAAAATCTTATTTTTTTCTGTGTTTGTGTGTGAAATGTATGCGCAGTAGCCGCACCTGCATCCTCAAAGCAGCAGCGACAAGCGTGCGTCTGTCTGTTAAAGGGTGGTGTAACCCTCAAAGTGCGGTCCACAAACAATAAAAAAATTCTTTTTTTTTCTGTCTTTGTGAATTGTGTGGGCTGTAGCCGCACCTGCATCCTCAAAGCAGCAGCGACAAGCGTGCATCTGTCTGTTAAAGGGTGGTGTAACCCTCAAAGTGCGCTCCACAAACAATAAAAAAATTCTTCTTTTATTTCTGTCTTTGTGAATTGTGTGCACTGTAGCTGCACGTGCATCAACAAAGGAGCAGCGCCAAGCATGTGCCTGTGTCCCATAAGTCTGTTAAAGGGTGGTGTAACCCCCAAAGTGCTCCAAAAAATAAAAATCATTTTTTTTTCTGTGTTTGTGACTTGTGTGCGATGTAGCCGCACGTGCATTAACACAGTAGCAGCACCAAGCATGCGCCTGTGTCATAAGTCAAGGGCCGGTTTGGACATCTGGTCCGGACTGATTGACATGCCAACAATTTCTGACAAGTCTACTGTCACTGCATATGATACTGTCCTCAAAGCAGCAGCGACAAGCATGCGTCTGTCTGTTGGTGTTACCCCCAAAGTGTGCTCCAACAAAATAAAATAATCTTCTTTTTTTCTGTGTTTGTGTGTGAAATGTATGCGCAGTAGCCGCACCTGCATCCTCAAAGCAGCATCGACAAGCGTGCATCTGTCTGTTAAAGGGTGGTGTAACCCTCAAAGTGCGCTCCACAAAAAATAAAACATTCTTCTTTTTTTTTCTGTCTTTGTGAGTGTGGGCTGTAGCCGCACCTGCATCCTCAAAGCAGCAGCAACAAGTGTGCGTCTGTCTGTTAAAGGGTGGTGTTACCCCCAAAGTGCGCTCCAACAAAATAAAAAAATCTTCTTTTTTTCTGTGTTTGTGTGTGAAATGTATGCGCAGTAGCCGCACCTGCATCCTCAAAGCAGCAGCGACAAGCGTGCGTCTGTCTGTTAAAGGGTGGTGTAACCCTCAAAGTGCGGTCCACAAAAAATAAAAAATTCTTCTTTTTTTTCTGTCTTTGTGAATTGTGTGGGCTGTAGCCGCACCTGCATCCTCAAAGCAGCAGCGAAAAGCGTGCATCTGTCTGTTAAAGGGTGGTGTAACCCTCAAAGTGCGCTCCACAAAAAATAAAAAACTCTTCTTTTTTTTCTGTCTTTGTGAATTGTGTGGGGTGTAGCCACACCTGCATCCTCAAAGCAGCAGCGACAAGCATGCGCCTGTCTGTTAAAGGATTACATCGGTGACAGCATTCAAGTACGCATGTCAGACAGTCCGTACCTGTACTGGCAGGAAAAAGAGGCAATTTGGAGGTCCCTGTACAAACTGGCTCTGTTTTACCTGAGTTGCCCCCCCTCCAGTGTGTACTCTGAAAGAGTGTTTAGTGCAGCCGGGAACCTTGTCAGCGAAAGGCGTAGGAGGTTGCTTCCACAAAATGTGGAGAAGATGATGTTCATAAAATGAATTATCAACTCTTCCAGGGAGACCAGCCTCCAGAACGTAGTGAGGGACCTGTGGTTGTGGATTCCAGCAGGGATGAATTAATACTCTGTGAGGATGAGGATGTACACAACACTGAAGAGGGTGAGGAATCGGTGGATGAGGAGGATGAGGACGACATCTTGCCTCCGTAGAGCCAGTTTGTGCAGGGACACATTAATTGCCAGCTTGTTTTGTGGGGGCCCAAACGAACCAATCATTTCAGCCACAGTCTTGTGGCAGACCCTGGCGCTGAAATGATTGGTTTGTTAAAGTGTGCATGTCCTGTTTATACAACATAAGGGTGGGTGGGAGGGCCCAAGGACAATTCCATCTTGCACCTCTTTTTTTTCTTTGCATTATGTACTGTTTGGGGCCTAGTTTTTCAAACTGCCATCCTGTCTGCCACTGCAGTGTCACTCCTAAATGGACCATGTGTTTGTGCCGCCCACTCGTGTCGCTTAGCATAGTCATCCATCTACCTCGGTGCAACCTTTTGGACATAAAAACACTATTGTGAGGTGTGAGGTGTTCAGAATAGACTGGAAATGAGTGGAAATTAAGGTTATTGAGGTTAATAATAGCATAGGAGCAGAAAAACCAACAAATTCTGTGATTTTAGCTGTTTTTATGCTTTTTTTCAAAAAAATACAGATCCAAAACACAAAACCCAGAACCCAAAACACGGAAGGGTGGTTTTGGCAAAACCAATCCAGATCCAAAACACGAAGAAAGATCCAGATCCAAAACCAAAACACAAAACACGAAAAGTGGCCGGTGCACACCCCTAGTTCATTTGAATAGCCACCCCCTTTTCCTGAACGACAGTCCACAAATAGCGTCCGGCTCTGAATCAGGTCCTGTGTCCCAAAATTATTCTGAACTGGGACTCAATTAGACTTCCAAACGTTCAGGTGTGTTCATTTTTCAGGAAAACCGAACTGCACATCTCTAAAAAATAGATCATAATATTGTTCTTTACAGGCAGACTACAGGTACAAGCAAGCTGGTCCCAACATGCCAACATTTGTTGAACAACAATTGCCAGCATGCCCAGACATTGCTGGCACCTGTTGTCCACCTGTAAAGAAGAAAATTAAAATAAAGACAGCAGATGTACATTGTATGTTTTAGTATGTTATTTAAAAAAATCATACTTAACAAAACCATGGATGGCCTCCTCTTGGGTCCATGTAGTCATCCTTCCTCTTTGGAATATAAAACTACAATGTCCAGCATACCCCAAAGGCTCCAGGCTGCTACTGGCAACATTTCTGCAGCCTGTCCCTGCTAATTAATCCTGTGTCATATGCTACCTGTTTTTACTTTGTTAATAAACTGACTCCCTGGTTAAGCTGAGCTGCTGTGTGGTCTCGCCTTAATATGCACACCTGCTAAGCACCTCACTTAAGAGATTGGTGCAAAGTGTGTAGTGGTGCAAGAAGGCTGGTACAGTCTGGAAGACCATACTGCACAAAGATGTCCTGGACAGTTAGCAGCTTCTATGACATTATAGAGCCAGTGCTTTTCATCATATTTTGTTTTCTGGTGTTTGCTTCAGACCAGTGGCGGCTCCATACGTGGGGCTGCAGCGTAGTCCAAAATTCAAATGGGGAATCACTGCCAAATATAGCTGGCAGCGACTCACTGGCAATTGATGTGGCTGCCCTATTCGAATTTTGGACTGCACTGCAGCCCCACCTCTGGAGCCACCACTGCTACAGACCACACTCTGTTCCCCGACTGGCCCAAATTCCTGTCACATAGAGCTGAAGAAGCAAGCCTTGGGCTGAGGGTTGGCCCACAATACACTATATCCATCCTGCTGACTGTGAAATAATGGGGCTATTAATTGATTGCTGGTGGTAAGTGGAGTCTAGTAATCAAATGTATTGATAAATAGGGGTTTATTATTCCTATTCATTAGTGATGGGCTGAGTTGATGGGTAGGCCTATTTATAAAATGTGAATATCATTAATTTTATATTGGCTAGTTGGTGGAGTGGAAGTCTATTTTGAAATGTGAAATCTATTAATTTAATATAGTGGCTGGTTGAAAATAAAGGCCTGTTTATTAAATGTATATATTATTAGTTTAATAAAAATAAGTTGAGACCGTTAGCACCTAGTGGCAGTACATGTTTAATAGCAACATGAAAAGTGAGTTATACTGATGAAAAATATCAAAATATATATAAAGCAAAGCTGCATCTGTACAAATGTGAACCTGTTTGTTTGGGCAAAACTTAAAATAAATACAAAAAAAGAAAAGGTGCCCACACACAGTATTATTTATTACTAGTTATTTATATAGCACACACATATTCCTCAGCACTTTACAGAGAATATTTGTCCATTCACATCAATAGCTACCCCAGTGGAGCTTTCTATATTCCCTAACACATGTACACATGTCTGTTCATGTATGTACATATGGTAGGAAATATAGATTGTAAGATTGTATACACACTAGGGATAATTTTTGCTGGGAGCCAATTAACCTACAGTACCAGTATATTTTGGAATTTGGGAGGGAACCAGAGTACCTGGAGTAACATACAGTAAGTAGTAACATTCAAATAATAAGCATAATGTAAAAATATAGCCGCCAGTAAAAACAAAAGCACAATAATGGTCCACTTAATATTAAATCAAAAATAAACTTCAACAAAGTAATATTACATTGGTGCTTTCTGTTCAGGAAAACTCTCCTTGGTGTTCTTCCTTTTTCAAATGTAGAACTTGAATCTCACAACGTATATTGTGGCAGTGTAGCATAAATCAATCACTTGAACAACAGATGGTTGAGTAATAAATAACAAGAATAAAGCATATATCACAAAAGTATTGGAAACCCACTATATATCAGAGCTCCTCATGCCTAGGTATAACATTTCCCTTTTCCTGTTGGCACATACAGTAAGTGCTTAAACACTTTGATCTTTTTGGATCTTTCTCAAAACGTGTGAGGTGCAAAATAAATCCTGCATATTTATTTACCCGTTGTTCAATTAGAATGCGATGCTGATCACAAGGATGTGCATTTCACCTCAATAGGGGTTTTGCCGTCCATCATCTTATTATGCAAATATACATGAATAGATATAAAAGAGCTGCATAGAAAAAGAAAATGCTATAAAAAACTTTTACATTTTTGAAAGTCAACAGTGCTTTAGGTAACGACTCTGCAGGATTGGTAGCTTTTTGTCATAGCAGTTATTGTGGAAAATGTTGAATCATCTATAGTAAATAGCAAAGCATAGTAACAATTACATGGCTTCAAGGTTGTTGGGCAATGATTAATCTACAGTATGATAGCTCAATCTTTTACTGGGTCCATTCAGAATCCATCAAATGAGATTATAGCATAATGATGAAACTTTATCAACCTTGAATTTGCATCATTCATATTTAGACCCAAACTTGATTCTTGTTATCACTCATTACTAATTTTAAATGGTGCTCCAACCCATCAGCCATCAACTGTCATTTTCCAAACACATGACAGCTAGGAGTTGATTGGTTGGAGCACCATTTAAGATTAGTAATGAGCAGTGATGTGCGGAGAGGTAAATGACTGGGGTGGCACGGGCTAGTATCAGAGCCAGATTTACAAATATATATATGAACCCGAGGGTTCATGTGGGCATTATACAAAGGTGCAGCAGTATATAGTGCTAGAAATTTGTTGTGTTTATGATCAGGGATGTGTGGAAAATGTAGACAGAGGAGGCAGTGCCTCACCTACCATTCACTTTTTACTCCAGAGGTTTGACTAAAAAAATTATTAGAATAATACAAAGAAGATATTTATAATATTTTCTTTAAATATTTCTTATAATATTCATTGTAAAAACTCTGGAGTATATCTAAGTATGACAGGAAAGGCTCTGCCTCACCTGACAGCACATCACAGGTAATGAGTGATAACAAGAATATAACTATTTGATAAACCTGGGCCTTGGTATATACTGTACGTGGTATTGACTTACCCTCTATAACAACATTGTCAGATGGTGATGATGTTCCATTAGAGAGGGGCAGATATTAAAAAGTTATCTAAATAGACAACTAAATATTTCTTTATATCTCTTTTATAAAGTCTTGCAAAATGGCAGGAGCATTACATAATTCGAACAGCATGACTATATACTGATGGGCCAGGTAAGTTTCAAAAAAAAAATTTACATGCCTCTCTTACCTTCAGATGATATTATATACATCTGTAAAATCAATTTTACAAAATATGATGTTACCACTAATTTGAAAAAATAAGGCAGAAATAATACGTAGTGGGTACTGCTTTCTTTATAATCCTGTTCGAACCCATTTAGACAAAACTGGGGGGGTAATACACCATCTTTTATCAATAACAGGATTCCTGCTCCTATTGGTGGGGTAAAAGTTCTGGTAAACCTTTCTGAAAACTCTACTCAATATAAGTCTCCATGGCCTGAGACTCTAGACCATACAAATACTTCACTCTTGATGATTTTAGCTCCATGCATAGTCTCAATGGAGCAATCAAAACTCATAGATGTAGGAAATCTCACAGAAGACTTCTGACAAAATACATCATAAATCAACATACCGTAAAGGCACATTCTACAAGCAACTAATAGCAAGCCTTATAGACTGTACTAACTATGTCTTAGAATACTGTTCTCCCCAAGTCACAATTTCCCTTTTTTTCTCAATCAATCTTGGGATAGTAAGAATCTAACCAATGAAAACCTGGCCTTGTACAACATTATGAATGAAAAATACAAATGATACCCTACACTATGTCACAAATGGTTTTCAAAACGGAAGATCAATCCGGGGATGGGAGGGGATACAAGTGGTTAAAATAACGGCATCAACTCTTATGGAATGTACAAAGTAAATAAAGTCAATAAGATTAGACATTGGCTTCAGAGAATCTGCTTGATAAAGTAGGGACTACCTTAAAAGCAGTCACAGTCCAGTCTGTGATATTAAAATCCATAATAGTAAGCAAAATGTAGGAGATAAATGAAGCGCTGAACACATTTGTGCTCTATATAATCAAGGTTCTGTTTAGGTTAAAAATATTATCATAGTTAATAAATACTGACATTAGTCACAGGAGAAATATTCACAAAATTTGATGCTGCCTCATATAGCAGCAGAAAAAAGATCACAATATAAGTCACCAACTTACAGATAAATTCATAAATACATAGAAAATGATCTTACAAATCCGCACTAATGAGATGTTTCCAGATAATGAACCTTGTTCACAGACTCCAAACGTATTGAAATCAGTCCATATGCAAAAGAACATAGAAAAAAGGACTCTTTTATGATACAGTTCTTATTGAAAATATAGTACACCTTCAGTGCTGAAAACGGATGGAGAGATGAAACCGGTCCCGATCCACAGTGGAGGTAGATAGTGGGAGAATAGTAAAAACGTCCATAAAGAATACATCCACACTGTGATCACAATGAATGGTGCTTACATGTAAGCTTACATAAATCAAGTATGGTGCACCCACGTAGCAGTTTCTTTAGGGGTCTCCTTTGACAATCACACATCCGCAGATTCCTCATATAAATAGGATCCACGACACCCCAAAAATAAAGGGACCAAAACAGTGACCACGGATAGCTGACACTCCAAAGTTTATTACAAAAAACATAAAAACATGATAAACATACCCTTTGTGCATCAAACAATCCTACAGCGTAAAGATGGATCCCGGGAATAACGCTAAAGTAGGTAGGTAGTTTGCACAGGGTGGGAAAATACAGGCACTAGGATGCGTTTCGACGCTCTGCGGCGTCTTTATCAACTTTAATGTCTGTATAAATGAAGAAGTATGCACCCTAAATAAAGTGCCACACATATAAAATAATAAAATAATAAAACAGGACCATGTAGTATTGCTTACCACAACGTGCAGCTTGTGTGATTATACGGCCTCCATCTTGTTTGGAATAACTACATTACCCATAAACCACTGCTGGTATTTAAACCCTGTGCCCGATGTCCAGATATTTAATTGGACATCGCAGTCACATGTCCACCAGAACATTATTATAGTGCATCACGCACAACTTCATGACGCTACACACGTGGTAACGTAAGCGCCATCTAGAAGGCAATGGCATAATGTGCACCACGTGATATCGCGGGCACCATTTTGATAAGAAAAACTACAAATCCCATAAGGCATAGGGATTTGCTTTGATATTCAATAGGACATCGCAGTCACGTGTCTGCACGTAGCTCCCAACACACCATCATTACAGTGTGTCATACACAACCACATGACGCCAATCACGTGGTAATGAAGGCAATGGCCTAACGCGCACCACGTGATGTCGCGGACCCCATTTTGATAAGAAAAACTACAAATCCCATAAAGATTTGCTTGATTGAATGATAACAACCTCATTAACTCCCTCGTATCTTTGTTATCACTCCAGGTGGGAGACCTATAATGTCACATGATCCCTCTATCTTGAGATTAAAAATATAATAAAATTACTAAATAGAATATCTATGAAATGTAGAACTATATATACAATGTCCAAATATACAATTGGACCTGAAGGTCATTTTTTGATCTCACTTCAATTTCCATTGTCACAATAACATGGTATGACACACGCCACCCAGATGGTAAGAAACTACCAAACCTAATACTATGACATGAACTCCGTGGTATAACAAGCACCATTTTAATCCTAAAACCACATATCCCATGAAACAAAAGTGACTGGGTTATAAATAATAAATCTCATACCTGTCTCTCTAATGCCATATGAATTTATAAAAAACAAGTTGAATCACTAGATCATTTTATATGATCATAATATGTAAAGTCTAGCAAAGAATTTTGAACAGCTTGCAGTTACTTAACACTAAAAAAGGGGGAATTACCATAGCATTATAGCCGGTTTCCATCTTGTACATTGTACATAATAAACATAATCAATACAATCAAATGAAAAACATATTATAATAAAAACATAAAAAACATATATAAAAAACATATATATAGAAAAACATACTTTATAAAAACCACTTAATTTCAAAATCGGAGTTTAATCCTTTGGGTTTAAGTGTCTGAAGTTCATATATACAGCGCATCTCTGTTTTAGTGAGTCTGATGTCTCTATCTCTGACACGCCAATTATCCCTAACACAGATAATACCACAACAATATTTTAAACCCTTAATGGAACTATCGTGTTTTTCTTTAAAATGCATAGAGAAAGGATGATTCTCCTGTCCTTTTGTGATATTGTACACATGTTCCGCCCATCTTATTTTCAACTGACGTTTGGCCTTTCCAATATATGTTAAATCACATTGGCAGGTCAACGCATAAACAACATAATTGGTATGGCAGGTAATAAAATCTCTGATGGGAAAAGTATGTCCATTAATGGATACTTCAGTTATCTTAGATTGAGAGATTTTACATGCCTTACACATTTTACAATCTCCACACCTATAGAAACCTTTATTCCTAGGTAATAGGCGTCTTTCATTAAGAGGTAGTGCACTGGACACCAATCTGTTTTTGATGTTAGGAGCTTTTCTATATATAATTTTCGGTTTTACTGGCAATATCTCTTTCAAAATATCATCTTTCAATAGGATTCCCCAGTGTTTCTTGAATATACCTTCAATATGCCTATATTTATTAGTAAATTGTGTACTGAAGGACACCATATATTTATTATTACAGTTTTTATTTTTATTGTCTTCCAACAAAGACTTCCTATCAACCTTTTGAACTTCCTCCATATCGCATTTTAATTTAGAAGGGCTATACCCTTTTTTGATAAAAATTCCAATCATTTCTTTAGCTTGAACTTCTTATGTGGAGTTATTAGAACAATTGCGTCTGAGTCTTAATAGTTGTCCCTTTGGTACATTTTCCAACCACCGTGGAAGATGATTACTTTTTCTGTCAATATACGTGTTACAAGCCGTAGGTTTCCTAAAGTTGCTAGTCTCAATCTGACCATTAATCACACAAATTTGTAAGTCCAAAAAATTCACAGTGTTCTTACTAATGGAAAAGGTAAGAACTATATTGAACAAGTTCTTATTAAGGTATAGAGAAAACTCCCTCAGCTGTTCCTCGTCCCCCTCCCAAATAAATAAGATGTCGTCAATATAACACCACCACTGCACCAGGTTTGCGCCCCAGCCATGTCCAGACCACACATGAGACTCCTCCCATTTGGACATGAAAAGGTGCCCATAGCTGTACCTACTAATTGTTTATAAAAAACTCCATTCAAATGAAAATAATTATTATTCAGTATAAAATTAATACCACCAAGAATAAATCTATTGGTGATTTCATCCAAATCTTCTCATTCTAAACCTGTTTGAATAGCTTCTATTCCTTGAGAATGGGCAATGAAGGTGTATAATGATGATACATCTGCAGTTACAAGGGAATAATTTTCTTTCCACTCTATCTCATTAAGTTTATTTAAAACATCTTTAGTATCTTTCAAATGTGATCTCCCTTTTATAACAAAAGGTTGGAGATAATGATCAATATATGCTGAAAGATTGGAAGTGATGGAATTGGTCCCTGCTACTATAGGTCTGCCCGGCGGATCTTGAGAACTGTTGTGTATCTTAGGCAGCAAATACAGAACAGGGACAGAAAAATTCTCATTAATTAGATACTCAGATGTTTCCTTATTGATGGTACCCAAATCTTTATATGATTGAATTAGAGATTGATACTTATTAAAAATGTCTATGAAGGGATCACTTTTTAGTTTGGAATATGTTACTCCATCACTTAATTGTCGTATACCTTCTTTAACATATAAATCTTTGTCCATTACTACGATTCCTCCCCCCTTATCAGTGGGTTTAATAATAATGGTTTTATTGTCTTGCAAGGATTTCAAAGCTACTTTCTCTTTCTGATTTAAATTATTTTTGTATTTAGAGCTTTTTGATTTCATATTTTAAATGTCATCTATTACACTCTTATAAAATGCTTCAACGAAACACCCACGGCTATGAGTCGGGTTGAAAGTAGATTTTTACTTAAAAGTATTGACAACATTTACATCTTCTGATTCCAAATTATTTTTAAAAAATCTCTTTAGGGATAATTTACGTATAAATTTTTGTAAATCTACATATATATCAAAATAATTGACATCATTAGAAGGTGAAAATTACAAACCCTTCTGTAACACTTTTTCTTCAATCTCATTAAGAACATATTTACTGAGATTAAAGACTTTAACACCCTCCTCAATACATTTAGTACCGGATTCATTAATCTCCATTCCTGAAGTGGTGTCCATATCTTTCACTTTTTTCAAACATTTCATTTTTCCTGCTCTGAAGCCTCTTTTTCTTTTCTTTCTGGCTTTAATAGTATTATTTCGATTTTTTAATGATATTTTCTCTGAAACCTGTTCCTCTCTAAAAAATCATCATCATTGGAAAAAGATCCAGTATTGTGCAAGACATCAAACCTATTACGGGTCTTTTGAAAAGGTTCATATTTGTTATATGACACAACTTCTTCAGA
Source organism: Taudactylus pleione (assembly GCA_031769625.1). Lineage (NCBI taxonomy): Eukaryota > Metazoa > Chordata > Amphibia > Anura > Myobatrachidae > Taudactylus > Taudactylus pleione. The sequence continues at coordinate 17,149,147 of JAUIMM010000045.1, read as the reverse complement.
AGGTCTATATGGAATTTTTCTATTCGTGTTCTTCCTATGTGAATATTTTCTAGTCCTTTTCTGAGACCATTGATTCGGTCTTGGTCCACCCTGCATTGGTGGATATTTAGAATCCGATAACTGGAACACTTCGGATCCATTTTTTCTATGTGGAATTATATAAGGCTGTTTTTTAAATTTGGTGTTCAACCGTTCAGATAAGGGATTGGAATTATAATTCTTTTTGGATAGATGGATAAGTTTATTTGAATTCTCAGAATTTTCTGAGGGAATATCTTGATTCAAAATAAACAACTTATCCCTATTGAATTTACGTTTTTTCTTTGCTATAAGTTCATTCTCACTTTTCTTTATTTTTAGAATGGTATGTGTTTCTAAAGTTTTATAATCTGGTGTGTCTACAAGAGGACTCATCAGTAATTCGTACTCTGCGATTTGTTCTTCTAGTTGTTTTAATTCATTTTTCCTCTCTTGTACAATAAGATCAATCAGTGAGAAAGAGCAGTTTTTAATAATAAGGTCCCATTTCTTTTTAAAGGATTCTGAGGCATTATTAAAAGATGATTGCTTATCTATCTGTAATCCCTTAGGGATAATTTGTGCTGCAATGTATTGTTCTAAAGTCACAATCTCCCACCAGATCTTATTCTCTTTAAGAAGAACATGTTCTAATTTATTCATGAGACCATCTAAAGTTTCATCATCAGAAGTAATAGGATAAATAATATCTGATGTAAATATCTCTTTAATCAAATGGGTCCTATTAACCCGATGTTGAAACATGCTGCTGCCTAGACGTGAAACGAGGTGAAGTGATAGAATATAGTCACAGGAGAAATATTCACAAAATTTGGCGCTGCCTCATATAGCAGCAGAAAAAAGATCACAATATAAGTCACCAACTTACAGATAAATTCATAAATACATAGAAAATGTTCTTACAAATCCACGCTAATGAAATGTTTCCAGATAACAAACCTTATTCACAGACTCCAAACGTATTGAAATCAGTCCATATGCAAAAGAACATAGAAAAAAGGACTCTTTTATGATACAGTTCTTATTGAAAATATAGTACACCTTCAGTGCTGAAAACGGATGGAGAGGTGAAACCGGTCCCGATCCACAGTGGAGGTAGATAGTGGGAGAATAGTCAAAACGTCCATAAAGAATACATCCACACTGTGATCACAATGAATGGTGCTTACATGTAAGCTTACATGAATCAAGTATGGTGCACCCACGTAGCAGTTTCTTTAGGGGTCTCCTTTGACAATCACACATCCGCAGATTCCTCATATAAATAGGATCCACGACACCCCAAAAATAAAGGGACCAAAACAGTCACCACGGATATCTGACACTACAAAGTTTATTGTTGGAAGACAATAAAAATAAAAACCGAAATAATAAATATATGGTGTCCTTCAGTACACAATTTACTAATAAATATAGGCATATTGAAGGTATATTCAAGAAACACTGGGGAATCCTATTGAAAGATGATATTTTGAAAGAGATATTGCCAGTAAAACCGAAAATTATATATAGAAAAGCTCCTAACATCAAAAACAGATTGGTGTCCAGTGCACTACCTCTTAATGAAAGACGCCTATTACCTAGGAATAAAGGTTTCTATAGGTGTGGAGATTGTAAAATGTGTAAGGCATGTAAAATCTCTCAATCTAAGATAACTGAAGTATCCATTAATGGACATACTTTTCCCATCAGAGATTTTATTACCTGCCATACCAATTATGTTGTTTATGCGTTGACCTGCCAATGTGATTTAACATATATTGGAAAGGCCAAACGTCAGTTGAAAATAAGATGGGCGGAACATGTGTACAATATCACAAAAGGACATGAGAATCATCCTTTCTCTATGCATTTTAAAGAAAAACACGATAGTTCCATTAAGGGTTTAAAATATTGTTGTGGTATTGTCTGTGTTAGGGATAATTGGCGTGTAAGAGATAGAGACATCAGACTCGCTAAAACAGAGATGCACTGTATATATGAACTTCAGACACTTAAACCCAAAGGATTAAACTCCGATTTTGAAATTAAGTGGTTTTTATAAAGTATGTTTTTCTATATATATGTTTTTTATATATGTTTTTTATGTTTTTATTATAATATGTTTTTCATTTGATTGTATTGATTATGTTTATTATGTACAATGTACAAGATGGAAACTGGCTATAATGTTATGGTCATTCCCCCTTTTTTAGTGTTAAGTAACTGCAAGCTGTTCAAAATTCTTTGCTAGACTTTACATATTATGATCATATAAAATGATCTAGTGATTCAACTTGTTTTTTATAAATTCATATGGCATTAGAGAGACAGGTATGAGATTTATTATTTATAACCCAGTCACTTTTGTTTCATGGGATATGTGGTTTTAGGATTAAAATGGTGCTTGTTATACCACGGAGTTCATGTCATAGTATTAGGTTTGGTAGTTTCTTACCATCTGGGTGGCGTGTGTCATACCATGTTATTGTGACAATGGAAATTAGAGTGAGATCAAAAAATGACCTTCAGGTCCAATTGTATATTTGGACATTGTATATATAGTTCTACATTTCATAGATATTCTATTTAGTAATTTTATTATATTTTTAATCTCAAGATAGAGGGATCATGTGACATTATAGGTCTCCCACCCGGAGTGATAACAAAGATACGAGGGAGTTAATGAGGTTGTTTTCATTCAATCAAGCAAATCTTTATGGGATTTGTAGTTTTTCTTATCAAAATGGCCCCCGCGATATCACGATATCTGGACATCGGGCACAGGGTTTAAATACCAGCAGTGGTTTATGGGTAATGTAGTTATTCCAAACAAGATGGAGGCCGTATAATCACACAAGCTGCACGTTGTGGTAAGCAATACTACATGGTCCTGTATTATTATTTTATTATTTTATATGTGTGGCACTTTATTTAGGGTGCATACTTCTTCATTTATACAGACATTAAAGTTGATAAAGACACCGCAGAGCGTCGAAACGCGTCCTAGTGTCTGTATTTTCCCACCCTGTGCGATCTACCTACCTACTTTAGCGTTATTCCCGGGATCCATCTTTACGCTGTAGAATTGTTTGATGCACAAAGGGTATGTTTATCATGTTTTTATGTTTTTTGTAATAAACTTTGTAGTGTCAGCTATCAGTGGTGACTGTTTTGGTCCCTTTATTTTTGGGGTGTCGTGGATCCTATTTATATGAGGAATCTGCGGATGTGTGATTGTCAAAGGAGACCCCTAAAGAAACTGCTAAGTGGGTGCACCATACTTGATTTATGTAAGCTTACATGTAAGCACCATTCATTGTGATCACAGTGTGGATGTATTCTTTATGGACGTTTTTACTATTTTCCCACTATCTACCTCCACTGTGGATCGGGACCGGTTTCACCTCTCCATCCGTTTTCAGCACTGAAGGTGTACTATATTTTCAATAAGAACTGTATCATAAAAGAGTCCTTTTTTCTATGTTCTTTTGCATATGGACTGATTTCAATACGTTTGGAGTCTGTGAACAAGGTTCGTTATCTGGAAACATCTCATTAGTGCGGATTTGTAAGATCATTTTCTATGTATTTATAAATACTGACATTACGTATATATCAACAACTGGGCATCATTGAACACAACTGGCAACATAAAGCCCAAATATGCCAGCCACCCAAGAAACTGACCATATACTCATATTGGAAACTATACATTATGCAAAACTATGAGTGCTAAGCAATCATCACAGCTACACTATAGTACCAAATAAACCAAGTTAATGGTAAATGTTAAAGTAACCAAAAAAGGACAGTAGTATGTGGTTTATAGCTTGACTCAGCCTTGTGCTGCAAGAAAGACTATGCTGACCATATACACAGGGCAAAGGGGAGTATGGTCATTGATCGTACTGCATAGGTCTGATAATGGATGTTTATTTGTAATGTGTCCTGTGACTGTTGTACCATTTCCATATACCAGAGGACATCTTTTGGTTCTAAAGGCATTCTCTAAAGTGAATGGTTAGCATAAAAATATTTTCCTTACAAACCTATGTCTGTATGCAAACATTTTCAATTTAATGCTATTTAAAATAATGGAGATATCCTTGTTTTGTTCATTAAGAGATTCATTATATTTTTATAACATTTATTTTCAAATTGTTTTCAAATTACTATACTTTCCACCATAAACTCTTCTTTAGAGTTAAATCATTCATATGTGTCAAATTCCTAGCTGAAAAATGTCTTTGTGAGACTGTTGGACATTTCAAATTGGTATGAACATAAATGGAAAGGCTTTGTTTCTAAGAATTATTAGACAGATGAAGCCAGACAGAAATAATTACTATAAATGAAGCTTAAAAGAAACTAAAATTGGTTTTACTTGTGTTGGAAGCACATTGACAAAGCCATCAGGTCAAGAATGTTTCTTGTAACTTATTTTCGCAACAATTTTCTCAGGCTAAAGCACATGAAATATGAACAACAAATCAGGCCGTTGCACACGATAATTAAATAGATTCCGTTTATTGAGGTGTGATGCTCAGTTGAGCATTGGATTATTGTGAAGGAAATAGAAAAGGAAATGACTCATGTAACAATAACCAGAGCAAATAAGATGACAAGCCTTAATGAAATGTTTTGTTGAAGGCAAGTCAACTTTTTTAAATGATGTCCCTTGGTTATGGATACAGTAGTTTGTGCATTATGTTTTATTAATCATAAAACAAAGGTTAAATTACAGAAGTTTCTGTATGTTTGCTTCAAATATCATACCCCAGTTTAATCACCTTAGAAATGAATAATTTTGAAATGTGTGTTTTCATGTGCTATGAAGGGATACATTTAATAAAAGTCGATTTTGAGGTAGATTTTAAAATTCGAGTGGAATTGAAAGACATTGACGTCTTGTTTCAGTGTTTAAATTGCAGATTTACTAACAGTCATTTTTTAATTCGCTTTCAAAATCGATGTCAATGTCAGTAGGATTTTGCACGTGTAAATAGCATCAGTTTTGATTTTCAGTTCAAAACTGATGGCAAATAGAACCTAAAACACAATTGAAAACCCCTCCAAAAAGGAAGCACTGCACATATGACTATGATCTGTGCAGGATTCTTGTGATTAAAAGAAGTAAATAAAAGTGTTAAAAATAAAAAAATTTAAAAAATCTTTGTAGGGTCCCCTTCCAAATCCATAACTAGCCCTCGACCTTTCAGCCTGGACTGGTACTGTACAGGAAAAAAGGAGGAAAAATTAGCTTGGAGTTCCCCCTATTTTCATATAACCAGCACCTTGCTGAACCAACTGGGGTAGTAATGCCATGGCAAAGACACACACACAGCGTGGGGTCCCCCTGCCTTCACATTAACCAGCCCCAAACTGATCAGCCCATGGCTAGAAATTCTTGGAAAGTTGGGACCCCAGAATTAAATTGGGGTCTCCCTCCTGAGGCTCTACCAACCATGAGCATTCCCTGTACCCCTGGAGTCGGTGGGTGTGGGGGTAATGTGTAAAAGACAGTCTCAGCCAATCAGTGGATGCTGCCATAGAAACCATCACTGATTGGCTGGGAGTGTCTGACTCTTAGCAAATCAGCGCTTCACCATCGTTCAGTGCTGCGACTCATGTGGAAATTGTCAGATAACATGTAGCACTATATATAGTGTATATGTCTGTGTGCTTGGGTGTTTGCGTTATTTTGTTTTACCAAAACGCTGGGCTGCTACATCAACTAGGGGACCAAGCACATCCAAGTAGGTAAGTATGAAGCATGAGTGTATGTTTAATAAAGGGTTACAAGTTTGTAATATATCCTTTATAGAGACATACCCCTTTGATAAAACATGTTAGGGCTTTACCAGTTACTCTTCTGATTGACATCTCCACCAGCATGTGGCTTCGCTATCCATCTAACCAGCTACAACATGGTATCAAGTCCTCCTCATTCAGCACCCACAGGTGAGATGTATCCATACATCTGCAACTGAAGGGCTCAGTATTAGAAGTGCAGTTTCGTGATCAGAATTACTACACTGATCTGTGACTCTAAACTACGGCTGGGGTTGATTATCATCATTTATATATAATATATATTTTTATTTTTTACTTCTACATATATTGATGAACAATTAAAGGAAACTCACACACAGTTTTTTTTTCTGAAGAGCATAACCACCCATTGTCCTAATAATTGTGTTTTTAACTATGTATTTTTTTCTAACAATATATTAATTGGTTTATTTTTAAGCAGCAATGCTGGTATTCAGTGTACTTTTTAGCTACAAATAACTTTCATTGATGGCTATATAAATTGTCATATTTGATATTTAAATTTTTTTATTAATTGGAACATTTGCATTATGCTCATTTTTTTAACATATATGGTTTCATATTACCATAGCGCTGTTTCTTTTATCTATTTATTAGAAATACTTACCTAACATCTTCATGCTATCTTGGTCTCAATTAACCAATGGACATTAGGAGAAGTAGGTAACTGCTTTTTGATTTGGTTGCTGTTTCTCTGCTGGTACTTTATTTAATTCTTGCAATCACATGATTTGTACAGGTTGTCATATGGGGATTGGCTCTGGACTGGATTGTTATTAACATCAGCTGCTTTAAATACAGTAGCAATAGTACTTTGTTGATTAATAACGTTTAATTGCTAATGTTCCCATACTCAGCATGTGTTCCCTACTTTGCCTTGTCTGCCCCTGGACTGACCTCTTCTTGTGTACTGGATTTGTTGTAGAACAGTGGGCCTGATTCAGACCCGCTTGTAAGCATCCGCACGCTCGCTCTGAGCGATGGTTGCACAACTGCGCATGCGTATGGTTCGCAATGCGCGTGTGCAAACCAGTCATTGCGGTCTGAAATCATGCGCTCGTAAAACACAGAGGGGCTGCTATTTTGAGTGACAGAATGTGCCGTTTGTGGTGGTAACAGGGGAAGGTGCTTGAAAACGGGGGAGTGGTTGCGCGAACGCAGGCGTGCCCAACGGTCAAAACGGCGTTTAATGGGAGTGCACAACTAGCAAAGGAGCGTCATCGATCACATCACTTAGTTGTCTTTAAGCCTGAACTGCTCGCAGTGATAGCGGGAAGTAATTCCTACCTCAAGCGCTGCTAGCAATTCAGATGCCGTTCGATGTTCCCGATTAATCTAATAAAAATAGGAGATGATGTGATTTGCGAACGGCAAAGGGGCGCCTTGAAAAAATAGTGAGCGCATTTAGCGGATGCTCGTACAGACATAGAGGCGTCCTCACACCGCAAACAGCGAGCGCTCAATTTAAATATCCGGACCCTTTTTGAGAGCGAGCTGCCGCAAATAGCGTCCGGGTCTGAATCAGGCCCAGTATCTGTTATTTGCTTTGTGTTCCTGTTATACAGTACTGCTTACTCTGTCTGAACTGATTGGCAACAGTGACAATTGCCTTGCTTGCTTATTGCCACATTTATTGTTTGCTGCATACTGCCAACTTCTACCAGTTGCATTGCCCACATCAGTAACATTACCCATTACCGCTAAACTGTATTACTCCTTTCCTTTGGAGAATGGAAGGGTGTGCTCTTTCATGGTTCATTTTAGTTAACACACAGGGCGGAATTCAATTGATTTCGCGGCCCGCATCTCCCGTCTAAAGTGACAGGAGATCGCGGGCCGCTATTCAATTGTGCCAGCGTTTCATGCTGATCGCACCCAAAGTGGTCGGGTTTAGCCGCGTAAAACAGCTAACCCCGACCAAAGTGCTGGGCGCGATCGTGAAAAGTGATGTTTGGGCGCCCAAACATGTCACTTTTCGCACATTTCAGCTCTCATCCCCCAGGGGCTGCGAGCTGAAATGTATCGCTTGGCAGCTGATCGCGCCCGACAGGAACAAGAATAGAATAGCTCCGTCGGGCGCGATAGGGGATGAAAAGAATTGAATTCCGCCCACAATGTTGTTAGTTAGTCATAAAATAATTTATTCAATGTAGAATCCAGGAAAATAGGTAAAGGCTACTACTATAGTAGTATAAGGCTACTTCTTCAGTAGTACCAAAAAAGTAATATGTGTGTTATTCGGTAGTACTAAATAATACTAACTATATTTATATTTGAGGAACTGTTGTCAAGGTTGTTGTGACATATTTTCTATTGTCTATGGTACTATTGATCTGACACTGATAGATACCTTCTGTAATATCAGAAACAGAGTACATGATGTAACCTACCCTTAGACACTCTATCCTGGTGGGATAACCCAATAGCTAGTACATTCACCCAAATTTTACCTCTTAATAGATAACTAGGACTTTTCTTGGGTAAACCCTAATTTTCACAGTCATTTTCCCTAGTGATATACAGTATCTAATATGCACTAAAAAACAGGATTATTACAAAATATATTATCTATATCACAGGTTCTCAACCTCGGTCCTCAGGACTCCACACGGTGCATGTTTTCCAGGTCTCACAGAATTACAGGTGAAATAATTAGCTCCATCTGTGGATCTTTTAAAATGTGTCAGTGAGTAATGATTACACCTGTGCACCTGCCAGGAGAACTGCAAAACGTGACCTGTGTGGGGTCCTGAGGACCGAGTTTGAGAACCATTGATCTATATGTATTGAAACAAATTGTAAATAAAATTTTATTTTTTATTTTTTTAGGAACCCTTCTTCTTTGGATCTCCACAAACAGTTCCTTCAAAGGTGAGTTTTAGTAGTAATAATAAGCGGTGTAGCATTATATAAGTATTGTAGCTAAATATTTTTCTTACCTGAATTTTTCCCATAGTTATTTGTATACTATTACTGCAACCCTAATAATTATTCTAAAATGCTATTGCGAATTTCTCACCTAGGTGGCAGATACTCTTATGTCTTTTCAAGTATAGTACCTATATCTTTACACACTCTTGAAAATTATCTTTCTACTCTCACTGAATTTATTTATTCCCTTTAAGGCAGCCTTTAGTTTTAAATACCCTCTTCTTCTCTGGAACAGAGACTTTTAAGTTAGAATTTGTTGATTTCTCACCATATAATTCCATACTTCCCTACTTTTGAAAAAGCTATAAGCGCAATAAAGTGGCCGTGTACTGCTACATCTGGGGGGCGTGTCTTAAAATTGACTTACATCCAAATGTAAATGAGCCCCAAAGCAGTTAGTGAGATCTATTTGTTTATAAAAAAAAACACTGATACGTTTCAGAAAGTGCATGTAGCCATAGGGATCACTGTGCCTTATAACCAATGCAGGGAAATGATACTAATGATCCCATTTGAATGTATTTATCTCTGTTTTTTTATATATATAACAGCTTCATAATGGTTGTAATATGCAGTCTGGGAGATTGCTAGACTCTTCAGGGAGTCAGGGATATTGTTGCTATTTCAGGTTACTATTGTTACTATTTCAGGTAGTCTCCCTGACAATGAGGGAGAGTTGGCAAGTATGCATAATTCTATTATCACACCACATAACTACTACACAAACTGTTGTTGAGTTATGTATGGGATCCCGGTGGTCGGGATGCCAGCGGTCAGAATACCAAGGCATCCCAAAAGTCAGAATCCTGATGACTGAAGATAAGTAGCCTAACCCTAACCCACCTTTCCCACAGCCTAACCCTAACCATCCCTTCCTGCAGCCTAACCTTCCCCTTGTAGTCTAATTTTGACCCTCCCCCCACCACAGCCTAACCCTAACCCTCCCCCTAGTGCTTAAACCTAACCCTCCCCCTAACCTTAATATTTACCGTTGAGATTCTGGCATCGATATTTTGAGTGCCGGCATCCCTACCGCCAGGATAGTGACTACATCCCCAGTTGGTATATGTGTAATATCATACATTTATTACTTTATGTACCAGTATTGTATGTATTTTTATCCATTGGTTCTAATTCACAATTTTACCAAATAAATATCTTAATATATTAAATGGTAAACACAGCTTTGCTATGTAATTCAGTATATATAAAGTAGAAATGATAAAATTACATTAGCTAAATTTTTTCTAAATAGTGATTAATGTTCAGTTGACAATAAAAAGTTAGGACACCATGGAAAATGCATTATAATTCAGAATCACTAGAGTGATAAACAGCTTGTTTGAAGTTGATAGGGATGGATTAGCATTTGGGAACATCTTCCCTCAGTTCTATTAAGTGTCCTTTGCAGGCAGTGTCACTGTGTGTTTCAGGCCAACAGAGTCTTCTTGTTCTATTTGACAGGTTCTCATGAATTTTAATATGTCAATTACATATTCATGAAAGCAATGCAGTAACTATGAGATAGCAGTGAAATTACTTTACACAAAACATGCATTGTACAAATAGTTTTTTCTGCTTTATTTTCAGTATTTACATTATGATGAAATACTGTATTTCTGTATTATAATTTTTGAACAATTGTATATCTCTCTATAAATATATAATAAAGTTCCCAGTTCTGGGGTCTGCCTGTTCATTTGGACTAATCTCTTAAACCACAGAATAGATTTTGATGGGGTTTTCACTATTCTATGCAGCATTGATTGAGGAAGGCTTAGGTGTATGAACCATTCATCTGTGACAAAAGGAAGCTGAACAGTGACTATTTTAGTGAAACAGTCACATAAAAAAATAAATTTTACACCAAGCTGAAGCAGAGTAGCTGCTCATGGTGCTGAAACAGCAGAGTGAGAGCCAATTAGAGCTAGCAATGTACATTGTTGCTTAGCAGCAGCCTAGAGAGTGGAGGGAGTCAGGGAGTGAGCAGGATCACATCTGAGGCAGAATGAGAGACAAACCCATTAAGATGGCCTGATGTAGTTACAGTAGCAAAGAAGGAGCCAGAGGAAGCATAGCTATCAGAAATGTAATAAAAACAACAACCATCAGAATACCATCAAATGATTTCCATTCAATGGTGGCAAACATCAGACCACTACCATCAAATGGTATAAACACTGCCATCAGAACAAAAACATTGATGGTAAGTAACCTTCAGATTCCAATGTCCATCTCTATGCTGAACATGCAGGTGGACTCCAGCCACCACTCCTCCACCATAAGGTTCTCCTTTTCCAGCCTAATGTTCCCACTCAGCCACACACCCTCAATGTACAGGAGACACCTCCCATGGAAGTCAGTGTTGTTCTCGGACAGGGGCACCAGGGCGAGGAAGCTCAACAGTAATCCCAGAAAACATAGGGTACATTGTGCAAAGAGGACATTGTTCATCACCAGGTTTGGCAGTTGGGGAGAGATCCAGTGGAGTCTGCAGAAATATGCACAGATGCCCCAGCCCCGGGACAAACTGCTGACAATGCTTATGGTAGCTGCAATACAAATATCTCATCCATGACAGGACAGTAGATGTGAGGGTTGTGGTGACAATGGTGATCTGCAGGGGGCAGGAGTGAGAAGCAAGGTGGTTGTGGTGAGATGCAGTGGCCTGTGGTGTGATGCAATGGACTATGGTAAAAAGCAGGCGTGAGAAGCAGGGGCCTGTGGTGAGATGCAAGGTGCTGTGGTGAAATATAGGATGCTGTGGTGAAATGCAAGTGGCAGTATTGAGAAGCAGGAGACTGTTGTGTGATGCAGGGGGGCAGGAGTAAGAAGCAGGAGGTTGTTATGAGATGCAGGGGGCTGTGACAAGATGAAATTGCTCCCATGTGAAGCCAAGGTGGGTAGCCAGTATTGTTTAAGTGTAAAAGTCCTGCACAAAAAGTTAGTTTTATATAATAGACACAGGGCAAAATGTATTAGACTGTGTACTGTGTAAAGCGCAGAGATTTTGGCGATAGAGGGGTTTATGTATCAAGCAGTGAAAAGTGCGGAGAAGTGGACCAGTGGAGAAGATGCCCATAGCAATGAATCAGATTGAAATAGCATTTATCAGGTACAGTCTATCAAAAAAATAGATAGGAGCCTTCACTAGTCCACTTCTCCACATTATTCACTGCTTGATACATAGACCCCTTAGCCTCAAGATGTATCACTGCAATTTTTTAAAAAACAAAATCAACCTGGTTTTTCCTTAAACAAAATAGATGTATTAAACTTTGTGGTTAAATTGCAGAAATCTCTGCACTTTCTGCAACCTACAGTCTATTACTGTACATTTTGCCCTAAAGTAGACTTATATCAGTAATTTTGTTTGTTTTCAGTAGGTGTGAGAGGAAGGAAACTCCACATGGATAAATCCCTGGTTGAGAATCAAACTCATGACACTAGGGGGTATATTTACGGGAGCGGAATGATCAACCGCCGGCAGCAAAGGCCAGCAGTTCAAATCCCGACGGCGGAAGCCCAGCAGATGTGAAGATCCCGACTGCGCTAAAGGTAAGTAGAAGAAATTGCGTGTCAATGCAAACTTCCCAGCATCTGGAGATGAAGTCATTTCTCTAATCTGGTCCCCTCCTCCACCTCTCTCCTTGACCCTATAACTCTCCTGATGCCTGTTCCCATCTTGCCCATCTCTTCAATCTCTCCCTCTCATCAGGAACTGTCCCCCTGCATTCATGCATGCCCTTTTCTCTCCCATTCTTACATTCTTAAAAAAGCAATATTTGACCCTGACACTCACTCTAATTACCACCTCATTTCTCTGATCCCCTTTGCCTCCAAACTAATGTACAGTACTTGAGAAGATTGTCTACAACTGTTTTACTACTTATTTTCCTTCCAGTCTCTGCTTGACCCATTTCAGTATGGATGATATCCTCTCCACTTCAGAGAAACTGCCCTCATGAAACTCAGCAATGACATCCTTGTTGCCAATTCCAAGGACCACTACTTTCTCCTCATTCTCCTTGACCTCTCTGCTGCTTTTTACCCTGTGGACCATCATCTCTTCACGCAAATCCTTTATTTTCTTGGTCTTCATGATACTGTCCTCTCCTGGCTGTCATCCTACCTCTCTGACCATTTTTTCTCTGTCTCTTCTCATTCTACTCCACTTGCTCCACCAGTAGGTGTCCCCTAAAGTTCTATTTTTGGACCTCTCTTATGCTCCCTTTATACAATACATCCTCTTTAAGTAGCTCATCAGCTCTTTTGGCCTACAAAATCATCTCTATGCTGATGACACTCAGATCTACCTTCTCTTGGATGTCTCAGCACTTTCTTAAACTTAACATATCTAAGACTAAATAAATAATCTTCCAACCCTCCCAAATTACCTGACTTCCACAATTTCACAAACATCTGCTCTAGTCTTGGAGTTATTCTCAACTCCTCCCTCTCCTTTAAACCACACATTCAGTACATTTTGCAGTACTACCATTTCCATCTCAGAAATATCTCCAGGATCAGACCTCAACTTAGAGGCTACTAAGACCCTCATGCACTCACTGGTCATCTCCCAATTGGACTACTGTAACCTCCTCTTATCTTGCCTCCCTGACTCCCACCTCCTTTCACTCTAATCTGTTCTCAATGCTGATGCCTAGGTCATCTACCTCTCCAAACTTACTACATCTGCCTCTCCTCTCCTACAAGCCCTACACAGGCTCCTCTTCACCTTCAGAAACCTCCTCACATTTACTGTACTTACATCACCCTGTACACTCCCACCCGCCCACTTCTCTCCACAAATGAATGCCATCTCTCCACCCAACTGATTACATCCTCCCACTCTCGCCTGTGCTATTTCTTTCCTCTGGAACTCCCTATCAGACTCTCCACCTCTATACAAAACTTCAAAGGGTATCTCGAGACCCACTTCTTTATCAAAGCCTCCCAGCTCTCATCCTAACCCACTGCCCCATGCTCCTCGCTCACTGTCTTTCCCCTCTATGTCTTCTGTGTATGTCTGCCCCACCCATTTAGCCTAATAGTTACAAGAAAGAAAGTACTCTCTTTGTTGTGGTACTTTTGTGTTAGTGTATTTTTGTGATTAAGATGTAACTTTTATTAAACATCAGAAAAACTTGTATCGAATAATCTTTCCAACACTTCAAAACAGTAAAAAAAAATATCTGATTATGTGATCTCATATGTGGTTAATGACCAATCTGTAGAGTTCAATGTTAACACTATACATATAGCTGTGATTTTTAAGTAGTAAATGTGGATAGGGATCTATCCTTCATATAATCACAATATGATCTATCTACAGTGTAACCTAGAACAAAATTGTTCTCTGTGAAATCAATGTTATTAAAAATTGGCTAAATATTCGAAAACAATTGGAGCATTCTTGTATTAATATCAAACTATGCAACTATGAGCAATTTTAGTTCACAAGATAATGCAATTAGACCATCTATGAAAATCAACCACATAGAACGGTTGCTGAAAAAATGTCATACAAAGATCTGTATCAGCATGAAAATAAACATAGATCAATCCTTTACATAGCCTAGTTACCGCCCTTTAGCTTGTAAGCTCTCACAAGCTCTACAATGGAATACTATGTTGGCATATTATGTGCAATGGATCCATTTACTAATGTAAGTACTGATTTGCAGTAGCAAGCAATTGTGTTGGACCTTATGATTTTTAGCAAATTGTGCATGTGTCACGGCCTGCATACACAACTTCGAGTAACTACAAATGATTCAGGGTCATACATAAAAAAAGTATATGTGAGTTGCATGTGGAAGAAAGGGCCAGAGCACATGCCAATCTGGCATTGTAGGGTCTTTTAACTTAACAGCGTGCTTTTCAGATTTGCAATCTTTTGCGGAAATGGACGGTAGCAGATGTACAATTTAGAACTTCTCCAAGGTACAGTATGTGTAAGTTCAAAATATTGATGATGACAGATGGCATATAATATAAACTTGCTGGAAGGCTAGATTGCTTAATTAGTATCCCAGGTGCATGCAATGCTATGGTTATGCACAGGTATATACAGTGGTTGTACAAACTAATCTAATGCCCTCTTGTTTGCATTTGTTTATTTTGCAGTCTTGTTTCAATCATAGTACTATAAACCTAATACAAATATTTGTATTGTGCAATATTATACTTATAGTAAAATTTCAGCTTAGTAACTGTTTTTTGATCTCCTCCTTCTCTTTTGGGAATAAAAACTTGGAAAAACCATAATCATGTACATTTTGCTTAACAGAGTAAACATTAGTTCTAACATATGTTTCCTCCCTGTTATGCTTGTCATGATCACCTGTAGGGTTGTAACTATAGGTTGTCCAAAATGTCACTCACCAAGGGCAATAATCAAGGTTTTGAAGCAACATGTGGCTCAGCCACTTAGAATTCTTAACTCCTGGTGGGGCTGCAGCCACCTAATGCTGGTGAAGGCTCTGCACAAATTACCCCAGCTTAGACTTCTGCCCTGAGCTCTTCCTCACAAGTGCAGCACAGACAACATCATAATGCATGATGCACTTCTGGCCAACATTATGCTATGAAGTAGGTGGTTGAGTTAGTTAAGTCCTTCACTTTAAGGAGGGGCTCTAGACTGCACAACCTAATAGTAATGAAAGGTGCCATCATGCTGAGATTTCACCTGATACTTTAACACTTCACTGTCACTTTTTTTTCGTGCGATGCCCTGGGGAGGTCTTTGGCTGAGCTGACTTTTGGGGTGCCCTGCGTCCCAGATGTGAACCCCAGAGTGTTAGGACCTGCTCAATGAGGTGACCTTGACGCTGGTGGGCAGGCCAGTATCAGTGGCCATTGATATGCAAACTACCTCTGAAATTCTATATTATAAATTTAAATGTATACAGTAATGATCGCATAGTGCATCTGCCACTCTGTTTTTTGTATAAGTCCTTCACTTTGCCAGAGGTGTTCAGACCTCTAGATATGGTAATAATTAAAAGCAGGGCATGCTTTAACCATTACACATAACTTTGCTGAGAATTTATTTTATCTCCCCCTTCCTCTTACTATCTTTATGTTACATGAGGAAGATACACTGGTTACATTTTTCCATGGTAAATATGGAACTGTGATGGATTTTGGGAAATTATGTTGGTTATTGGTTTTAAATAGAGGGAATATGTCTTATTGTTTATAGTGTGTATGAGACTATGGTCTATAAGAGACAATAATGACTTGCCTTGGCTTTGTATTCTATTATTTGGGCTGTGTGTGCACAATGAAGTTGTGCTTGGGGGCCAGCCTAAAGGTTGGTGGAGCTTAGGGGGTGCTGTGTGGACACTGCTGGGCCCTTGACTGGCCTGACTGCCAGCTGTCAGCAGCAGCACACAAGTCTGGCTCCGTTGATGTAACTGTCAGAACATCAGCAGCTGGCCCACTGCTGCTACACCTCCAGTCTGCCCTATGAATTCAAGTTCCTCTGCAGTTTAAATTTGAATCCCCCCCAAAAGATCTCTGTCTGGCTGCCAACATTTGTACCTCTCCACCCAACCGATGCTGTCTCCTGGGCCACAGACTTTCTAGCCTGATGGCCTCTACAGCAGGGGGTGTTCTTCACACACACGCAGAGTCCATAGGACATCAGTCAGAGGTAAGCTGCCTTGGGGAATATGCAAGTGAGGTGGTGTCATCTGTAAATTTGTTTCTAGAAGGCCACCTGTGGCAGTCCAGTATTGGGGTGCTCTTTACTGTCGGGCATGAAGGGAGCTCTAAGGCATATAAAGGGTAATGGTTTTTAATTTTTATTTCTCCTGTGTAGGCCAAAATCAGTTTTTTTTCCTGTGGGGGCCAATGTGTGTTTTTTTCCACGTCGGGGACAATGCGTGGTTTAATTTTACCTTTTGAGAAGAGAGGTAGTTGATTTGGGGGCGCTCCAAAAATTCTCGCACAATTTGCTAGCAGGCCTGTAGCAGGCCCTCGTTATGCTGGACAGTACTGTATGTAGTGGGCTGTTGAAATTATGAGTTTTAAGTAGCTATACAGGTTAGTACTTTAATATTATGAGTATTGAACTGTTATTCTGAACAGTGACTTTACATGTTTTAAAAAAATTTATAAGTATGATAAATAGGGGAGCCACACCAACTGCCACCCTAAACGCTGCCTGGGACTCACTGGCAGTTGGTGTGGCTCCCCTATTTGAATTTTTTGACTGCACTGCAGCCCTACCCCTGGAGCCACCATTGCTTACCATACAATAAAATTAATACAAATTTTACCTTTCCCTTATCTGAAGGAGGACATCTAGCCTTCTACCCAATAGTTTGTAAGATATAGCCCCTTCCCAAAGATTATTGTATTATATATTTCTCATTTTGCAATGTATTTCTATATATTCGTGTTCACTGAAAAACTGTATTCTTATTTATTTCAAAACTATTGCTCCATAAAGCCAAGCACATTTTGTATAAATTTAGATTCCCTGCATTGAATAACATAAAATATGATTATATAATTTACTGAACTGAAAATAAACTGTACTTATTTATAGGCTATATGTTTCATAAATTTTTACTGCTAATTTAAAACATGACAGCAACTGCAGATTAGCTGTACAAATATTAATAATTTTCATTATGAATTGCTCATATGTGTAATTATTGAATGTAATTGGTGTCCGTCAGTTGTTTTTCATTGTCATTTTATGTCTGCAGATAATTATTCTGTCTCATTTCAGATTTACAATAATTCTACAATAAACATTTAAATTGTGTAGCTGGGAGATGAAATAATATATAAGTATTTATATTAATAAGTGTTTTTTACATAATCTGTAACAATAGGTTCACATACATTACTCTCTGAGGATTAAACACTAAACTTGTTTCGAGGTGCAAACTTACACTAAACACATATAACCTACGATATATTAAATATTACATAGATTGTCATAATGGTGACATTCATTAGGTCGACATGACAGTTTCAACATGGTTGTTATGTTGGCATTGATCATATCTACATGTACATTCTGACATTATGAATGTTGACATTGCTGAATATAGACTTAGTAATTGCATATGAATTCAGCATTGCATGTAAGTTGGCAATAAATTGTGCTCATAACTAAATGTGGATCTTTTGTTTTCAGAGTTGGCCACGTCTGAGCACCATATTATCTCTGTCTGTCTACCTGTAGAAGTAGCTACCATCCATTTCAATCCATATTTGCACCAGCCCTAGCTATGGTGCAAGACATCTGTCTGACATCTGTCTGAATGGTCTTCAATTCCGTCTACATGTCCAATTGGAATTATCTTTATGCCAATGCCCAGTTACACCCATTTAGCTCTACATGTAAGTGTGACTGAGATGCTTACATCTCTGAAATGCCCACAGTTGCTGATATTATGCTCAGCTTGGATGCATTTGTACTGCAATAAAGTACATATGCAGCCCCTATGCTCTGACCAATCAGAGTGCTTCTATTCATTCCTGTGACAGAGTCAGAGAATGATCTGTTATTAGCCATGGGTTCCAATGGAAGCAGTTCAGCTACTGCATGTTTAACTGGGTTTTTTTGTTTTGCCAAGTACAGTACATGGGATGCCTACATGGATCAAATATGACCTTTCCCATGGGATTAATAAGTATTAAAATTGTGAATGATGGGTCTGGGTCTGTGTTTGTTTTTTAAATAAAGTGTTGCCCCACTTGTGAGCTGATTCTGAGTTGTACGTAAAGTGGCTGCATTTGCAGGCAGACGAGAAGCATGAATTACCTCCATGTGCTGATGCGAGAATCCCAATGGCTAATGTGACAGGCAGATCTGGTCAAGTTCAGTCCAATTCAGAATAGGACGGACATAAGCCAAGGTGTATAAATTTGCTTCTGCGCATGTACTGTATGCAATAACTCACCATTTGCAACTATACTTACTGATCCATCTGACTCTAGGGTTACGATTCAATTATTTTTTAATGCACGCTAATTAATGGGCACCCAGTGTTGCAATTAATTTGTTTTTGGGTGACCATTAATTATTGCACTTGTATTACTGAATTAGACAGGGTTTAGCTGTGTAAAATGGCTAAACCCATCTAAAGTCCTGGTTAGGGTGCCGAAACATCAGCAATGCTGGCGACTGTGGCTATTGTGCCTGAATGGTGAAAACAATTGAATTCCCCTATATATGTGTTTTTTCCAGTCTCTCTATTAATATATTTATTACAGGTGCCAGCAGGACATACTGGCCCTTTGGTTCTCCTTGTGTGAGCATGCCCTGGTAGTCCTTAAAATTGGGCATATAGTTTTCCAGGAAAAAACAATATTAACTCCATTAGTAACTAAATAATAAAAAAAAATTAAATGGAAATATGAATTGGTAGTAACCTAAATTGGTTAAATACATGTACTAATAATATTCTGGTGTACTTCAAGGGTCACCTGCAGGAAGTAAATTCTACCCCTGTCATAGAAAAATTGTACTGTGGATTGATGCTCATCCAAAATAATAAATAGAATGTCAATGTAATGATCATAGAAAACTAGAGACTCGGCAAACCCAACTTCCCATACATGGAGGTCTTTGAACTCCGCCATGTATAGGTCCGCATAGCTCAGTGCAAAACTGGTTCCCATGGTCATACCCATCACCTGTAAATAATAAAAATAGAAAATAGTTGTGACTAAGAAGAAAAGAAATTCAGTCTAGTAGGAAAAACACATGTTGACTTCCCAGGTCACCATCACACTGAGACGGTTTGCAATAGCTTCACACCCTAGGTCACAAAGGAAATTAGTGCCTAATGCTTTGACAGCTAATGTAAAGATGGCATTAAATTTTCATATAATTGTTCAAATTTGAGAAAGAAAAATGGGTAGTGTCCACAGGCATTTTAAGAGAGGGAATGGCCCCCTCCTTTCTGTCAGTGCTGAGCGCACTGAGCCCTGTAGATTCTGGCTTCATGCCAGAATCTACTGCACATGTGTGGGTCTCCGGAAAAATGGTGTCCGCACCTATTTTCCTGAAGACATCTTTTCTGCGCATGTGCAGGACACCACCATTTTCCCAGTTAGTTTTTACTGCTCTGCAGTGCAGGTCCAGGACTGCGGAGTACCACATCAGAATCTGCGGAAAGGTAAGTTTTTATTATTAACTATGGGTGCAGGGTGTGCGGTGTGTGTGCCCGCCTAGACCCAGGGACCCATGTGCACTGCACACCTTGTACCCATTATAAAGACACCTACACTATGGTAGTGTCTCAGAGGTGGAAACTAATGAAGACAACATTTGAGGCTGAAGGAAAGAATTCACATAAAACAAAATATTAGAAGTGAGAGAGTTGATACCCAAAATACTAGCATCCTGCCACTTAGTAAACTTACACCAACTCTAGCTGTGCTTTCATGAATATTCTTTCCAGAGAGATGATCCAAACCAATAATAGGTACTGCAATGTCTAGTGATTTCATTGGGAGTCCCATTCTCTGGGTTAAAAACTTAAGTCAATACATTCCTGGCTGCTCCACTATCCATGATATTAAGATTAATCATAGAAACAGAACTCAAAAAAAATCTGGCAGATAATTGGAAGGAATTGTGATACTTGAAAAAAATATACCCCTAGCTGACCTTCCCTATTATCATCTAAGCATAGAAGGTTTCTGTTACAAGTCACGGTCTCAACTTGTATCCTTCAAGCAGCTTACCCAGGTAGGACCGGGTTACTTCAGTTTCTACTGTCACTAGGCGATAAGCACGCCTCAGGAAGTGACATGTCATCCACAGTGCTGCATGATTGGTACTGCCTCCTATTTGTACTCATTGGACTTTTGCCGCCTTGCTAACTATAGCATATCTATGATATCCATTGGCTTGGCTGCATGATCAGCATTCTGGTCCTCCTCGTGGTACAGAATTGGATTTTCCCGAAGTGGCTTCCATGCTACCTCTGGCTCTCCAGCTTCTTCTATGGCTTCCAAGCTGCACTGACACCGCTGTGTTGCCATTGGCTCTCCAAGCTGTAGCACCAACTATTCACTCCTACACCATCAGCTCTTGCCGCACCTTCAGCACATTTGCCACATCAACAGCTTCTGTGCTGTCACCGACTCACCAGCTTCTTCTACAGTTCCCAAGCCAGATCTATATCTCTGTGCTGCTATCGGCTCTCCAAGCAGCAGCATTTACTTCAAACTACCTGAGTATCTACTAATGGATATTGCCGCATCATTGGCATATAAGTTGCACCATCGGCACATAAGCTGCACCATTGGCACATTTGCTGCACCATCGGCTCTCAAAGCTAGAACATACTACCTGTCTATCTTCTAACAGCTATTGCCGCATCATCGGCACACAAGCCGCATCATCAAACGAGCATTCTGACGTTTGGTATCATTATCTGGTATGGCAACTGCACAGCGAGTGAAAGAAGTGCACTGGAACGGGTTGTTAGGACCGCCAGCAAAATCATTGGCGTGCAGTTGCCAACTATTCATGATGTTTATGGGCTTAGGGTTCTAAAGAGAACCAAAGGTATCATATCGGATCCAAGCCATCCATTTCATGAATTTTTTGATAAGCTCCCATCTTTAAAGCGGTTTAGAGTACTTCGGGCACGTACGAGTCGCTTGAGGGTTAGTTTTCTTCCATCTGCTGTGCGCATGTTGAATGCTATGATTGTATCTCTTTAGTTAATTTTAATTTTATTATTTTTGTGAAATTGTTTGTGATAACCTTTACCATGGATTGCTATTCACTGTTTTAAAAAAGTGCAATGTAATTTCGTCTGTCAAACTTGTTTTGCTGATGACAACAATAAATACAATACAATACAATACAATACAATCAGCACAATTGCTTCACCATTGGCTCTCAAAGCCACAACATACTACTTGACTAACAACTAATGGCTATTGCTGCACATCGGCACACAAGCCGCACCATCGGCACATTTGCCGCATCATCAGCTCTCAAAACCATAAACTTATCATCTGACTTATCTACTAATGGCTATCTACACACACAAGCCACACCATTGGCACGTTTGCCGCATAATTGGCATTTTACCACACCATCAGCTCTCAAAGCCATATCATACTACCTATCAACTAACGGCTATTGCTGCACCATTGGCACACAAGCCGCACCATCGGCACCTTTGCCATTACATCGGCAAACTTGCCACACTATCGATTCACCACATCATTGGTTTCCAACGCTGCATTTCACCTACTGTATAAACTCCTTCTCACCTCAGGATTCCAGTTGACACTCCTGTAAGCTGCTAATATTCCTAGCAGTAAGTCCAGATGGCCGCCTAAGTACTGGTGAATTACTTATCTCTAAGGTAACAATGGGCGGTTGTTATTGGTGGAAGTTCTAGATGGCTTATTTGGGTTTATCACTTGGCCTGTATAACATAGTGAAAGTAAGAGTTGTATTGAACTGATAGCTTCTGCTAAAGTGAAACAGAGGCAGAATCCTGCCCAAGTGCTTGCAGTTCAAATTCAAGCTATTGCCCAGAAGGTCCAGGAACTCTCATTGTGTGTTGAAAAGAGCTGTCCTTCTGTGTATCCAGTTCCTCTCCAGGAACATAAGATGAATTTGTTGGTTTTCTGGGGACCCCCGACAGTTTTTAAACTTCCGCGAGAGATGCAAGCTGTACTTCAGACTTCATCCAGTCTCTTCAGGGATGCAGTTGCAATGAGTGGTAATCTCTCTCCTTCAGGGGGATCCACAGACTTGGACCTTCGAATTGCCCTCAACTCATGCTGCATTACAGACCATTGTTGCCTTCTTTACGGCCTTGGACCTATTATATGATGACCCAGATCGGACTGCTCTGGCAGATTCTAAGTTGCATTCTCTCAGACAGGTCAGAAGGTGGTGGAGGACTACTCTTCAGAGTTTCGCAGATGGGCAACTGACTCGGGTTGGAACGATCCAGCTCTATGTAGCCAATACCGTCTCGGTCTTTCTGAGGCGATTAAGGACATACTTTTCCAACATTCACCTTCTAAATCCTTGGATGATCTAATGCAACAAGCCATTTGGATTGTTTGGTGTCTATGGGAACAAAAATGAGAGCAGAACCTTCCCACCAGGTTGCCTCATTCTTTTGCTTGGGTTCCACCTTCGGTTGCAGAGGAGCCAATGCAGATTGGTGCATCCCACCTATCACCAGAAGAGAGAAACAGAAGATGTTCTCTAGGCCTCTGTATGTATTGTGGTGACAAGGGACATAGTGTTAATAATTGTCCACTCAGACCGGTAAAAGGCAAGGCTTAGGTGTTCGGGAGGAATTGCACTTAGGCCTGGCTCCAATTTCCTCCAGAATCTCAGTGTTAGTTCCAGCAGCCATCCAATTGGCCGATACCACTCTGACTACTCCGGCATTTCTGGATAGCGGAGCGGCAGGCAACTTCATGGATTAACTCTTCTTCTGCACTCTGGGTATACCAGCTGTCCCTTTGGATAAAAAATCTGTGATCTGGATGGAGGATTGATTTCATCAGGTCATATTAAGTTTAAGATGCCTCCTCTCCATTTATCTGTTGAAATGTTGCACTCTGAGACTTTGTCTTTTTATCTCCTCCATTGTCCCTTGGCTCCAGTCATTCCTGGTCTTCTGTGGCTTATGAATCACAATCCTGTGATTAATTGTCAGTCTGGAGAGATAGTCAAATGGAGTCATGCCTGTCAAACTCATTGCTTGGCCGTTCCTATTCAGTCAGTTCTACCTGCGGTTTCCGTGGTTCCTCCAGCCATTCCACCTCAGTACAGGGATTACGCCGATGTGTTTTCTAAAAACTTGCGGATGTCCTTCCACCACATAGGCCCTATGACTGTGCCATTATTCTTATCCCAGGTGCCAAATTACCCAAAGGTCAGTTGTGTTCCCTCTCTGTACCAGAGGAAACAGCAATGAGAGAGTACATTGAGGATGCTTTGGCTAAAGGGTTCATCCATCCCTCTAAGTCTCCAGTGGTAGCCAGATTTTTCTTTGTGGGAAGGAAAGATGGATCTCTTCATCCCTGCATAGACTATCGAGGGCTTAATAACATCACGGTCAAAAATTCATACCCTTTACCTCTCATCCTGGTGCTATTCGATCAGCTGTGCCAGGCTAACATCTTCTCTAAGATTGACCTCCGTGGGGCTTACAACCTGACTCGAATCAGAAGTGGGGATGAATGGAATATGGCTTTCAGTACTCACTCAGGGCATTATGAGTATCTGGTCATGCTGTTTGGCTTATCCAATGCCCCAGAAGTTTTTCAGGACCTGATCAATGACATCCTTCGAGAGTTTTGGGGGGTATTTGTTGTCATATATATGGATGATATTCAATTTTTTTCTCAATTGCTGGATGAACACCATCAGCATGTACGTCAGGTTCATCATAAACTACGGGAGAACCACCTGTATGCCAAGTTGGAGAAATGTGATTTCCATGTCACTCAGGTTTCTTTTCTGGGATATACCATCTCATCTCAGGAATTTTGGATGGATCCGGGTAAAGTCGAGGCTATACTTAAGTGGGTCCAACCAACCTCCCTTAAGGCTATCCAGCGTTTCCTTTGCTTTACAAACTATTATCGCTGTTTCATTAAATCTTTCTCCAGCATTGTGGCACCCATTGTGAACCTGACCAATGAAGGAGTGGATACCCAATATTCATCAGTCAAGGTTATCCAGTCTTTTGAAGCTCTCAAGACTGCATTTACTCATTCAATGGTTCTCCGACATCTTGATCCTGACCTTCCATTTGTCCTGGAGGTGGATGCTTCTGAAGTAGGAGCAGGAGCCGTCTCTTGTCTCAGAAAAACCCTTGTGATGATAAGTTGCACCTGTGTGCATTCTTTTCTTGCATATTTTTATTTGCTGAATGCAACTACGATGTGGGAAATTGGGAGTTGCTCACAATTAAGTGGGCTTTTGAAGACTGGAGACATTGGCTGGAGGGGGCCAAACACCAGATTATGGTTCTTACTGACCACAAGAACCTGTCTTACATTCAGTCTGCTAAAAGGTTGAACTCGAGGCAAGCATGTTGGGCATTATTTTTTACCCAGTTCAACTTTCTCATCTCCTTCCGTCCTGGTTCAAAGAACATCAAGGCTGACACCCTATCCAGGAGCTTTGAACCTATACAACAGGTCTCCAGGGCAGACAAAGCTATCATTCTGGACTCCTTCTTCCATTGTGTCATCACCCGAAATCTGGCTGATCTTATTCAGGCCTATCAATCAAAATCACCTCTTGAGAAGCCTTCTGGTTGTCTGTTTTTTCCAGAGAAGTTTAGAAAAGTAGTTCTACTGGATTTTCATGCTTGTTGAGTTTCTGGTCAACCAGGCATCAGTACGACCTTAGAGTTGTTTTCTTACTCTGTATGGTGGCCTTCATTGACCAAAGATGTGAATGAATTTGTCCTGGCATGTGTAGCCTGTGCCCGAAATAAGACAGCTTGGACAGCTCCTTCAGGTATGTTACTACCACCTTCTATACCTAGGAGACCCTGGGCCCACATCACAATGGACTTCATCATCGACCTCCCAATGTCTGCTCGATGTTCCATGACCTGGATGGTGGTGGACCGCTTTAGCAAAATGGCACACTTCATACCATTGCCAAAGCTTCCTTCTGCCAAGGAACTTTCTGGCCTGTTTCTCCAACATATCTTTCGGGTACACGGCTTACTGAGGGATATTATGTCGGATCGAGGAACGCAATTCGTGGCACAGTTCAGGAGAGTGTTCTGTACTTTTCTGGGCATTTACCTTAGCCTTTATTCAGGGTTCTCTCCACAGTCCAATGGACAAACTGAGCATGTTAACCAGTGTCTGGAACAATATCTACGCTGCTATATTTCTAAGTGTCATAATGACTGGGTATCTCATCTACCACTTGCTGAGTTTGCTTTTAACAATTCATGCCATTCTCCATCTTTGTTATCCCCATTCTTTTGTGTTACAGGGCAACATCCGAGGGCAAATGCTTTTAAATCCTGTTTGCCAGCCTCATCTCCTGTCTCCCAACTCCGTCAGATTTGGAGTAAGGTCTATTTAAGCCTGCGGAAAGTATCTCTCCATCAAAAAATTTGGCTGATAAACATCAGAGGTCATGTAGATTTAAGAGGGGTGATTTGGTTTGGCTCTCCATAAAGAACATCAAGCTCCACCAACCTACGCAGAAGTTGGGTCCTAGGTTTATCTGTCCATTCTGAATCATTTCACAGGTGAGTCCGGTAGCCTTCAAACTTCAACTACCCAACTCTCTCTGTATCAACAATACCTTCCACTGTTCCCTACTCAAGCCGGTCTTCTCTTCAGCCAAGTTCATATCTAGGTTCTCTTCCTGGCATGCTTCCATTGTGGTCCACGGCCAACACAAGTTTATAGTGGAGAAGATCTTGGACTGTAGAATTGCCAGAGGTTCTTAGTCCACTGAAAGGGCTATGGTCCAGAGGAGTGCTCCTGGGCAGTTTACCCAGTCAGGACAGGGTTACTTCAGTTTCTCTTGTCACTAGGCAATTGACATACCTCAGGAAGTGACATGTTGTCCACAGTGCTGCGTGATTGGTGCTGCCTCCTATTTGTACTCATTGGACTTTTGCTGTCTTGCTGACTATAGTGTATCTATGAGTTCCATCAGCTTGGCTGCATGATCAGCATTTTGGTCCTCCTCATGGTACAGAATTGGATTTTCCTGAAGTGGCTTCCATGCTACTTCTGGCTCTCTAGCTTCTTCTATGGCTTCCAAGTCTCAACGACACTGCTGTGCTGCCATCGGCTCTCCAAGCTGCATCACCAACTATTAACTTTGCTATCACCAGCTCTTGCTGCACCTTCGGCATATTTGCTGAACCAACCGCTTCTGTGCTGTTACCAGCTCTCCAACTTCCTCTACAGCTTCCAAGCCACACCTACACCTCTCAAAGCCACAACATACTAACTGTCTATCTTCTAATGGCTATTGTAGCACCATCGGCACACAAGCCGCATCATCGGTACAATTGTCTCACCATCAGCTCTCAAAGCCACAACATACTACTTGACACACAAGTCGCACCATTGGCACATTTGCCGCATCATCTGCACATTTGCTGCACCATTGGCTCTCAAAGCCATGTCACACTACCTATCTACTAACGGGTATTGTCACAGAATCGGCACCTTTGCCGCTTCATTGGCACCTTTGCTGCTTCATTGGCAAACTTGCTGCACCATCGACTCACCACATCATCAGCTTCCAAAACCGCATCTCTCCTACTGTATAAACTTCTTCTTCTCACCTCAGGATTCCAGTTGACACTACTGTAAGCTGCTACTACTCTAAGCAGTAAGTCCAGGCGGATGCCTAAGTACCGGTGAGTTACTTATCTCTAAGGGAACAATGGGCGGTTGTTATTGGCGGAAGACCTTGTGACCTGAAGTTCTAGTCAGCTTACTACGGGTGATCAGTGGCAATCATAACAATTTCTGTGTCAAATGCCGCTTCTTTGATGGACACAAAAAGCAAGTTTTAGGATACTGTGCATGTGCAGAAGTTGAATTACATTTTTTATGTATCTCCAGGTAATTCTGATTCGATGGATCTTGGCTGGATCTTTCTTTGCAAAATGGGCATTACTGATCAGCAACTAAGTGGCATCTACTGTATATGAACACATGCAAGAGATCTGTCTCATGGAAGTGTTATAGCTGTGTTATGATATGTAGCTAGAGTTCCATGCTATTCTGAGTTATATGTATATAGAATGGAAGCCTGTTTCTTTCAGATCTCTTGCACCTGTTATGAGGTACAGTAGGTGCAAGTGCCATTATTTACAGAATGATGACAGTTGTGGCTGTGGATGGAAAAATTGTGGGCGGTGGAGCTCCATGCTTGAAGTCATATGGACTTTTACATAAGCCCTATGGAAACTCACTTTAGCATAAGGTAATAAATCTGGCTTCCCATAAAAACTGTCACTTTGCCTTTGACTTAATTTGGGTACACACTGCACAGATATAGCTGCAGATTGAGTGATCTGCAGATACTGTATATCTGCAGATAATGGTCATCCATACACACTGAACGACTATCGTCTGTCTCTGGCCATGGGTCCTGCTGGCTGAGGGGCATGTCCTGCCCTCCTCCTCACAGCCTCTGCTGCATGTGCATGGGCACAGTGCAGAAAAAGTACTTGTCACCACATATTTTTTCTACATTGTGCCAGCCTCTCTCTGCTTTCACATACATACATAATGTATGTGTGTGCATATATATGTATACATTTATAAGCTTCCTTAGGCACTCTTTTTTTCATTCTCACTATAGGGTATAGATATGATATCTTCTTGGAATAGCTAAAACTAAGATTAAGTCCTTTTTATATAGATAGATTTCACAATCATGACATCACTAATTGACCCACATGGTCTTTAGTAGAGAGAGTTCCAATTCATGTGATCACTAAGTGCCATTTTTTGTCACGTTACTAAGGGGTATTTCCTTTTTTTTGTAGACTTTCACATTACGCTGTTGATATAAGCGGAGTGGGGAGTGCAATTGAGGTGACGAAAGGAAGGCACTAGCCACACCTCCAGTGCAGACCACACTCCCACAGCACTGGTCATACCCCACCACATCACTAGTTGCATCTCCTAATGTAGCACACAATATAACCTTTATAAATTTCAGCTTTAGGCCCATGTGGACCTTAATCTACCACAGGAAAGGCTCCAGCTCTGTCCACAGTCTGGAATCCAGTGCATCTCCTGGAATGTAGCCGAGGTCAGGGAAGGCAACAGACAGTGCATTACCAGGGATGTAGCTGAGGTCAGGGCAGGGTTGCAACTGAAGTTGGGGCAGGCAGCAGACAGTGCATTTCAGGGACATAGCTGATGTCAAGGCAGGTGGCAGGCAGTGCATCTCCTGGGATGTAGCCAAAGTTGAAGCATGCGGCAGACAGTACATCTCCTGGGATCTAGCCAAGGTCGAAGCAGATGGCAGGCAGTGCATCACCAGGGACATAGCCAAGGTTGAGACAGATGACAACAGTGCATCTCCAGGGACATAGCTGAGATCAGGGCAGGTGGCAGACAGTTCATCTGTGATGTAGCCAAGGTTGAAGAAGGTGGCAGAGAGTACATCACCAGGGATGTAGCAGGTGACAGGCAGTGAATCTCCTGGGACATACTGTAGCCAAGGTCGGGGCAGACGGCAGACAGTGCATCTCCTGGGACATAGCCGAGATCAATGCAGGCAGCAGACAGTGCATCTCCAGAGATGTAGCTGAGGTAGGTGCTGGCCACTAGCAGTGAATTTCCTGGGACATAGCCGAGGTCAAGGCAGGAGACACAGAGCATTTTGAGAGATGTGGTCAGGACAGGTGGCAAAAGTACATCTCCAGGGATGTAGCTGAGGTGAGGGCAGGCAGCAGACAGTGCATCTCCTGGGATGTAGCCAAAGTTGAAGCAGGCAGCAGACAGTGCATCTCCTGGGATGTAGCCAAGGTTGAAGCAGATTCCAGGCAGTGCATCTCCAGGGATGTGGTCAGGGCAGGCAGCAGAAGTGCATATCCAGGGATGTAGCAAAGGTTGGAGCAGGCAGCAGACATTGCATCTCCTGGGATGTAGCCAAAGTTGAAGCAGGCGGCAGACAGTGCATCTCCAGGGATGTATCCGAGGTCCAGGCAGGAGATAGGCAGTGCATTTTGAGAGATGTGGTCGGGGCAGGTGGCAAAAGTGCATCTCCAGGGATGTAGCCAAGGTCAGGGCAGGCAGCAGACAGTGCATCTCCTGGGATGTAGCTGAAGTTAAAGCAGGCAGCAGACAGTGCATCACTTGCGACATAGCCGAGGTTGAAGCAGGTGGCAGACAGTGCATCACCAGGGATGTAGCCTAGGTTGGGGCAGGTGTCAGACAGTGCATCTCCAGGGACATAGCTGAGGTCAGGGCAGGTGGCAGACAGTGCATCTCCAGGTACCCAGCTGTGGTTGGGCAGGCAGCAGACAGTGCATCTCCTGGGACATAGCCAAAGTGGAAGCAGGTGGAAGACAGTGCATCTCCTGGGATGTAGCCAAGATCGAAGCAGCCAAGGTTGAAGCAGGTGGCAGACAGTGCAGGACATAGCTGAGAATGGGGCAGGTGGCAGACAGTGCATCTCCAGGGATGTAGCTGAGGTCAGAGCAAGAGGCAGTCAGTGCATCTCCAGGGATGTAGCCGAGGTCGGTGTAGGTAATTTCTGGAGCATTATAGCCATTGGTCTGACCAAGTACTTTGGCATTGGTTTCTCCTTATGCATTCAATAGGGTGTGATTAAAGTCTGTGATCTTAACATGACCCTCTGTGGTTAGCAAAATGTTCTCCAATTTTAGGTCTTGGTGAATAATTTCTCTTGACTGTATGCACTGCAATCCACAAACCAGTTCAGCAGCTAAAAATTTTATTTATGTTCACCAATTAGGTCTTTTTCACAAAATCAAACAGCTCTCTTCTGCAATTTGCTGAACTGGTGGGATGCTTGGTTGGGCAGGCAGCAGACAGTGCATCTCCTGGGGTGCAGCCTACATCTATGCATTAGTGCTCAGTAAGGCTGCATAGACGTAGGCTGCATTAGATTCAAAGTGTTAAATTATAAGTGTTATTACAATTTGATAACTAAGATGGAGTTACGCTGTAGATCTTATTAGCCATATGCACACCATGCAAAAACTGATGTGACTTCTTCTCTGAATTTTACAGGTAAATTATCACTACTGCTTCTATCAGATGCTGTTTTATTGATTGCCACAGCACAGCTTTGAAAAATGTATATTAGGTAATTATCACTACTGCTATATTAGGAGCAATTTCTATAAAGGAATTTAGGAATGTATTGTGAATCTGTTATGGACCACTCCAGTCTCACAAATTGTTCATCTTAGACTTTATTACATCCCAATTTAGTGTGTGTTGAGCTCTGGGGGTGGGGTCCCAATCAGTGAGCACAAAGAGACATGTTTGTAACCTTAGTCATTAGTGCTCAGTAAGGCTGCATAGATGTAGGCTGCATTATATTCAAAGTGTTAGATTATAACTGTTTTTGCAATTTGATAACTAAGATGGAGTTGCACCAAAGTTGCACTGGAGGAAAACTGAGGGAAAACATCCTCAAAACCAGAACACTTTCAGAACGACATCAAGCAACATATTTATGTGAATTACCAAAATCACCATCTTCTTCTTTATGAATATCCAGGAAACTCCTTACTGCACTCACTGCTTGGACATTGCAAATACTTCCCTATCTGTGTGCTGCTCTTGTTGATTGAACTTTGCTGATCATAACACTTTGGACTGGATCGGCTTGGTACATTGTAATTTTTGCCCTCATACTACACAATATTTTTTTATTACCTTTTCCAATTGCATCACATCTATCCACTTTAATCATTCATTTAATAACTAATTCCTGCACCCACTACTCACACACCTCTCTTTATATATCACTTTTGGAGCTGCGCTCATACATTAGCAGCACTGTTCTTTTATCTGTATTTTTGAACCTCACCACTAAGCCCTATGCCCTCCTGGATCTTCCTGTTACCTCCAGAGCTGCCAAGAGAAATTCTGGGCCTGGGTACAGCAACATTCTATGGGACCACAGCATGTTGGGCATGGCTGCACCCATTTGTGGGTGGGTCTAGCATGTGAGATGCACCCACTCACATGAGCATGGCATAGCACCCAGCAGCTGGGACTAAAGTATTCACTACTGTATTAGGATTGGGGGACAGTCCCATAATATATGCATTTTTTTATCAGGGTGTATTTAGATGCTAAAATGTAACACATAATAATTAAAGTGCTACAACTTTATTTTGTACATCTCTCATGTAAATAACACATAATCAAAATCTATTTGCTGTCATAGAGATAGGTGAATGAAGGACTTAAGTTTGATATAACATCAGGTCATCTTAAACACACACATTCCGCAGCACATATCCTAACCCACTGCTCCATGCTCCTTCCTCACTATCTACCCCATCTGTTTCGCCCCTGTCTGTCTGCCCCTCCCCTTTAGAATGCAAGCTCTCATGAGCAGGGCCCTCATCCCTCAAGTGCTTCTCCTCCCCCTACTTATATTATCATTTACTCCTAATTCCCCACAACGGCACCTAACACTTGGTTGCTCATGTCCTGCTGCTTGTGTTATGCAGCAATGTTTATAAACCATGTCCTTCTCCTACATGGTTTTGTATTACTATTAACTGTTTTTCTTATGTGCTCATTTATGTACTGTGTAAGGCGCTGCAGGACCTTTGTGGTGCCATATAAATAAAGGATTATAATAATAATTGCTGTTATGAATTGATTTTTCTTATTTTTTACAAATCCAGCAAACCTGTCCCCGCATCGCTATATAGCTGCTTTGCCTGATTTCTTTTTGAGCATCTCTTTTTTTGAAAGGTTTGTCTGGACTTGCCATTGACTGCATCCCTCACCTGGATTTCAGCAATGTCAACGTTTCTTCTGTGTCTCGCTTGCCAAAATCTGGGACATCTGCTGTGTGCTCTTATAAACTGATCTCTTTTCTTTTTTAGAAAACCAGCAAACCTGTCCCAGCCCCTCTGTACACCTGCTACAAATGCGTTGTTTATTCTCACCTCTCCCTTTGCTGGTTTTGCCTGGCCTGCCTCCTTTTCTTTGCGTCTCTTTGCTTGTTTGGTCTGTTTTCCTTGATTGTTCTGTCTCCCTGCTTTCCCGAGGTTTTTTTCTCTTAATAGTTCTCATGTTATGTCAGAAGACAACAATATGGCTCTTAGAGAATAAAACAAATGTCACAAGACGTGACTGCACAGTTTGGAGTTTCTGAAAACAAAGATTCAGGGGTTTCAGCAGGTCTACAAGTAGCTGTGTGATGTCATCAGTAATTACGATATCACAAGCAGCTGCAAAGTGCAGTTGAGATTAGTCCTAAAGGTGACATACATTATGGCAGTTGATGTATATGAAAGTTTCATCCTGTCCATACTGTAAATTGTATAAGATCTAAAGAAAGAGTATTTATTTCCCCTATCTAGAATGTACTTGTGTCCATATTATTACATTAAAATGAATAATTTATAAGAAAGAATACATTTTGGAGATTAGACTGTATTGCTGATAGTATTTATCAGAACAGAGAAGCATTTAAAAGAGCCTTTTCTCAAAATTTTAGACAGTGGGTTCCAGTCAGAAATACCACTGTCTGATCTTTGTGATGCTTCCTGCTATGTATTACAGAAAAAATGACCAGTAACCTACTAGGCTTCATTTTCACTTTAACAATTTGGGGCCTATTTATCATAAACAGCCATTTTGTTGTGATATGTGAGACTTTTATGTCAATAAGTGTTAGATGTCTGCCAGACAGAGATGTGACCCCACAGACCAATAGGAAGCTGCGGAGAAATGATTGGTCTGCACAGTCAGAGTTCTATTGATGCGTTTAGTAAGGAGGTGTCATGAGATCACTGTGCCATTTTTCTTTATTTTTTTCACTTTAACAAGGGGTATTTCCTTGTGTTTGTTGACTTCCACATTACACTGTTGATATAAGCAGATTGGGGGGTACAATTGAGGTGATCAAAGGAAGGCCCTAGCCACATCCCATGATGCAGACCTCACCCCTACAGCACTAGTCACACTCCCATGCAGCACCACACAATAGGCCCTTTGTATATGTCATCTCCAGGCCAATGTAGACCTTAATCTGGCACTGGTCATTCCACCCATAATCTGACACTAGCAATGGAATTCATTGCAATACTACTCTACTGTGCAACTTTCATGTCTCAAAAGCACAATTAAGCTACTGCAGAGGGAATTTCATCAGGATCATTATTTACAGGGCCCGGAGTCTGCAAAAAGTGATCTGCATATAGCAGTATAGAAGATCTAAAACAGATCTATCTGGATATCCTTGCAGTAAAGAAATAACTATCCTGAACCCAAGAAAAGTGGTCTTTGCAGTATAATTTGCAACTGTGTCTGAAGTTAAAAAGCGACCCTCTATTTTCAGAAAATGTGTCTGAAGATCCAACTGAAGTTTGATGAACCTTAATTCCCGGAACATGAGTGCCCTTGATATCTCTTTAATAGACAGGAGAGGTCTTGTACAATGTGTGATAATACTAGAACCTGATGTCAGTGGACAAGTCTCTAAGGCAGTGGTTCCCAAACTGTGTGCCATGGCACCCTGGGGTCCCGCAGGACACTTGCAGGGGTGCCTCAGCTTGGTGGTCCAGCACCAAATCAAATTATTTATGGTCAATGTAATGTAAATATGTGGACAAACAGATGTGTGAACCTGTCCGTCACCACATAACTGAATTTAAGGATGATAGGTTTACTTAATTTTTTTTTTCTGTATTTCTCATTAACAAACATTTGGCCTGGGGGTGCCTTGAAAACAATGCTGATACTCTAGGGCGAAGTGATTCACAAAAGGTTTGGGAACCACTGCTCTAAGGGAATACCTCCCAATAGATTTAGCTAGATTATAATGTTATGCACTTTATAAATTAGCAACATTGGAATCAAATAGACTGAAAAATGCAAATGGATGAAACGGAAAAAATGTCACATGTCACACAATGAAATGTGTTAGTTAACAAATGGGTGCACTTGTGTAGTCCATAAATGGATTCTGCAGGCAAAGCTAATTGTTGAATAGCTGCTATCCTTATAGTCCAGAATTGTTTTAAGCATTGTTAGTAAATAACTCTACTAATAACATAAATTGCACTTGCCTAAACAAAGCACCAATATTTTAAGTTTTGCAAACAGTCAATTTCCTTGGTTTGCATTTAAAGCTTGACATTATTGTGATTTGTTTACTTATCCAAAACAATTTATTGCGAATAATATATTTTAAATATTGCTCCTTGCAAATGTTTTAAGTAGGTCTCTGTCACAGTGGACAATTGTCTATTCATGTCTTAAAAATGGTTATATTTTATGCATGATTCTATTTCTTAGATTACTTGCATGCTTTTTCATGATATACTGAAATATTTATTGTACATAGTATATTATTTGGACCATGATATAGCTGTAGGAGAGGCATTAATAAATTAATATTTGATATTATTTTAAATTAAACATTTTTTTTCTTACTATTTTGCTGTAACCCTGTCTCCAAATATGGGTTAAAGATTTTATTGTGTACCACCCGCAGCTACTTAGTCATATTAAATATCTTATTTCATTTAAACAAGTATATAACATTTTGAACTGTTAATATTATTTAGATTTTTAGAACCATGCTTCTTGATGTGAGGGTCCCTAACACTAATGAACCATATAATTAAAACTTACTTTTATGTTACCTGTAATTATACATGCAAATAAAACATGTTTGCCTTTTAAAGGTGATGGCTACAAAACAGTAGTTTTTGTATCTATTTATTTTATCTGCCTTTCTCCCCTTTATAGTCTACAGTATGTAGAGCAGCAAAATGTTGTTAAACTCTAATTTGCCAGGTTTTGCTATCTGCAGATTATTACTGAAGCCCGAACCAACAGGAAACCACTGAAAAACTCACACTTTAGAATAGATTAGAATAGAACTGAACACGGGCAAGGTTCAGATTTTGACTCCGTATAGGGTTCTTAGAAAGAATTTTGTAACAATGTTGTGTAATGACCAACTTATAGCTTCCTATATGAAGGAAAATTTAGGTGAGTTGGTGGTGCTCCCTAGAGTCAGTAGGGTTGTCAAATTTACCAAAGAAGAGAAAGAAGACTCTCTTTTGTGTCAATCAGTGTGTATTAAGCTGTACCTTTTAGTTTGAATGTTTAAAATTGGGGAGGTACCTGGACAGTCTGTTATATAACCTCTAGCCAACACCCCCTTACCAATAGATCTGAGGTGGGTTGTAACCACCTTTCCTGTAATAACAAGAGAAAGGCCCCTACCACAGACTCCTGCACATCATGCCTGGTTTGGGACCTGAGTCATAAGTAGTCCAGAACTGATTACTTTTTTTCCATGTACCATGTCCTGTTGGAGCCTGACCCCCTCAGAAAACCTGTCCCCTTTTCCATCCCTGAAAGCAAAAGGCTTGAACAGGACAAAAGGTTTTGGAGTGGTTGAAAACAAAAAATAACTTTTCCTTCAGTAGCCAAAGTACTCATTTTATCTAACTCTGGCCTGAAAAGCACATCCTCTGAAATAAGAAATGCTTCAATATTTTTGGAATCTACACCTGCCTACCAATTTCTGAGCCACAGAGTCCATACATGTAGCCACTGCTACTCCACATATGCAAGCGTCCAACTGAGGATCATTAATTGCTGCTTCACCCAGATAGGCAGAAACCTCCCTGACTATATCAACGAGGGATAGTAACTAATGCTCTTGGTAGCCCCACCTGGATGTTTTCCTCCAACTGACCGGCCCTGTGTTCAACTGTTTACCCATCCTGGCAAAAATAAAAAATGGGTCTAAATGCAACTCCAGCAGTCATAAATATTGTTTTAAACATACAATTAAACTTACTGTCTGAACTATACTTCAACAAGGCTGTTTTTGCCAAAGCATCTAACCTAAGTGGAGATTCCCACTTAATAATATCTGCTGCTGTAAGTGGGTACAAGCCCTAAATTTTCTGAAAAAGTTTAAACTTGTCAGGCTGAGCCCAATTGTCTTTCAATAATTCATTAAACTCAGAGGAAGCAGTGAAACCAATGGCCTTTTTCTTTTTAAACAGAAATAATCTTGAACTTCAGAATCATCTTGTGTCTGAAGCATCTGCTTAACAGCTTTAATTAAAGCTTCCACTCCCTGAACATTACCAAGATCCTCTTCTGCCACTGAAGACATATTCTGGTCTGAATATTCCTAGTCCTCTAAATCCTACCCAGTGGATACCGCTGAAGTGGAGCCCTTGTCTGACTGGAATGGACCCAACGACAGTCTCGTCTGGGCCTTGGAGGAAGAATCTGTACCCTAAAACATTTCTAATAAGGATAACACATACACCAACCCATGGACAGAGTGGGACAGTCCCTGCGATTATGCAGGCTCTCCCTTGGGTCTGTCCCCCCAGGTTTTTTTCGGATCATAGCTAGGCATAGAGAATGCTACAGGGGCTTCCTTACTAGCCAGATGCTTCAATAGTTTAATCACTGCTAGAGTAACGGAATTTGTCAGGCTGGCTCTGCAGGATCAATGGTAAAACTGGAGATGGAGAAGCTTGGACCTCACAAGCAGCACAAACAACACCTGGATTAGACTTAGATGTTGATTACCATCTTGTTATGGTTCGCTTTGGGAACATTCCCCTTCTCAGATATAATTACAATAGTAGAAAAAAGGGAACCACATACAGAAAGTATCACAAGTATACAATGAACCCCCCTCTAGACACTGAACAAAGCAAGGAAAAAATAACACTCCCACTAAGACTGCAGGGTTTGAGGAGGAATAATCAGAAACAGCTACCTCACAACCAGCCAGAACAAAAGTCAGCAACAGTATCAAGAAGGAAGGCATTTTATGGCAGAATATCCCTTAGGAAACACCTCCCCCTGGGTACAGCATGCGAGTATTCAACAGGGCCGGATTAAGGTTTGTGGGGGCCCAGGGCAACTACTTTGTGGGAGCCCTTACCAATAAAATGGCATTAGGCCACATTTTGTAATAATTATGACTGTTATGCCACATTGCCCCCAGTATAAACAGTATACCACACAGTGCTCACATTATGCCACACAATGGACCTCATTCAGAGGCGGTCGTTAGTTGCAAGCAGTCGCACTGAATCAGGATGGCCGCTTGCATCCTGAATGGCCGCCTCCTTGTCCTCCTTACCACCCACAGCTTAAC
The DNA here is from genome assembly GCA_031769625.1 of Taudactylus pleione. Classification (NCBI taxonomy): domain Eukaryota; kingdom Metazoa; phylum Chordata; class Amphibia; order Anura; family Myobatrachidae; genus Taudactylus; species Taudactylus pleione. Next base: position 17,111,502 of record JAUIMM010000045.1, on the reverse strand, counting down.
GACCAACCAGGTTTATGGTCAAGATGGTGATCACCATCGCAACCATCGGGGCTTATGACCAGACTCTAAGGTTGGGTCTGGGCACTCATAAGCCCCAGCTGATGATTTCAGTGTGGCCGCCCACAAAACGGTAGGCGTTCGTAAAGGAACGCCTCCATTTTGGTAACCACCCCCCCAGCCCACCTACCAAACGGGGCTAGCTGTCTATCAACATTGACAGCCGCCCCTTTGGTAATGAGCTCCAGAGCGACAGAGTTTCTCTGTCGCTCCGGGGCTTGCGCACGCACAGTGCAGCCGCTACGCGTGCGCAGGCCTAACCATCGAGTCGGTTACGAGTGCATCAGCACTTGCGACTGACTCTGAATAAGGCCCAATGTTCCCATTATTAGTATTATGACACACTATACCACCAGTATGCCACACAATGCCTCCAGCATTAATGTTATGTCCCATTTCCCCTCCCGATGCAACACAATATCTCTAGTATTAATATTATGCCCCACATTGCCCCCATGATGCCCCACAGTAAACCCAGTATTAATATTATGCCTCACAGTGCCCCCCACGATGCCCACACAATACCTCCAGTATTAATACTATGCCCCACAGTGCCCCCCACGATGCCCCACATTACCTCCAGTATAAATATTATTCCCACAGCTTCCCCAGTATTAATAATATGCCCAGTGCTTCTCCAATAAGACATATAATGCCACCAATATTAAAAGTATGCCCCACAGTGACCAAAACTTTAATATGCCGCACAATGCCCCCATTCTCTCTCACCTCATCCTCACTCTTTATATAATATATTTTATTTGTTCATCTTCCCTCAAACACCATCCCTTATATAATATATTTAATTATGTTCTATCTTTTTTATAGTTCTACTCACCCCTGCTGAGTAGGGTGAGTTGTCGTCATGGCATTCCAACTGTGCTGTGATCCAAGCATCCCGCGTCCTGCTCCTCATCGACATCTTGGGGGAAAGACATCATGACATCTCATCCCCCAGTGTCAGTAGTGTGGCAGCATCATCAATGGAGGAGGGAATCAAGCGGGGAGGAGATTATGCCAGCGGGGAATCGGGAGTCAGACAGTGCCATACCACTGCTTCAGTGCAACTGCATACAGAGTGTCGCTTTATAGGGATTATGCCTTCAGAAGCAGTAGCACGGCTCTGAGGTGACATCCGGAAACAGGTGCCCTGGCTGCGCACCTACTCTCTGCTGACTGATTCTGTGTGGGGGCCCCTGCACGACCGCCCCTATTGCCTCCCTATTAATCCAGCCCTGGTACTCAATACAACCCCTTTTACACTTATTGAAGGAAGCCAACACTGACCCTCTACCCCTTCTGTAGCCAGATGCCCCTCTGCCAAGACTCTGGACTCAGCAAAGATAGGGAATGGAGACCAACCGATACCAAGACTCCCTGCATGACAAAAAAGGAATCTGCTTACCTGTCTGCCAAGATCTCCCAGGAGATGCTTTCAGGAGTGTTCAGGAGCTGAGCAGAAGAAGCCGCAATCAAATTATGGTATTGGAGGCTATGGAGACTACAACACAGACCTCATCAGTGGTGGCTGCAGTCCGCTCCCAATGATGATCCATTATTGGCCTACTTCAAATATCAATAGCAGCCAGTGTGAGACACCAAAAAGAAAAAGATTTAAAAATTTCACCAAAACAGTCCCGGCAGTAGCCGGGACCCAATCACCTGGCTTGTCAAGCACTCATAAAAATCTTATGACATATTTTGGGTTTTCCACTGACTCTTCCTGTAGTGAGTGTTGTTCGTGTGTGCAGTGTGGGATCAGGTTTTTGCATTTGGACTCTGTATATTGGATGAAAGCACAAATTGCCATGAACAAATGCACTGTTATATCATTCAACACAAGAATAGTATTAATAATGAAACATACATTACAATAGATCTATATATACATTACTTCCCCTTTTTTTCTCACCTAGATATCATGGTGGTTTTGAAAACATGGTGTCATGTTTGTGCTTGTCTTTGAAACTAGTAGGCAAGATGTGAATGCTGGTGACTGAAGGCACTGTTGGAACAGCCGGAGTCTTTATGGGAACCAGATGATTGATGGTTGAGGTGCAGGTGGATGGTGCAGGTGGATAGGATAGAGAGTCTCTGTACTTTTACCTGGCGGACACTAGATCACATGGAACTTGGAGTAGATCTGGACAGGAACACTGGGTAACTGGAATGAGACCAGAATGCTGAATAACTAGAATGGAACTGGATTTATGGATAAATGGAATGAGATTGAATACTGAGCCACCTGAATCGGACTGAAATACTGGAGTCACCAGAATAGGATCAGAATACTGGAGTCACCGGAATGGGAACAGAATACTAGAGTCACCAGATTAGGACTGGAATACTGGAGTAACCAGAATGGGACCGGAGTACTGGAGCCAGTAGTGCAGCAAGGTGGTAATTGCACTTGGAGTCTCTAGGCAAAAATAGGAATCTGCAAGAGCTCACAGAAATAGCACACAGCTAGGCTGTGGATAACATTGCACAGGCAAGTGCTGTGTGCATAGAGAATCCTTATATACCCCAGGCTTGTCAGGGATTGGCTGCAGGCATCATGTGACAGCATATTGGTCTCCTCTTGGTGGATGGACAGTCACCTGATTCAGACTGTCATGGCTGTGCCCAGCAGCCAGTGCTGGTGGGGATGCAGCACATGAAAGCCAGTGAGTATGTTGGAAGCTGCAGGGAGAAATAGCTGCCGCAGATGGACAAATGTCAGACTGACTCACAGGATGTCTGGTATAGAGCTGGAGCCCGGAGCGGGGAACCAAGTAAGTGACCTGGTGGCTGTATCAGGTGTGGTTTGTGACATATGGCCTGAAGCTTGTTATCTGAGAATTTGCATTAGTTTTACGAATACAGAGTTTTGACAGCGTATACAACAAAACAAGATTTCCTGTATAGAAAACAATACACTCCGGTACCAGTATCATGGGGAAGAAATACAGCACTTGAATTGAGTGTGGAACAATTAACATACATACGTTTATGAAGAGCTTCCGACATTCTTGGATTAAGGAATAACTTGTGATTACCGACTGTTAATACTATTTATAATATGCACTTTTGTAGGCCTTGCTTTCTATGAAATTTCTAAACATTGATAGACTGTGGTTTTTTTTTCTATTTGCACGTGGCTAATGAGAAATTCAGGGTATTGATGGGGGTTGTTGATAGGGACCTTAAAGAAGAGTATATCTGTCTTGTAATTTTGCTTAATGGTATTCATCAGGATAACTAAAGTTTATTTTGATTTATCTTCTTTTTCTTACAGTTAATTGTATAAAAAATAATTTCAATTTGTGGGATTTACAGGAGTCTCCAAGATGCATTGCTGATGTTCTATATAGTATGCCTGATCATCATGTTATGAAAGCAAAGCCAGGACATCAATGCAAGAGCACAAAAACATACTCAACTGAATGAGGTCACCTTTTAGCAGTAGACGGCAATCAAAATGTAATCAAAGTGTAGACTAAGTAAAAACGTTATGTTTATTTTATATATTATATTATATAGCAATATTATCAACATAAGTCTAATATTGTCAATATGAGTTTAATATGCAAATGTGTCTTTTTGCGCATACAAAAATATATAATTCTGCACTGCAATGTGAGAAAACAATAAAAATAACTTGAACAAAGAAAAACCATGGTGTTATGTCCAGGGAACATTACACACACCCAAGATAAATACAATACACTCAATTAATAAAATAGCAGTTTCCAACATTTGAAAATCAGTGGGATTAAAAAAGTAGAGAATAAATCACAGTTTAAATCAAAAGCAAGGAGCAATACAGAGGTTAAAATTATGAAATGGACTATCACAGGAGAGCAAAAACTTTCCATGCAGTTCTCATAATAAAAAGAGAAGTGGATGAAAGGAGTAACATGGTACCAGTGGATTAGAAAGGGACTCTATTACTAAGGACCTTTAGGTTATACCAAGAAGTAAGCTGAAAACATTTCCCCTAGGTTTCTTAAACAGCAGAGGAAAAAGTATGGAAATAAGGTAAATTTCTCGACCATCTTTTCCCGATTTATAGATGCTTCTACCCAATCCAACATAAAAAGATGTTACATTCTTGGAAGTACTAATGTAATAACGGAGGGGGGCCTTGCGTGATCCATTGTGACACTATAGTTTTTTAGCTGCTGTCGCTAATTTACACAGGACACACACACTGTGACAGTAAAACTTTCATACTCACACTCACAAATTAGTTAGAAAGGCAAACCCCCGGCTCTCTCATCCAATGAACCCTTCCCTCCATCCACTTCAATGGTGGGAACTACTCATGACCGCTAATAGCCTAGCTGTTGATAGACAGTGTTATCGCACACAGCCAATCAGCGGGTTGCTTTTAATTTAAGTGACTGCTTATTGGCTGGTGGCTCGCCAAATTCCGGGAATCACTTTGCTCCCAACATTTGCGGAGTGCAGCTATATGTGTTATGGATACCTAATTAAAACCTCTATGCAATCCTGTCTATACCTTCTAAAATCCTGCCTATACCTTCTAAAATTGTCGCTATTTAGTGTAATGAGTCGCACAGTAAATAAATGCCTTCAGACTTTGAATGTGGTTCCAAAGCACAAAAGTTATTATTCATTATAAAAACAGATGGTTACACGCTGTGATCTAAAGACAATTAGCGCAAATAAATCATACAGACCAAAGGTACAGTTGTTATATACGCACGCGCTCTGGGCCCAGATACCGGCATCAGCATTAGAAACCTCCGTCAACAGCACAGCAAGAAGACTCTCGATTGGGGTCAGAGAGCGCACATATATACTCTTTCAGGGATTGACAATACAATAGACAAGTTTGGCATAATTCCTTTGGTTCTTCTTAAAGGTGTTTCTGTTACAGGATAGTTTATAGGACAATTTCAAATGGACACAAACAGCCTCCGACAACCCTTTGTGTCCTTTTTCCCGCTGCATGCTAATCTAAGCTGCTAACATTACAGAGTACATTTTAATGTTTTAACTCTCTATAGTCCATAGTTTGCAGACGCATGTTCCGATCTTCTCACCGATGATACCGGAAATCTGTAGAGACACAGTGGATCAGTACAACACCACACACGGTCTGCTTACCATGTACTAAACCTTAGATATCAGATAATAATGTATTTCACAACATTAATAATCACTGAATAAACCTTGAATATTACACTTTAATACTAGGGAACCTTTCATGTAAGTGTGCAGTGTGTAGGTATTGGGGACTTGGGAAAAGACGCCAGTTAGCATTGTGCGACTATATGTTTTGTGGAGTACACTATAGTGCTTGTTTTGCAGGGATAATTATTTTATATGTTTTAGTGACTGTCTGTATTTACATGGTAAGGACTTTTAACTTCTTTCTATTGCGTGGGAATCGCACGATGCTAAATAATAGCATCGCCGTATGTACTTATAATGGCGAGTTTCACTAAAAATGGCTCTGGGTGGCCAGTTACAAAATGGCGTCTCATTGCCATTCGCAAAATGGTGTTGCGCAGATCTAATTTTAAACCGATCTTGTCTCAGCCAATTATCCAGCTTCGACAGTCCACCCTTTGATAGCAAACAACATGCTATCATACTCTGATTTTAAAATTAATTTTAAAGCTTACATTATGACATATTATTTAATGTTATATTATGGGATGACACAAGGTGGTTCTTAATCCATCAATAATGTGTTTCTAAGAGTGGACATAAAACTACCTCTATATGCACACCATGGATCTTGGGAGATCATGGGAAAGATGTGGGGATGCACCAATCCTATAAAGGAAATCTTGAGGGGGAATAGGGACTTACATTATTTAAGATGTTTTAACATAAAATTTTAAGAACACATTTTATGCATGTCTAAATCTTATACATTATACGATGGTACCTTCTAGTGCAGTTCTATATTTACCTCAATATTCATATTGTTACAACTGACCACCATCATAATTTCATTCTTTCGGTTTACCTTATCTTTACATTTTGCACACTTCAACACAGTAGGAACACACCTGACATATGCCAATTACTAATTAATAAGAGGTGATATCTGAAATTATTCACCTCAGGGTGCACTCACGTAGACATAAGGATACATGTAATACAATAAAATATTTTATTAAAATTACACAGTATTAACATATAAAAAACATTTATAAATCAGCATCTAAATGGCCATTCTCACATGTTCATCATAATGGATCAATAATAGCATGTGTGAACAATCAAATGTCCACCTTTATAAATAAGTATATTGATCTCCTTTAAGGTTGTAATTATGTCCAAATAGAGCAATATTGCACTCACGTCCCATCAATAATTGTGCTCCTTATTAGGGGGGGTAATGAGATTTCCAAAGCAAGTTTCAGTTGTTAAATGTCCACTCCCTGAAGTTTGCCAATCAACACTCTCTGCAGCCAACCAACAGGTGATTCAAGGTAGCTATTTCAAAGAGGGTGAAGATTTAGTGGTACAGTCTCGGTATATTTACCCAGCTCTCCTCTCCCTGACGTCTGTAGGGGCAATGCTGGTCTGAAAAGCTGCTGTTATCTTGCTATTGCAAAGGTGTAAAATCCCTTTCTCGGTATGGTTGCAGGGGGATAGATGTCTGTGTGTGCTCTCACCTCACACAGCAGGTTCCCGTTCTCACTGCAGAGCCACGGCTTGGGACAGGAGACAATGTTGTAATCCGGATATGTGATTACAAACCGTACGCATGCGCAGATGTGCGAACATCGCTCGGAACGAACGAGCGGCCGCTTACGAGCAGCTCTGAATCAGGCCCTTAGTGTATATTTATACCGGAAGTGTCTTCCACCTGACCTAATTTTGTTTAACAGTTCATAATTCATAGGCTCACGATCAGCTCTTTGTGAGAAAGTCATCGTCTGATTATTTCCAGTCACCTCCCAACTTCCTGAGTCATTGGAGTTGGTGATGTTTAAACATAAAAGTGTTTTATCTGCTTGGTACTGGTGGAGCTTAATATTTGGTTTGGTATTAAGAAATTTTCCATCCAGCATCTTCCCTTTTTGCAATTCAAAAATTTCAGAGATACTTAACGTGAAGGGCACTAATCCTACATTATGTTGTTCTTGGGGCACGTGAGAGCACACCCAACAGTCGGTTTGGTTCAAAATTTTGCCCATCATGGTGTGATAATCCTCTAAAAGCTACCCACCCCAATACTGATTATACTTGGGTTGACACCTTTGGATGCATCTCTCATCAATTACGGACCCACAGAACTCACACATACAATAATCCTTAGACGATAGACCTTCACACTGTTCCTGAGTATCCAAAATAGCAGATCTCTTAAAAATTACAGTACTAAGAGTGGTCAAACACTCCCCTGATCGGCATAGCACTCCTCCTTTCAACTCCACTCCATCAATACTGCCATCAGCTCCCATCTCCTCTATCATTCCCCCATCACAGAAACCAGAAATCCCCGAACAAATCAGGATGATAGAAACTCTGGAAGAGAATATAAAAATGAACACAGCAGACCAGTCCATTGCTGCAGCAAGGACCTGCAAAATTTCTTTAGCTCAGATATCTCATTGCAACCTTTTAACCTTCCCCAAACAAGCTTGCGATCGACAGGTCCACGTGATCAGCTTTGTCTCCGCCTTGTTTCTCCACCGGTTGGTTGACCTTCTTGCAGTGAGTGGAATGGACCCAGGTATCTCTCTTGGCCACCTTCAAAGATGTGGTTCTCATCAGAAACACCTGATACGGACCTTCCCAATGATCACTCAAACAACCTGAACGCAAGAAATATCAATTGTTTGGAAAGTCATCATTTGTTCAGTTGGTACATTCATTTTTAACCCTGCTGCCCATTTTGCAGCTTCGTCTGCCCTGTTGTTGCCCAGTGACACTGGATCATCCTCACATGTATGGGCTTTACACTTAATTACTGCCACTGCCTTTGGCAATTGGATTGCTGTTAGTAGTCCTTTTATATGTTTGGAATGTGCAATTGGTGTGCCTGCTGCTGCCATAAATTTTCTCAGATGCCATAAGGCACCGAAATCGTGTACTACCCCAAAAGTGTACCTAGAGTCAGTGTAGATATTAGCAAATTCTCCTTACGCTAATTCACACACTCTCTTTAGTGCCACCAGTTCCGCGACTTGGGCTGAGTGTGGTGGTCCTAAAGGTTCGGCTTCTATAACGTCCTTGTCATTTACCACAGCATAACCTGTACATATCTCTCCAGTGTCAGTTTGTCTATGACAACTCCCATCCATGTAAAATGTCACATCTATATTTTCTAAAGGTGTATTCCGTATGTGAGGTCCTGCAGTAAAGGTTTGATTCAGATATTCCATACAATCATGTGCATCAACATACCTGCAGAACTCACCTTTCGCCAGCGGCTCACCTTTCTCCACCCTTTGTGCATCATGTTGCACATATGGTAAATATGTAGCTGGATTTAACATACTGCACCTTTTGATGGTGATGTTTGCAGGTGCTATTAAGGCTAGTTACCATTTTGTGAACCTAGCTGAGGAGACATGTCTGGTTTGGGCAGAGTTTAGCAAAGCAGATACAGCATGGGGAGTATAGACAATGATATCATGGCCTAGTACCACATCCTCACTCTTACTGACCAATAGAGCTGTTGCTGCTACACTTCTTAAACACGTTGGGAGTGATCTTCCCACAGTGTCCAATTGTAGTATGCTACGAGCCTACTGGCATCACCATGTTTTTGTGTGAGGACACCTGCTGCACAACCATCACCTTCCGTACAATACAAATCAAAAGGTTTTTCATAGTCAGGTATTCTCAATGCAGGTGCTCTTGTCAGACTATCCTTAAGTACAATGACAATCATTCCCCTGGGATGAGTGCTATCTTTCATATTTTCTAACCCAGTGTACTGGGTGATAGCCTGCAGAGCTCGGTTACAATAATACTCTGCAGATTCACTCTCTTTTTGTTTTATGGTGAAAATTTTGCTCCAGTTAACTACTACTGGAAAATATACACCCAATTGAGTTATAATGCGGGAAATGTTACTTTGGTTAATTTCGTCTGTTAAGGGAACATCTCCATCCAATACACAATCCATGATAATCTTTGTCACATCGGTATTGCGTGGAAGACAAGCCCTTAACACCACTCGCCAATCTTTATTGGTTGGCTCGTGAGCACTACCCAAATTTTTCAAAAATCTTTGGCATTTGGCTAATTCCTTTTTAGGATTAGGGAAATCATTCATTATGTAATTTAGCTCTGCTCTTTTCCAAGGACAATGCATTGCTACCTCCCTTGTGGGCACTACACCGTTCGCATTCCCATTCGGAACAGTTATTGTTCGGATGAGATGCAGACCGGCCGCACTGCTACTTTTGACCTTATTAACTGGCTGGGGATTTAGTCTATTACTGCTACGTATAGGGTTAACAACTTCCTCTACAGGTGCAGTGGATGTTAACACTTCCTGTACTATCACTGATGAAGATGGCAGCACCACTTGTGCTTGTTGTGGTGGAGCATCCAACATGTGTACAGCATGGGAAATGGCAGACATAACAATAGGTTCATCATCCGCATCATAAAAATTTTCTTTATGGTTACTTAAGAGAGGGTACAAGTTACTTGTTACATTTTGATGGTTTTTTTCAACAACTGTACCTGCACCCCCATCCGCATAGGGCGGCGGTGGTGCGTGTGAACCACTGGCAATACCTTCTGCAATGCTACCTTGCTGCACGTGCGCGCTATCTCATGGCGCGCATGCACAGCAGTTTAGTGCTGCATGTGTACTCTCCGGTAACGTGCTCGCGACGCTAGTTTGCATCGCATGCACACCTTTAAGCCACACATCCCCCTCATGCTGCCATAATTTTAAACACTCATTATATTTTACCTTTTTCATTCGAGTGCACACCATACAGATGCCATCTTGGACATTGTTTAATACCTGCTTATCAAAGCTGCCAATTGTGGGAAACGGTCTAACACTCCTCATCATCATTTTAAACCATACATCACAGTACCTAATTGCGCACCGTACTTAGTATGCATAATATGGCATGCCGACCCAAATGGCGCTTCCAACAGCAGCACATCATCTAACATCTCTACCGTTTGCTTGGCCCCCATCTGGGAGAACCCTAAGTTTTTCATTAGAGATTTAAACTGGTGAAAGACAGTCAAGATACTTTCACTTACCTATGGAAGAAAGTCTAGATGCCTCCACTCACCTATTCCCTTTTTGACTACCTTTCAACTGCTAGCATGTAAATATTCCAATAATACTTACCCTTTTCAGTGATTTCGTCCACCCTTTAACCAGTTCACAATCACAATTTAGCCAAAACTGTGAGGTTCAATTACAATGCTCAAATAACCCTAACTGATCACTGAATACTGTAATCACACTGGGAGCCGAACCTACAACAAAGACAACAGATACACCTGCTTATGTGTTAGAATGGTATCTACTACCGATCTACTAGGCCAACCCTTGCGCCTAGCACTAAATGGTCCTACAATACCCTTAACTAGGGAACATGTTACCCCTACCAACAAATACTCACTGTTATACACCCATTTCCTGTGCAGAAAAATACACATTTTCCCAGATTATGGAAACACTGATCAATGTATTTACAACAATGCTATCTATCAATATCGCCGTGCAGTCTCAACGGCTTTGTTTAAAACACGTTGCAGCAATACCGGAAATACGTATACGCTATTGTGCGACTAGTCGCATACACAATAATGCGACCACTACACAACATGTAATATGACTTTTACACTCTATTGCGACTTGGTCGCATACACAATAATGCGACTTCCCATTTTTAACAAACAAAAAAACTATCAATGAAGGAAAACAAACTTTTTCCTCCCTCATCCCTGGATTCTCAATCAGTGCTCCTAAAGCCACAATAACAGGTAACGGACTCTCAGCAACAACAGTGGAAGCAGATTTCGAAGGCACAATGTGTTCTCCTGCTAGGTGCCTCCACCCTTTTGCTGAGAGATCGCTGCCGAGTGTTACCAAGTGACCGGTAGCATGATAAACACTGTGAGCCCCCAACTATGGATACCTAATTAAAACCTCTATGCAATCCTGTCTATACCTTCTAAAATCCTGCCTATACCTTCTAAAATTGTCGCTATTTAGCGTAATGAGTCGCACAGTAAATAAATGCCTACAGACTTTGAATGTGGTTCCAAAGGACAAAAGTTATTATTCAATATAAAAACAGATGGTTACACGCTGTTATCTAAAGACAATTAGCGCAAATAAATCATACAGACCCAAGGTACAGTTGTTATATACGCACACGCTCTGGGCCCAGATACCGGCATCAGCTATACTAAGCTGCTAACATAACAGAGTACATTTTAATGTTTTAACTCTCTATAGTCCATAGTTTGCAGACGCATGTTCAGATCTTCTCACCGATGATACCGGAAATCTGTTGAGACACAGTGGATCAGTACAACACCAAACTCGGTCTGCTTACCATGTACTAAACCTTAGATATAAGATAATCTTTATTTCACAACATTAATAATCACTGAATAAACCTTGAATATTACACTTTAATACTAGGGAACCTTTCACGTAAGTGTGCAGTGTTTAAGTATTGGGGAATTGGGAAAAGACGTTAGTTAGCGCTGTGCGACTATATGTTTTGTGGCGTACACTATAGTGCGTGTTTTGCAGGGATAATTATTTTATATGTTTTAGTGACTGTCTGTATTTGCATGGTAAGGACTTTTAACTTCTTTCTATGGTGTGGGAATACCACAACGCTATATAATAGCATCGCCGTATGTACTTAAAATGGCGAGTTTCACTAAAAATGGCGCTGGGCGGCCAGTCGCAAAATGGCATCTCATTGCCATTCGCAAAATGGCATCATGCAGATCCAATTTTAAACCCGATCCTGTCTCAGCCAATTAACCGGCTTCGACAGTGTATACACATATTGCTGCACAGGTCTGGCATGGATTGGGTTATTCATTTTGTTAAACCCCTTTGATGCCTACTTTACAAGAGGACACAATCTACACCAGGGATAAGGTGAGTATGTGTAATGCACTATACTGTACTGTTTTATAGCGGGTCTATGGGGATTGGGTAATCCGTTTTTGTTTTCAGAAGAACTGGAATTCTACTTGGAGAAGTGGGTCTAACCTAAGTATGTAGTGTGAGTATGAGACTATGAGTGTGAGGGTGTGTGAATGTGTAATAAAGGGTTAAATCTTTTGGTGTGTGTGTGTCATGTCTTTACAAGTGCCACAGGGCAGGCTTGTAGACCTGTAGTCCCACTGTAAGGAACAATATTATTTCTATCTTTAACCTATAACCCCCACACCCACAGCCATCTAGTTGATCCTCAGGAGGGGGACCCCATTTTATTTTTGGGGTCCTCACAAAGATTTTCAGCCCTAGGCTGACCAGTTTGTCCCCACAAAGATTATCAGCCCTAGGCTGACCAGTTTGGGGTTGGTTAATGCTTTGGTAGGAGGTTTTAACACTATGGCATTGCCACCCCAGCTGGTTCAGCCTGATGTTGGTTATAGGAAAACAGGGGGAACCCCACACCAATTTTACCTATGATTTTCATGTATCACAATGGGTTCAGAGGTCCATGATTGGTTATGCTTTTGGGGAGGGACACTATATTTTTTCTTAATTTTTAACCCTTTATTTCACCTGTAACACACAGGAGCACAGATCACACTAATCTCACAGTTCACAGTATTGTATTCCTGTCTATGGAAATACTATTGGGTTGGTTGGATGGTCTATTGTTTTCTATTTGCATGTTTGGTTGTCTATTTCTGTGCAGGATTGTATTTTTGTACTTGTGTTTACTTTTAGTAAATCTCTGAGTTTAAAAAACAGGGAAAAATCTAATTCAATCTTGGCCAGACTCAATTCTTAGTAAATATACCTCTTAGGGTCTGTGATATCACAAATTCCTATCTTAGCAATCGTACCTGAATTTAATAGCATTGTGTGGCCACCATCACATTTTGGAGTAACTTGTGTTGACGAACAAGTTGCTATCTCCTGGTCCAGTATTACAGTGTATGCAAGCAACTGTAGCACTCAATACACAGGTGGCTGATTGTTGTGCATGTCACTGAGTGGACCAGTCTCACGCTAATGTTACTGATACAAAGTGCAAGGTAACTGCAATGCTACTGATAGTCTTAGTTTCTAATCAATACAGAGTGGCTATGCATTGATTTATCAGATTATGGGAATGCTAATGTGGGGTTGAGCAGCACATGTCAAGTAGTTACTGACCGAGACATTGAGGATGCTACAGTAGAATTGCAACAGGATAAGGGCGATATTTGTGTAGCTGACACAGGTGCTAATGAGGATGTTGTTGATAAGAATGTTGATGGTGATGATGTTGTTTGTGTAAGTCAGGCACCAGTGGAAGCAGTTCTTGCCCATGATAAGAAGAAAGCCATTGTTATGCCTGGGCATAAAATGTAAAAATCCACCTCATGTGTGGAATTATTTTTACCCAAATCTGGACAACAAATGTCTTGCCATCTCTAGCATTTGTAAAGTCCCAGTAAATAGAGGTAGAGACCTTAACCATCTAGGAACATCCCCCCTGCTACATCATTTGCAGTGCATGCTTGAAAAGTATGGCAAAATCAGAAACTTATGCTAAAAATGTAACAACAAGCGTCCAGCATCAGCTAGCTCCCTTCTCTGTGCTAGATCCAAGCACCTGAAATCTCCACCACCAACACCTACAGCATTGATATCCTAGTCCTGCATCCAATGTGATAAGGCTAACTGAGTGCTCCACTACCCAGGATTCCTCAGAAGAATCCTTGAGTGCTAGGCCTGCTGTTGCTGGTAGGGGTGAATCTTTATCCCAGAAGAGGACCAAAAAGACTACTACCAGTAGTAGTTTTAAAAAACAATTGACTATAAACAATCCTTAGATAGAGAAAGCAAGTATGACAGCTGTCATCCAGTTGCACAGCAGATCACTGATGCCATAACAGTTATGCTGGTATTAGATCTGTGTCCAATATCCACCATTAATGCAGTGAGTTTTAGACAGTTAATTGAGATTATGTTTCCCTGCTACCAATTTCTATCTAGATCCATTTCACTAGAAAAGCAATTCCCCATCTGTACATAGACATTAAAAAAACTTAATTAGTGGCCTCTAATATGCCATTGTACCCATTGTCCACTTAACCACAGATATGTGCACTTGTGGAACAGTGCAAACTAAAGATTGCATGACTGTGACAGCCCACTGGGTGTGTGTATTGCCTTCAGCAGCTCCAACGCCAGCAAATGCCAGGCTACTCTGTATCTTAGGCTTCACTAAGAGGTCTACTGGTTTCAACATTTTAGAAAAGCTCAGGGAAATCTTTACAAAATGGCTTACCCAGCTTGGACTCTCCTTGTGTTTTGTGATTTCTGATAATGCATGAAATATTGTAAGAATATTACTGCTGGATGATTTTGAACATGTCCCATATTTTGCTCACACAATCAATTTGGTGGTGCCCATTGTTTTTTTAAAAATGACAGGGCCATGCAGGATATGCTATTTGTGGACATCTTTGGAATTCAGCAGCTGCATGTAGAAGATTGCAGCACCTGCAAGAACAGTTTAATTTGCCCTGCCACAAGCTAAATCAAGAGATAGTAAAAGCTTCAGGTGGTGGAGAAACAGCAAAAGCCATCCAAATCTACACAGCGAGCCATGACATAGGTAGAATGTACCTTACTCTAGCACAGTGGAGAATACTTTTCATGCTGTGCAAGGTGCTGAAACTCTTGTCACCTGTGAATTGAGTTCAGACACTGCCAGCTTGAGTCATTGAGTCAGGTGATTCCCATAATTAACCTTTTGTAAAAGCAGCTCGAGAAACTGAAGGAGGAGATGAAAGTAAGTGAATCTGCTATGTATGTCAGACTTGCAGATCAAGTCCTTTATTCCCTTCGCCAGGTCCAAGGGTTGTCAGCATCTTAAAATTGGATCAATAAATTTTTACGACCGTGCTTGATCATAGGTTTAAGTTGTATGATATGTCGTTCTTTCTAATGGATACAGATCTGAAGAGATGCAAAGAGCTGTTGGCAAGCAAGTTGTCAGCTCAAGTGGCACGTAACACAGCAATGTCTACTCCTTCAGTTTCTCTGACAACTGTGGCTGCCAGGAAAAACTAAACTTTCCTGAGAGACCCACTGGTGATGCAGATGAGTCAATACAACATTTTGACATCTGGTCAGGTCTAAAAGAATTGCAAAAATTAGTGACACCTCTACTGTGACTCCATCTGATACAGTCATCATTCAAAGAATGGTTGAGGATTATCTTGATAGCATCCAAATAGGTATGCCAGACAGTCTGTTTGACTACTGGCAGGAAATATAGGCAATTTGGAGGACCTTGCGCAAACTGACTTTGCTTTACTTTGGTGGGCGTGTCGGGGGCGTGAGAAACTCAACCGCAGGCTCCGGCTCACAGTGGCGATGGTCGCGATGGTCAAGACCATCATGATCATCAACCTGCATGCTCGTATAGGCTGTGGGTGGTGACCCACAGCTATACGAGCGTTCAGGAGGACGCTCCATTTTAATGGAGGACGGCCCTCATTCAGAGCGAGCGCTCTGCTCAGAGCATCCGGCTCTGAATGAGGGCCAAAGTCCAGAGGCACCTGTAATGGTGGATTCCCACAGGGACAAATAAATATTGTATGAAGATGATGTACACACTGATGAGGGTGAGGATGATAATGGCAATAATATCTTGTCTCCATAGAGACAGTTTGTATGTAGAGATCATTGCCAGCAATGTCAGCTGCCCATTGGTAACTTGTTTTGTGGAGGCCAAAACAAAAAAATCACTTCAGCCACAAGTGGCAGTCCCTTTGGCTGAAGTGATTGGTTTATTAAACCGTGCATGCCACATTAGGGTGTGTGGGACAATATCAATTTGCACCTTTTTTCTTTGCAATATTCACTGTTTGGGGCATTGCTGTCTGTCTTTTTGTGTAGCCAATAAACATTTTTATAGTTTATTAAACTGCATTCCTGTCTATCACTGCAGGGCCACTCTGTTCCTAAATGTGCCATATTGAAAGTTGAACTTCCACAACCGCTGAAATCTTTAACATGCAGTTGCTGAATGTCCAGAATTTTTTATGGCTACAGACAGCATCTCCTGAATGTCCCAATTAAAAAAAAAAATCTAAACCACCAGCCAAATAAACCAAGTTTATTTTGTGGGCAAAACATGGTTCCCTTCCCTTCCCTTCCCTTCCTTTCCTTTCCTTTCCCTTTACCTTTCCCTTCCCTTTCTTTCCTTTCCTCCATTCCCTTTCCTACCTGTACCACAATTTGACGAATCAAAGAAAAGCTGAAAGGCTCAAAGCCTAAAGACTAAATATTAAGTTGTACATTTATTAATATTTGCAGAAATGTTACAAGACAGTTCCTCCAGGGCAGCTCTTCTGAAAAACAGCTGGCACAATGATAAAGGCTTTTTCTTACCAAAGTACATCACATCCATCTATTGCAGATGCAATATAATATTGAAATGTGTGCATGCAACCAATCTTCAGTGAACACGTGCACAGTGGTGGAACTCCCAATAGGCATGTGAGGCATGAGCTTGGGGGTGTCACCTGCTCGGGTCAGCTGAGTAGAACCACTCCATTTCCTGGCCCCTGCCACCTGCCCCCCCTGCATCAGAGTTCCTGATAATTTTTTAAATGTTGACTAGGGTGACTGTTACCTAACCTTCAGTGGGCACCAAGCGGGTGCATGCTTGTAACCAGCTGAAGCTGGCATCAGCAGCTTGGTCTCTATAATCTGGGCACTGGTGTGGTGGCAGGGTTGCTGAAAACTCTTTGGATCTCTCAGCCAGTAATCTGAGGAGTCTGAAGTAAATTGCACTGTCTGTTACTTCATACTCCTGGAATCCGGAAGCTCCAGCCCCACCTCAGTGCTCAGCCTATCCTGTCCCATCCCATGGCCCCTGCACCATAATCAGCAACCTGCAGAGAAGAAAAGATGCAGAGCCAGCCTCAGCACCACAGCACCAGCTGTTCTTAACTCCCTGCAGCGATGCCTGTCAAACTCAGAGGAGCAGGCATTGTATTGTAAGGTAAGTAACTACTTGGGTGGGGGAATATGGCTAATGGAGCACATTGTGGAGTGTCGATGGGAGAAGGTTAGCACAATGTGGGATGAAGAGGGGGAAGAGGAGCACAATGTGCAGTGTGAAGGGGGAAGGAGGGCACAATGTGGGATAAGGATGGGGAAGAGTAACACAATGTTGGATGTGGATGGGGAAGGGAAGCACAATGTGGAATTTGGAGGGAAAGGGAGGCACAATGTGGGATGAGGAGGGGGAAAGGGGAGCACAGTGTGGCATGTGAAGAAGAAATATAGGCACAATGTGGGATGTAGAGGGGAAAGGGGAGCAGAATGTGGAATGTGGAGGAGGAAATAGATCACAATGTGGTGTGTGGAGGGAGAAGGAGAGCACAATATGGGATGTGGAGGGGGAAGAGGAGCACAATGTAGGATGTGGACGTGGAAGGGGGCACATATTATGAGAACATATTTTAAGATGACCATAGTAATATTAGTATATAGGCTATATATAAACCTCAAATTATCTTATAAAGAAGAAAAATGGGGACTGATATACAGTAACATACCAATACAGATGTGTCCCCATACACTATTGCTATAATCGCAATACCCCCTCTAAGTGCGCCAGATCCTGCAAGACTTGACCTGCGCCAAACAAATTTATACATCTGTTTTACCCAAAAATGTGTGTTGGTTACAAACGGATGTGACAAGCCGCTTCATGAAACTGCACCGATTAATTTGATATGTGACAGTTGTATATCTGTGTACAATTGAGTCTGAATCAGTATATGAAGTGCTACGATACAGCGGCTCCTTTTTAATTCCATGCCAAGTTTCCCTGTGCTTCATATACAGACTCAATCTTAATTAGTGCAGTCTTGTGAAGCGGTTTTTCTCAACCATTTGCAAAAAAGATACTCAGAGCAAGCCAAGTCACACAGGACCTGGTGACACATTCCGCCAGGCAGTTTCTAGACAATATGGCTTCCAGTGCGAACAGTCAAAATGCGCACCCCCCCCAACCAGTATAAGATAGTAACCTTGCCTGATAAAAGGGGTGTGGACTCACAACTATGGACGTGGTCTCCCAATAAGGTACGTGGCCTCAAAGGAAAAGACTACCTTATGACTTATGAATAAATAACATTAACATCACCATAGGATTATGGACAACAAAGCTAACTGATGTTTTCCTGTTCAGTATGAGCCCCACACTTCAAATGTGCATTAGACAAAGGGCCTGATTCATTGAGGATCGCAACTGCTAATGCAATAGCGATTATGCACGCAGTCTCACTGCGATGATAAGTTAATCCATTGCAATCGCTATGCCATCGCAGCACAACTGCTAACCTCGTTGCATATTGTGAGTACTCAAGCTGCAAATGACATCTCAGTGGATAATTTATGCACGCCCATGCAACGGCATTCAAATGCACTGGCACGCCTGCGTTTTGCAGACCACCCCACAGAAAAAAAATCACATTGTTCCCCACAGAAAAATAATCACATTTCTCCCCACAGAAAAAAAAATCACAAAGCTCCCCAAAGAAAAAAAAACACATTGTTCCCCACACAAACAATACCCATAAACAGTATACCTCACCTGGGACTGGCTGTGGCTGCTTTCATATAGACTGACTACTAGTGGTGTAGTCACAGTGGCATAGGGCATGTTGACACACTGGCACTTTGGGCACACGTCCACTCACCCAATCAGGGTAAGGTAGCAGATGCAGTGGCACAACAACTTCTCTCTGACTGCCTGACTAGTAAACCCGAACTGGCGGAGGAAATGAATGACCACCTGCAGTCCCGTGGCGGCGTATGGTCTGACAGCAGGCTAAACCCCCCCCACTGTGTCTGGCCTCTCTGCTCACTGCTCTGCTGGTGTCTCCCATCCAACCCCACTCTCTAGGGTAGCACCGGCTCCTTATTGGTGTCTGGGCGGGCCTTGAATACAGATGGATTCTGCGTGGCTGCATAACATGACGTCACAACACAGCCACGTCATAACATATAACCCCACCCAGCCACCAAGAGTGTTATTGACAGGACAGGGCATGCGATTGCACGGGTCACCTGTCCCTAGAAATGGCCCTGGTCTTGTGCTTCATGGTATATTGAGGCTATGTGTGTGTGGGCAGGCACAGAGGGTACCAGTGGGACACCCTTTCCTCAGACCTGGTATCCCTAGAATACCAGGTTGTTGGGCATTAGGCCGATGGCATGCAGTTGTGCTGTAGGCATGATATGAATGTGCTAAGTTTGTGAGTGATTAGATCAGACATAATTAGCATACTCCCCAACTGTCCGACCATTCCACCTGCAGGCTGCAATGTCCCACATTGGAAACGTTTGGCAGGGTGGCACTGTCACACCGCAGAGTGATCAATTGCTGTGAGCATGTTGCAGCATATTTACAGTGCAGGAAGAGCTTGGGAGCAGTCCAGCTTTGTCAGGGGTGATGGAAATTCAGTAGGAGTGTGACATGTGGCAATACCCTTCTAGTGACGTCACAGCCCCTTTTGAGGTGTGTGTTGCGGAAGTGCACAAAGGGTCCCATATTCGGGGTGGGGCACCAGCTAAAATCTTGTCTAGGTCACCGAACTGGTCAAGGCATGGTCCAGACCAGAGGGACGGAGGGAATTGATTTGCATGCAGGAGGCATGGGGGAAGTTGGCACTGGGAGGCTTCAGGTTTGGGACCAGCCAGCCCCGGCTTTCATAAAGGGAGCATAGCTTGAACCAGCACTGACTATCATGATGTCTATGCAGAGCCACCTGGCTGTCACTGCTGCTAGGTGGCTTTGCAGCTATGATTAACTGCACATGACCGCGGAGACTGAGGGTGGTTGCGTAGGTGGGGGCAGTCAATAAATTTCATGGCAAGTTTCCACTTGCCTAGGAGGCAAGTATATACATCTATATTTATAAAAACATAGAAGTGCATTAAACATTGAAAATAAAATATTTTTACAGTATCAAAAACTTAAACAGATGAAAAACTTCAATGAGTGTTCTATGGACGGCGGTTAAATAAATATTTCTAACTTGGTATGCAACAGAGGACTTCTGCTGTTCAATCACCCTACTGTGCTATAGTGCAGGAAGAAAAGGACTGAGTGAGGCAGGATGGGGGCAAAGAGTTCTGCAAAGATTCTTCACACACTGCAGTAAGAGAAAACCGACTGATAGCACCAGCAAGTGTTCTTGGTAAATAAACACCCCCAAAAAATATATTTTCAGAGCTTGATACATTGCATAAAATTATTATACCCATAATTGTATGCTCTTATTTTGACACTTCCATGTGTTCTATAGGGTTGGTACATGCCAGACTTAAAATGCCAGTTCTTGAGGAACGCAGGAGATTTTTGCCATATAACCTGTGTTAGCTCTTAATACATACAGATAAAATCAAAAATAAAGTGTGAATAGTCCCATTTCTCTCTCTCTCTCTTTTTTTTTTTTTTTACAATATCCCTTTATAAATATGCCCCTAAAGATGATGTTGACCCATAGAGGGACTTTTCTGGTTAAGTGCCCTGTCCCCAGATGTCAGAAAGGCCATGGGGTCTGATGCCTAGGACCCCTGTTATTTGGAATATACTCACTTTGTAGCCACTTTATAATCGCTCTCTCTTTTGCTGCTGATGGCATGAGAAATTTAAGACTTGACACTTATGGCTCATTGTGGTTTTTAATAAGTCCCGAGCACTAATTGATCAGTGTTTTCAACAATATGTCAAAAGAAAGAAGCTTCACAATTCTCCTGTGAGGAAAACCATCCATTAGACAGCTGCCAGGAGGGTCCCTATCTTCTGAACCTCTCACTGTTTTTACAACTGGGAACTGTGGGTTTACTATTAAACTACTTTTTTATGGGTGGACATATCTTTTAGTAGATATAGACAGTGGAACGGACTTCTGCAGTGATGACAAAATGAGAACATTTATTATATAATACCAATGTAATCTATTGTGTAATCATGCCGTATCCTTACCACATTCTATAATACTTCCCCTATTTACTGTAAATATGGGAATATACAGTATGAATAATTGCTTCATTTTGAAGTAATTACAATCTAATGCCATTAGCAGTAGGGTGTCTGGATAATTGTATTTTAAAATGAAATGTCTGGGAAAAGGCATTTTTTGTTCTTATAACAATTACACTGATGATTAATGTTATAAATGACAATATCTAATATAAATACAGAAGAGCACAAATTAACCATATCCATCATTTGTGACAGAATGAAAATTAGATGGAATCAATAATCACTGTTAAGGGGTCTTAGTTCCTAAGATTTTGTTTTGAGGCTTTTTTACTCTCCGCAGACTGTTCAAGGCCATACGTTGTATTATACAGTGTGATTTACATTAACACTTTCTCAGGAATTTTGAACGAGACATGAGAGTGGATAAAAGTCACAGGAACAAGCTGTAACCTGATGGCATTCTGCCAAAGAACAACCTTGTTTTAATTTGCCAGTAAGTATCCAAGGTCTCCTCTTCAGTAACGACACCGCTGCACACCAGTTCTGTATAGCAATCAAAGATGAAGGGTGTTTAGCTCGAGGGTAGGCAATGAAGTTGATGAACATACACTCAAATAAACTGCATTGTTATAAACTATGCTAGATCTCTAAAAGGAGAAAAGTCACTTTGAAGGAAAAAGTAGTCATCTGGGTTGCATACTTTAGAACAATCTCATAATTCCTTCATCAGAATAGGATGAAAACAAAAGAACAGTAATATTTCATTACTCAACTATTGATAGATCAAGATAATTCCTTTCAACGACTCTATAGTTTAAGGAAACAGTTTTGAACTGCTGTGATTGCATAAAACAATGAAAACAGTGTAATAACCAGTGATTCATAACCAAAATTGTATTGGTTCGTATTGCTAAACAGGGGATGTAGTCAAAGTTTAAACAGTCAATTCTCAAACTCGATATATAAAAAAAATGTCAATACTCACAATGTCGAAAGTCAAAATGTGAACATGGTAAAAATGTCGACAGTCAAAATATAGACACAGTTAAAATGAAGACAAATCAAAAGGTTCACAGTTGCATTGTAAATATTTAAAGCTGCACTCTGGGTAGGATGACCCTACCCAGGAAAACCCTTGCTGCAAACTGGTGCTGCTCAATGCAATATTTTCTTCCAAGTTTCTGTGGCTAAGAACTAGGTGCTATGTTAGTTGAGGTTGGCAATGGGACTGAATGGACTAGTAAGAGAGACACACCTCACTCTGCAAACATTTTATTGATAAAATTAAATGATATATAGGTTTTCTACTACTTAAATGGTTCAGTCCAGAAAAAAACTGTAGTAGCAATAAATTCAGCACTCAGGGAAAACATGTTTACTAGGACGTGGGTGGGATTCGGGAGATATGCCTACACTTTTGGGTGTGTGGGGGAAGAATTTCTGCAATGATGACAAAATTAGAACATTTATTGTACAATACCAATGTAATCTATTGTGTAAATATGCCATATCATTACCACGTTCTATAATGCTTCCCTTATCTACTGTAAAAACTATCCCTAAATGCAGCTGAAATGCCTTGTTGCACCTGAATCAATGTACCAGAAATATTTTCTATGGTTATCTATAACACTCAGGGCTTATTCATCTTTGCCATTGCATTTCATGCTTTGTATAGGATTCACATTATTTTGCTTGCAAATGTTTTGTGACCTATCTTGTGACAATTGTAACACTTGAATTTGAACTTTAGAAATTTTTAACTTTTTGTGTGTAATGCAGTGCTCTCAGTGCTTTATTCACATGGCATAAGTTATTGGAACTATAATAGCTTTATTCTTTCTGTCTTTGTGCTTAACTTTTCTGTGTTTGCCTCCAATTCCATAAATAGGAAGTCAAACTCAAGAGTTAAGTTCTGTAGCATTGCCATAGCAATCTCTACTTCATCTACTTTCACTCCAACAGACATTAGTTGACAAGATACAGACAAAGCATTCACATAGCTTGGTATTGTACAGTATAATACATGTCTTAAATGTATACATCGCATGAGATCTTCATCTTGGTATGCTGCCTGCAGTGCTGCCCACGTGTCATTTGCTGACTCTTTCTCATGCATGATAAAGTACATGTGTTGCTCTACACTTAAGCCTATGGTATCCATTGCTTTCTCTATAACACCTGGGCTTGGATCTGTACCTGGGTCTATTATGACCTTCCACAACCTTTCATTCTTTATTTGCATTTACTTAGCAAATTTTCAGATGGTATAATTTTCTGCACCTTATAGCTTGATAAACCCCATTATGAGTGTAGCTTTTTACAGACATAACTCTGTAGCTTATGTGCACTAATCAGCTTCTCTGTTGTCACAAAGCACTAGAAACACTCTGTGCTATCTTCTCTTTATGTATGTGCCTAATATGGTATTTGTGTGCCATTGTGGGCATTCTAGTAGCTTGGAACCTGTGTATTTGATACTTGTGTGTCTGGCCCATAACCTGTTGGAAATGCAGTATGTGTGCACAATACCACTAAAAGACAAATACATCGATCCACACTGGTATACATTCTCATAAAGATCAGTAGTATATGTATATATTCATATGCCCCTTATATCATATAACTTTAATCAATTAGTTCTAATTTAGAAACAGAGAGTGCTATCATACAAGCTATCATACAACAATAATTAGACACTGTATAAACAACAAAAAAGGGAAAAGATATGTCGTTATCCCCTTTTTGATTAATAATGTGACCATATTACATGGGGAAACAGCTTAAGATGGGCGGTCTCCCCCATTTGATTTATAATACAGCGTATTGACACCATATGTGGAAGCGGTCGAGCATAGGCTATTCCATTTAAAAACCTCTATTATTAAGCCGCATAATAAAGAATATTTCTTGGACTGCATAATACTGTATAATTTATACCTTAGGAGGAACAGGGACAGAGAGAGGATAAAGAAAATTCGTCTTTCTAAAATCCCTTATAAATAGCATCATGACTGCACTACATAAGAAAAACAGCTAGATGTGTATATCTTTGTCCTACATGAACTGTAATGTTGTCTTTGTTATGTTGGAGCCTAGTATTACAGGATGTCCGTCCTGAATATGAAATACTTTCATTAACTAATGGTGGTTACTGATTAAACACGTATATATCTTTAATAGGTAAATGTGCAGTTAGATTCTAGATATTTTAAGTAATCCTACTAATGCTGCCCATACACCTACCCAACCAGCATAAGATCTGATTCATATACAATTTCCCTACGATTCCCCGGAGCTCCCTGGCAGTCCCGACAGCATGTTTGTTGTTTTTCTTTAGCACAGGATCTGTCGTAAGATTGATCCTGTGTCTCACGGGCTCATAAAAAAACAATCATTGAAATAACTTGAATTGCTGCATGATAGATCGCATGGACGAAATAAATGTAACGATCTGCACACAATACGATGGACAAGATGTGCTGCACATCAGATCATACGATCTGAGTATAGGAGCTGCGGGAGCGCGCATCGGATCAAATCTTACTAAAATAATACACGATTTTCACAAGATCCATCTTATGACTCATTGAAAATCGGGCAATCGGCCCAAAATCGTGTAGGTGTATGGGCACCTTTACTCATTGTTGAATCCATAGGATTATAATAATAAGTCAAAGGAGCATACTATTTCTCAAATAAGTTTCTCAATGTGCCTGATACAAGAGAACCATCTATTGGATTAACTGAAACAATAACAAGCAATGGATTAGCTTCACTGATAGTCCTAATAAGAGACACATAGTATAGTTTTTCTTCATACACTGGATACTTTGTTTTCTAACACACATGATACTCACTGAGGGAGTAATATATATTCTGTGAGAACACTGATTTTTCTAAAACATATGTAAACAGTATCTGTATAAATAATTAGAATAACTAATTTCTGAAAATAAATACATGCACACGTGATCATTTGAGAAAAAAAGCTGTGTTTATTTATTCCTGTGTAATAATATGGATTTACATCAGTAATAAAACATAGTAGATTAGGTCATTAGAAGGATATGCAGTCGGGAAGTCGGCGGACCTAATCCCGACAGCCGGCTTCCCGACTGCTTTATCCCGGCAAGGGTTAAATGACAGGCGTCTAAATCTAGACGCCTGTCATTTTACCAATGCCGGGAGACCGGCGCCCGGCATCCACATTGAAGTGATGCCAGGCACTGCCGCGGACAGCCGCGGGGGTGGGGGAGGGTTAGGTTTAGGGCTTTCGGGGAGGACTTAGGGTTAGGCTAGGGGGAGGGAGGGTTAGGGTTTGGCACCCCCAGGGAGGTTAGGGTTAGGCTAGGGGGAGGGAGGGTTAGGGTTAGGCACCCCCCTGTGGGACTTAGGTTTAGGTGGCGGGGAAGGGGGTGGTTAGGTTTAGGCACTTAGAGGGGGGATTAGGGTTAGGCACTGGGGGGAAGGTAAGGAGGGATAATTCATACCAATTCCATTAGAAGAGATCTAGGTGGTCAGAATCAATATTTTACTTCACACTATTTTCTTCTCTATTGACACAATTCTATCTTTTATATCTCACTGTTTTAACACTCAACTTTGATTCAATTTTTTACATACATATAATAAAGGTTATGTTTTAATCTAAGTGTATCAAGTAATGACATATCTTTTCTCTTCTTTGTTGTTTATACAGTATGTGTGTACAGGTTTGATGATGTAGTAGAGTTTTGGTACATACAGTACAAGTAGATGCCCTGAGACAACGAACAGCCCAGATACTTAACCAGTGTAGTGGTTTATTGAAGTAATAATGTTGTATTCACTGTTACATACACTGGCATATGGATCGGAGCAGGGTGACATACAGCTCATCAGCCGGTGAGTATATGCAGATGCGGGACAGCAGAGAAAGCGCAAGGGGTAGCTATTTGCATATTTAAAAAAATAAGCAACATATTTAGTGTTCTATTTACTAAGCTGTGTTAGGAGACAGAGTGAAAAGTGATAAGAAAGTAATAAGGTGCCAGCCAATCAGCTCCCAACTGTCATTTTTCAAACACAGCCTGTAAGATGACAGTTGGGAGCTGATTGGCTGGCACTTTATCACTTTCTTATCACGTTTCACTCTGTCTCCTAACACTGCTTAGTAAATAGACCCCTCAAAGTCAAAACTGTAAAGTGTACATAAAAAAAATACAGAAGAGGTGCACACAGTTTGCCCGTTGGAAGTCACAGTACAGTATATATGATTTATTAATGAGGATTGGGAGGATGATGATCATTTTCAAACATACAGCACATTACAGATTTTATTTATGATTTAAGATTAAGAATCGTAAGTTTTAACTTTTGTTGGCGGCATGCACAAAAGTGTGTTTCTGGTACTTCATGTATTACTTATTCTGTATTGAACAACCAACATTGTATCAATGTACTAAACAGATGAGACAGAACTTGTTGCAGTGAACAGTGGGCATGGCGCAGAAAATATTCTGCAACTAATTTAACCATCTGGGCCTAGACACTAAGAGATCTGATATAATGTAACGTAAATTATGTAGCTAATCCTGCTTCATCTGTATAAATTGTGTTCTTTAACTAAAATTGGGGGCTGTGTTGAAAGATCACATACTGTAAGTAACAAGTTAATTTCCATCTAATTAATATCAATGTATTTTAGTTAATGCAGAGACCTATGCTAGGCATTTTATCCACAATATTTTAAATGCCTTCAAGAGATTATGTGAAAATTGATTGTTCTATTACAGTCTCTCTCTAAGGACCCAATGCCATCTTGTTCTGTGTAATCATCTTAAACTTTAATCTCTCTACATTTGCATTGGGTCTATGTGTTTTCCCTAGTTGCTATATTCATTAGAACAAATGTGTCCTTTTACATGTGAAAACAGCTTGTTCCAGCTACCTCAATATGGTCTAGTGTTTATGCTAAAAGTCATTGTTTTGCGGACAGCACATATATCAAAATGCAAAGTCAATGTGTGAAAAACGCCTTGCCATACACATTTCCAAAGAGGATTTATTGTTAATTGCAAATGATCATACCATGCGGAATAATGGATGATGGAAAATGGTGACTTGAACTGTACATGTGGGGATTTCTTTCAAGTTGAGCCAAAGGTTTTGTAGAATTTCGGTGTACCTTGCTAAGGCCTAATGCACTTGCTGGCTTACTATTCAACTTGCTTTAACTGACCTTGCTCATTGAAAGTGCATGTTACATAATGTATTTCTCTAATGAGGCCCTAAGTAATTGAGTCTGATTGGACTGGCAACATGCCTTCCAATTAGAATGATAAATGAAATTGGCTGATCATCTCTTGAGGGGTGAATGGCATTAAGGACAAATCACAAGGTCATTCTGTCAATACCATCCATTACATGCAAACCTACAATAAGAGCATAAGTTATATGCTCAAAAATGCTGTAGTTTAACTGTTAGTGAAAGGTAATAGTGACTATGAACATATTAGTAGCACATGCACCTGGTTTATGTCAGATACACTCACACTCAACTACTGTAGGTCATAAGCAAAATACAAGATTTTGGCCATTTGTTCTGATAACAAAAACACATTCACTATTAGGTTTAATTTACCCCCTTTACAATACTGCAGGTATAATGTCCTTCTCATGTATGTTTGAAAGTAGCAAAAAATGAATGATAAAATATGCACACAAAATCATATAATATAGGCATGATCAATGAAGAAAGCAGCTATCAGTTTCAGAGGTGATTCCGCAATCAGCCAATCCCAAAGCATCTAACTAGTGCTAGTAATTGCATGTATTTACATCAGCCATCAGGCACCCCCAAGTGATACTGTTACTGACAAGCATATCTGTGTCTATCTATGGGTCTGTCTCATTTGCAACTACATGCTGTTACTGCACCTGAACTGCATATTGCCTCTCCCCACCATCCAAACATAAGATGGTACAAGTGTGAGAATAACCATATTTGCATATGGACATCAGTGTACTCTTTTGGCTGTGCAGTACAAATTTCAGTACTTTTACACTAAATAAACAGGCATTTGTCCAATTCAGCATCAGTTATATGGTTTACAGCAAGCCTTCAAAGTGATTTAGTGGTTGGGTATGGGATGCTGGTGCTCAGGATCCCGGCGGTCAGAATCCCAATGCCATCAGGGTCACACTGCAGACAGAAGAAGGTAGGTATAATCTCCTACCCCTAACCCTAACCCCCTTCCCTGCAGCCTAAACCTAACCCTCCACCTTAGTGCCTAAACCTAACCTCGCTCCACAGGCTAAACCTAACTTCCCCCAGTGCCTAAGCCTAAATCTCCCCTAGTGCCTAACCCTAACCCTCCCCTTACTATTGGGATGCCGGCAGTCAGAATGCCGGTGCCGGGATTCTTAATGCATTCTTACTGGATTCATTCTGAGTCCCGATTTAACTTTAGTTTGTAAACTATTATAAGATATACTGTCTGTATTAGTTTACAGCCCATTAGTGGGCTGTAAAATAAATATGCCATCAAGACAATCAACATCCCATGTATTATCATAGGCTATGCAATGTTAAAAGTCACCTTGCAATGTACCAATGAGTGCAATTGAATATCTAAATTTTTTATTGTAAAATTTCTTGTAATGTATAGTCAGGTCCATAAATATTGGGACATTGACAGAATTTTCAGATTTTGGCCTCTATTCACCACCACAATGGTTTTGAAATGAAACAAACAAGATGTGCTTTAACTGCAGACTTTCAGATTTAATTTGAGGGTAATTACATCCAAATTGGGTGAACGATGTAGGAATTACAACAGTTTCAATATGTGCCTCCCACTTTTTAAGGGGACAAAAGTAATGGGACTATCAACTCAAAAGCTATTTCATGGACAGGTGTGGGCTATTCCCTCATTATTTCATTATCAATTAAGCAGGTAAAAGGTCTGGAGTTGATTCTAGGTGTGACATTTGCATTTGGAATCAGTTGCTGTCGACTCTCAATATGAGATCCAAAGAGCTGTCACTATCAGTGAAGCAAGCCATCATTAGGCTGAAAAATGAAAACAAACCCATCAGTGAGATTGCAAAAACATTAGGTGTGGCCAAATCAACTGTTTGGAACATTCTTTAAAAGAAAGAACGCACCGGAGAGCTCAGCAACACCAAAAGACCCGGAAGACCACGGAAAACAACTGTGGTGGATGACAAAAGAATTATTTCCCTGGTGAAGAAAAACCCCTTCACAACAGTTGGCCAAATCAAGAACACTCTCTAGGAGGTAGATGTATATGTGTCAAAGTCAACAATCTAGAGAACACTTCACAAGAGTGAATATAGAGGGTTCACCACAAGATGCAAACCATTGGTGTGCCACAAAAACAGGAAGACCAGATTAAAGTTTGCTAAACAACATCTAAAAAAGCTATTACAGTTCTGGAACAACATCCTATTGACAGATGAGACAAAGATCAACTTGTACCAGAGTGAAGGGAAGAGAAGAGAAGGAAAGGAACTGCTCATGATCCAAAACATACCACCTCATCAGTGAAGCATGGTGGTGGTTGTGTCATGGCGTGGGCATGTATGGCTGCCAATGGAACTGGTTCCCTTGTATTTATTGATGATGTGATTGCTGACAAAAGCAGCAGAATGAATTCTGAAGTGTTTTGGGCAATATTATATGCTCATATTCAGTCAAATGCTTCAGAACTCATTGGACAGTGCTTCACAGTGCATATGGAAAATGACCCGAAGCATACTGCAAAAGCGACCAAAGAGTTTTTTAAGGCTAAAAACTGGAATGTTATGCAATGGCCAAGTCAATCCCCTGACCTGAATCCGATTGAGCATGCATTTCACTTGATGAAGACAAAACTGAAGGGAAAATGCCCCAAGAACAAGCAGGAACTGAAGACATTTGCAGTAGAGGCCTGGCAGAGCATTACCAGGGATGAAACCCAACGTCTGGTGATGTCTATGCGTTCCAGACTTCAGGCTGTAATTGCCTGCAAAGGATTTGCAACAAAGTATTAAAAAGTGAAAGTTAGATTTAGGATTGTTTAGTTTGTCCCATTACTTTTGGCCCCTTAAAAAGTGTGAGGCACATATAGAAACCGTTGTAATTCCTACACCATTCACCTGATTTGGATGTAATTACCCTCAAATTAAATCTGAAAGTTTGCAGTTAAATCACATCTTGTTTGTTTCATTTCAAAGCCATTGTGGTGGTGAATAGAGGACAAAATATGAAAATTCTGTCAATGTCCCAATATTTATGGACCTGACTGTATATACAGCATGTTAAGATATTAGGGCCTGATTAACGAGGTGGCGCCAGTGGTGGTTGTCCCTGGGCCTCCACACATTAAAGACCCCCACAACCACTAGATTAAAATGGTCCAGAATGGGTGACGGAACCAGTCCCACCTCTGCCGGCCCACCTTAGCCCAGCAATGCAGAGAGGCTCTATTTGCCAGGCACCCGCTGAGATTTTGTTACCAGCGGGCGCCCGGCTCACTCTCCACAGGCTGGAGCTCACTCCTGAGCTCTGGCTTCTGGCTCCTGCAGTGAACTATGGGAGAGACATCATGACGTCTCTCCCATAGTTCAGAGGAGCAGCCAGCTGGACCAGATGGTAGCAGACGTGGGAGAGGGGCTTAAGGTAAGTATTAGGTTTTTTATTGTACGTGCAAGCGGTTTTATTATAGGGGGCACTACTACTGGTGGCAATACTCATATTTGGGGCATTACTATTGGGGGCATTACTTAGGGAGCACTTCTAATGGGGGCATTACTCGGGGGCATTACTATTGAAAGCTCTACTACTAGGGGCATTACTAGTGGGGACATTTATACAGGTGGCACTACTACTTGGGCATTACTATTAGGGGCACTACAACAGAGGGCATTACTATTGGAGGCATTAGTACAGGGGGCATGACTACTGGGGGCACTACTAATGGGGGAATTGCATAGGGGGCACTGCATAAATGGCACCACTACTGTGGGTTTTGCAAAAGGGGCACTACCACTGTGGACACTGTCCCAGATTCAGAGCTGGACGCTCTGACAGAGCGCTCGCACTGAATCAGGACTGTCCCTGCTCCTTTTTGGAGTGGCCTCCTGGCCGCTCGCATAGCTGTGAGTGACCACCCACAGCTATAGCGAGTGGCAAAATGATGGTCGCGATGGTCAAGACCATCGTGACCATCGGGCTTGCGACGAGACCCTGCGGTAGGGTCTCGCTGCCGCAAGCCCAGGAGAGCTTTTGGCTCTATCAGAGCCAAAAGCACTCCCACTGACATCACTAGTTCCCATGGGAACGCCTCCGTCTGGGCAGCCACGTCCCCGGCACACCCACCAAAGGGGGCGTGCTGTCAATCACAATCGACAGCATGCCCCCTTTGGTGCGAGACCCATAACGACGGCTTGGCCATCGTTATTCGGGTCTCATGCATGCGCACGATGGAGGCGCCTCCATCGTGTGCATGTGCACTTGGGCACCATCGACCCACTTGCGAGCGCTCAGCGCTCGCGAGCAGGTCTGAATCAGGGCAACTGTCACTACTGGTGGCACTGCATAAAGGGCACTACCACTACTGGGGGGCCCACACATACTGTGGGCATTGCATAAGGGGCACCACTATTAGGGGCACTGCATAAGGGGCACCACTATTAGGAGCACTGCACAAGGGGCACTACCACTACTGGGGCCACTGCATAAGGGGCACTACCACTACTGGGGCCACTGCATAAGGGGCACTACCACTACTGGGGGCATTGCATAAGGAGCACTAGCATTAATGGGGGCACTGCATATGGGGCACTACCACTACTGGGCTCATTGCATAAGGGGTGCCACTACTGGGGGCATTGCATAAAGGGCACTACAGGTGTGGGCATTGTGTAAGAGGCACTACTATTGTGGGCATTATTTGCATTAGGGGCACTACTACTGTGGGCATTGTGTAAAAGGGGCACTACTGTGGGCATTGTGTAAAAGGTGCACTACTGTGTGTCATAACATGATTAAAGGGCACTAGTACTATGTGGTGTAATGTGAATCAGGGCAGGCACTATGGGCTTGATTCAGACCCATTTGCTAGGATGCTTTCGCACTCAGCCGTCAGCAGCCAAAGTTTGCAAAACCCGCGATCGCTAGCAAGACATTAGCACGGCCATTACATCTTGCCGTGCAATCACGGTATGTATTTAGATGCCCACCAGACTGACACAAGACGCCTACTTTCCCTTAGTAACATACATTATCACAGGAAGTGTATTAAACAATCGGTAACATCGAGTAACATCAAACCCATATGCAACACTTGTGGCTGACCATACTCTACCGCAAGCACTGTGAGTGCTGCTGTGTGTAATTCAGCCATGTGACGTGTATGCTGACAATGTGTCTTAATCAGGCATGCCCTGAAATGGCCTTCAGACGCACAGACACGCCTGCGTTTGCACCACCACACTCCCGTTACCATCAACCACCCTCGGTCACCACCCACAAATGGCACGTCCTGTCACTCATGCTTGAGGAGCATCTGTGTACAGGGTGCAAGTGCTTCCCAATTGCATGGACTACTTCGTGCACACACACTGCATCTTGTACACATGCGTAGATTGCAAATATCGGCAGCCTAGCGAATGGGTTTGAATCAGGCCCTACTGTATGTGCGGTGTAATGTGTATAAGATTGTGCAAAAGGTGAGTACTATTTCATATGGGTGCCTATCTGTGTGTTTTTTTTCCTGTGGGTGTATATTGTGTTTTATTTCTTGTGTGTGCATGAAGTTTAATTTCTCTGGGGAGACAGTGCTAAAGGAGTTAAGTCACTCGCTAAATGTCCTCCTTTCACTATTTAATAAACAGATCAAAGTTTAGCTTATCGCTGTTTGTCAATGTACCGCTTACCAGCGATACGGTCCCCATTGCGCATACCTCCATTTTGTCCATATTTAATAGGGGCCCCCACATGTTTGTTGCTCAGGGGCCCCTACAGACCTTAATCTGGCCCTGTAAGTTATTACAGAATTATGACAAGTGCATATTTAAAAAAATAGTCATGAATTCATATTACTGTTTGTATTTATAATGTGTCATTTAATTGCAAAAACAACAACAAAAACTAATATGCACAGAAGTAACTAAACCAGTATTTTAAAGTTAATTTCATCAGGGGCATTTTTAGTTACAATTAGTGCCTACAATCTATATAATAATACAAGCAATCAGCGTCTCATAAGGGTCACAAAGAACAGAAAAATTTTATGTTTGTGTGTGTTCTCATGCAACTTTTATTAAACACTTTGCTTTACTTTTTGTTGCTCTTTACCGCGTTTTTATGAAGACCTTTATAACTAACAAGCAGAGCTGTTTACTGTATTGTATTGACCTTGGACAAAACACAAAACAGTTCAGCAAATACAACTGTATTCAATCCACAAAGCTTCACTGAGTTGCATCCAAACTTATCAAAAATAAAAAAACATATATATATTAAAATCCTTAGTAAAAAAACCCCAAGGTGCATCCAAACATAAAAAAAATAAATACACATATATTTTAAAATCCTTGGCAAAAAAAAACCCATAAGGCAGAGCAGTGGTGTAACTAGGGTATTTGGAGCCCAGGGCAAATTTGAAAACGGAGCCCCTTCCCCCTCCCGATGTGCGTGCGCCGTTGGCGCGAGCGGCAAAAAATGGGCGTGGTCACTTAAAAATGGGGTGTGTCAACATGACACACCCCTTTATTTTCAAACTGAACATTCCTATCCATATGCACCTTGACCCCAGTAGTACCCCTTATACAGTACTACCAGTATGCAGTTGTGGTCCCTCTCATGCAGGCCCATAGTAGTGCCCCTTATACAGTATCCCCAGTAGTGGTCTCTCTTATACAGCCCCCAATTAGTTCCCCTTACTCAGTACCCCCAGTAGTGGCCCCCCAAATGCAGTGCCACATGTAGTGTTCCCCCTTATGCAGTGCCCCCAGTAGCAGTCCCCACATTGCAGTGTGCCCAGTAGCGGTATCCCCTTATGCAGTGCCCTTTATATGGTGCCCCAAGTAGTAGTCCCCCCCTATGCAGTGCCCTTTTATATAGTGCCCCCAGTAGTAGTCCCCCCCATGCAGTTTCCCCAGTATTGGTCCCCTTGTGCAGGCACCCTGTAGTGATCCCCCCTATCTAGTGCCCCCTGTAGTTGTCCCCGCAGTGCCCCTAGCAGTAAGCCCCTTATATAGTGCCCCCAGCAGTAGTCCCCCCCTCCCATGCAGTGCGCCCAGTAGTGGTCTCCCTGATGCAGGCTCCCAGTAGTGACCCCCCCCCTATCCAGTGGTCCCTGTAGTGGCCCTTCCTATTATTGCCCCCAGTAGTGGTCCCCCGAGTGCAGTGCCTCTAGTAATAGGCCCCTTTTAGAATGCCCCCAGTGGTAGTTCCCCCCAAGTAGTAGTCCCCAGTAGAGTAGCCCCCCCAGTAGAGGTCCTCCCAATGGCGCCCCCAGTAGTAGCCACACCTCCCCCAGTAGAGGTCCCCCCAGTAGTAGCCACCCCCCTCCCCCGTTGTGTAGATAGGTTAAAAAAAAAATAAATATATATATATATAAATATATACCTGATTCCACGCTGCTCCTGCTCCTGTCCGCGATGCCGCTCCCGCCCGCCAGTCCGCCCGGGCTGGCACGCTCAGCATTATGGGACAGACGTCATTACGTCATGACGTCAGTCCCATTACCCACTGCAGGAGCTGGACGGAAGTCCGGCTCTTGCAGTGGGTGCTGCAGCAGTCAATGAGAGTCTATCTGACTCTCATTGGCTGCTGTTTAACACACGCATCGCCGCCAGCGCTGGCGGCGATGCGTGTATTATGCACAGCCTGAGCCTGCCTCCTAGCGCTATTGGGCAAGCGCTCAGGGGGAGGTAACGGGCTCAGGCATGCAGCACAGGACCGGCGTTGGAAGCCTAGCGCCGGTCCTGTGCAAATGTGTAGCGATGACCGCACTCATTGCGGTCGGCGCTACACTGGCTAACTAGGGCGGGCAGGACGGTACCATGGCCGGCGGCGCCCCCCCATGCCGCTGGTCCAACGGCGCCCAGGGCACGAACCCCGCTCGCCCTGCCCTAGTTACGCCACTGAGGCAGAGGTTCCCAAACTTCACCATTACAGCCCACGTTTTAAGGATATTCGTGCTTGAGCTCAGGTGACTTAATTAGTACCTCAGTCAATATGATTTAACCATCTGGACCCAAGCATGGATATCCTTAAAACCTGGACTGTAATGATGGAGTTTGGAAACCTCTGCCAATAAGATCTAAAATAATTTGTATGTATGGACTTTGTTATCTATAAAGCTGAATTTCATTTAGTAATGTAAGCAGAGGCACTAAAAGGAAAAGGGGGGAGTGAGCCTGGTCCTCTTTGGGGGTCCGAGAGTGCCCCCTGATGCACTTTGTGGTGGCATACACCATAGGTGTCAGTATGATGATGACTAAGGTTACATAATGTTATAACTAAATAAATAAATAAAAGTGCCCTTCATAAATAAAAGTGTAACCAGGTTGTTAATTAATGTGGTTAGGCAATGGGCATGGGGTCTCCCTACAATTTAAATGACCAGCACCAGTCTATGCCAGGCTGGCTGGTCACACGGAGACTCAGCTTGTGGTCCTCGTGTCAAAATGTGCTTAATTTCCAGCCTGCTTAATATGGACTGAATTTCCTAGGAAATGTAAGCCTGCAATAAATATAAACATGGAAATCTTGAGATCATGGAGATGTTGCTCATAGCAAAAAAAACAGCTTATAACTAATTTTTTTAGCACAGCCTGTAAAATTGTGGTACCCCACATTGGCCCGAATTCAATTAGTTTCGCACCCACGATACTTTTTCGCATGCCAGACTTTTAGCCTACAACAAGGATTTTAGCTGCTGAAACTTTTCGTGCCCGTCCCCGCAATTTGCCGTATTCAATTCCAAAACACGTGAAAATGCAACCCGGCGAATGCAAACCAGGTGAAAAGTGCTGTCAGAATTGAAGAAATCAACCTGACACCCCCTAAAAGTTGCACTAACATTGGGGATCAATGTACATGTCCCCGGATAGCCCTAATAAAGCTATTTGGTGTACTTAAGTTGTGTCAATTATCTCTAATTAGCGCTTTTACATATGTGGTGAAGAATAGCAAATTTTTATGGTGAAAATAAGTTGTCCTGTCAAATTTGGGGTACTTGAAAATGGGTGCAAGCATGGTTTAAAGTCGCTAAAGTGATGTTTAAATAAACGTAAAAAGCGCACCTCTAGCAAGCACCTGCTATAAAAAAAAAACATCCCCCATACTTGCAGACCCCCCAAAAGTCTATTTCGCTAGTTTTAAAGTTTGTACCCCCTCTTTGCACTTTTTCATCCCCATTTTCGAAGTGCTTTGTTGGGCTGTTGATTTTTTTTAAGGGTTATCCATTGGGGGGCTGTCCCAAGGGTGCTGTGTGGTTTCTCCACCTTTGCACCCCTAAATAGCGATTTTGCATTTTTTTCGACACCTATTCATAGGCGAATCTTTTTCGCCTATTGCATTGCATTGCATTTTCGTGTACGCGAAAAGTGAATGCAATTGAATACGGCGATACTTTTCCAACAGGTGAAAAGTCACAATCTGCAAAACTTTTTTGTGGATCTTGGCTTTTCGCACCTAATTGAATACGGGCCTAAGACTGAAGATATACTATGAGTGTATATACTTACTGTACAAAAATACATAAATAAATTTTAGAATATGTAACTTAAATTCAGCATAATTAATTTATTTACTCATCAGTGTCCTCACCAAAGAAGCCTGATGTATTTAGTACATGTATATACTGTATATATATATATATATATATATATATATATATATATTATATATATACACTAAACCAGTGTCAGTGCAGTGGGGTTCATTTGAGAGGACATGTCCCCTCATCAGATAGTTGAAAATAGTTATGTACACTGTGAGCCTTCCCTCAGCTGTGAAGTACTGTGGGCTGCTGGCAGGGACTCTCTCATCTCTGACAGGAATGGGTAGTCTTGCCTATGCTGTGTGTGCAGAAGGCAGCTGTCAGTTACAGCAGCGCGTGCACTCAGCGGGAAACTGACCGGCATGCGACTGCAGGGTATAAATAGGAGCCCAGCACTGACCGTTAGGCTGTGTCTTCTGAGGAAAATGTCAGTACAATAAATATTTTGTTCCTTTTTGCAACTGTGTGTGTCATATAAGTGCAAAAGGTTTGCCTTCAGATTAGAGATGAGCGGGTCTGGTTCTCCAAGAACCGGACCCACCCGAACTTCGTGTTCCGAGGCAAAATGCGTCCTCCTCCCGCTGTTGGTATTCTCGCAGATTTTGGATTATATAACGGTCCCCGCGATCGGTGCCATTTTCACTCTGGCTGTGGAGAGAGAAGCTAGCAGACGTGTAGTCAGTCACTCTGTGTGTGTGTCCAGTCTGGGTCTTGGGCTGAAGGATGCTGTTGTGTTGTCCATAAAGGGGCTTAGGCTGCAGTATATAAAGGGAGCTTCTTTCAGCAGGTGCTGCAGCTGCTGTGTCACATGTCCTGTCAGTTAACTGTGGCTGCTGCTGTGCAGTATTATCCAGGGGGGTGGGGGGCTCTGTCAATTATGGGTGCTCTTCCCCAGATTAAAAAAAACAACATTTTTTTTCTTTCTTTTTCTTTGTATGTGTGCATTAGCAACTTAGCTGCACCATTATTGTTCACTGCTGCAGTTTTTCTTCAATGTATTTGTGGCTCTGCAGGTGGTCTGTCTGCACTTGGCAGGGGTGCTTTGTTGTCCATAAAAAAGGGGTGCTGTCTGTGTTGTTCATCAAGGGGCTGCTGCCTCATTCAGGGGTGCTCTTCCCCAGTGTAAAAAATAATATTGTTCGGTGGCACTGCTGGTCAGACCACAGTGTAAGTTTGTTGATATGGAGGAGGATCAAATGAGAGGATAACAGGAACCACATACAAGTCATGCAGCTGCTGCCAGCATTTATGATGATGATGCAAGGCTGTCAATGTCATCTACAAAGGCTGATGTCCAAGGGCTTAAGCCAAAACTAAACAAGAAATGTTTTACAGTGTTAAAGTAAAAAATATTAAAAGCTAAGTTAGCTGCAGAGAAACAAAAAATTGTCAATATGCCATTTACTACACAAAGTGGCAAGTAAAGGACAGGGCCTTGGCCTTTATTTATAACTGGTGGTTCTGCATCTTATGATGATGTAAGCCCTTCAAAAAAATGTAAATTGCTAAGGCACATGAACCAACTGTTTTCTCAGAAAAAATCACAGATCCCCAAGGAGAGTCCAAATGTGTCCATTGCCATGTGTGAGCCTGACCTTTCGAATACTGTACTTGAAGAGGATCCTGCTTCGACCATTTGTGTGCCCTCTGTAAATGTGGGGATGAGCAGCACAAGTCAACATGATGAGGTAGAAATCGAGGATGTTTCTGTGGAATTCCACCAGGAGGATTAGGAGGATATTTCTGTAGTTGGCGCTAAAAAGGATAATGAGGATGTTGATGATGAGGATGTTGATGATGAGGATGTTGATGCCAAGGATGTTGTTTGTGTAAATCAGGCAACAGTTTTTGCCCATGGTATCAAAAAGCCCATTGTCATGCCGGGGCAAAAGACAGAAAAATCCACTTCTCATGTGTGGAATTATTTCCACGCAAATCTGGACAACAATTGTCAAGCTATCTGTGACATTTGCCAAGCAATAGTGAGTAGAGATAAGGACCTTAACCATCTAGGAACCTCCTCCCTGTAACGTCACTTGCAGTGCATTCATTAAATTCCAAAGTGTTTGCAAAACTCAGAAACTTTGGCTAAAAACGTAACAATCAGTCCAGTGTCACCTAGCTGCTCCCTTCTTTCTATTGGATCCAAGCGCCTGCAATCTCCACCACCAACACCTGCATCATCAACATCCTCATTTGTGATCGGAAGTAGTCCAATTTCATAAGCATGACTGACCCCTCTCTATCCGTGATTCCTCAGAAGGATCCTTGAGTGCTACACTTGTTGCTGCTGCTGCAGCTGTGAGTGGATCTTCATCCCAGAAGGGGACCAGGAAGAAGACTACTTTTAGTAGTTTAACAAAACAATTGACTGTCAAACAATCCTTTGCTGTCATACTTGTTCCACCTTGCAGTCACCCATTTGCACAGCAGATTACTGATACCATAATAGCTATGCTGGTTTTAGATGTGCATCCAGTATACGCCATTAATGCAGTAGGTTTTAGACAGTTAATTGAGGTCATGTGTCCCTGCTACCATGTCCCTTCAATATTCCACTTCACTAGAACAGCAATTCCTTGTCTGTACAAAAACCTTAATAAGTGTCCTCCGAAATGCCATTGTACCCACTGTCCACTTAACCACAGATATTTGGACGAGTGGGCAAACTAAAGATTACATGACTGTGACAGCCCACTTGGTAGGTGTATTGCCTCCAGCAGTGCAAACAGCAGCAGCATCTTACAAATGCCAGCTCATTCAGAGGCTGTATCACCACTTTCACTAAGAGGTATACCGCTGAGAACCTCTTAGAAACACTCAGGGAAAACATTGCAAAATGGATTACCCCGCTTGGACTCTGCTCGGGATTTGTGATTTCTGACAATGCCACCAATATTGTGCGAGCATTACATCTGGGTGAATTCAAACACATCCCATGTTTTGCTCACACAATTAATTTGGTGTTGCAACATTTTTAAAACATTTCAGGGGCATGCAGGAGGTGCTCTCGGTGGTCCGAAAGATTTTGGGACATTTTTTCGACATTCAGCAACTGCATGTCGAAGATTGCAGCACCAGCAAGTACTGTTTAATTTGCCCTGCCATCAGCTGAAGCAAGAGGCAGTACCTACGTGGAATCCTACCCTCTATATGCTTCAGTGGATGGAGGAGCAGCAAAAAGCCATCCAAGGTTACACAATGGCCTATGACATAGGGAAAGGAGTGGGAATGCACCTTGGTCAAGCACAGTGGAGAATAATTTCCGTGTTGTGCAAGGTTATCAAACCCTTTGAACTTGCCACGTGTGAGGTTAGTTCAGACGCTGCCAGCTTGAGTCAGGTCATTTCTCTAATCAGACTTGCAAAAGCAGCTGGAGAAACTGAAGGAGGAGCTGAAACAGAGTCATTCCGCTAAGTATGTCCTGTCCTTCTCTTTGCCAGGATCCAAGGGTCATCAATCTCTTGAAATCAGATCACTATATATTTTGGCGACCATACTTGATCCTAGGTTTAAGTCATACCTTGTGTCTTTCTTTCTGATGAACATAAATCTGAACAGATGCACAGAGCTCTTGGTGAAAAAATTGTCAGCTCAATTGGCACATGACAGTGCAACATCTCCTCCTTTAGTTTCTGTGGCTGCCAGGAAAAAACAACATTTTCCTAGGAGATACACTGCTGGTGATGCAGATCAGTCAGCAAAACCTAATGACATCTGGTTGAGTGTGAAAGAACTGCCTGCAATTAGTGACATGTCTGCTGTGACTTAGTCTGATACAGTCACCATTCAGAGAATGATCAGTAGCACATGCAGGGGGGGTTCTAAGCACCCAGAAACCCCCCTGAAGGGCCACTTTTATTTTCAGAGATGGAGACAGCCTTGTCTCCATCTCTGCACCAGCCGCGGACCACCCACCATCCCCTTCAGCTACCGGTTAGGGTTAGCTGTCAGCGCTTTTGAGTCAGGTGGCTTTCATATCACCCGATGCAGAAGCGCTGACAGCTTAACCGGCAGGATCTGGACAGCATGCCGCAATCTCTACACAGTCCTCCCAGAGTGAGTGCGAGGGAGCCTGGGGAAGGATCGGTGCCACTCAGCATCTAGGAGGATATATATATATATATATATATATATATACATACATACATACAGTACATATATATACATATATATTATAGAACCCTCCCCCCATTAAAATCCTGCATTTGCCACTGATGGCGGATGATTATTTTAGGGATAGCATCCAAATAGGCATGTCAGACAGTCCGTTTCACTACTGGCAGGAAAAGGAGGCAATTTGAAGTCCCTTTCACAAACTGGCTTTGCTTTACTTAAGTTGCCCACCGTCCAGTGTGTACTCTGAAAGAGTTTTCCACACAGCCGGGAACCTTGTTATTGAACAGCGTAGGAGGTTACTTCTTCTTTTCCAAAATGTGGAAAAGTTGATGCTCATCAAAATGAATTACACCGTCCACGAGGAAGACCTTTTTCAGCAATTAAGTAGAAAAAAAAAAGAGGCGTCTGTAATGGTGGATTACAGCATGGACAAATTAATATTGTGTAAAGAAGAGGATGCACACACTGATGGGGATGATGATGACGATGACGTCATCTGAACTTGACTATGTTGTAAAGCCAGTTTATATATTGGATCATTGCCACCAATGTCCACTGCGCATTGATAGCTTGTTTTGTGGGGGTCCAAACAAAACAATAATTTCAGCCACAAGTGGCGGTCCCTGTCGCTGAAGTGATTGGTTTGTTAAACTGTGAATGTCCTGTTTCATATATACACCATAAGGGTGGGTGGGAGGGCTCAAGGACAATTCCACCTTGCACCTACTGTATTTTCTTTGCATTATGTGTAGTTTGGGGCCCTGCTACCTGACATTTTTAATTTTATGGTTTATGAATGTCTAGAAATTGTAATGGCCACAGATAGCATCTTCTTTATGCCACTTTCATTTATAAAAAAAATAATTCTGAACTACAAAATTGATGGGGTGGGCAAATATGAGCAGCAGCACAGAGCATCTTCCTGCCAGGATGTGTGCAATAAAGTGAAAATATGTTTAATACACATGGTACATGCGTAAAGCAGCCTGAGGTAACCTGAAGCACGCCACCTGTTGTTGACAAATAACTTCCAGTAGGAACAGCAAATATCACAGATGCCAGGAGTTCTAGTTTAGCCAGAGAACTAAAGGCTGCTTTCTTCTTATGTAAACAGCAAGTATTGGTCCCATTATCCCTAACAACAAAGGATGAGCGGGTTCGGTTTTCTGAAATCCAACACCCCCCCGAGCCCACCCGATCCGAGCCAGATCCGAGTTTTCCTGCCTGACTCGATTCTGAGGCAAAATGTCATCCCGCTGTTGGATTCTCGTGGATTTTGGATTCTATAAAAGGTCCCCGCATCGGCGCCATTTTTCACTCTGGCTGTGGACAGTGAAGAGGGAGGGTGGGAGTTGTGCTGCTGTTGTTGTCCATAGGGGCTGTGTCCACTCCAAAGTCCATAGGGGCTGGCTCGGCTCTGTTGTGCAGTCTGTTGTCCATAAGGGCTGTGTCCACTCCAAAGTCCATAGGGGTTGGCCAGGCTGTGTTGTGCAGTCTGTTGTCCATAAGGGCTGTGTCCACTCCAAAGTCCATAGGGGCTGGCTCGGCTCTGTTGTGCAGTCTGTTGTCCATAAGGGCTGTGTCCACTCCAAAGTCCATAGGGGCTGGCCAGGCTGTGTTGTGCAGTCTGTTGTCCATAGGGGCTGTGTCCACTCCAAAGTCCATAGGGGCTCGCTGGACTGTGTTGTGCAGTGTCCCATAAAGGCTGTATTCCTAAAGAGGTGCTGTAATGTTGTCCAGGGGGTGCTCTGTCCATCAGGGGTGCTCCCCCCAAGTGGCAAAAAATATTTTTCTGTTTGTGTGAGCTGAAGCTGCACGTGCATCAACAAAGTAGTGCCAAGCATTCGCCTGTGTCATAAGTAAAGGGCCGGCCTGCTTGTCTGTTGAAGGGTGGTGTAACCCCTAAAGTGCCTGAAAATTTTTATTTTTTTTCTGTGTTTGTGACTTGTGGCCCTGATTCAGAGCCAGACGATCTGACAGAGTGCTTGCTCTGAATCAGGGCCGTCCCTCTGAATTTTAGAACTGCCTCCTGGCCACTCGCATAGCTGTGGGTGACCACCCACAGCTATTGCGAGTGGCCAAAAAGATGGTCGCGATGGTCAAGACCATCGCGACCATTGGGCTTGCGACGAGACCCTTGTAGTAGGGTCTCGTTGCCGCAAGCCCTGGAGTGCTTTCGGCTCTATCAGAGCCGAGAGCACTCCCACTGACATCACTTGTGATGTCAGTGGGGCCGGCCCCAGATGGTAGGCGTTCCCATGGGAATGCCTCTGTCTGGGCAGCCATGCCCCCGGCATGCCCACCAAAGGGGGCGTGCTGTCACTCACCATTGACAGCTCGCCCCCTCTGTAGCGAGACCCATAGCGACAGCTTGCCCATCGCTATGCGGATCTCATGCATGCGCACGACGGAGCCGGCTCCCTTGTGTGCATGCACACTTGGCCAACATCGACCTGCTTGTGAGCGCTCAGCGCTCGCAAGCGGGTCTTAGGCCCTGTGTGCACTGTAGCCGCACATGCATGAACAAAGTAGCAGTGCCAAGCATGCGCCTGTGTCATAAGTAAAGAGCTGGCTGGCTCATCTGTTGAAGGGTGGTGTAACCCCCAAAGTGGGCTCCAAAAAAAAAAAAAATTATATTTTTCTGTGTTTGTGTGTGCCTTAGCGCATGTGCCTCAATATAACATAAATGGAAGACAAAAATTTGTCAGATAAAAATAAAATAGGGAAAGGTCAAGAACCATTTCCTCCTTTTGCTGAAGCTGCTGCCACTAGTCATGACATAGATGATGAAATGTCATCAACGTTGTCTGCCAAGGCCGATGCCGAATGTCATAGTAGAGGGCATATACAATCCCAAATGGCAAAGTTCTGGAAAATGACCTTAAAAAAAAATTTAAATCGTCTGAGGAGAAACATAATTTTGCCAATATGCCATTTACGACACGGAGTGACAAGGAACGGCTAAGGTCCTCCCTTATGTTCATGACTAGTGGTTCAGCTTCACATGATGATGGAAGCCCTCCTCCCACTACAAAAATCAAACAAGTTAAGCTGGCAAAAGCACAGCAAAGAACTGTGCTTTCTAATTCTAAGAAGATATCACAAATCCCCATGGAGAGTCCAAGTGTGGCAACAGTTGCGATGCCTTACCTTCCCAACACTAGACGGAAAGAGGTGGCTCCTTCCACCATTTGCATGCCCTCTGCAAGTGCTGGAAGGAGCACCCAAAGTCCACTTGCTGATATTCAAATTGAAGATGTCACAGTTGAAGTACAACAGGATGAGGATATTGGTGTAGCTGGCGCTGAGTAGGAAGTTGACAAAGAGGATTCTGATGGTGATGTGGTTTGTTTAAATTAGGCACCGGATGAGACAGTTGTTGTCCGTGGGATGAAAAAGCCCATCATGGTCATGCCTGGGCAGAAGACCAAACATTCCACCTCTTTGTTCTGGAAATATTTCTATCCAAATCCAGGCAACAACTGTCATGCTATATGTACCATATGTAAAGGTGGAATAAGTAGAGGTAGGGACGTTAACCACCTAGGAACATCCTCCCTTATACATCACCTGCAGTGTGTTCATGAAAAATTACTGTCCAGTTCAGAAACTGTGGCTAAGACCATAAGCATTCCAGGGACACCTAAATCCCTTTGTCCTTTTCTATCCAAGTGCCTGCAAACCACACAGTCAACTCCCTCCTCATCAATTTCCTTCTCAGTCAGGATCGGAAGTAGATACAAAGGAAAAAACTGTAGAAAATAGCGCTTCCTAAATGATCTGAAGTGTAA
The DNA here is from genome assembly GCA_031769625.1 of Taudactylus pleione. Classification (NCBI taxonomy): domain Eukaryota; kingdom Metazoa; phylum Chordata; class Amphibia; order Anura; family Myobatrachidae; genus Taudactylus; species Taudactylus pleione. The sequence continues at coordinate 17,066,580 of JAUIMM010000045.1, read as the reverse complement.
AGAAAGGCTGCTGCCAAAAAGAAGAAATTGTGCAATTACTTCAAAACCTGATAGAAACAAAATTGGCTGCGCTCAATTAATCACACTTGATATGTATATTATAAATCATACTTGAGAATATAATGTAAAAATATTTTAATCAAACAATCTCATACAAATATATAATACATGTATGGAACATATATTTGTTCCTACTGTAAAAATACAGACATATATATATATAAAACATATAGTTAATATCAGAAAAAAAAGGAAAAAGATTTAATGGGTGTAGTCAATTTTCCTGATTAGGTTAGGTTAGTATCAGGTGAAAAACAAGTGTTCCTCTTAAATTTGGATATGCTGTATCTGTGGCAATTAGTTTAAAAATGTGCAACAGTTTGGTATATTGTTGCTAAGTTTCTGCAACATGCAGTAAGCTCACCCGATTCCTGGCTGGTAGGTCAGTCTGTGATCTGCAGATCAAAAAAGTCAAAATTCCACGTATATTGCTGTGTATATATCCCAGTGGCTGCAGCATATACCTTCATGTGCCCGTTAGTAAATAGAGGACTTTCTCCCTTTCAACACGGGATCTCTCAGTGGTGTTGCTCTGTTCAGTGTCAGGTATTGTGTAGCTGCTGACGGAGCTGCCGGCCGGCTTGGCTATACACTCACTTGGGAGTGGGTGCTTTGCAGTCACAGTGGATAGACGTGGTTCCCGATAAGGGCTTCGTGCCGGTTTGTGTGGTGACCGGAATCCCTCTATTGGAGAGGGGGGTGAACCGTATAAGGTCTGGATGTTTGGTCTGCTCAGGGTGAAAAGATTATGGCTTGGAAAGTCAGATGCCACAAGTCCAGCTGTATTTGCTCAACGCATTTCCGTGTGTCTACACACCTTCGTCAGGAGCATGCTGGGAAAGAGGGATTTAACCCTTTTATTCTGTTTCTCTTAATTAGTATAATGAGAATCTTTATCAGCTGGAAAGTTCAAGCAATGTCAATCAGGTGCATTTAATTTGATCTTTCATATATCCTGCACAATTGCAAGTGTTATTTACAATCTTTTATGTCCATAGTGGTTGTTGGAAAATCAGAGCTTATCTGAGATCATATTTTTATATGTGTAAAGATGATCTTAAGTTATTTCATCTGATTATATCATCCAAAACTGTTGTTTTATCAAATAAATAAACGATTTTGCTCTTTTGCTTGTGTTATGATCTCATAACCCTTACGTGTTTATAGATCATGGAAACCATTGAATAAGTAAATAAATGAATGAAATAAATGCATAAAAAACAAAATACAAAACCAAATTATAAAGACAAAGTAGAAATAATAAAAAATAAATAAAACTGGGAATATATGTGTAAGAAGGGCTTGTAGTTAGTCTTATTTCTAAGGTATGATTACTTGAACCCAACTCTAAATAGCTATATAAATGAACATTTTTATAATCCAAACATTTATATATACAGTTTCTTATCATCTCTCACATATTTATTATTATGAGAGTTAGATGAGACAACAATAATAAAATAAAATAAAATATAATGTTCCATAATATCTGTTATGTCAGTTACACAAAGTATATCCAAATTATGAGGTGTAAAAATATAAATATAATAGAAAAATCATAAATAAGGTTTATATTATAAGGTCACTAAGTAGAGGGAATAGTTTTCCTATGATGATGATCTGGTGTGGTAATGTATTGGTCCCAAAAATCCACAGGGAACTGCTTTAGAAACAGGGGCTATATATCAAAATCCACCTCCGCCATCTCATTAAGACCCTCGGGGTATAGAGTGCGCATTTTGTGAATCCAGTAGGTTTCTCGAAGACAAAGACGAAAATATCTGTCTCCTCCTCTAGCTGTACTTGTTATGTGTTCTATACCTATAATTTGTATACATTTAAAATCCCCTTGGTGTTTTTCAATGCAGTGCCTTGAAACGGAATGTTCTATTTTCTTGTTAATAACATTCCTTCTGTGTTCTAATAGTCTGTCTTTCAATTTGCGTGTGGTACGACCGATGTACTGTGCACCGCACTCACATTGAGAGATATATTACATATGTGGAATTACAATTTATGAATGTCTTGATGTGAAAGATTTCTTTGGTTACTGTAGATACGTAATCTTTGGTTCTATGTGAGATGTAATCACATGTGATACATCTATTGGAACCACATTTGTAAGTGCCCGTGATGTCTGTATTTAACCACGTATGTTGTCCTATTTTGTCTCGATTGGGTTTAAGAAACGACGGAGCTAAGAAGTTTCCCAAGTACTCTTGTACCTGTTTTTATGTCAGATTTTAATAGAGGATCACCCATAAGGATCTTTTGGTTGTTGTGTATAATAGTTTTGATTTTTTTGGCTGCTGAATTATACCTAACAATAAACTTAATAGCATGATTATAATTCTGATCTTTATCGATATCTTTATTTTTTTGAAAGTTAAAATATGAATTTCTGTCATTGGTGATAATTTTCTTATGAGTTTTCTAAAAGGGATTCAGGATATCCTTTGTCTTTAAATGCGTTGATTAGTTTCTTAGAATGTTGTTTAAATTCTTCTTTATTGGAACAGTTTCTATGTATACGACGTAGCTATCCTGCAGGTATATTTTGCAGCCATTTGCGATAATGGTTGCTATTAAACGGAATAAAATTATATGAGTCAGTTTCTTTTTGAAAGGTACAAGTGGAGATCTCTCCACTTACTATGGAGAGGGTGATATCCAGAAAATTAATAGAGAGTGAACTGTATACACTGGTAAATGTGAGATGAAAAGGATTGAAATTGAGATGTGTTACAAACTGTTCTATTCTATTGACTCCTCATCTCCGTCCCATATGAAAAAAAGGTCATCTATGTACCTCCCATATAGGACCAGGCTTGCTCCGAACACGCCTCACCAAATGAGCCTCTCCTCGAGGAGACCCATGTATAGGTTGGCGAAGCTCGGAGCAAACCTGATCCCCATTGCGGTTCCGCAAGTTTGAAGGAAATGTTGGCCATTGAAAATAAAATGATTATGTGTGAGTATGAATGAAATGCTGTCCAATATGAATAATTTGGTATTGTGGTCCATAGTATCGCTTGACTGTAAAAAATGGTTTGTAGCTTCTATACCTAATTCGTGTGGGATGCTTGAGTACAGCGCCTGTACATCGCATGTGAGAAATTTGTACGTAGGTAACCAGTGTACAGATCGGATCATTTCTAGAAATTGAGTGGTATCTTTGATATGTGATCTGAGAGTCTGAGCTAAAGGTTGGAGATGGGAGTCAATAAAAAATGATAAGTTGGATGTTAATGATCCTATGCCCGATATGATGGGGCATCCCGGGGGATTAGTGATGGATTTATGGATTTTCGGTAAGTGGTAATAAGTGCCAGTGACTGGATGAAGGGGCAACAGAAAAGAAAATGTTTCTCTGGATATCACCCCCTCTCCTAATGCCCTAGAAAGGAGTGACCTCAGTTCATTTTGAAATTGACAGGATGGATCTTTTTCTAATATTTTATAGAAATTTGGATTCTTTAATTAACGATATGCTTCATTGAGATAATCTGTTTTATCTTGTATGATAAGTCCTCCACCTTTGTCGGCGGCCTTAATGATGATTGATTCATCCGATATTAGTTGTTTGAGGGCTAATATTTCTTGGCCAGACAGATTGTCTGAATACAGAGTAGTTTTTCTCCCCTCTTGGGTACATAGAGTTTTAAATTCCTCCAATGTTGTTTTGTAAAATATATCAATTTGAGTACTCTTACTACTTGTAGGGAAGAACCTTGATTTACATTTGAATTTATTTTGTACCTGTAGATTTTCAGTATTGTTAATGTCGTATATAGTCATAGGCCCGGGAGTAAGTGTATCATTGGGACTAGAATTTTCTAAAAGTAATGTATTGAGAATATCAATATAAGGATCGTCTGTAGAATCTAATATAATAGGTTGTAAGCCATCTGATGTTTTCATTTGATTAATCTTTTTTAGAGTAAAAAATCTCTTTCTACATAGACATCTGACATATCGATTTAATTCTGTAAAGAGTTCAAATAGATTGGGTCTATGGATCGGAAGTAGTCCTGCAGGCCATGTCACTGGCATGACTGGCTCTCCTATCCGGGATTCCTTGGGAGGATCCTGCATTGCTATGCCTACTGCTGCCGCTGCTGCTGTTGCTGCTGGGAGTCGTTCATCATCCCAGAGAGGAAGTAGGAACACCACTACTTCTTTTACTAAGCAATTTACCCTCCAACAGTCCTTAGCGAGGAGGATGATGTACAACAGCAGTCATCCAGAAGTAAAGCAGATAACTGAGGCTTTGACAGCTATGTTTGTGTTAGATGTGCGTCCGGTATCCACCATTAGTGCAGTGGGATTTAGACAATTGATGGAGGTAGTGTGTCCCCGGTACCAAGTCCCATCTAGATTCCACTTCACTAGGCAGGTGATACCGACCATGTACAGAGACGTCAGAAAAAGTGTCCTCAGTGTCCTAAAAAATGCGGTTGTACCCAATGTCCACTTAACCACGGACATGTGGACAAGTGGAACTGGGCAGTGTAAGGACTATATGACTGTGACAGCCCACTGGGTAGATGTATAACCTTATGCAGCAACAACAGCAGCACCACCAGTAGCAGCATCTCAGAAATGCCAGCTTGTTCCAAGGTAGGCTATGCTATGTATCACCAGTTTCAGTAAGAAGCACACCGCCAACAACCTCTTAGAGAAACTGAGGGAAATCATCACCCAGTGGCTTACCCCACTTAGACTCTTCTGGGGATTTATGATATCTGACAACACCACCAATATTGTGCGGGTGTTACATCTGGGCAAATTCCAGCATGTCCCATGTTTTGCTCACACAATAAATTTGGTGGTGCAGAATTTTCTGAAAAATGACAGGGGCGTGCAGGAGACACTTTGGGTGGCCTGAAAAATTTCTGGCCACTTTCACCATTCAGCAACTGTGTGCTGAAGACTGGAGCACCAGCAAACACTCTTGAACCTGCCTTGCCATCACCTGAAGCAAGAGGTTGTGACGTGGTGGAACTCAACCCTCTATATGCTTCAGAGGATGGAGGAGCAGCAAAAGGCCTTTCAAGCCTATACATCCACCTATGACATAGGCAAAGGAGGGGGCATGCACCTGACTCAAGCGCAGTTGAGAATGATTTCCGTGTTGTGCAAGGTTCTCCAGCCCTTAGAACTTGCAATACGTGAAGTCAGTGCAGACACTGCCAGCTTGAGTCAGGTCATTCCCCTCATCAGGCTTTTGCAGAAGCAGCTGGAGAAAGTAGAAGAGGAGCTAAGATGGAGCGATTCCACTTGGTATGTGGGACTTGTGGATGAAGCCCTTCATTCACTTTGTCAGGATTCCAGGGTGGTCAATCTGTTGAAATCAGACTCCTATATTTTTGCCATCGTGCTCAATCCTAGGTTTAAAGCCTACATGGTATCTCTCTTTCCAGCCGACACAAGCATGCAGAGGTGCAAGGACCTGCTGGTGATAATACTGTCAGCTGAAGCAGAACATGACACATCAACAGCTCCTTCTTCATTTTCTCCAGCAACTGGGGCTGCCAGGAAACAATTTAGGTATCCTAAGCAACCCACTGGCGGTGATGCAGGGCAGACAGGGCCAAGTTTGGACATCTGGTCCAGACTGAAGGACCTGGCAACAATTTCTGACATGTCTACTGTCACTGCATATGATACTGTCACCATTGACAGAATGGTGGAGGATTACATCAGTGACAGCATCCAAGTAGGCATGTGAGATAGTCCGTACCTGTACTGGCAGGAAAAAGAGGCGATTTGGGGGCCCCTGTACAAACTGGCTCTATTTTACCTAAGTTGCCCCCCTCCAGTGTGTACTCCGAAAGAGTGTTTAGTGTAGCCGGGAACCTTGTCAGCGAAAGGCGTAGGAGGTTGCTTCCACAAAATGCGGAGATGATGATGTTCATCAAAATTAATTATCAATTCTTCCAGGGAGACCAGCCTCCAGAAAGTACAGAGGGACCTGTGGTGGTGGATTCCAGCTGGGACGAATTAATACTCTGTGAGGATGAGGATGTACACAACACTGAAGAGGATGAGGAATCGGTGGATGAAAAGGATGAGGATGACATCTTGCCTCTGTAGAGCCAGTTTGTGCAGGGACAGATTAATTGCCAGTGTGTTTTGTGGGGGACCAAACAAACCAATAATTTCAGCCACAGTCGTGTGGCAGACCCTGCCGCTGAAATGATTGGTTTGTTAAAGTGTGCATGTCCTGTTTATACAACATAAGGGTGGGTCGGAGGGCCCAAGGACAATTCCATCTTGCACCTCTTTTTTTTCTTTGCATTATGTACTGTTTGGGCCTAATTTTTCAAACTGCCATCCTGTTTGCCACTGCAGTGTCACTCCTAGATGGGCCACATGTTTTTGCCGCCCACTTGTGTCGCTTAGCATAGTCATCCAGCTACCTTGGTGCAACCTTTTGGCCTAAAAATAATATTGTGAGGTGTTCAGTGTTCAGAATAGACTGGAAATGAGTGGAAATTAATGTTATTGAGGTTAATAATAGCATAGGAACAGGAAAACCCACAAATTCTGTGATTTTTAGCTGTTTTCATGCTTTTTTCCAAAAAAATACAGATCCAAAACACAAAACTAGAGATGACGCCGCCGACCCCCGTGTTTTGCTTTTGGTTTTAGTTTAGGATCTGGATCTCCCTTGGTTTTGGATCAGAATCTGGTTTTGTATTTTTTTTCCTCCGTGTTTTATTTTCGTGTTTTGGTTTTGGTTTTGGATCTGGATTTTTTCTTAAAAAATCAGAAAAACAGCTAAAACCACATAATTTGGGCCTGTTTTTGTTCCTACAGTATTATTAACCTTAATAACAATGATTCTCAGGCATTTCTAGGCATTTTTAACCACCTCACAGCTCACAATATTGATTTCACTATTTTTCACCAATATAGGCCAAAGGCTGCACAGAGCTGGTTGGCTAAAGAAAGCGAGAGAGCAGCAGCACAAACGCATGGCAGTTTAAAAAAATATAGGACATCTATGGAACATTGCCACACAGCAATGGCAGACAGGATGGCAGTTTAATAAACTATAATAATGTCAGTCGGCAATGCCCCAAATTGAGCAAAATGTAAAGAAAAGTCGTGCAAGATGGAATGGTCCCTCCCACCCACTCTTATGTGGGATATTAAAAAGGACATGCACAGTTTAACAAACCAAGCACTTTAGTGACTAGGACTGACACTTTCTTGGCTGAACTCCTTGGTTTGTATGGGCCCCCACAAAACATTTTTTGGAAGGACTACCTTCAATTATTAAAGAGGAGGTTGATGATGAGGGTGTTGGTGGTGGAGATTGCATGTTGTGGTCCAAACTGCTGGTAGCTGATACTGGACTGCTTGTTATTAAGTTACAAATTATAATTTTGTTAAACAAATTGCATGAACTCGCTGTAAATGACTTAACAGGGAGGAGGTGCCTAGATAGATGGTTAATGTCCCTTCCTCTGCTAACTATGGCTTTACAAATGGAACAGATGCCTTCACAACTATTGTCAGAATTTAGATTAAAATAATTCCACACCCAAGACGTTGATTTTCTGGCTCTCTTTTTATCATTAGCAAGAACTGCTGCCACTGGTGGCTGATTTATGCAAACCACATCCTTATCATCAACTTCCACATTACCGTCAGATAGTACACAAATTTCCCCCTCATCCTCCTTTTGCATTTCCTCCATACTATCATCCTCATTTTTTATTATGTCACCATCTAATACTAGCACAGCCATCATGGTGTCAGTGATCCGCTGTGAAACTGGGTGACAGCTGTTATACTTACTTCCTCTATCAAAGGACTGTTTAATAAATAACTTCTGATCACGAATGAGGATGCAGGTGATGATGCAGGTGTTGGTGTTGGAGATTGAAGGCGCTTGGATCCCACAGAGAGGGAGCAGGTAGGTGACAATGGACTTGTTATGTTTTGAGTTTTGGAACTTGGCGACGTACACTTTGATATTTGATGAATGCGCTCCAAGTGACGTAACAAGGAGGAGGTTCCTAGGTGGTTTAGGTCCCTCCCTCTACTCACTCTTGTCTACTCACTCTTGCATGGCAATGGGCACATATGGCTTGACAACTGGTGTCCGGATCGGGATGGAAATAATGCCACATGTGAGAAGTAGATTTTTTTGTCTTTTGTCCTGGCATGACAACAATGGGCTTTTGCTTTTTCAAACCATGGGCAACAGCTGTTGCCTTACTTACACAAAGGACATCCTCTGCGTCAACATCCTCATCACCAACATCTTCATCCTTAGCGCCTTCATCCACCAAAATATCCTCCTCCTCCATGTGCAATTCCACAGAAGCATCCTCAATGACTACGTGTGCAAGACGTTGACTGCCAAAGGGCACATAAATGTTGGAACTTGGAGGATCCTCCAGTACACTAGTATTTAGGTCTGGCTCACACATGGCACTCTCCTCAGGGATTTGTGATTTTGATTTCTCAGAGCACACAGTTGGTTTTTCCGGAGCTGTCTTAACAACTTTCACATTTTCAATTGGACCACTACTACTACAAGCAGAAGGGCTATCAGAATCAGCAGTCTTCTTCATAAAGTAAGAAGGCCACTGCCTTATCCTTTCCTTGCCACTTCGTGTAGTAAATGGCATATTGCCAATTGTTTGTTTATCTAAAGTCGAATATCCTTTCAATTTTTTTTTCTTAATTACAGTAAAACCTGCTTTACCATATCGATGGTGTGACTTAAACCCTGGGGCATGGGCTTTCCTAGAGGTCGAGGAAGTTGACGGCCTTGCACTGCTGGTGGCAGCTACAACATGTGGTTCTTGGCCTTGCTCTCCTGTCATGTGACAGCTCTCCATATTTTTTCTGCAGTCTAGAAGCAGTGTCACAATCACCAAGAGTGTAGCCAAGGTGCGGTTACAAAATTCACACACGTGCAGTCGTGCGCACACACAAAAATATTAGAAAAAATGACAAATGATGATTTATATTTTTTGCCAGCTCCAGAAGAACTTGGCCCCAGAGTAACGATTGATCACAACTGTAGTTGGGCAGCAAAAGGTTGCAACTTGCGTTGCTGGCTGGCTCTTCTGCGCTACTGCGGTTAAGCCTAACACCCACCCACACAAACAAGAAAAAAATATGACACTTTAATTGTTTTTTTTTTTTAGAACGATGGAGTCAGGCAGCACAAGGTTGCAACTTACGTTACTGGCTAGATCTTGTGCGCTACTGTGGTTAAGGCGAAAACCCACCAACACAAACAAGAAAAAATATGATACTTTTATTGTTTTTTTTTTAAGAACGATTGTAGTCTGGCAGCACAAGGTTGCAACATGCATTGCTGGCTGGCTCTTGTGCGCTACTGTGGTTAAGCCTAATACGCATGCACACACAGAAAAATATAAAAAAACACTTAAATTTTTTTTTTTTTTGGAATTTTTTTTTTTTTGGAGTCCAGAACTTGGGCCCAGAGATGGACACAGCAAAACACGAAGAAAGATCCAGATCCAAAACCAAAACACAAAACACGAAAAGTGGCTGGTGCACACCCCTACTAACAACCTCCCTGAGTACAAAGTAAATGTCTGTTTACAGTATGCTCTAGCAGCACCCCCACAAGCAAAGCCACCTCATTTCTATTAGGTGTATAAAAAGTTAAAAAATCTCCTCCAGATCAAAGATGTCTTTTAGGAACTGAAGAACTTGATCCTAGATTGATCTTCCCTCATAAATGTTTTTAAAAATCAAAACATTAAATTAAATAAATTAAAAACTAATCAATCCTTCCGTCCTTTCCCTGTCTTCAGTCCATAAACATATTCCAACTCCGTCGGGCCACTGACCTAGTTAAGGAAAATATTCTTGATTTTAAAATCCCTAGGGGTCGTATAGTTTATTAAACTGCCATCCTGTCTACCACTGCGATGCCACTCTGTGCCATGTTGAAAACTGAACTGCCACATGTTAGTGCCACCCACTGCTGTCGCTTAGCTTAGTCAGCCAGCTAGCTGGATGCAGGGCCGCAACTAGGGGGGGAGGCTAGAGGTGCACGTGCACCGGATGCCAGATTGAAGGGGGTGAAAAAAGCTAACTCGAGGTGGCTTTGGGGCTGCAGACTCAGAAAATTGCCATCCAGAAATGGCCACCGCCAAAGAGGAGACACATGCTAGAGGTCCTTACTGGCCCTGTAGTGTCTGTCTCCTCCTTGGTGGCGGCCATTTTTGGATGGCCATATTCAGCAAATTCCATGCGGACTAGCATGTAACTCCTAGCAATGAGCATGTAACCCCTGACAACGAGCATAAACCCCCTGTCAATGAGCATAAACCCCCATGGCAACGAGCATAAACCCCTTGGCAACGAGCATTAAACCCCATGGCAACGAGCATGTAACCCCTGACAACAAGCAGGTAATTTTAAAGTAATTAGAAGCCTTACTGTGGGGTATAAAATGGTGTCATGCAAATATGTAAGTGGCACTTTGGTAATTGGCATTACATTGTGTGGCATAATGTTTAATGGGCATTATGGTATGTTGAATAATGTAAGTCACTATACCAGGGATGTCTGAGTAGTGCACTGCCTTATGGAGGAGCAAGGACCAATCCAGGTACAGGAAGAGAGGGGGCGCAAAATTGCTGCCTTGCACCGGGTGGCAGATATCCTAGTTTCAGCCATGCTGGATGCAACCTTTTGGCCCTAAACTAGATGAAAAAAATCAATATTGTGAGTGTGAGGTGGTCAAAATTAATTGGAAATGACTGGAAATAAATGCTATTGAGGTTAATAATACTGTAGGAACAAAAACAGGCCCAAATTATGTGATTTTAGCTTTTTTTATGATTTTTTTTGAACAAATACAGATCCAAAATCAAAACACGCAAGGGGCTGTTTTGGCAAAACCAAATCCAGATCCATAACACAAGGAGATACAGATCCAAAACCAAAACACGGAGGTCGGTGCGCATTCCTACAGTACTTCAGATACTGTTGTATAGTCAAAAACAATCTATGTTAAATTGAATGCATTGTTTTATCGGAAAACTAAATTGTTCTTAATTAAAAAAATATCCTCTTTAAAAAAGGGTTGATTGTGCTAAGGACCATACTCCTTACCTCTTTGATGGAACCAGGAGAAAAAAGGGGAACACAACGGTGCAGAGGATTACGCCCTTACCACGTAAAATACGTGATTGCACCATTTACCCCACCTCAAAATGACAGAAGCTGATTGGCTGGTACTTTATCTCCCTCCACTTTACCTCTCTCTAAGATTTAATACATTTCCCCCTAGGGCTCTTTCTGTCACACTTGATGCAGTTGCATGTGGGTAATGAGTAAAAGTTAGTCAATCATTACTTAAATGTGTGAAATTAAAAGTTACAGCAATCTCTGGCAGCCTTTTATTGCAGATGGATGTTGGTATTTGTAAAATTAACCTGTACTTTCAGTGATTGCAATAAGTTCTGTAATAGCAAATAAAGACATACATTTAAAATAAAAAAAAACTTTATTACAAATAAGTTCTAACCCAAACCCATCGATTTTTATTTTTTTGATATAGCCTATTTGGATGGTGGTCACAATAGGTGCACAGCGGATGTAAAAGTGACTGTTAGGCCACACAGAGAGTCCAGGATGCAGGGTTTATTGGTAAACAGGAAATACAGGGTATGCAGGAACACAGTGGTAATGCAGGGGTTAACAGCAGTAACTAGAGGTAATACAGCAGTGGTATCAAACCATAATAAATGCAGTTATTAGGTTTCTCACCTCAGGAGCTACAGTAAGTACTGTGTGTCTACACAGAACTGTATCATTCTATACAGTAAAAAATATGTCTGCAGTGTGCACATGTGCAGTAGCACATCAGGTCAGAAATAGACCCATTTTACATACAGTAAATCTAAATTCTTTAGCATCTTGTTTTTATCTATCCTGTAGAAATCCAAGATAACCAATGGTTAAATAAAACGTGATCCTAGGATCATTACAGAGAACATAATATAAAATGACCTTTCTACAACTTGCCAATCAGAGTGACTTACTTCTTTCTGGGGCATAAGAAAAACTGCTCTGATTGATTAATACAGTAGCTCATAGACATCACGTGTTATGAATACATGTCATTATATCAATAAAGTGCACTTCTACATTTACATAATTCTTTTCTTTTTAGAAGTGAAGGCACATTCTGATGGACATATTCTTCAGGAGATATGAGCAACTCTTTATAAGCTACAGTATATCTTCAAAATGCATGCATCCCTTTTACATGTACCCTTACTCTAAATAGGCTGCACTTGTGCTCTTCTAATCCATTTCTCCAGATGTAGGGGGCAGCAAGTGCAACTTACATTTTTTAGAACAATATTACTGACCACTTTATTTAATGGGATTATGAAAAAGAAAAAACTTTAAAAATCCAAAGTCTTTTATATGGTTCCAAGTTTACCTAAACCACTACTTTTTTCCCCTGATAGACTAATGTACAATAGGCGGCCATTATTAATTTCACCAATGACCCCTTGAAGTTGGGTAATAGTATCCTAGGCAACATAAATAGCTCTCTGATACCCAAAATATATCTTCTCATCCAGTTTTCCTGGACACTGCTATAGGTCATTTTATTAAACAACAAATATAAGATTCTTATCATTCCTCTTGAAACACCTCTATATTACAGCCCTTGATGAGAGCATGATGTAGTGAGCTCTATTCATTTCAAAACTGCTCCTCTCAATTTACAAATTACAGGCCTGCATAAGAAAATACTTTCCTAATATATTCATTCAAAACTCCATCTAAGCTTACTCTGGTTCTGCAAACACTTTCCAGACATCAAGTTAGAGCTCAGTAAAGTCTTCCTTGGATTTTTTGATACTTGCTGTAAAGAAATTAAATCTGCTCCATCCATGGTGGACTTGGATTCTCAATCTGCTCTTCCTTCAGAATATTTGCAAAGCTATTTTTCCATTAGTTTATTACTGTCAGGATGCTGCCCGGGATCGGCTACTACTCCCCTCCGAACCGGCGTCTTTGGGCTTAGGTGTTCAGTTGCTGGGAGTGGAGGTGAGTATTCTCCCCAGGGTCTGCTTGGGCTTCCGTGCGTGCGTCCTGGTTCCCGGGGTGCCGGGCATGGGTGCAGTCATGTTGGTACATTTCACCTGACTAGTCTCTCCCAATGGTAGTCCTGTGGTCACTCATTTGATCCTCTGATCCAATGACCAGCTACCTAAGGGTATTTAAGTCTGACTCCAGGAACAGGAAACTGAAGTTCAACTTTGCTGTTCCAGTGACTGTGATACTCGCTAGTGTTTCTCCATGTAATGTCCTCAGTGTGTTACTTCAGCCTTCTCGCTGTTCTCCAGTGTTATTTATATCAGCTAGCATGCTGACTTCCAGTGTGTCAATTCAGCTCTCTCACTGAACTCCAGTTCTTTACATTACAGCTGTTGTGTTGTTATTATTGTGCTGTTCAGTTCCCCAGCTGCCTCCCTGTGTTACTGTGGTGTCAGCTTTAATGCTAATTACTAGTTAGCTCTCAGCTGGATCTCTAGCAATTCCCAGTACATACCTGTATCCACATTTCTCTGTGTTTCTCTGTGCATGTCAGCGCCTGGATCTCTAGCAATTTCCAGTTCATGCTGTGTTACATTTCCCTGTGTTCTCAGTGCAAGTCAGCGACTAGATGCTTTACAATTCTCAGTGCATTCCTGTGTAACGATCTTATGTGTTCAAATATTCAGTTCATATGCTGATCTCCTGTGTTCAAATATTCAGTTCACATGCTGATCTACAGTGTGTAGAATGATTCAGTTCATACACTGATCTCCTGTATTCAAGTTTTCAGTTCATACGCTGCTATCCTGTGTTCAAGTAATCAGTTTATACGGTGATCTCTGGTGTTCAAGTATTTTGTTCTTATACTGGCCTTTAGTGTTATTACATTCCTAAGGTTCCCAGTGCTAATTCATTCTAATATAGTTCCGGTCTTCCTGCCACTCCCGGGTACCTGTCCAGAGGGCCGCAACCTGCTCATTTGGTGCAGCAAAACCCATATCATAACTGGAGGGGTCACTGGTGAAGACCACCAAGTGAGTTAGAATCCACGCCTCTGGTCAGGTCTAGCCAAACCTAGGTTTGTTCGTAATAGGGATACCTAGTACTGTCACTCCCTTGGTCATTCCCTAGCTGCCCTAACCCCCTGGCTTTTTTCTTCTCCCGAGGAACTTCCCATATGGTTCCTGACAGTTACCTGGTACTAACCCTCCCAGAGGCTTTGTGTGTCTACTTTCTGTACCAAAAACTCAGGCCTTGCCAATATTAAAAATAACTTGGACAGAGGATTCATACATTTAAAATCAGTTTCAGCAGTGTTAAATTAACCATAACCAATGGGCTTGAAAGCTAGTCAACATGTATAGGGGTTTGCAAAATATTATAGCTAATTTATCAAAGATATTCCATTCATCATCGATCTCTTTACTATTCTCACCAAAGAGTGGAAAATTCTTGGCTTCATTTCCAGTGCTAAGACAGACAGTTATCATTATACATTAACTCCCTGAAGTTTCCTTATTGGAATAAAGGCAGTTCTATCTTAGTATATATCATCTGGCAATCACAATCTTTGTGAATATTATTTTAGTAGTTCTCAGCTGCTGCAAAGATGTATTCAATAGGAGACAGAAGCTTACATTGAGTTATGAAGATACAATTTCTTCTGAATGGGGCTCTTTGTCCCATTACATAAGTGTACACTCTGAGTAGTAAGAACAATGAAAGTCAAAATAATCCTGATAAACTCTACCATTAAAATGGAGTGTAAGTGAGGTTCTTAGTACAAGTTTGGCCAAAAATATTGCCCATCCACCAGGTCAAGGAGAATCCCATAAGATGGGTCCCTAACATCCCTAATACTAACACATTATGTAAATTTATCCGGGACTTACCTCTCATAGTGTCCATTCTAATATGTAGACAGTAATGTAAAAACCTGTGCAGATAATTAAAAGCACATAAGGGCAGATGGGTGTGGTGCAAATACCAAGCAGAAGTCGACTCAGCCTTCATGTGAAATATATATATATATATATATATATATACTGGAAAGGGGGAGGGGGTTTGGACTGCACATCCTAATATTAAACATAATAAGAGGTGTTGCCATGCTGAGGCTTGTAGTACACTGCAGGGGACAAAGAATACAAGTACACACTCTGAATATTAAGAACATTGAGAGTCAAATAAATCCTGATATACTCCATTTTAATTGTATAGTTTCTTAGTACAAGTTTGTCCATCTACCACGTCAAGGTGAACCCCATAAGATGGGTCCCTAACATCCCTAATACTAACACATTATGTCAATTTATCCATTACTTACCTCTTATAGTGCCCATTCTAATATGTAGACAGTTATGTAGGAACCTGGGAGGGTGTTGGACTGCACACCCTAATTTTAAACATAAGAGGTGTTACCATGCTAAAACTTGTAGTACAATGCAAGGGACGATCTGGGCAGAGGTTGATCGTCATCAGGTTAAATATGTACTTTTCTTATCTTTGTTTGTCTTCACCCTTATCTATTTCAGTGATTCCAAAAATGTTCTGACATTGTCTCTTGATCATTTAATCTGCTTTACCAAGTATGTCTACAAGGTATGCGTTTGGCATCCTGACTGCTGGGATGCCGACGCTTACATTACTGTCGCCAGAATACAGTCACCAGTCAGAATCCCGGTGTCAGCATCCCTACCGCCAGGATGCCGAAGGTAAGTAACTGGATTGGGTGGGAGGGTTAGTGTTAGGTTTAGGGGTTAGGGTTAGGTACTAGGGGGAGGGTTAGGGTTAGACACTAAGAGGGGAGAGTTAGTTTTAGGGGGAGGGGGAGGTTAGGTTCAGGCACTAGGGGGGGGGTTAGGGCTAGGCACCAAAGAGGGTTAGGGTTAGGGTAGGGAAAGGGGAGGGTTAGCATACCTACCAACAAGTGTCAGTATGTTAACCCTGTCGGGATCCCGGCATCAGGATTCTGACCGCCAGGATTCCGACTGTCTCTGTTTCATATCGAAACCGTCCACAAGAACCATTAGATGTTATAAATCTGTCTTGTATTCAGCCTGCTACAGTGTCTTTATCTTTAGTTAAAAGATTCCCCAACAAAAGATGTGTTGCCACTGATGTCTGTCCCAGAGCTTGCACATAATGACATTAATAATTAAAGATCATTTATAATTTTTTGCTGCCTGTTTAGTTGGACCTTACGAACTTTGGGAATGTTTTAATCCAGCTTTACCAGATAGTGACAGTGGGAACAAAAGTCAGGTTAGAGATTAGAAATAAAGCCACAAGGCAAAATAGCACACAAAAGGTAAAAAAATTTAGCATTTGTGGAGGGAATACATACGATTTACTGCCGGCCGTGTGGCCGGAGGTTCTAATCCCGACAGCTGCATCCCGGCAGAGGAGGAAATCCCTATCGTCAAAGGTAAGTATTTACTAACCTAATTCTACCCCCTAACCCTCCCTTAGGGGTGCCTAACACTAACCTCCCCCCCAAGTGCCTAACCCTAATACCCCCTCTAAGTGCCTAAATCTAACTCCCCCTTCCCCGCCGCCAAAGCTAAGTCCCACGGGGGAGTGCCTAACCCTAGCCTCCCCCCGGGGGTGCCTAACCCTAGCCTCCCCCCGGGAGTGCCTAACCCTAGCCTCCCCCCCGGGGGTGCCTAACCCTAACCCCCCCTTCCCCTAGCCTAAACCTAACCTCCCAGGGGGGTGCCTAACCCTAAATCACCCCCGGGAACCCTAAACCTACCCCTCCCCTCCCAGCGGCTGTCCGTGCCCGGCTAACCTACGATCGGTAAGCCGGGTGTCGGGCTCCCGGTGTAGGTAAAATGTAATTTAACCCCTTGCTGGGATTAGACATTCAGGAAGCCGACGGTCGGGATTCAGTACATCGGCTTCCTGACTCCTTCCCTTTTTGGAGTTTTGGGCTTTTTTCTAATAAATAAGTAAATAATGATTATTACTTTTAAAGGAAGCAGTAATGTTCATGCTTCAAACAAACAATTCTTGTTCTGGAATACTGAAATTGATAGGTAAATTTGTGTTAGGGGAAGGATAGGCAAATGTGGTGCTTGTTTACTAAAACAATGTACTTGTTCACAGTTAATAATAAACAAATTCAAATCTGATTTAAAATCTGGTAACTGTCTTTACTACTTATAAGTCACAATTCAATATTTTATTTCAACTAGAGTCATGTATCCCAAGATTGATTGGTGCATCTGATTGTCAGCATCCAAACTTCATAAATCCCATCATAATCTCATCCTTCATCACAGGATTAAATATCTTTGTACCACCTGTCATACTAGCACAATTATAGACAAAGCCTTGTTGTAGTAATCTCTGAGGTACCATTGAGGAAGCTTTATGAACACTTTTTTTTATGGCTATTGAGCTATCCACATGACTGTAACTTCTGACAGCTATGTGAAGAGCATTTGTAGGAAGATAGTTTGGCAGATTAATAAAGTTATGCTGTTGCAAAATAAGTGATTACATGAATTATGTATGAAGTACAAATGAGAATTCCCTGGTCTAGTAACAAGTAGAAAATGAACTGGGATGAAGTCATTTGGAAGTACACCACCACTCAGCAAATCTAGATACAGTATGTCTTGGATATATTAACAACTGAAGAACTGTGGGAAACATTATATCTCAGTAAGTGTTTGAACATAACAGTGGAGTTAGACAATACATTCAGTGAAGCCTTTTCATAAATTAGCTGTATTGTATTAAAAAAAACTATTTTTGATTTAATACAATCACAAAAATGCTAATAAGGAAATAAAAGCACAACAGCAGCAGAAAGCTCCATTAAATATCTTGGTATGTTGCTAGATACATCACAGGATAGTAAATAAAAAGCAACAGCACAGTGGTCTTGTATGGTTCTTTATTGCACAGCTCAATATTTTGCATTTTGTTTACTACGATATAAAAAACGTTCTGAAGCTACTTATGTGCTCATACAGCAGAGTTTCTAGTAAAGCTTACAGTATATATTGTAGATGGTGTCCTTTAGATTGTCATAGATCTTTAATTTCTCTTGACTCAATTGCAAGGATACATCCACAAAGGCGCTATGGCAATTGAACACATGCAATGACTCACTGGCGATAAGATCATATATCAGTGAGCATTTGGTCTCCTGTAGATCATCCACATTCTATCCCTCTTCCTCAGCATAACCCTGCCGCCATTAGACTGACCCCAACCTTTGAAACAGCTTAATAATAAAGCACAAATTATTACATAGTAAGCAGAATACTGAAGGGGGTTGTGTCCTGTGTAAAGGAAAACGATTGCTTCCTTCAATTGATTCCACCTGAATTCCCATACAGTACTTTCATTGTTGTGTTCAGGAAGGGGGATTCTATACACCCACAGTTTTATGGTGTCTTATAATGTGTTGGCTATCACAGAGTGTAATAAGTGATTGATATAGTATTACACTATTTTTTCTATATTTTTTTTCCTACTGTATGTACATGCTGTGGAAATAACTTTTGAAGAACATCTATAGGAATAGTTTATTTTCTTAGATTACCGTAAGCATATGTGACTCAGTAAGTAATTTGCTATTTACTCACACCTTTATTGTAAAATTTATATTTTTTGTGAATATTAATTATATATGGTGAATATTGTATGTGTGTTAAAGTGACCTACTACTGTGCATACTTACCTTAATTTTCTATAGATTAGAACTTTGTGGTTGCATTTGGCTTGAGGTCCAGATTTGTTTAAAAGCATCTAGTTCTATTCAGTCCACAGTCAACTTTAAAAGAGAGACAATGCCAGCAATGTAAGCATCCCAAATGGTTTTGCTTTTCACAAACATTTTCACTTTATTAACATTAAAAAAGGCAAATGCAACTAATGAAGGAGGTTTGAAAGAGACATATAGTTGGTTAAGCTCTAAAATTGAGAAATATAATAAAAAGAAAGTGGCTGTGAGGATACGGATCCCCTCTGGTTGCCTACCCTCACCCGATACCCAATTGTGGGTAAATTCTCACACCCGGGCAGTAAAAATAACATGAAGGTTTATTTAAATACACATAGGCATAACAGTCTAATCAGCATATACAGACATGGTCAAGCACTGGCACATATAGGAATAGGCACACTTTACCATTCCTACGTTAGCACCAATGATGGCTCCAGAGATGGGGCTGCAGCACAGTCCAAAATTGAAATAGGGGAACCACACCAACTGCCATTTCAAATGCTGCCAAACATGGATGACTGGGGCTCACTGGCAGTTGGTGTGGCTCCCCTATTTGAATTTTGGACTGCGCTGCTGCCCCACCCCTGGAGCATCCACTGGCAGGGCCAGATTAACAATGGGGCGGATGGAGCTCCAGCTCCAGGACTCCACATAAAAATAGGCCCATTGTCATGACAACATGATGTTGACTGGCCATCTGCTCTCCACACAGTCAGCCATAAATCATAAGTATAAAAATTGTATTTCTATTTACCACACAAAATTAAGCATTTTTTTTCTTTTATATATGTAGGGAGACATTGGGTCTGAGAGTATTAGGGTGTACACGCCCACATGGCACTGGCCACACCCACACAGCACTGGTCACACCTCCTCTCTTCTCATAATAGGCCCTTGGTCATTTTCAGCTCCAGACCCATGTGGCCCTCAATCCGGCCCTGGCCACTGGTAAGCACTGTGGATAAACCAGTCCAGTTATGGCTCGTTCCAAAGGTGGCAGTATGGCTTGGAGAGGCACTGCTAATCTCACAAACAGTGTCGGACTGGGACATGAATGGCCCACCAGGGGAATGCAAAGTTAGGGGCCCTGCTGAAAAACTGCCAATCTGATGCAGAACACATTTTATTGTTCACTCAAAGGGACCGCTAAGTACCAGCTGCATGAGCTAGGAACTTGAGTAGTTAGTACAGACACAGTATGGAACACAGACAGAACAGGCAGATGCAAGGTATAGAACACAGACAGAACTGACAAAAACTGGGTATGGAACACAAACAGACACAGCATATGGAGCACAGGACTGGCAGATACTGGAAAAAGAACACAGTCAGGATAGGAATCAAACATCTGACCAATTAGCACTTACAATTGCTGTGCTGTTACAATGGTCACTATAGAGCTGGCACCTGGTTGGAACCCTTTGTAGCAGTGAAAAGGGAGGACTGCAGATGGGAGAGAACACTCCAAAGGTTTTCTCCTATTCCATCTGTATTCAAGCTCTGAATGGCAGCTACGGAACTGCTGGTTGGCTGTTGCCCTGCATTCTGGACTCCTTCTGATCGCTGCAGCCTGTGGGACCAGAAAATCAAATCCCTCAGCTGTCACTTCCCAAGAGACAGCAAGGGGTCCTGAGTCCAACACTGCTCTGATGATTGCATGGGTGGGTAGAGGCCGAGAGAGCAAATACATATATGCTAGGCAGCAACTCAAGGGTTCATGGCACCTAGGGCAAATAAAAAATTGCTGCCTCTTTGAAAACTGTTCTTTAAAATTCTTGTGTGTCTCACAACCTCATCCCCCTGTGTCTCTCAGCTTCACCCCCATGTCTCATAGCCTTATTCCCTCGTGTTTCTCAGCTTCACCCCCCACATGTCTCTCAGCCCAATCCCCTCTGTGTCTCTCAGCCCCATCATCCTGTGTCTCTGTAGCCATTTGTCTTCAGCTCCATCTCCACCTTCCCTGTGTAACTTTGTCTACAGCCCCCCAGTGGTGGATTTGCAAGGACACACAAAAGTTTGTATCAATAATGTCAAAACCAAAGCGATTGCACTCATTTTCAACAGGCCAAATGACTGCCAAATAATCACCACTAGTCAGTGACATTTATCTTAGTTTGTATTTTACTTATAAAGATCAAATAAAATCAAACAATAGATGCAGTTAACACTAATTAGTTATCTAAGAAATCTGCCTATGCAATATTGGTCAAGTCAAAGCAAGAAGCCCTACCAGGGTGTCACACCATGGATTGGGTGCAGGATCCCGGCGGTCAGAAATCCTGAAGCTGGCATCTCAACAGGGTTAGGATACTGACACCTGTTAGTAGGTATATTGATCCTCTCCCTATCCCTAACCCTCCCTCCCAGCAGCCTACACCTAACCCTCCCACCTAGTGCTTTAAACTAACCCTTCCCCAGTACCTAACTTTAACCCCTAACCCTCCCCTTAACCCGACTACTTATGACAGGTTGCAGGCGGTCGGGATTTTGACTGGTGTTGGGATTCAGGCACCAACATTCTGAGCATTGGCATCCCGCACACCGAGATTTAAACTACATCCCACCACCATAAATGAGCCTTGATCTCATTGTTGGCAGACATATTGTACCTTTTGCACACATTAGAACAAGGTAATGAACAACAGAATGATCCCTCGCTCCATCCTTCATTACCTGCAACTGGGCTCCAAGCTATATCGTCTGGTTAGACATGCAGCACAGCCGACTGGTCAATACCACATGCGACTGCGGAAGCAAGCATATTGGCCGTACACACTGAGCAATGTGGCTGATTAGTGCGGAAACGACATATCATGCCGACATCCTCTCAGTGTGTACCCAGCTTAAGTCACAAGTCCAGTGTCTTCACACTTCACAAGACCACACAACCCTAGCTGCACCGACATGAGAAGAAGAGGCATCTGGGAGCAATCACTACCACTACACACTACAGCAGAGAGTCTTGCACTCTAATCACCCCATACAAGTGTTTATGGTGCCACATAGGCGGTCAGGGATAGAACTTTCGCCTAGTTTACTTTTTATGGCCCAGTACAGTAGACAGCCAGTTCCCCAAATCCAGCAGCTGCCTAATCCCCAGCAACAGGCACATGGCAGGGAAACTATACAGCAGGCTCCAAGCACTTACCCTGGATCCAGAGTAGACAGCAGATACATAGCATCCAGCAGAGCTCCAATGTTCTTCCAAGCTGTGTGACACCTCCTCCAGTCGTGCCTTCTTCTCTTCCGACCATGGCCTCTAAGCTCCACCCCCACAGTGGCCCGCTAAGCCACGCCTCCTGACCATTGTCAGCTAAGCCCCGCCCCATGTCAGAAAGGGGCGTGGTCTAAAATCAGGGGGGTCCACCGGGGAATTACACGGCTCCCCGGCGGACCAGTCCAAGCCTGCTCACACAGCAACACAGGACCCTCCATAGGAAGAACATGCTGGTTCATCACAATCCTTGCACAGTGATTCTTATGTTCTTCCACTGGTAGGAATCATCATTCCAACACCAGTCTTAGCTCAAACTCTCCAACTGTCCAACTGCCTTGCTAGCTCCAAGATGTAGTTTTTAAGCCTCCCAGGTGTGACAGGAGCAGCCCCCTTCTTGAACGTCACTTGTTGGGATAGTGCTACACTGTCTGGATCTGGTTTACTTAACATCACTGACCTCATAGGTACCGCATGGCTGTGGGTTAAAGGACACCTTTATTTGACACAGTGGTAATGATTCATTGAACATTATTCAAACTCTAAAAATCCCCTACTAGATAAATTCCTCCTCCCTCTCAAAGGGGACAGCACTGCCACTTTGAGAACCATTATTTGAAAATGCCAGCATAGGTAACCATAAATGTTTCCTCAGTATAAGGATACCCTTTCCTTCCTGCTTTCTTGATTTGTTGTAAGGTGTGTGAGCAAATTAAGACAACTGCTTGGTAATGACTGCTTGGTAAGCTGTAGTTTTTAAGCCTCCCAGGCGTGACAGGAGCAGCCCCCTTCTTGAACATCCCCTAATGGACTAGTGCTACATTGTCTGGATCTGGTTTACATAATATCACTGACCTCACAGGTACCGCATGGCTGTGGGTTAACCCTGCGTCAGGCACAGCAGGCCTGACAGGCTTAACAAAGCTGTTCTCACTCACCTCTGCGCCACAAAGGGGCGCAGGGACCTGCCCCTCCTGGTACCTTCCTATCTCTAGGTGCTGTTTGAAACCCCCCTAGTCAGTTTTCCTGCCGCCTTCGTGGAGTGCAGTAGTGACCTTCCTGGCCTCTCAGGCTCATTGCGCCCAAACTCGTCCGACTTTGGAAGGTACGTATTTCTTTTTATTTTCTCACAATTTTGTGTATTTTGCTCATTGAAGTAATGAAAATGACAAAGGTTGTGGATATTTTGCGGAAATATGTAAGTTTGTCCAGGGTGGCCTCTTAGGCCAACTGCGCATCTTAAAAATTAGTATTTTTTGTTTTTACTTGCTTTAAGGTTAATAAATGTGGTTTTGTTAATCAGTTTTCCATATATTCTCTCTTGGTACATCCTAATGAAGGTCACTGATCACTTTAAGAGCATTAGAATTGAGTTAATTAGGTGCTAATGATGATTTTATAACAGGCGCCATTCAGACGCACTGCGCCCGAACCTGGGAGTCCCAGAGGTGCGCCTGATGTAGGGTTAAAGGACACCCTGTTTTGACACAGTGGTAATGATTCATTGAACATTATTCAAACTCAAAAAATCCACCTACTAGATAAACTCCACCTCCCTCTCAAAGGGGACGGCAATACCATTTTGAGAATCATTATCTGAAAATGCCAGCATAGGTAACCATAAATGTTTCTTCAGTATAAGGATACCCTTTCCTTCCTGCTTTCTTGATTTGTTGAAAGGTGGGTGAGCAAATTAAGACAACTGCTTGGTAATGAACTTCAAATACATTTCATTATATTTGGATAAATATTATGGGCACCATTTTTTTATTGAAAATACTTAAACTTACATCAGAAGAATATGTGACATGGCAGTTGCACACAAAACCTTACAATATGTCCTTTTGTTTTACAATTACAGACAAACAAATGTTTTGAAGTCTCTTCAAATTTGTCCTTCAAGTCAAGACGTCAAGAACAAGATAATATTATATTAATAAAATCTACAAAACTTCACTCTTGACATTTAGGAGTTCTGAATGCATTTTGTCACATTTATTATGCATCCATTAAGTGGGTTCTACTTGACATTTTAACCAACATATGAAGACCATCAAAACGTCCTGCCAATATTTTTTAAAATCCCTCTGATTTTTCAAGATAAACATAAATTCACCTATTTTGACATAACAGTCTTTCATCACACACTAATGTTCATATTTCTGGTGATATCACATCTGAACAAAGCTGTTTTTTGCTTCTTATGTTTTATGCAGATTAGTCTCCTACTGCATAGCATGGGAACATTCAATTTTAATGTACCTGGACAAGAACTTGATAAGTAAAAACATTAATGTCACAACTGTTATGCTCAGTACAGTAAATATGACAATACAATGTGTCATGCAAATTATAGAAAAAAATATCGGGAACAATCTGTATATTGTTGCTTTTCCAGCACTTGCTAATAATGTGCAACCATTCTTTATTGTATAAAAATATATATTTTATACTGGCAGAATTACCATTACTTTCTTCTGTTACAGTATGTTCTGAATTCTTAATCAACATTTCACAGCAAAATCAAAGTAAACATAAGACTATACATGTTAAATTACAATGCCTGCAATTTTTGCTACCTTCCAAACACCATCTCACAGCCATCATCAAATCAGCATGAATGCATTATGCTTTATTTTTAACAGTGTTATAGTAAATGTATAATATTGTGCCTACTGCACAATGTTTATATTGTTCTATTTAATCTTAGTATGCATTAATTGTTAAATATTTACAATTTTTATGAATCAATTTTCTTTGAATTAATGCTATTAGTTATAAATTTTAGATATTTTAATTACATGGAAATGTAACCTATTGCTTTTACAGAAACCCTAAGTCAAAATAGATATTGATATGTCCTAAAATTTAAATATTTGATACTAAAAATAAAGCAAGTCATAAAACAAAGGGCTCAATAAAATAATAAATGTGATACATTTATTTTGTAGACATAAAACATGGATATGTAAACAGATATATTTGTCAGTTACTATTAAAAATTGTTTGTCAAGAAGCATATTGGCTGCCAGTTGTCACTAAAAGAATTGTTCAATAAACAAGTTGCCAAAGGCATCTAATGAAGAAGATGTAGAAATGAATCATGTTTAAAAGAAGTAATTATGTTTAATATATATTACGATTTACTTTTTTATCATTTTAAAAAATATAGATATTTATAGATATTATGTATCAAATGAAAACACTGTTCTTGTCTAATAATATTTACATTCTAAATACAATTCTAAATACAATTGTATTTCTTAAAGCAGATAATAAGGTTATTATTAATATTTTGTAATCCATCTTCTGTTATAGACATAAATAAACTTCCAAGATTTCATTCTATATGATATCCAGTCATGTTTTAGCTACGGGCACAATGATTATTGTGCACAAAAGAGAGGTTTGTTTATTTATTCTAAGAGTAATGACTTAGGAGTCAACACCACTTGTCAGGAATTACCAGGCCTTCTGGGGTCTGTAAATTATTTATCAACTAAAACATCTTCATCTATATGCAGCTACAGCTCCTCATATATTAATACTACAGATGTCACTTGCATTTTAGATGGATGAAAAATCTGTGACCCTATTCAAATTCTGGATGGATGGTGTAATTTTCCTGTAGCAGCTTGCGTACGACTAATTTACAATAGTTACTGTAGGAAAAATGATCTCTGCAGTGATGTTCACTAATAACAATTGATATTGGACCTTAATGTACAGCTGCTATTTAAGTATTGTTCAACCAATTGCAAAACTGGAAGAAATGATAGTAATCAAGATATATCTATTGTAAAGTGGGCTGTGTAAAGAAGCCAGTTACTTACAGTACAGTATGTACTCAATTTAGATTATCAATGGAAAGATAAATATAAGTTTAGGGCGCAGGAGATCATCCATCCAATGGGGTTCAGAGCACCTGCTTAGCCTGAAGCACATAGAGAGATCAGTGCCTTCAGACAGGGGGTATGTTGTGGGTGTAGCATCACTTGCATCTCTGTCCACACCATGCCCCCAGATGGATGCACTTATCTCTTTATGTGCTTCAGACTCAGCAGGTGATCCACCCCCAATCGGATGGCTGATCTCCAATGGCCGTGCTACAGTGAGGAAGGGACATCAGAGTAGAGGAGGGAGGATGATCTGAATGTGTGTATGTGAATTGGGGGGCCTGTGTGAGGAGGGGACATTAGATTGAGTGGGGAGTGCTCTGTGTGTGGGGGGTCTGTGTGAGGAGGGGAGATCTCTGTGATGGGGAATCTGAGTGGGGGGAGATCTGTGTGTGTTTTAGGGGAAGGAGTATTGTGTGAAGGGAATCCTGAGTGAAAGGGGAGAGCTGTGTGTGAGTGAGAGTGGACTGTGTGAGGGTAGGGGAGCTGTGTGTGGGGATATGAGTGAGTGGGGAGAGCTGTGTGTGCTTGTGGGAGGACTGTGTAAGGGGAGGAGAGCTGAGTGAGGGGGAGAGCTGTATGTGTGAGGTTTGGACTGTGTGAGGGGGAAGGGAGCTGATTGAGGGAGGAGCTGTGTGAGTGAGGGAGCTGTGTATGTGTGGTGATCTGAGTAAGGGGGTGATCTGAGTGAGGTGGAGATCTGAGTGAGGAGCAAGCGTTGGGTGTTTTTGAGGGGAGGAGAGCTGTGTGTGGGGATATGAGTGAGTGGGGAGAGCTATGTGTGCATGTGGGAGGACTGTGTTAGTGGAGGAGAGCTGAGTAAGGGGAAGAGATGTATGTGTGAGGTTTGGACTGCATGAGGGCAGGGGAGCTGAGTGAGGGGGGACTTGTGTGGGGGGTGCTAAGTGAGCAGTAGAGAAGTGTGTGTGGTGATCTGAGTGAGGTGATGATCTGAGTGAGGGGGAGATCTGAGTGAGGGGTGAGTGCTGCATGTGTTTGAGTACAGCTGAGTCAAGAGGAAGAGCTGTGTGTGTGCGAGTGAGGATCTGTGTAAGTAGGGAAGAGCTATGTGAAGATGAGATCTGAGTAAGGGGTAGTTCTGAGAGGGGGAAAGCTGTGTGGGGGGAGAGAGCTGCATAAAGAATATACATACTCTATGTATGTTTTTATATATATGGGGTGCCAAGGCAGTAGTTTGCCTAGGGCCCTGTGTGGTTTTAATCCAGTTCTGGGAGTTGAAGAGAGAAGGAATGGAGCCATCATCAATAATAAGAGGGAGGAAGAGTTGGTCCGCTCCCATCATTACCCCTGGCTCCTCCTCTTTGTCTCCACTGAGCTGGGTCCCATGTTAGCCAGCCTGGGTCTCATGAACTGAGTGTCAGTCACACAGGAGGAGAGAACATGGTGGCTTTGTCAATGCTGCTAAGGAGGGCCTGAGCCAGGTGCTGGTGCTGAGAGCCCAGGTTGTGGTGCCCATAACAGAAAGAAGCCTGAGTGGTTAGTCTGGTAAGGTCATGGCTGCCTGTTCTGATGCCACATGCCAAAAAAGGGGCACTACTGTGACATGTGTATAAGGGACACTACTGTGCATAATGTGTATAAGGGACACTAATGTGGAATAATGTGAATAATTGGTACTATGTGGCATAATGTGTATACGAGGCACTACTGTGACATAATGTGAATTATGTGCACTACTGAGGCAAAATGTGAATTTGAGCACTACTGTGCAGCATAATGTGAATATAGTGGTATTACTATGTGGTATTATGTGAATATAGTGGCACTACTATGTGGCATATTATGTGAATTAGGGGCACTTCTGTGTGGCATAATGTGCATTGTGGGCATTAATGTGTAGCATAATGTGATTGAAAGGCACTATTGTGTGGTATAACATGAATATGGGGCACTACTGTAAAGTGAATAAAAGACACTACTGCATAACGTAATGTGAATAAGGAGCTCTACTGTGTGGCATAACATGAATTGTGGGCACTACTGAAAGGCTTAAAGTGAATAAGGGGCACTACTGTGTGGTGTGATGTGAATTTGGGGCACCATTTTGTGGCATGTGAATTCTGGGCATTATAAGTAGCTTATTGTGAATTGGGGGCATTATATTACAGTAAATATATGTTAACACTGCTTATATTACTGTTATATTACAGATGTACTGTATATATTTTATAAGTAGAATTACTTTAGTGGGTTGAAATATATCTAGCCCTCCTTTCCCCAGTTTGATACTACCCCATATTTCCCTTTAATTTGCCCCTACCTAGAACACTTGAGGGCGGTGGGTGAAAGCACACACATGCCCAAGGTACCATGGCTACACACTGCAGCTCTGATTGTTGGAATAGATACTACTGAAGTCTCCAGGTACAGTTGCCTGTAAGTCCTGCAATGGTTTTGAAAGATGGCACCAGACTTGCCTTAATCACAGTACAACATGCACTGCAAAATTTCCAGACAGTGGTACCAAAGATTATCAAAGTAAATAATGTAGTAGTTATTGTGAGAGTGATGATATCAGGGAGGTGTAACACAACATGTTTAATGCATGTACCCTTCCCCCAAATCTTCAGGTAAAGTATATAAAAGTATATTAGATTTGTTATGATCTGCTGTTTATTTATATTGCATCAGAAACAGTGCTTTATGTAAACTGAGCAGCAAAGTCTATAGATTGTATCCACAGAAAATTGGAGAACCTATGGAATATATTCTTCTTATAATACATTAGTGTTGTGAATATTTTTAGAAACAGCTGTAGACGATATCATTGAATCAAAAGATGCTAAACCTGCGCATCCCTAGCATAGAGTATGTTCCCAGTAACTAATGTGAACATACGATGAGTGGCCAAATTATTATGACCACCAGGTGATTTTATGAAAAGTAGCTATTCCGCAGCTAATGCTAAGGTAAGATGTCTGAATCTGTATAAGAACGGAAAGGCGAAGGTATGCTGTAACCTAAGGGGCTGGCTCCAGGCACACTCTGTGTGTGCGGCTGCACAGGGGCGCCAGGGTCCAGCTGCAGAAGATCCCCGCTCCCCCACCCACCTGCTTCTGTTATTATTTTATGCTCTGGGGGAGGGCACAGTGAGAGAAGGGGGTAGCACGGGATGGTGCTGGGTGCCGAGACACCTAGCAACGGCCGTGTGGAACCTATTTAAATATATCACTCATGAAATAAAGATAAACAACACAATTTGATGGACTTTGAATGTGGAATGATTATTGTTATAGCAGCAGTGTGAACATTATCTAAATGACTGCACTGGTGAATTGTTTGAGGATGGCAGTTGTTAAAGTGTACACTGAGTGGACCAGCAGACAAAACACTGGGTCTGAGCGTAAGGCCTGTGGTCGTAAACGGTTACTGGATGATCGAGCAGAACATAAAGTGGGCAGGCTTGTTCAGCCCCACTGACGGGCAACCGTACATTACGGATAATCTGAATCAGGGACTAATTCATATGGCCTTTCAATGATCAGTACTAAGCACAAATAACATATGCCCAGTGCTTTTTCTATATGTAAAAATGCACGTGTAATAAAAAAATAGTGCAGGCATGTAGCTTGAGTGTTAAGGTGCCCATACATGGGCGATAAAGCAGTCGATCTGACGGATTGGTACAATATCATTGCTAAATCATACCATGTATGGGCATGATATCGGATATTGCGCACACCTGTGGGGTCGTACATCACACCTCCAGATCTTACTGCAGGTTCAGTTGATCTGGGGTTGCGATGTGTGATCCCAGGGGTGGCGCTGGCATATCGGACGGTCAGCCACCAGATCGCACCATGTGTGGGGACTGCCCGATATGTCGGCCGGATCTCCCGTCGCGTAGCAAGGTGCATATCGCACAGTGTATGGGTGGCTTTAGAAGTGAATATAAAATTAACCCATATGTAAGCAATGTAAAAATTTAATGAAGTGGCATGTACTGAGAGATACTAGTATCTTAACACTGTTAGGTACAAATGTAGAAGTCACTTTTTCAAAATAAAAAAATAATTAATTCCAAGCACAAATACAATGTTCTTTTCCCATTTATAAATCAATTGGGCATCTTCTTTCCTGCCACAGTGTGACAAAAGGGTTACCTAAGTTTTTAAAATACTCTTGTCTGCACATTCCATTTACAGTTATAACAATAAGGTAGGGTAAAGTATCTACAGAGATATATGAGGTCAGGTTGTGACCATCCTCTAATCAAGCACTGGCATACACACAAAGATGTTTTGTACAATATGTCTTATGTTACTGTCCTTAGGTGTGTTCATATGAGCTAATGCTGATAATTTCTTGTTTATGCCATAAAAGCATTTCTTTTCTTTTTCTTGTATAATCAAGTAACATTATGTCTGGAGAGCCAATGCCCTATTTTGGGTATAAAAGGTAGGCAAGCTCAGTATGTAGCAGCCTTGCCTGGAATCAAGGAGATATCAGGGTAGCCGGTTTATAAAGATTATCTAGATGACAAAGGGTGTCCCTGGGCCATACTCTGAAGATTGCTTCTGCTGACATCCACAGCTAAGTGAATAAACCTACATTTCTTTACTATTGTCTATGTGTATCTATTTCTTGTGATCAATTATATTAGCTTGGAACAAAATAACAATATATAACACACAGTAATGACACTTTATATAATATTGCAGCTATACTAATGAATTAAGTACTATCGGTCAGACCTGGAAATCCTCAATCAGTCAATCAGGAGCAGATTTCTCCACCATTGCCTTATTGCACAATAGTACTCCTTTTTAGGAACTATTTGGTAGTGAATTGGCATATTTCCGATCACGTCAGAATTTGCAGAAGCTCACTGCAGGCAGGGTTGAGTAACTAGCGATAGCCGCAGTACAGATGGCCAGCTAACAACTGTGCCCCCCGCGAACTAATGCACAAGCAGCCAGGGCCAGCATACATATCAGGTCCATATGATACAGTGCCTGGCCCTTCCTCAGGGACCAGCCAACCAACATCCTTTCTTAGTGGGCTGCATGTAGCAGCCCATCCCTCCTCTTTCTACTCCTCTCCTGAAATGTCACTGGACTGTCTGTGGCTGTGCTGCCTTGCCTCACCACATGGTTAGGTCTAGAATGGGTGCTGTAAAGTACCTCTGACATCACAAACATGTGTTAATATAATGAGAAAGAATTAAATTTTTTATATTTGTTTGTCTATTATTTATGTAATTTTAACTCTTTCTCATTATATTAACACTTATTGATTTATCTTTACACATCTATACTTTTCATTTCACAATCACCTTTTTTCCCTTTTTCATGTGATGCCCTGGGGATGGTCCTTGGCTAGATTCTTTTGGGGTTCCCTGTGCCTCAGACGTGAACCCCATAATGTTAGGGATGCCAGTATAGAGGAGCCTTGATGCTGGCCTGGCGCTTATTCATATATTTGCAAATGTATGTAACTAATACCTATGAATTTCTATTATTATGTAGGATTCAGGTATTTTTGTTGATATTGCTGCAGTGTGCTGGAGGGCAAATCCCTTTTTTTTCTGTACTTCAATGTAAACCCCGCCCTTTACAAACACCTGTGCAAAGTCATTAAGCTGATGTGAGCGACCACCATACTTTTTGTTTGCAGTTCTGTGAGGCATGAAGGGAGCCAGCATTGGGAGAATGTGCTGGTCCATATAGTGCCATTTGGAGGTTTCTGGGGTAACTCCTAGGTGAGTCAGCTCTCGGCTTATACATGTGCTGTTATCATGCAGTACATTAATTTGTAATTATAAGACCCAGAGGGGTATTCAATATGAAACGTTAACTTCACTGTCGAAGTTAACGTGTCATATCGGAGATTTACCTGCGTTAAAGTATCGGGCGCGCTCCCGCTTAAACCCGTATTCAATATAAAATTAACGAAAACGGGAAACTCCGAAGTTGGATTTGCGTAAAGTTACAAATTTTTCCTTAAGAAAATTGTAAGACCCCCCTAAAGTAGTAAAAACATGGGGGATCACTATGGGTACCCCCGTTTTAGCCTTTAATTGAAAGTCGGGGATTTAAATAGCCGCAGCATGTGTTTTTTTTTCGACATTGAAGAAGTGATGCAGAAGAGCACTTAGGTTATTTTTTTCATTTTTTTAAGTGGTCCCATCAAATTTGGGGTACATGAAAATGGGTACTAGCATATTTTTATGTCCCTAAAGTAAGTTTTTAAAAATTCTGCATATGTGCACCTGCCGCTATAATTCTATTCTAGAAAACATCTGCCGCATACTTGCAGAATAGCCCTGAACCTATTTCCCTATTGTTAAACTATTTTTTCCCATTTTTTTTTTTCCACCCCAATTTTTAAATACATTTTTTGGGGTGT
The DNA here is from genome assembly GCA_031769625.1 of Taudactylus pleione. Lineage (NCBI taxonomy): Eukaryota > Metazoa > Chordata > Amphibia > Anura > Myobatrachidae > Taudactylus > Taudactylus pleione. The sequence continues at coordinate 17,034,233 of JAUIMM010000045.1, read as the reverse complement.
CCCTATTTTTTTTTAAAGTTTTTTTTTACTAAGTTCTTTTTTAAATGTCAGTCCCAGTGCAGAATTGGGGTTTAGGGGTGCAGGCTACTTTATCTAAACCCCAATTCTGCACTTTTTTTCGACACCTATTCAATGGTGAAAAGTCATCCCCGTTTTTTATCAAAGACTTTTCAAAACTGCGATAAGTTTTTGAAATTGAATACGGTGTAAAAGTCAAACCTGCGATAATGATGTCAAAAGTGCGATATTAACGCAAAAACGATGTTATTGCTCCCATATTGAATACCCCTATTAGAGTGGGTGCTACTATTAGGTAGCAACAATTTTTTGGGGGTGAGCGTTTGGGCGTAGGGGCCCCCGGAGTTGCTCTGGCTGGGCATTTTTCAGGGTATCACCACTTAATTCACATAGTTATTATTTCATCACTTTTATATTTGTGTATTATTTATGTAATTTTAACTCTTTCTCATTATATTAACACTTATTGATTATCTTTACACATCTATACTTTACATTTCAGTATCACCTTTTTTCCCTTTTTCGTGTGATGCCCTGGGGATGGTCCTTGGCTAGAATTTTTTGGGATGCCTTGCGCCTCGGATGTGAACCCCATAATGTTAGGGATGCCAGTATAGAGGAGCCTTGATGCTGGCCTGGTGCTTATTCATATATTTGCAAATGTATGTAACTAATACCTCTGAATTTCTATTATTATGTAGGATTCAAGCATTTTTGTTGATATTGCTGCAGTGTGCTAGAGTGCAAATCCCTTTTTTTCTGTAGTTCAGTGTAAACCCCGCCCTTTACAAGCACCTGTGCAATGTCATTAAGCTGATGTGAGCAACCACCATACTTTTTCTTTGTGTAAGTTTGAGTCTGGAAAGGCAGCTGATTACAGACACCTATGTGAGGCTGGTAAAAGAGCTGCAGAGACACTAGGATCCTGATGGTGTATTAGTCACCCAGGTTATAGGCTCGGGGGTGACTAGTGTTAGGGATCCTAGACCTGTGAGTCCACTAAAAAAACTGTATTGCTGTTTGGAAGATTCTGTGTACCAGCCTGTAACATCTTGCCTGTGAACACTGCACTGTCTTGTATACCTGCCTGTGGTGAGGAAATAAAGCTTGTGTTGGATTTTACCCAGTCTATGTGATTTTTGTCACATTTGGTGCCCAAACAGGGACCTTGCTGGATACTACAACACAGCAAAAGCCCAGATACAGTGACTGGATCCACCCACAGCGGCAGTGAGATTCATTGCAGGTGCTACCCACTGTGCAATGACTTGGTGAGTCTGAGTCGCATTACTAGCACCTGGGTAGGTGAGTGTGGCAGGCCAGCCGTAAAATGGTAGTTGTTCGCAGTGATAATAATCTGTGTGTGTATGCAAATTGTGCACAATATACTGTACAACTGCTTAATTCCTGTGTATGGGGCTGGAAGTCCAGGGAATGTAGTGCAGTTTTAAGGGAAGCCAGCTGATATAGATTGTTGGGAATCTGGCTTGTAAAAGAGTTTATAAAGCCTCCTAAGTTTGTCCATAAAGGGATAAAGCAGTGTGGAATGGAGGAGCTTTTGAAAAGTATTGCTGAACTAGCTGCAGGGCAGCAAACTCTGGCAGCAGGGCAGCAGGCTCTGGCTGCTGGGCAACAAACTGAAATTCAGTTATTACATGTGGAATGAACTGAAATAAGGAAAGGTTGGCATGAGCGAGAGGTGTTACAGAAGTTTGCTCCATCTGATGACATTGAAGCTTTTCTATGCACCTTTGTGCTTACTGCTGCATGTTTTAAAATGGCCTGAGTAGGAGTGGGCTGCCAGACTTGCTCCCTGTCTTACAGGGGAACCTCAGAGAGCATATGTTGATTTAAATGAGTCTGAGGCAAACTCCTATCCATGCTTGAAAAAGACCATACCCAGCAGGGTTGGAGTCACTGTCCCTAGCAAATTAGCCAGACTGAATAAGGCATGGTTGCAGCTGGATAAAAACTCTGCTCAGCATATAGTAGAGTGGTAGCTGTGGACCATGCTGTGTGAGTACTAGACCATGTGGTACAACAGTGGGCCCTACAGGCTGATTATAAAACCTCTGATGAGTTAGCAGTGGTGATTGAATGTAACCTGACACTTGGGAAGTTGAATACATCCAAGTAATGGTTCCAGCCAGTACCCAAGCATAAAAACCAGGTTTCAGTTGTTAAAGCCAACAACCCACGTCCAGCTGTGTGTTTGACTATGGTGAGCCCGGTAATTTGCGCTGGGACTGCCCAAAGCAGGGTGAGCCGATGGACTGCAGTGCTGAAAAAACAACCCAACCAGTGGTCAGCATGGCTGCAGGAAGCACTTCTCAGGCACAAACCACCTTGTTTTGTTTGATGGTGTGAGTGGAAGGCCGGAAGGTCTGGGCCTTAGTGGGTACTGGCAGTGAATTAACCATCATCTCTGCCAACCTGGTTCCACCTGGGGCTGATCAGGTGCTACCCCCAGTAAAGATTATATGTGTACAAGGGGTTGTAGAAGAATGCCCTGAGTGTACCTCCTGATAGTGATAAAAGGGTGATATCTGAAGGTGGTAGCCGCAGTAGCTGCCAGACCACCCTACTCTTTGATCCTAGGTCAGGATTTTCCATTATAACAAGAGGTGGTTACTTGGCATGATGACAGCAGATGGTCCACATCAGAGATGTCCCAAGACCCAAGCTCTGCTGTGTTCCAAAGTTTATTGGCTGTAACACCCTCATTGGCCAATGAGCAGCAGGATGGAAGTGAGACCAAGGGACAGTGGGGTCCCATTGGCAAGGAAGTGTCTTCGCAGGACTTTGGCCAAGCCCAACAGAATGATGGTAACTTGATAAATGCATTTGAAAATGTTGTAGAGATAAATGTTAGCGTAATAACGGCTTTACCAGCAGAAGGTGTACCATACATTGCATTGAAAAATGATTTGTTATATCATGTAACATATTTGCAGGCTAAGAGAGTAGACCAATTGTTGGTTCCCCGGAAACATGAGCAGTTGGTGTTGAGGGTGGCTCATACACACTTGTGGGGTGGCCATTTGGGAGAGGAGAAAACTCTCCAGCATATTCAGATAAGATTATTCTGGCCTGGCATTCATGCAGCAGTAAAAAAGTATTGTCAGGAGTGTCCAGTGTATCAAAAGACAGCACCCCGGCCAGGGTTTGGGGCACCCTTGGTTCCCCACCCTGTCATTTCTGTACCTTTTGAGAGAATTGGTATGGATCTGATAGGGCCAGTGGATAAATCTTCTCATGGGCATCAATACATACTGTATTAGTGGTAGTAGATTATGCCATAAGGTACCCGGAGGCCATCCCGCTATGTAACATGAAATCTAGCACTATTGTCTGGGAATTATTGATGCTAAATACCCATCTGGGAATACCAAAAGAGGTTCTGACAGGTCAAGTAACCCCTTTTGTATCTAAATTGATGAAAGATTTGTGCCGACTATTAAGGGTAGATAGAATTACCATCTCAGTTTATCACCCGCAAATGGATGGTCTAGTGGAATGCTTTAACCAGACCCTTAAACAGATTATTAAGAAGGAGGTGTCACAAGAAAAGGCATATTGGTATTTACTCCTGCCTTATTTGATTTTTGCAGTTCTTAAGGTGCCCCAATCCACCACGGGGTTCAGTCCCTTCAAATTCCTTTATGGGATGCAACTTAGAAGAATTTTAGATGTGTTAAGGGAAGGGTGGGAGCAACAGTCATGTCAAGATCCTAATATCATTCAGTTTGTGTCCCAATTGTAAGGCAGATTGCGCCACTGCTGAATGAACATATGGACAGAGCTCAGCAGCATCATAAATGCAATTACGATGTTACCACAGTCGACCGATCTTTCCAACCGGGAGACAAGGTACTAGTGCTTGCACCTACTACTGATAGCAAATTGTATGCTTAATGGCGAGGCCCTTATATGATCACAGAGGTGGTGGGACCTGTAAACTACAGGGTACGACAGGAGGGTAGAAGGAAGGAGGCACAAATTTATCATGTAAATCTATTAAAACCTTGGAAAGATAGTGACTGTCAGCCCTCTTTAGTGGCACAAAAACAACAGACTGTCAGGTCACCCTCAGTCTTAGCCAAAAACAGGAAGTGTTGTGCTTAGTAGCACGAAACCAAGATGTATTCTCTGCTGTTCCGGGAAAGACCCAAATCATACAGCATAGAGACCCTATCGCATACCTGAGGCAAAATGGGCAGCGGTAAAATGAAGGTGGAAGAGATGGTAGACTTAGGGGTCATAGAGGAGTCAAACAGTGAATGGAATAACCCCATTGTCTTAGTGCCTAAGCCTTCGGGGGCTTTAAGATTCTGTAATGACTTTCGCAAGTTAAATAAAGTTTTTCAGTTTGACTCCTAGCCTATGCCACGGGTTGACGAGCTGGTGGAGAATCTAGCAAAAAGCCAGTATCTCGCCACTCTTGATTTGACAAAAGGGTATTGGAAGATTCCTTTGACTAAAGCTGCTAAAGCAAAAACAGCCTTCTCCCCACCCCAGAGAATTTGTTCCAGTACAAAATGCTGCCTTTTGGTTTGCATGGAGCGCCAGCAAATTTCCAGAGGTCTATGAATGAGTTACTTTGGACCTACAGGGAGTATGTAGCTGCATATTTAGATGACATAGTCATCTTTAGCCCTGACTGGGAGTCACACCTTCCAAGGGTAGAGGCAGTGTTACAGTCTTTACAGGCACATGGGTTTACTGCTAACCCTGAGAGATGTGCTTTTGGAATGATGGAGGCAAAATACTTGAGATATATCGTTGGCAGAGTACAGGTTAAACCTCAGCCCAGTAAGGTGGAAGCAGTCATCATGTGGCCTAAACCCAAATGTTAATCACAATTCAGAATATTCCTTGGTCTGGTGGATTATTACCGCAGGTTCATACGTGATTTTGCCAATAGGGCGGCTCCACTGACTGAGTGCCTTAAGAAACAATCTCCAGATCAGATAATATGGTCTAGGCCGGCAGAGGCTGCTTGGCAGAATTTAAGATGAGCTTTGTGTGTAGAGCCTGTTTTGCAAGCTCCTGACTTTAAGAAGCAGTTTGTGTTGCAGACTAATGCTGATGATACAGGCTTAGGAGCCATCCTTTCCCAGGAAGTAGAAGGGGAGGAGAAACCCATACTGTATCTTAGCTGGATATTGCTGCTCAGAGAACGCAAGTACTCAACTGTGGAACAGGAGTGCTTGGTGGTTAAATGGGCAGTAGAGTCACTAAAAAATTATCTGTTGGGGCGAGAATTCTGTCTGGTCACAGATCATGCTCCCTTACAGTGGATGCATACAAACAAAGAGGTGAATGCCCGGGTGGCCCGTTGGTTTTTGGCTTTATAGCCATTCAAATTTGAGGTACAGCATTGACCAGGGAAACAGCACCTCAATGCTGATACCCTTTCCAGAAAGTTTGTAGGTCCCGAACCTCTGAGCAACCGTTTGGTGAAGCTAGGGAAGGAAGACGTGGTGCAAGGTAAGCTTTGGAAACTGAATGAGGATTGTGTTCCCGGTCGGCTGACACAAATAGAGGTGGGCAACGCAGTGAGCTAACGTGAAAAAGTCTTAGCTTCACCAGGATGGTTGAGCTAAGGGGGAAGGAGTGTGGCAAAGACAGGATAGATCTGACATAGTGGTAAAACTGCAGGTTCCAAGATCCTGGCCAGGGTTTGTGTGTGTAAGTTTGAGTCTGAAAAACCAGATGATTACAGACACCTGTGTGAGGCTGGTAAAAGAGCTGCAGAGACACTGGGAAACTGATCCTGACGGTGAATTAGTCACCCAGGCTATAGGCCCAGGGTGACTAGTGCTAGGGATCCTGGACCTGTGAGTCCGCTAAAAGAAATTTATTGCTGTTTGGAAGATTCTGTGTACCAGCCTGTAACATTTTGCCTGTGAACACTGCACTGTCCTGTATACCTGCTTGTGGTGAGAAAATAAAGATTCTGTTGGATTTTACCTGGTGTGATTCTTGTCACAATATATATATATATATATATATATATATATATTATACATATGTGTGTGTATTGTGGCAGTATCAACATAGATGGTGCTGGTGAGCAGCAGATTCTGTGTGTGGCAGGAGAGATCTGCCCACACAGAGTACATGTGTAATGGCTGCTATATGACCATAGCCCAGGTGAGGCAGCTGGTGGACAAAGTCAGACAGTCCAGGTGGGGCTGCAGTGTGCGTGAAGCAGACCAGGTGGTCAGGATCATACCTGCAAGGAGGCAGGGAGATCCCTATAACTCTGACACTGTCCTTGTGAGAGGGGTCATTCAACAAGCTAAGAAAGCTATATCAGGCCAGGAGGCCAGTGTCCAGTCCTGCAGGTGGCAGGAAGTAACCACAAATCTCAGAGACTGTGAGAGACTTCCATGCAGGTTAGCAGCTTCTATAGAGAGGGTTCAGGAAGTGAGTTAGTGCCCTAAGAGAGGGCTAGGTTGTTTATTATTTTATATTTCTGTTTCCTGGTTTGCATTCTGGAAGTAAAAGCACCATTTTCATTTATTTTACTGGAATGCCATGTGTGGACTCTAAATCTATACCTAATCACTGCACCACTGACACCAGTCTGTCGAGCTAATTACCCCCAAGTTATCACAGTATATAATGCAGAATGTTTATTACATTTCTTTTGGTAATTGTAAATTTCTATTTATTGCATCTCTGAACATTAGCAGATAGACAGGAAATGACATTATGGAAATATGCATGACCTTTTTGTAGTTAAGTTATATTGCAAGCATCACTGTGGCATAGTATACAACATTTTATCAGACGCAGTGGAATGATGTTTTCCATCTGCGCATGTGTCTGAGTTGCACCACGCATACATCCCAATGGTGTTCGTACAGAGCCGCAGTACAAATTTAGTGTATTAGAAATATACTGGGCATTCCTGGGTGGTTACAGGGGGTTGGCTAATTAGATGTAGCGTAGTATGGGCATGTATTTGGAGTGACTCGGGCAAACTGCTAAAAGTGGTTGCATATAGATGCACTGAATCGCTCACATTGGAGGCCAAACTCAGATGGATGATTTGCACCTAATGTAGCATAGGTTTCGTGGATGTTTCATTGGTGTGACCAATGGTAGAGTATAAAGATGCACAAAGCATGATTGCAGCATCTGTAGACTCTGAAAGTGGGCGCGACTGCCTCCGACTCAGAATCAGGCCCTATGAGAAGGCAGTATCCTGCCCCTCCATAGACTCCACCCCCTCAATAGACCCGCCCCCCAATAATTTTCCGGGTTGGTTTTCCATTCCAATCCCCTGGTCATAATCATTGCATGTATTTATACCAATCCTCTAACACAGGGCCTGTTTCAGAGATGAACGCTAATGCCATTGCAGCTGCAATTTTGCAAACGCATCAGCTAAAATATGCTAATGTCTGCAGAGATCACCCAAGCATAAAGACGCCCACTGCTGCATTTTTACCTACGTGTGATGACGCATACCTGCTTCAATATCGGTAACATCACTGCACATTGGCAGCCATCTTGCTCTTGCATCAGGTCTGACCTGCCGCAGCCTTAGGAGCTCTTCAGAAATGAAGAGCTGCATATGCACCTGCAGTGGCTAATTTATGCACACCCATGTAATGGAGTTTAAACTGAAAAACACACCTGTGTTTCTCATACAACACCCCCATCACCACCCCCAAAAGTTGACAACCTATCACTCACTCTGCGACTGATTCTTATGTGCATCCGTGATTGCAGTGAGATTGCTGGGCACGCGCAGTGCGGCTTATATGCATGCGCGATGGCAAACAATTGCTCGATTGCGTGCATATTCGCCTTTGTCTCCATCTCTGAATCAGGCTCACAGTGAAGAGATATGCCTCCGAGTCCTTACAGATGTATATGCATCTGCGTTAGGGGCTGGCTGCCAAATTTTAGCCTGGGGAAAAGCACACAACATTAACTATTGAGCAGCAGCCCATGCTTAAAAAGTGATTTTAAGGATATAACACAGGGGCTGATTTCTCAAAGGTCAAAATTGCTTGTTTTTAGTCCATGCTATGTATTAATGGTATTTTCATCAGCGATAATCCCATTGAGGCGACTTACTGTATTTATCAAATATAAGCAGTGCTCCTGTTTTGAGAGAGATGAGAAGCATTGACATACTGTAATGCTTTATTTGAAGAATAAAGCATTTAATTTAATGCACTACTGTTAAATTGTTTTTACTAATAAAATAAAGGCACTGTTAATTATATTTTTTACCAGTTAAAAAAATAGCTTGAAGAATGCAGCATATTACATATCCTGTGATCGCTATCATCATCTCAGGACTAGCATCATCCATTCATTGCTGCTTTGCTATAAAGGGGAAGCAGATGAGACTCAGAGAGAGGGTGACCTCCCAACCTTTCCCCAGCATGGGCAGGGCCAGATTAAGGTTTGAGGGGGCCCTGGGGCAACAACTTTGTGGGGGCCCCTATCAATATAATTGTATATATTTATATATACACATACACCACACACATATATTTATATACTTACACACACATACATACAGTCACACAGAAAAACACATATATACACCACACATGCATGTCACACATACTGTACATTACACACAAACATACATACATACACACACAAGACATACACACACACACATTTCACACACACACACACACACACACACACACACACACACGCACGCACGCACGCACGCACGCACACACACACACACACATACTTCCTTGCACCATCTGCACTGCATGTTGTGGATGGGGAGGGACCTGGCAGGAAGGCACCATGTTATTAAGCTCCACCCCATTATGGCTTTGGCCTGCGATTCGCAGGTCAATCAGAAAGGGGCGGAGCCAAATGACACAATTGTAATGGAAATGCATCATACTGGCTCAGCCTCCAGCCGACTGACCGGCAAATTGCGGCATTTTTGCAGCGAGGTGGGCGGGGCTTAATAACGGTGCCTGCTCTTGTGCAGCTGCTGCTGCTGTGTGGGGGTCCTTTAGGTGTGGGGGCCCCAGGACGACCACCTCTGTCGCCCCCCCTATAATCCGGCCCTGAGCATGGGGCACGACTGCTGGTGAGTGGGACAGTGCCTAAAATTAGGACAGTGGGAGGCCTGTTATGTATTTTTGGTGCACATGAGAAGTATGGAAATGCATAATACATACCCTTTGGGCAAAATTTACTAAGCGGCGGGTTCTAAACCCTGGCGGCTTGGTGGCGGTTTGACAGCGGCTTCTAAACCCCGGGGGTTTGGTGGCGGTTTTGCAGCAGTTTCTAAATTACAGCTCTCTTCTATTCTATACTAAAATGTGTTTTGACAATGGTTTTGCGGCGGTTTTGCAGAGGTTTTGGCCTTAGTAATTCTGTGGATAGCAAAATAGCAACCAAACCGTCATCAAACCGCCGGGGTTTATAACCCGCCGCTAAGTAAATTTTGCCTCTTATGTCTTGAAACCTTTCTCCAGTTGTAACATATGCATCTGCTCTAGCCTTGTCACATATGCCCCCACCTCTTTCCACCAGTCATTTATGCCCCAACCTACTCTCTCACTGTCATATAGTACGAGGGCTGATTGAAAAGTAATCAGACTGATTTTTTTATTCAGAATCAGATGACTCCACAGGATCTGAACATTTTTCTTTTTCAGAGTAGCGTCCTTCACATTCAATACATTTTTTGCAGAGTTTCAACAACGATTCAAAGACGTGCATGAGGCATCACTTTTAGTGTTGCATCTGTGGCATTTTTCACTTCATCTGTTGAGAACTTGCCGCACAGTTGTTTTTTCAGGGTTGGTCTGGGCTATATGGAGGGTGTTCCAGTTCTGTCCCATTAATTTCAGGCAGTGCTGCCCAGGGGCTGGCTGGCGGAATCGGCATGGAATCCCAGCTGCCGCATGACCGGCAGTTCGATTCCCGGCAGCAGCAGCCCAACAGATCAGCAGAGCCCGGCAGCGGAAGCCCAACAGCGCTGGAAATCCCGAATGTCCCTAAGGTAAGTATAAACTAATCTAACCTAATCCCCTAACCCTAACACTCCTTAGGAGTGCCTAACCCTAACTTCCTCTCAAGTGCCTAACCCTAATCCCCCCTCTAAGTGCCTAACCCTAACCCCCCCTTCCTCGCTGCCTAAACCTAAGTCCCCCGGGGGGTGCCTAACCCTAACCTCCCCCTGGGGGTGCCTAACCCTAACCCCCCTTCCCCTAGCCTAACCCGAACCCTCCCGGGGGGGTACCTAACCCTAAGTCCCCCCCGGGTGCCCTAAACCTAACCCTCCCCGCTGCGGCTGTCCGCTCGCGTCACCTGGCATCCCTTCAATCGGGATGCTGGGCGCCGGTCTCCCGGCGTTGGGTAAATGACAGGCATCTAGATATAGACGCCGGTCATTTATCCCACGCCAGGATAAAGCAGCCGGGAAGACGGCTGTCGGTATTAAGGCAGCCGGTTTTCCTGACTGCATACCTGGCTGGCAACTTTCATCCTGAGGGGACAAGCACAAGCATGTGGCCCTAGCCTTTCTACTAAAAAACTGACAGAAAACTGTCCGTGTCAAAAAAAACCTGTAGTGATTTGTCTAATATGGGTGTGGTTTAAATATTCAATATATGATTTAAAAAAGAGACTAGTTTACAGACATATAAAATACAGATACTGTACCATTACAATAACCTCTACACAGTCCACAAAGTATTTTAGTGTGTATATAGTACAGGGTGCATTGTAGTGGCCGATAAACAATACAATACAAGGACCATTCTAGTGAACACTGAAGCAAGCATCCATTGCCTCCAACCGACAGCAAAGTGTAAGCAGAGCAAGGTCACAGGCTGTCTGCAACCCCAAAGTGTGAAGATTGTACCAGCCTGGGGAACAGATGACACCTGGCCAAGTTCTCCCCATATCACCCCTCTGAACACACTCACACCAGGTGCAGGGACCCTGGCTAGGGAAAGGGGCTCAGTGTAACTCCCACAGTCTCCCCCACCGTGTGCTGCCCACTCCTCTTACCCTTTAAAGCTAGAACTCATCTTCTCTTGCTCTCATACACTGAAAGTTACCTGGCACTCTTTGGCAGCCGGACCTGACACAGGCTGAGACCTTTATAGCTGCTCTGCTTGACCTTGTTGTTCCCATCCTGGGAAATAAAGCAAGATGGAGCCATAGGCAAAACTAGGCATCTGGGAATGGGTGGTCCTAGTTCCAACTATTAGTGCCATCGAGACATCTTGCAAATCTTGTTGCTATAAAGAGGGTGTAACCAACCACAGTAGTGTGGCTTCTCCCACTCAGAAAAAATGCACTATGAAGATTTAGAATATGTATGCATAGCAGCGGCAGGGAGGTGACATTCCTCACAGTATGCCAAACAGTATGTCCCACAATGCATTTTAAGCAAAACAGTATTACCTCCAATTATTTTATGCCAAAAATTAGTGCTCCCCAATTCATTTTATGCCAAACATTTTATGCCCATAGTTCATTATAGCTAACCAGTAATGGCTCCAGGGGATGTAGTTATGAAACCGGTCTCAATCCCGATGCTGGAAGCTTGAAAAGGGATTTAAGATAGGCGTCGAAATACCAACACCTATCTTAATCCCAACACCGGAATCCATGAGGACGACAGCCCTTAGTGTTAGCCACGGGGGGAGGGTTTGGTTTAGGAAGCATAGCTGGACTAGCATTAGGTTTTGGGGGGAGGTTAGGGTTAGGCACCCCTACGGGGGAGGGATAGGTTCAGGCACCACTGGGGGGGTAGGTCTAGGCACGAAGGGGCAGGATTAGGTTTAGGCACGAAGGGAGGAAACTGGTTTAGGCACTAATGGGGAGGGTTAGGGTAAAGCTACAAGAAGGGAGGGTTAGGGTTAAAGGGAGAAGGGGGGTAAGTATACTTACCCAACCCCTATCGGGATACCAACCATCGGGATGCCACTGTCAATATTTTGGCATTACATACCAATTCCTGCTCCCAGACCTCTCACTGTTATATAATAATCACTTGTATAATTGTCTTGGTAGAGTCTCCTCTCCTCAATATAATAATAATACCACATATCAGTGTGTGCTGGGAGCTGTGTTTTTCCTCATCATATATCACTGTACAGTCCCCTATCCCCTATATAATAATAGTAATGCAACATAGCAGTGTGTGCTGGGAGCTGTGATATTTCCCCTCATATAACACTGTACAGTCCCCTCCCCCTATATAATAATAATAATAATAATAATAATAATAATAATAATAATATCACATGTCAGTGTGTGCTGGGAGCTGTTATTCCCCCTCATGTATCACTGTACAGTCCCCTCCCCCAATATAATAATAATACCACTTATCAGTGTGTGCTGGGAGCTGTGTTATTCCCCCTCATATATCGCTATATGGTCCCTTCTCCCCTATATAATAACAATACTACATGTCAGTGTGTGCTGGGAGCTGTATTATTCACCCTCATATATCACTGTACAGTCCCCTCCCTCTATATAATAATAATAATAATAATAATAATAATAATACCACATATCAGTGTCTGCTGGGAGCTGTGTTATCCCCCTCATATATCACTATATAGTCCCCCCCACATATATAATAGTAATACCACATACAGCGTAGTGGCGTAACTAGGGCAGGGCCGCCGGGGCTCATGGTACAGGCCCGTCCTAGTTAGCCAGTGTAGTGCAGACCACAATGAGTGCGGTTGCACTACACATTTACACACACATCGCCGCCGCCGGCACGAGTGGTGATGTGTGTGTTTCAGCAGCTAATGAGTCAGACAGACTCTCATTGGCTACTGCGCCCACTGCCAGAGCCGGGCTGGAGCTCACTCATGAGCTCCGCCTTCCGGCTCCTGGGTGATGGGAGAGATGTCATGACGTTTATCCCATAGGACCAAGCGGGAGGATGGAGATGGAGGAGCAGACTGCTGCAGGCGCAGCAGGAGCGGGGATTCAGGTAAGTCTGTTTTTCCTGTTTTGTGTGTGTATGTTCTATGTGTGATCACTACTGGGGGCCTGCATAAGGGGGATCACTACTGGGGGGCACTGTGTAAGGGGCACTAATGGGGGCCAGCATAAGGGGAATCACTCCTGTGGGCACTGGGCACTAATGAGGGCCTACATAAGGGGGACCACTACTGGGGGGGCACTGTATAAGGGGCACTACTGGGGGCCTGCATAAGGGGGACCACTACTGGAGGGGTACTGTATAAGGGGCACTAATGGGGGCCTGCATAAGGGGGACCACTACTGGGGGCACTGCATAGGGGGGACTTTATAAGGGGCACTGCATTAAGGTGCATATGGAATGGAAAGGAATGTTTCCAGAGTGCCGAGAAAGGTGTGTGTCATGTTGACACGCCCCATTTTTCAGTGACCATGCCCCTTGTGGCATGTGGCCATGCCTATTTTTGATGCACTCGCATTTGCCGCACGCACATAGGGGGTTGGGCGGGGCTCCTTTTTTCAACTTGTCCTGGGCTCCAAATACCCTAGTTACGCCAATGATACAGTGTGTGCTGGGAGGAGATTCCCTGAACTACACAATCCCTGTCAGAAGGTCACGTGCCTTTCTTCTTTCCCTTAATTTTGGATGGTGAGTGAGGTCACTGGCTGCAGTTTGGTCATTGGCCAGGGAGGAGGAAGTGGGACGCTCACTCCACTCTAGTCCAGATTGCCGCTTCATTGTGGGGAGGATTCACCAGGGAGCAAATAGGTTATGTGCTGCAACTATAGGCTGCAGCAGCACTGCCAGTTCATAGTTAAATGAGAAGTATAGTTCCCGCAGACTGCCCGTTTACCGAGACCCCTCCTTCCCTGGCTCACTCATACTCGCAATCAGTACTAAATGAACTGCTGCCGCACAGGCAGATCAGGGGAGTAGCGAGGGTGGTTCCAGTGAAGCATGAGGTCCGGGCGCCAAAATGGACAGCGGGCACCATTCAGGTTTACGGAATTCATGGGGTGCTGCACAGTACGACGGCCGCCTGTTAGTTTTATCTCGGTTTGTTTGCTCTATATCCTAAATAAGTTACAGATCTGAGATCCGTTTCTACATTTCATGCTCCCGCAAACTGCCCAGATTGCTTCCCCTCTGGCCTTCCCTCCTCTATGATCATCTTCTGTCACCTCCCCTTTCCTGTCAGAATGATTACATTCACTTCTCACTTCTTTAATTCCCTCCCCTATCTATCCTGTGATCGGCTCTTTGCCCCTGTCCACTCCTTTCTTTTTGACTTCTGAAACCACCGCTCTCTGATCATCTCTGCCCCTCCCCTCTCCTTTCTTATTGGCTCCTGTCACTACCTCTCCCCTCTCCTTTTCTTATTGGCTCTGTCACCACCCCTCTCCTCTCCTTTTCTTATTGGCAGGTATGAGTTTAAAAAAAGTCACTGCTTTGCTATTTAAAGTAATGAGGTGTTCCTAGGAATGACCACACAGTTGTATTGTAAAGGTCTTTTAAAAAATACTGCATTAGGAGGCCTGAAATAATGGTGGTAGACAGAACATTATTAGTAGGGGTGTGCACCGGCCACTTTTCATGTTTTGTGTTTTGGTTTTGGATCTGGATCTTTCTTTGTGTTTTGGATCTGGATTGGTTTTGCCAAAACCACCCTTCCGTGTTTTGGGTTCTGGGTTTTGTGTTTTGGATTTGTATTTTTTTTTTAAAAAAAAGCATAAACACAGCAAAAATCACAGAATTTGTGGGTTTTTCTGCTCCTATGCTATTGTTAACCACAATAACCTTAATGTCCACTCATTTCCAGTCTATTCTGAACACCTCACACCTCACAATAGTGTTTTTATGTCCAAAAGGTTGCACCGAGGTAGCTGGATGACTATGCTAAGTGACACGAGTGGGCAGCACAAACACGTGACCCATCTAGGAGAGATACTGCAGTGGCAGACAGGATGGCAGTTTGAAAAACTAGGCCCCAAACTGTACATAATGCAAAGAAAAAAAAGAGGTGCAAGATGGAATTGTCCTTGGGCCCTCCCTCCCACCCTTATGTTGTATAAACAGGACATGCACACTTTAACAAACCAATCATTTCAGTACCAGGGTCTGCCACACAACTGTGGCTGAAATTATTAGTTCGTTTGGGCCCCCACAAAACAAGCTGGCAATTAATCTGTCCCTGCACAAACAGGCTCTACGGAGGCAAGATGACGTCCTCTTCCTCCTCATCCACCGATTCCTCACCCTCTTCAGTGTTGTGTACATCCTCATCCTCACAGAGTATTAACTCATCCCCGCTGGAATCCACTACCACAGGTCCCTCTGTACGTTCTGGAGGCTGGACTCCCTGGAAGAGTTGATAATTCATTTTTATGAACATCATCTCCACATTTAGTGGAAGCAACCTCCTACGCCTTTCGCTGACAAGGTTCCCGGCTGCACTAAACACTCTTTCGGAGTACACACTGGAGGGGGGCAACTCAGGTAAAATAGAGCCAGTTTGTACAGGGGCCTCCAAATTGCCTCTTTTTCCTGCCAGTACAAGTACGGACTGTCTGACATGCCTACTTGGATGCTGTCACCGATGTAATCCTCCACCATTCTGTCAATGGTGACAGTATCATATGCAGTGACAGTAGACATGTCAGAAATTGTTGCCAGGTCCTTCATTCCGGACCAGATGTCCAAACTTGGTCCTGCCTGCTCTGCATCACTGCCAGCGGGTTGCTTAGGATACCTAAGTTTTTTCCTGGCAGCCCCAGTTGCAGGAGAAAATGAAGAAGGAGCTGTTGACGTGTCATCTTCCGCTTCAGCTGACAGTGTTTTCACCAGCAGGTCTTTGCACCTCTGCAGGCTTGTGTCAGCCGGAAAGAGAGACACCACATAGGCTTTAAACCTAGGATCGAGCACGGTGGCCAAAATGTAGTGGTCTGATTTCAACAGATTGACCACCCTGGAATCCTGGCAAAGCGAATGAAGGGCTTCATCCACAAGTCCCACATGCCGAGCGGAATCGCTCCATCTTAGCTCCTCCTTCACTTTCTCCAGCTGCTTCTGCAAAAGCCTGATGAGGGGAATGACCTGACTCAAGCTGGCAGTTTCTGAACTGACTTCACGTGTGGCAAGTTCGAATGGCTGGAGAACCTTGCACAACATGGAAATAATTCTCCACTGCGCTTGAGTCAGGTGCATACCCCCTCCTTTGCCTATGTCATAGGTGGATGTATAGGCTTGAAAGGCCTTTTGCTGCTCCTCCATCCTCTGAAGCATATAGAGGGTTGAGTTCCACCACGTCACAACCTCTTGCTTCAGGTGATGGTGGGGCAGGTTCAAGAGTGTTTGCTGGCGCTCCAGCCTTCGGCACGCGGTCGCTGAATGGCGAAAGTGGCCAGAAATTTTTCGGCCCACCCAAAGCGTCTCCTGCACGCCCCTGTCGCTTTTCAGCAAATTCTGCACCACCAAGTTTATTGTGTGAGCAAAACATGGGACATGCTGGAATTTGCCCAGATGTAATGCCCGCACAATATTGGTGGCATTGTCAGATAGCACAAATCCCCTGGAGAGTCTAAGTGGGTAAGCCACTGGGCAATAATTTCCCTCAGTTTCTCTAAGAGGTTGTCAGTGGTGTGCCTCTTACTGAAACTGGTGATACACAGCGTAGCCTGCCTAGGAATGAGCTGGTGTTTCTGAGATGCTGCTACTGGTGATGCTGCTGTTGTTGCTGCGTAAGGTGATACATCTACCCAGTGGGCTGTCACAGTCATATAGGACCTTATTCAGAGGTGGCCGTACGGTCTACGACCGCATGGCCGCCTCAATGTTTTGCCAGTGCGCATGCAAACGAGGGAGCCGGCTCCCTCGTGTGCATGCGTGAGACCCGCTACGACCGACAGTGCCGGTCATAGCGGGTCTCTTTCCAAAGGGGGCGAGCTGTCGATGTTGATTGACAGTTCACCCTGTTTGGAAGGCGGGCCGAGGGGGTGGCAGCCCAAACGGAGGCATTCCCATGGGAACGCCTGCCATTTGGGGGAGGCCCCACTGACATCACTAGTGATGTCAGTAGAGAGTTTCCGGCTCTGACAGAGCCAGAAGCTCTCCGGGGCTTACGACAAGTGAGACCCTACCCTAGGGTCTCGTCGTAAGCCCCGATGGTCGCGATGGTCTCTGACCATCGTGACCATCACCCGAGCGGTCGTTAGAGCTGTGGGTGTTAACCCACAGCCTAATGACCGCAACAGAGGCGGGCGGTCAGGATGCAAGTGGCCGCCCAGTTTCTGAGCGACCGCTTGCATCCTCTGACCGCCTCTGAATGAGGCCCATAGTCCTTAGTCTGCCCTGTTCCACTTGTTAACATGTCCGTGGTTAAGTGGACATTGGGTACAACCGCATTTTTCAGGACACTGAGGTCACTTTTTCTGATGTTTCTGTACAGTCTCGGTATCTCCTGCCTAGTGAAGTGGAATCTAGACAGGATTTGGAACCATGGACACACTACCTCCATCAATTGTCTAAATCCCAATGCACTAGTAGCGGATACCGGACGCACGTCTAACACCAACATAGCAGTCAAGGCCTCAGTTATACGTTTTGCTTCAGGATGACTGCTGTCGTACTTCATCCTCCTCGCTAAGGACTGTTGGAGGGTCAATTGTTTGGTAAAAGTAGTGGTGTTCCTACTTCTTCTCTGGGATGATGAATGACTCCTAGCAGCAGCAACAGCAGCAGCGGCAGCAGTAGGCATAGCAATGCAGGATCCTCCAGAGGAATCCCGGATAGGAGAGTCAGTCATGCCAGTGACATGGCCTGCAGGACTACTTCCGATCCTGTCTAAGGAGGAAATTGACGAGGAGGGAGTTGACGGTGTGGTTTGCAGGCGCTTGGATACAACAGGACAACGGGATTTAGGTATCCCTGGACTGCTTACGGTCTTAGCCAAAGTTTCTGAACTTGACAGTAACTTTTTATGAACACGCTGCAGGTGCCGTATAAGGGAGGATGTTCCTAGGTCTTTAACGTCCCTACCCCTACTTATTTCACCTTTACATATGGTACATATGGCAAGACAGTTGTTGTCCGGATTTGGATAGAAATATTGCCAGACCAAAGAGGTGGAATGAGAGCCTGATTTAAACAAACCACATCACCATCAGAATCCTCCTCGCCAACTTCCTCCTCAGCGCCAGCTACACCAGTATCCTCGTCCTGTTGTACTTCAACAGTGACATTTGAAAACTGGGGAGTGGAGATCCGAACGCAGGTGTGCCGAATTATGCGAACGGCGTTTTATGGGAGTGCATAATTAACAAAGTAGTGTCATGGCACACGTGACATGGGTGGTTTCTACACTAACATGATCGTAGACCTTAAGATAGGATATGGTCAACCTTAAGCTCTACGACCAGTTCCGATGGTTCCCAATGGTCTCGATTAATCCTTATATGGCCGGAGATGATGTGTAATGCGTACGAGAAGGGGGCGTATTTTTTGTCTTCTGCCCACTTCCTCCCCTTGGTCGGGCAGCTAACGATCCGAACTTTGGGACGCAACATGTGAGTGCATCATTTGCATATCCGGCCCCTTTTCCCGTACGACCGTGCGGCTGCAACGACCGACTCTGAATGAGGTCCTTGGACTCTCCTTGGGGATTTGTGATATCTTCTTAGAACGCACAGTTCTTCGCTGTGCTTTTGCCAGCTTAACTTGTTTGAATTTTTTAGAGGGAGGAGGGCTTCCATCATCATGTGAAGCTGAACCACTAGTCATGAACATAGGGAAAGACCTTAGCCGTTCCTTGCCACTCCGTGTCGTAAATGGCATATTGGCAAGTTTACATTTCTCTTCAGATGATTTAAATGGTTTTTTTAAGGTCATTTTCCTGAACTTTGTCATTTGGGATTGTATGTGCCCTCTACTATGACATTGGGCATCGGCCTTGGCAGACGACGTTGATGGCATGTTATCGTCTATGTCATGACTAGTGGCAGCAGCTTCAGCACTAGGAGGAAGTGCTTCATGATCTTTCGCTATTTTATTTTTATCGGAGAAAGTTTGGTCCTCCATTTATGTTTTTATTGATATATACGTGCGGCTAAGGCGCACACAAACACAGAAAATATATTTTTTTTTGTTGGAGACTAGTGCACTTTGTGGGTTACACCACCCTTTAACAGACAGACGCATGCTTGGCGCTGCTCCTTTATTGATGCACGTGCAGCCACAGTGCACACAATTCACAAACACAAAAGAAAATGTTTTATTTTTGTTGGAGTGCCCTTTGGATGTTTACAGCAGCTTTTAACAGTAAAGCCAGCCGGCCCTTTACTTATGGGACACAGGCGCACGCTTGGCGCTGCTCCTTTGTTGATGCATGTGCAACCACAGTGCACACAATTCACAAACACATAAGAAAATGTTTTATTTTTGTTGGAGTGCACTTTGGGGGTTACACAACTCTTTAACAGACAAGCGAGCCGGCCCTTTACTTATGGGACACAGGCGCACGCTTGGTGCTGCTCCTTTGTTGATGCACGTGCAGCCACAGTGCACACAATTTACAAACACAGAAGAAAATGTTTTATTTTTGTTGGAGTGCACTTTGGTGGTTACACCACCCATTAACAGGCAAGCCAGCCGACCATTTACTTATGGGAAACAAGCGCACGCTTGGCGCTGCTCCTTTGTTGATGCACATGCAGCCACAGTGCACACAATTCACAAACACAGAAAATATTTTTTTATTTTGTTTGGAGTGCACTTTGGGGGTTACAGCACCCTTTAACGGTCAAGTCAGCCGGCCCTTTAATTATGACACAGGCGCACGCTTGGCACTACTTTGTTGATGCACGTGCGGCTACTGCGCACACAATTCACAAACACAAAAAAATATATTTTTTTATTTTTTTGGAGTGCACTTTGGGGGTTACAGCACCCTTTAATGGTCAAGCCAGGTGGTCCTTAACCTATGACACAGGCGCTATGCTTGGCACTACTTTGGTGATGCACGTGCGGCTACTGCGCACACAATTCACAAACACAAAAAAATATATTTTTTTATTTTGTTTGGAGTGCCCTTTGGGGGTTACAGCACACTTTAATGGTCAAGCCAGCCGGCCCTTTACTTATGACACAGGCGCACGCTTTGCACTACTTTGTTGATGCACGTGCGGCTATTGCGCACACAATTCACAAACACAAAAAAATATATTTTTTCATTTTGTTTGGAGTGCCCTTTGGGGGTTACAGCACCTTTTAACGGTCAAGCCAGCCTTCCCTTTACTTATGACACAGACGCACACTTGGCACTACTTTGTTGATGCACGTGCGGCTACTGCGCACACAATTCACAAACACAAAAAAAAATGTATATATCTTTTTTTTTGGAGTGCACTTTGGGGGTTACAGCACCCTTTAACGGTCAAGCCAGCCAGCCCTTTACCTATGGGACACAGGCGTATGCTTGGCGCTGCTCCTTTGTTGATGCAAGTGCAGCCACAGTACACACAATTCACAAACACAGAAAATATTTTTTTATTTTGTTTGGAGTGCCCTTTGGGGGTTACAGCACCCTTTAACAGACAAGCCAGCCGGCCCTTTACTTATGGGACACAGGCGCACGCTTGGCGCTGCTCCTTTGTTGATGCACGTGCAGCCACAGTGCACAAAATTCACAAACACAGAAAAAATATTTATTTTTTTTGCACTTGGGGAGAGCTCCCCTGATGGACAGAGCACCCCCTGGACAACACTACAACACCCCTTTAGGACTGGGACACTGCACAGGACTTTGGAGTGGACACAGCCCCTATGGACAACTTACTGCACAACACAGTCCAGCCAGCCCCTATGGATTTTGAAGTAGTGGACACAGCCCCTATGGACAACAGCAGCACAGCGCAGCACAGCACAGCACAACACTACACTGCACTGCACTACACTACACTACACTACACAGCCCAGCCATCCCTAACTCTCACCCTCCCTCTTCACTGTCCACAGCCGAGTGAGAAAAAAATGGTGCCGACGCGGGAACCTTATATAGGATCCAAAACCTGCGAGACCCGGAAGGCGGGATGATGACGTTTTGCCTCGATTTCAGATCCGAGTCAGGCGGGAAAAGTCGAGCCTGACTCGGATCATCCTCAAATAGGAGGGGCTCGGGGGGGGTTCGGATTTCAGAAATCCGAACCCGCTCACCCCTAATTATTAGTATTAATCACATTAATTTAGGTGCAATGTATATTTGCGAAGTGGGAGCATAGCTGAGAAGGGAACTTCCCATAGCTGTCCCCACTCCAGTGAAAACTGCTTGGGGCAGTAATTGCAGTAATAAGCTGTGCACCCTGTGTAATTTCATGTACTCTGTATTATACAGTATATTCTGATCATTTAACTTAAATTGACAATCTGCTCTATTGAATAATAACAATGATTCAAAGTATACCCCTTAATGTCAGATAGTGCATCACCAAATCATTCTGTTCTCCCAATGGCACCTCGATGCCCAGCATGATACTGTCACTGTTTGTTGTTTTTCTCTTCATTTCAGTATTCCCCCGCAGGCTGGCTATAACCCACTGGCACAGTTCGGTACAGGGAGGGGGCGCTACAACATGTACTTTCTCCGGGCGCCATGGCTCCACGCTACTCCTCTGAGGCAGATTATATGGGGGCCACATCCCTGGTGGTACTGCGACATTGGGCTGATCAATATGGAGAGCACCATCAGCTTTTTCACTGGCCCTGGCACTGCAGAATGGAACTCTGCCCCCCGGCCCAGCCCACCCCTGGTACTGCCAATGCAACAGCAGCAACATGTGGTCAGGCATTGTCTTGGATCAAAAACCACTGTTTCTTCAGTAAATGTAGTCTTTTCTTCTTCATGCCTCTACGTAAAGGGGTTTCAGGATAATTGCATAGTAGTCACCATTAATTGTCTGTCCACTGGGAACCCAGTGCTGTAGGATCATACAGTGCACATCAAAGAACAGCAGATGCATGACTTTACACGATGAAGGAATCACACAGAATTTTTGGGGTGGAGGTGAATTTGCGTGTTTCCATACACTGGACTGTTGTTTGTATTCCAGATCATAATGACGAATCCACAATTTGTCACACATCGCAATCAATGTCAGGAAATTGGGTATCCTCTCCTACATTCAAACAGTGTTCTTGCACATTTCATCTCTACCCACCTGGCACACATGCAATGCATTTTCAGTTCCTTTGTCACAATATGCTGAACCCAATCGAATGAGATGCCAAGTGAAGCCAAAAGTTTGGTCTCCCAGAACACACTTTGTCAGTCACTCGTGTATTACCCTCTTTGAAGTGCTACCACCACTGAGATACTGCAGCACATGTTTATCCACCTTATGCATGCCTTAACATTTCATGAGTTTCATTTCCACTTTTTCCAAGTTTAACACAAAATTCAATGACACATCTCACAGACACATCTTCCTCATCCGCCTTGATGAAACGTATGAAGATCTTCCACTCACTGTGACCAAACAAAGAAGACTACAGCAGTCCAACCACAGGTTCATATACATTGATGTATGAGCTTCACAATAATCAGCATAGCGTTGCCACGTCTATCTATGGGACAGAAAAACAGAGGCAGTCTCATTACTTTTCAATCAGCCCTCATCACATGTCCCCTTGCCAAATATGCTTCCCTTAACATCTTCCACTTGTACAGTATACCCTTCCTCTCTCCCCTACCTCCCCCCACCACACATGCACCACAGTCCTACAGATGTGTCCTGACTCTTCTTTGCAGCAATCACAGCAAAACAACCCCTCTTGGAACGCCTGGTCCCATGGGACTCTGCTAGCACCGGGCATCTTTTTTCCATAATATTTTTTCCAAAAATACATTTACGTCGCAAAGTGATGCAACCAGGATGCACCAGCAGACTGTGCTGAGTAATTTGATATGTGACACTTGTATGTCTGTGTGTGACTGAGTCTCTTAATCAGCATATGAAGTGCTATGATGCAAAGGCTGCAGCTTTTTTCCACGCCAAGTTCCGTTTTCAGTCTCAGTTGCAGACAGATATAAAAGTGTCACATATCAAATTAATCAGCAGAGCATTGTGACTTAGATGCATTTTTGGCAAAATAAAAGACGCCCGACTCTAGCAGAGTTGCAAAGAACCTGGCGGCTCACTCATGCCAGGCATATCACACTGCATAGCGTATTGAGGCTAGATGAGCAAGGACACATCTGTATATTCTACTACTAAATGTTTCTACATTCTGCTGTGTCTAGTTTCACCTTCTTTACAGCAGTTTACACTATTGTTGCTCTAAATGGGAAAGAACTCTGAACAGAGTGTTGCTGTCTCACTAATGACATCACTGGAACTCTGGGCCTGATTCAGAGATGGACGCTCTGAAAGAGCGCTCGCTCTGAATCAGGGCGTTTTTTTTTTTTTAATTCTGGGGCCTCCTGGCCGCTCGCTTAGCTGTGGCTATTCCGAGCGGCCAGGATGATGGTCGCGATGGTCAAGACCATCGCGACAATTGGGGCTTGCAACGAGACCCTTGTGGGTAGGGTCTCATGGCCGCAAGCCCCAGAGAGCTTCCGGCTCTAATAGAGCCGGAAGCTCTCCCACTGACATCACTGGTGATGTCAGTGAGGCCGCCCAAAAATGGCAGGCGTTCGCTTGGGAACACCTGCGTTTGTAAAGCAACCCCCCGCCACACCTACAAAACGGGCGAATTATCGATCAACATCGACAGCCGCCCCTTTTGTAGTGAGCCACGGAGCGAGAGAATTTCTCTCTCACTCCAGGGCTTGCTCACACGCAGCGGCTGCTGCGCGTGCACAAAGACCACCATCGACCCGCTTGTGAGTGCTCAAGTGCTTGCGAGTGGGTCTGAATCAGGCCCTCTGTGCTTACTGCTCATTTGGAGCAACAGCATGTACTGTATTGTAGTTCAGCATTCTGATCCCTCCACCTCCAAACACCTCAGCAGAGCAAGGGCTTGGATGCCATTTTGCCAAATTAATAATTATTAGTCATAAACAGGCATAACCAGCTCTCATGGTTACCCACTCTGGGAGACTCCCAGAGGGGCATTTTTAAAAGTTGATAAATATGGCCCTGGATGGCTGCCCTATTTGCACCGCATGTAATCTACCACTGATGTCTAGAGTACTCTCTTCAGGTCCATCCTCTTTTGGGGTGAGCAGAGCGGATCCCAAATAGACCTGTTTATTTGTGAGATGTGATTGCTGCTGCTGAACATGTTTCTGCCTTTATGTATCTCCTGTACCTGTGCAGAGTGATATGTACTGTACACACCACAATCGTTTGTCATAAAATTAAATGTAGAACCACACTTTCATATAGTACTATTTTGATTATAGCTTGTACAAGATATACCTTTTTCCTATTGCAAAAAGGGGCTTACCAGCAGAGCAACATTGAAGCTTTTGGTTGGCTGAAACATTAAAAAATATTTACTGAATTGTAGAGCATAGAAATAACCTTCACAAGGACAAGAAGACACTTGACAGTTAAGACTCAGACACAGTAAATGTATTATATTGCATTCAGATAGGATTTATGGACACTTCATTCATTCATTTTTCATGCTTACACTATGCTTCTAAATACATAAATGCTCTTTACTTGCATTTTGTATGAAGCATCTGGTTATAAAAGTTACACTGCCAGGGTGACCTATATCTGTAACACAGTCAAAACAGTGACATTTATTCACAATAGTGTATTAACCATACTGAAGATAATGGTTTTGCCAAGATCGTTTTATAAGCAGCTATTTTCCTCTGATGAGACTTTAATGGCTTAATTCATTT
The DNA here is from genome assembly GCA_031769625.1 of Taudactylus pleione. Classification (NCBI taxonomy): domain Eukaryota; kingdom Metazoa; phylum Chordata; class Amphibia; order Anura; family Myobatrachidae; genus Taudactylus; species Taudactylus pleione. The sequence continues at coordinate 17,009,406 of JAUIMM010000045.1, read as the reverse complement.
CAGTATTAGATTATGGTAATTGAAGAAATTGTTTCAATGTCAACGGTAAAGATATTTGAAGATAATCTTACTTATTAAATTCTCTTAAAGTACAGTAATTAGATTTATTATAGCACTGTTGAAAATATGTTTCCCACACACAAATCAATCTATCTATCTATCTATCTATCTATCTATCTATCTATCTATCTATCTATCTATCTCTCTATCATTGTGCAATGATTAGCTTTCCTGACTCACAGCACAAGGATCATGGGTTTAATTTCAATCACGTCCCTATCTACAGTATATGGAGTTTGTAGGTTACATAATATGTGTGCACTATATAAATAACTCTTGAAAAATGTATCTTGCTATCACTGTTGTACAACTGAAACAATGCTTAGTTAATCCTGCTCATTACTTTAATCATTGTTGTTTATTTGTATAATGCCACCACAGTGCCATGACAGGGCAGCAGTGCACCCTGTCATGGCATTTCTCACATGCCCCGCCAACTAAACCCACGGATGCTACTAATGGCTCTGCCGTAGCACTACTGGCTGAAGGGTGCAATTCCATTAGGCACGCGCTCCTAGTTATGGCCCTTTTCCTCTATTTCATGTAGAACTGTAAGTCTTTTTGTCCATTGGTCTTTACTTGGGTAATGATGGAGGAATATTTATATGAAAGAAAGATAAAAAATATTGAGTACTAGCCATTTTTTGTTGCACAGAAATCAGTGTTTGTGATACAAATGTGTCCTCATACAATGTGGCTCAAGTGACGCCAAACAAGCATCCTTGTCTCGGCATAGAAAACCATGGTTCAGCACGCTAAAATGCAAGAGGGCTCATGACATGCTTAAACGCTGGGTGGCCAGTGCTCCACTTATAAACACTACAATATACATTAGCAGTGGATGGTGGTGGTACTATAGCAAGCCTTGCCAGGTGGCCAATCCAGTGGCTTAGACAAGTGGGTGGGGGGGTGTCCATGGTGATCTGCTTCACTTACTGCGATTGATTGCTCCTCCATTCTCTTGTGGGGCTGTGTGGGCTACTGCAACAGTGCACAGTCCCTACCTCTTGTGTCTCATGGCTCCATCTCTTCAAATCTGCAGGACCTTTTGCCTCCTGCCTGCACAGTGACTGCATCTAAAGCCCTGAAAGATCCATCTGCAAGAGGTGAGTGGGGGTGGAGAGGGAAGGTGTATAATTGAGGCGTTCTGTACACTGTATGGTGAGACCTGTGCATTGTTGTAAGTGATTGTGATGCACACTGTGTGTTGATCTGTATATTGTTATACATGTATATGTATGTTGTACCTGAAAAACAGGACTGTCCTGCCAAAAGTGGGATGGTTGTGGGTATGTGTTTATAGGCTGTGTAGTGTGACCTGCCTTTTGCTATAGGTGTGTATTGCAAACTGTGTAGTGAATATAGTCCAAAGGGACTAGGAAACAACAGTGTGTGCATCAATGCAGATAAGAAAACTAAAATATCCAAGACGGCTTAATTGAAACCATTTACTTGTTGGGCTGGCTATATATTAACAAATGCTATCAACTAACGGCTTGCAACCCCTAACATAGTTAGATTAATATTTAAAATTGCACACGCCTTCTCTACCTGTAGTCCACCTGTAAAAAAATATTAAACAATTGACAGGACATACAAAGCGTAGAAAAAAATATTTTATTAAATAAAGACTCTTCCACATACCCTCATTTACCCATTTATTGTTCTCTCAATCCAAGTGGGGGGAAAAGTCTGCTTCAGTCCCTGTAGGAATTTTATAAGGACTTGGCAATGAAACAACTTGTTCCTTTCAGGACCCCATCTCTAATGGGAGGTCACTCAGGCACACTCACCATTGGAATGAATGGGGCCATGCTGATTGGTCTGAGCATGAGAGCTGCTGGCAAACTCACCAATTAGTGTGGCCTCATTCATTTCTATTGAGAATGTTTGCAAGGAGTTCACAATTAGTCAGAAATTGTAGCACATCGCTCCAGAAATTGTCGCACATGCAGAGAGAATAATTAAATATGAATTAATAATAACAATAGAAGTAATAATAATATTTTAAAAAATAAAATGTCGGGACCTTCCTCTAAGCTTTGCAAAGACCAGTATATTTATGTCAATTGTCACACAACATTGAAGAAGGAAAAAAAAATTTGTGTGGTAATATATTGCTTCCTTGCGACTGGCTTGCTGCAAAACCACCTCATTTAACAATATTGGCAAACTAGCATTTGCCCGCAGCTTTGATCATGTAGATGTCTGTTATTGCTCAGCGGAACTAATTTTACAAATACAGTAGTGGCATCTAATATTGTGATGTATATTTTATATTGTAGACATTGATCACAAAATGAAGGTGTGGATATGTATTCCGCAATAAGTATATCTACAGTAGCAGCTCCTATAAAGTATGGCAATTAGAGATGTGCAAAGGAGCGCCTGTATAAATGTATGTGAAACATTTCAATGTGAATAAAATTGTGAAGGGTAGCGTGTTGTGATAATATAAAAAATATAAAAATTTTAAGAATATTAAGTTGTGTCAGTGAGATTTAAAATCAGTGGGAAACAAGTATAACATTAAATAAAATACAACATACAAATATAAGATTAAATAAAATAAAAATAAAAATAAAAAAAGGCAATGCTGAAAAGAAAAAGTAAAAAAGTGTGATAATTCCACCAATGTTTATTGCTCTCTTAGCGTGTAGTTGTGGATCCGAGCATCTGGGGCTGCAATGGATCGTGTTTTGAGAGTGGTGTCACATGCTCAGTGTCCACATCTACACTCTAAGAGAGCTATAAACAGTGGTGGAATTACCACAAACTTTTTCTTTTCAGCATTGCCCTTTCATTTCATTTTTATTTTTATTATTTTATTTTTATTTTCTTTTATTTCATCTTATATTTTGTATGTTGTATTTTATATTTTATTTCATGTTATACTTTTTCCCACTGATTTAAAATCGCACTGACACAACTTGATACTTTTTTAATTTTTATATTTTTTTATATTATCACAACACGCTCCTCTTTACAATTTTTATTCACATTAATATGTTTCACATAAATTTTTACAAGCACTCCTTTGCACATCTGTAATTGATCACAAAATGTCTTTGTAAACAATGTTTGCAATTTAGTCTCAGGGATTAACAAAAAAAGATGCTTGGGGCTACTAACATGTGAGCAAGCCATGTAAAGGCTATTAACCTACAGTAACACTAAAAGGTTGCATGAGCAGCGACTCTGTGATATGTAGTATTTGTCTCGGTGCACCATCTACTGGAGTGACATGTATACTGCAACTTCATGAGTCAAGTTAAGCTGCCTGATTAGATCTTAATATATAGTTGGATTTCCCAGCAATATAGATCTTGAGATATATATATCTATTAAGTTATATATATATATATATATATATCTGTTTGCATTCAGGGTGTGCAATAAATCTTTATATGAATTTATATACATATAGTAATTTTGGACTTGAGGAGCCTGTGCAAACTCTTTAAAAAATTTTTGTCTCCATAGTTCATAAACAGTCCCTAAAAGTTTATTTGTCCCAATAAAATTATATTTACATACATCTAGTGATTTTAGGCTGGAGGCGCCTAAACACTGCACGCGCCAAGTGCCAACTGTCTGTTTTCTCCTTTATTGCTCCTCTCCCTGATGTCACATTGAGATAATACATACCTCCGTTTCTTGCTAGATGACTAAGCTATACAATATTGAAAACGCAATCCAAATTCGTATTGTAGTTTTTGAGTGATATAGAAAAAAAGAAGACAAAGTATTCTTATGTGGGGCACTCTGGGACCTCAAAAAATATGGTATATTAACCCTGGGATCTATTCTAAATGAAAATGTAACTTTTTGCGTGATGCCAGAACAAACAGACAAACAAAAATAAAAAAATAAAAATATTGTCTCCATAGTTCATACACAGTCCCAAGGTGAACATTTCACTCCAAAAAATTCTATTTACAGACACAATCATTACAACTTTATTACGACAGTATTTCTTAATGTATGTTCAGGAAAGGTAACATCTGATGGTTTAAAAGTGGTATTACACTCTCTCACGTGCTGAGCTTGCATACTCAATGATTGGTGTGGTGTATAAGATGCATCTGGCCGTACATGCTACACATCATAAACACACTAGGTACTGTATATCAGGACACATCAGTACCACCAAGCATTAAGAACATTTAAATGTACACATTCTAAAAATACAAAATAGAACAATGACACAAAGAAATTGAGTACCTTAATTTGACCTACTTTACAAATTGTATTTTAAAGATAGACATCTCAACTAACCACTAATTGTCCTTTTTTAGTTATTATTTGAATTAGAGTAATATTAGCATTTGTTTATAAGAAATCAGGTAATGTTCAATTTAATATGAGGGAAGTAGGCAGCAATTTGGCCAATGCATTTCCTATGGTATTCCCAGTCAGGGCACCTTACCTTTCTACTATCAGTACTTATGTACTTACACTTTATAGTACATGACCCCACTATTAGTTATCCTTTTATTACCTCATATATTAACATTATGATACACATATACTGTATATTTGCATGTTATCCTCCAGACAGCTAGCACTGAGCACACTTATGTTCTCCTGCATTAGGATGAGCAGAGAGCTCTTATCGGAAAAGTACAACTGTATCCAAACTTGAATAATTTCTTTCATGAAGCTTTGATTCTTTTGAAGGCTTAGCACAACAGAGTATTACATTCACTTCAGCATGAAGATATTATATAAGTTGGTTGATGGAATGATCTCTGAGCTCATAACAGCTTCTACTATCTTCGTATACTAAACTATGTGTCTATCTATGCAGTGCTCTAAAGTTAGAAAGGTGTGATATAATTACTACTATCTCTAAAAGTTACTTTTCTCTAGCCTTAAGTCATTTTCTGTAAAGTGATTGCATATGTACTACCTTATATGGGAAAGATTTCTGGACTGCACAACCAGACTATATATATGATGGGAGGTGCTACCTGATGAGACTAATTGCAGGCACAGAAACAGACAAATCTCAGGTGCACAACTCCAAATTATTAGTAATATATATAAATATATAAATGCAATTAAATTTTGCAATCAATAGAGGTTTTTAGCATAATCATGGCCAAGGTTATGGGCCTACCCACCATATCCAGGAAACTTCTTTCAGGTAGGTCCCTAACATACTAGGGTTCAAATCCAGAGCGCAGGACCCCCCAAAACTGGCCCAGCCAAGCTGCCCCAGGGCACCACCATAGTAAGAAAAGTGCAGTGTAAAGAGATAGTTAGGAGCAGCTGCAGCTGCATATAAAGAATGAAAATAAAAAGTGAAGAATATATATATTAAACACACAGTGAAGGGTTAAAATGTGTTATAAAGGAAAATGTGTTATAATGCGGTGCCCTGAGACAAATCAACCAACGCAATCCAGGGGGACCCACGCCCCAAAAATGAACCAAAGTTGCACTACAGTATATAACTTGTAGGACTTGCCTAGAATTGTGCGTAATACAGTGTGCATATACATTACCATACTCCATGCTTTTAAACCAATAAGGAAGGGTGCTAATCCAGAATGTGAGCATCTCCTTTCCCTCAGAAGTGCAATAAAACACATTAATTTGAGTGTATGGGAAAGATTTCTGGACTGCACAACCTGACTATATATATATGATGGGAGGTGCTACCTGATGAGACTAATTGCAGGCACAGAAACAGACAAATATCAGGTGCACAACTCCAAATTATTAGTAATATATATAAATATATAAATGCAATAAAATTTTGCAATCAATAGAGGTTTTTAGCATAATCATGGCCAAGGTTATGGGCCTACCCACCATATCCAGGAAACCTCTTTCAGGTAGGTCCCTAACATACTAGGGTTCAAATTCAAAGCACAGGAACCCCCAAAACTGGCCCAGCCAAGCTGCCCCAGGGTACCACCATAGTAAGAAAAGTGCAGTGTAAAGAGATGGTTAGGAGCAGCTGCAGCTGCATATAAAGAATGAAAATAAAAAAGTGAAGTACATATATATTAAACACACAGTTAAGGATATTGAATTAGAACCTCTATACACTCCTGCCTATACCTTCTAATATCCTGCCTATACCTTCTAATATCCTGCCTATAATCCTCTAAGGATGACGCTACAGTATTTTGCGTACGCAGTCATATAGTAATTAAAGACTCCAGACCTTGAACCTGTGGTTCCAAAGCACAAAGTGATATTTCAAGTAAAAGTACAGTCAGTTACACGCTATGATCTAAGTACATTTTAGCGCAAAGAATTATACAGACCCAAGTACAGTTATACATACGCAGCGCTTCTGGACTAGATGGAGGCATCAGCAAGAAACCCCTGTCTATCAGCATTCAGCAAGAAGACTCAGACTGGGGTCACAACACACATGTTTATACTCTCATAGAAACAGACAACACAATAGAGAGGCTTGTTGCTGATGCCATTAGTTCCCAAGGAGGATTCATCTGTTGCAGAGCATTTAACAGGTTGATTCAAATAGACACAGTCCAGCCTCTAACAACTGGTTGTCTCTGGTTTCTTGCCTCATGCACATCCTAACAGTTGGTCATATAATGTACATTTTGGTGCTTTAAGTCTCTGTGGTCCATAAGTTGAGAATGCATGTTGCGATCTTCACACTGACGATACCAGAATGCTGTTGAAAGAGTGCAGATCAGTATAATATTAAACATGACTTACTTATCATGTATTAAACCTTAGCTACCAAAGAACCTTTATTTCACAGCAATTATAATAAAAGAACAAACTTGAATCTTATACTTTAAAGCTTAAAAGACCTTTTATGTGAATATGTACTGTGTAAGTATTTGGGGTTTGATATAAAGATGCTAGTTAACTTGGGGCAGATGAAAGCGCATGAAGCTAACAAACAGCGTTTTCATACAGGATCTTATGCATTTGCTAATATGCGACTTGTTAACAGCGCAATAGTGCGTATTTATGTGTGAATGATAAATGGTGTAAGATGCAATTGCATGATGCTAATAGTAACATCGCCATATGTACTTAAGTGTGAGTTTACCTAAAATGGCGCTTGGGCAGCCATTCGGAAAATGGCGTCGTGCGATCTCATTTTCTAAAATGGCGTCTTGCGGCCAGTCGCAAGATGGCGTCTTTATGATTTAATTTTAAGCTGGTCTTGTCTCAGCCAATTATCCAGCTTCAACAGTCCACCCTTTGATAGCGAACAACATGCTATCACAATCTGATTTTAAAAATTAATTTAGGCTTACATTTATATATTATTTAGTGTTATTATGGGATGGCACAAAGTGGTTCTTAATCCATCAATAATGTGTCTCTGAGTGGGCACATAAAACTACAATTATATGCATACCGCGGATCTTGGATGATCATGTGAAAGGTGTGGGGATACACAAGTCCTATAAAGGCAGTCTTGAAGGGGAATTTGAGACTTTACATTATCTGAGGTGTTTTAAAAATAAAATTTCAATAATACATTCTATGCATGTCTAAATATAATACATTAAATGATGGTATTTCCTAGTTCAGGGTTGTAATGCAGTTCTATATTTACCTCAGTATTCATATTGCCATTACTGACCACCATCATAATTTCGTTCTTTCGTTTTACTCTATTTTAAAACTTTTCACACTTCAACACAATAGGAACACACCGGACACATAGGCCAATTATTATGATGACAATCAGTATAAGGATCAAGAATTTGCCTATGCTGGCGATCACTTCCTGGACCCATTTCCCTAGGCCTGAGAACCATTTCACTGGGTTCAACCATGAGACCCATCCTTCTATCTTCTCCCCTAGTTCAGCCACTGAAGCATTATGGTTCTTATGAAACTCCCATGTTAGCTGCAGAATTTCATCCATCTTCCGGTCTATCACCTCCTTGGGGTCGCTGGTATCATTGGTGACATAGGTGCAACATTTTACTCCAAATTGGGTGGCCAAAGTTACGCAGTACCCTCCAGTAACAGTAGTTAAATAATTTAACACTAGCCTGTGTTGCACCAGTTCTTTCTTGTACGCTTGCAATTCTCTCCCTGTATACCTGAATGTGTCATCATACATCTCGGTGATATTATCTATCAATTTACCAAGTTCCTGAATATATCTACAATTTAATGTACCCCGAGCGATCCTGGTGGGATCCAATGCTACTAAAACTTGGAAGCCAGTTGTCTCACTAATTAACTGAGTGGCTTTATGCACGTCACCAGGTATCATATTTATTTTGACTCTGCTTTCATACTGCATGTGAAGATATGGTGATGGTGTGTTTTTATGGATACCGAGCATTTCAACATGTGTGAGGGTCATAACTTCTGGGACTACTCTTCCCAGGTAACACAAACCTTCAGAACTCGGGTTAGAGCCACTTATGTGCCTTTCTTTCACATATAAAATACACATTATCAGGGAGAACATAAGGAATAGTATGCATAATTATCATTAAACACATTTCCCTTGCAAACAATCCTATCTCAGGGTCTTCCATCTGGTACATGCTAGTCTCCGGTTGTATTATTTTAGCACAATAACCATCTGGTACCTTACCAATAATTTCTTTGGCGGAACTCAATGTGTACCGGTACCTAACATGATTCCCACTAGAATTAATTGAGTGTAACAGATCATGATTTATGGACTCATTATTAGCTCTCTGGTAGAAGGTCATCATCTGATTATTCCCCATCACTTCCCAACTCCCGAGTTTATTGGGGTTGGTTATGTTTAAACACAAAAGTGATCTATCTACTTGGAATTGATAGAGTTTAAAATGAGGTGGTTTGGATGAGAGGAATTTTCCATCCAATGTTTTTGCTTTTTGTAATTCTAAAATTTCCATGATATTCAGCGGAAATGGCACCAACCCTATGTTATGCTGTCCCTGTGGCACATGTGAACACACCCAGCAATCAGTTTGGTTTAACACTTTGCCTACCATGCTATGATAATCCTCTAAAGGATACCCACCTCAATACGGATTATATTTAGGCTGGCACCATTGCATACAGTTCTCATCAACTATGGCCCCACAAAGCTCACAAATACAGGAATCTTCAGATGATAAACCTCCACACCGTCCCCGAGTATCCGGAATTATAGCTCTCTTAACAATAACAGTACTAAGATTGGTCAGACACTCCCCTGATTGGCATTGCACTCCTCCTGACTCCATTCCATCAGCACTGCCATCAGCTCCCATCTCCTCAATTGGTCCCCCATCACAGAAACCAGATATCCCCGAGCCAATCAAAATGGTGAAAACTCTGGAAAAGAACATGAAAATGAACACAATAGGCCAGTCCATTGTCACAACAAAGACCTGCAAATTTCTTTTAGTTCAGGTATCTCACTACAACCTTTTCAATCCTCCCGGAACAAGCTCGCGATAGACAGGTCCATGCTATCAGCCTTGTCTCCAACTTGTTTCTCCACTGGTTGATTGACCTTTTTGCAATGAGTAGAATGGACCCAGGTATCTCTCTCAGCCACCTTCAAAGATGTAGAACTTGTCAGCAGCACCTGGTACGGACCTTCCTACCGATTAGTTAAACAACCTGAACGCAAGAAATTTCTGATCATAACATATTCTCCTGGTTCAACATCATGACAGTTAGTTTCAGGCATATCATTGGACAACAATTTCAGTTTCTGCTGCTGTTGTTTTAACTGCTTACTCATTGATATAAGATACCTTACAGTTACCTTGTTGTTACCCTTCAAGTCTTCCTGTGTACTTATAATCAAATGAGGTTGTCTACCAAACAGTATTTCAAAGGGGGACAGATTTAGAGGGGGTCTAGCAGTGGTCCTTATACTACGTAGAACCAATGGTAACGCTTCTGGCCATCCTAGTCCAGTCTCTGCCATGATTTTACTTAACTTATTTTTAATAGTCCCGTTCATCCTCTCTACCTTGGTGATGGCTTGCAGTCTGTAGGGGGTGTGAAGTCGGCTATTAATACCCATCAGCTTACACATATTTTGAAAAACATCACCTGTGAAATGAGTACCCCTGTCACTCTTGATGATTTTAGGGATACCGTACCTGCATACAAATTCCTGAACTATTTTCTTGGCAGTAAACGCAGCAATTTTAGTGGCCGCTGGGTAGGCCTCAACCCAGTTGGAAAATACGTCAGTGCACACTAACACATACTTAAGGTTCCTGCAGGGTGGTAATTGGATGAAATAAATTTGTATTACCTGGAAAGGTCCATCAGTCGGTGGAATATGGGATGGTTCGGTAGGGATCACTTTCTCTATGTTCTTCCTCAAGCAGGTCAGACAGGAAATTGCTCTCTTTTCTGCTTGGGAAGCAAAACCTGGTGCGCACCAGTATGCCCTCACCAATTTACACATACCTTGTTTTCCCAGATGAGTCAGTCCGTGGGCTGCCTCAGCCAGGCTGGGGTAATATGCTTTGGGGGCTACTGGCTTACCTTGTCCATCCCTCCAGAGCCCGGAGGACTCTTGCCCACATCTCTTGGATTTCCAGATGGACTTTTCCATAGTTGAACACAAATTTTGCATCTCAATTAATTTCAGCATGTGAATTGTTTGAAAAGACATAATTTGTTCAGTTGGAGAAAACATTTTTAACCCTGCTGCCCATTTTGCAGCTTCATCGGCTCTGTTGTTGCCCTGTGACACTGGATCATCCTCACATGTATGGGCTTTACACTTAATTACTGCCACCACTTTGGGTAGTTGGATTGCTTCTAAAAGATGTTTTATGTGTCGGGAATGTGCAACTGGTGTGCCTGCTGCTATCATAAAATTTCTCAGATGCCATAGAGCCCCGAAATCGTGCACCACCCCGAACGCATACCTAGAGTCAGTGTAAATGTTAGCAGACTTGCCTGCTGCCAATTCACATGCTCTTGTTAGTGGTACTAACTCTGCCACCTGGGCTGAGTGAGGAGGACCAAAAGGTTCAGCTTCTATGATGTCTGTGTCATTTACAACAGCATAACCTGTACATAACTCACCTGTGTCTGTTTGTCTATGACAACTCCCATCCGTGTAAAAAGTCACAATCACATTATCTAAAGGTGTGTCATGTATGTCAGGTCTAGCAGTAAAGGTCTAATTTAGATATTCCATACAATCATGTGCATCATTATGTACGCTGAACTCACCTCCCGCCAGCAACTCGTCCCCTTCCACCCTTTGTACATCATGTTGTACATATGGTAAATACGTTGCTGGATTCAGCGTACTACAACGTTTAATAGTGATGTTTACAGGTGCAATTAGAGGTAGTTATCATTTGGTAAACCTAGCCAAGGAGACGTGTCTGGTTTGAGCAGAGTTCAGCAGAGTAGATACAGCGTGGGGAGCGTAGATAAGCATATCCTGACCCAATACTATGTCCTCACTTTTACTCACCAATAGAGCAGTAGCTGCTACACTTCTCAAACAGGTGGGGAGTGATCTTGCCACAGTGTCCAATTGGGCACTGTAGTATGCTCTGTAGTATGCTACGGGCCTACTGGCATCACCATGTTTTTGTGTTAGGACACCTGCAGCACAACCATCGGCTTCCGTACAATACAAATCAAAAGGTTTTTCATAATCAGGTATTCCCAATGCAGGTGCTTTTGTCAGACTATCCTTAAGATTAAGGAAAGCCTGCTCTGATTCCTCTGTGTGTATGACATGATCGGGCTTTGAGGCAGAGACTAAGGACCTCATTCAGAGTCGGTCGAAGCGGCCTCACGGTCGTACGCCACCGATGTTCGCTATACTGCACATGCGTAAAGTTTGCAATGCACATGAGCAAACTAGCCGCTACGATCAGAAATTTATCTCTCCTTGAACACAGCCAGGTCGGTAGTTTGAGTGACAGAATGAGGCGTTTGTGGGTGGTAACGGGGGAAGGTGCTTGAAAACGGGGGAGTGGAGATCCGAACGCAGGCGTACCTAATTATGCGAACGGCATTTTGTGTGAGTGCATATGGTTTATGGGAGTGCATAATTAACAAAATAGCGTCATGGCACATGTGATATGGGAGGTTTTTACACTGACATGATCGTAGAGCTTAAGAGAGGGTATGGACAACCTTAAGCTCTACGACCAGTTTCGATGGTTCCCGATGGTCTCGATTAGTCCTTATATGCCCGGAGATGACGTGCAATGCGTACGAGAAGGGGGCATATTTTTTTGTCTTCCGACCGCTTCCTCCCCTTGGTCGGCCAGCTGCCGATCTGAACTTAGGACGCAACTTGCGAGGGAATCATTTACATATCCGGCCCCTTTTCCCATACGACCATGCGGCCGCTTCAACCGACTCTGAATGAGGTCCTAAGTCCTGTAAAGGCAAGGCCAAAATAGAAATCCACATTCTACAGTATCCACACATTCCCAAGAAGGTACAAATATGCTGTTGATTCTGCGGCAGTGTCATGTTCTGTATGGCCTGTATTCTATCATTTGTGAGATGTCGTAACCCCTGAGTTAGGCAGTGTCCCAAATATTTTACTCTGGATTGGCATGGCTGTAGTTTGTCCTTAGCAACCTTGTGTCCTATATGCGAGAGATGCAGCAACAAAAGTTTAGTAGCATTCAAACATGACATAAACGAATCAGAACATAGCAATAAATTATCCACATATTGAATTAGAACAGATCCATTGGCAAGTTGAAAAGATTGTAAGCAGTCGTGCAAGGCCTGGGGGTATGAAGTTTGTGAGTAGTATGGGACCTGTGGTTGTGTAGGGTTAGTGAAATAGAGCTGTGTTTGCTGTTGCGTGGGATTAGTGAGGGCATATAACTGTTCAGGTGTAAGTGTGTGTGTAGATGCAAGTGTGTCTGTTGGCTGTGATGTTACCGTCATTCCTTCCAGAGCGTGGATACTGACAGCCATTAGTTTTTCGCTCTGGGTCTCTCTCTTCTTTGAGATGTTTTTATCATGTTCTATGGCAGATTCTATGAGTGTATCTATTGTGACTCCCCTCCAGCCAGGTTGTGAGGTCTGAACCCGAGTCTTTAAATTCTCTTTCACACCATCCATGAGTACCGTGACTATCATTCCCCTGTGGTGAGTGCTATCTTTAATATCCTCTAACCCAGTGTACTGGGTGATAGCCTGCAGAGCCCGGTCGCATTAATCTTCTGCAGATTCACTCTCCTTTTGCTTTATGGTGAAAATTTTGTTCCAGTTAACTACTACTGGGAAATCTATACCCAATTGAGTTACAATGTGGGAAATGTTACCTTGGTTTACTTGGTCTGGTAAGGGAACGTCACCATCCAATACACAACTCCGTCACGTCGGTATTGCATGGTAGACAGGCCCTTAACACCACATGCCAATCTTTATTAGTTGGTTCATGAGAACTACCCAAATTCCTCAAAAATCTTTGACATTTGGCTAGTTCCTTTTTGGGATCGGGGATATCATTTATGATGGAATTTAGTTCTGCTCTTGTCCAAGGAGCATTACCACTTCCCTTGTGGGCACTACACCGTTCGCATCTGCATTTCCATTCAGAATGGTTATTGTCCGAATGGGATGCAGACCGGCAGCGCTGCTACCTTTGACCTTGTTACCTGGCTGGGGGTTTAATCTGTTGCTGCTATGTATGGTATTAACAACTTCCTCTACGGGTGCAGGGGATGTTAGCACTTCCCTTGCTGTTACCGATGGAGATGGCGGCACCACTCGTGATTGTTGTGGTGCAGCATCTATCATCTGTACAGCATGGGAAATGGCAGACATTACAATAGGCTCAACATCCACATCATGAACATTTTCTTTATAGCTGCTTAAGAGAGGGTACAAATTGCTTGTTACATTTTTATGGGTATTTTTTTTAACTGTACTTGCACCTCCATCCACATAAGGTGGAGATGGTGCACGTGAACTGCTGGCAATACTTTCTACAACGCTACCTTGCTGCATGTGCGTGCAATTTAGCGTCACGGATGTATTCTCTGGCAATGCGCTCGCAATGCTAGTTTGCGTCGCTTGCACACTTTTAAGCCACGCATCCCCTTCATGCTGCCACAACTTTACAGATTCATAATATTTTACCTTTTCTCTCGGGAGTGCATCAGACTGATGTGGTCCTGGACATTATCTAATACATCTCTATCAAAACTACCAATTCTGGGAAACGGTCTAACACTCCTCATCGTCATTTTAAACCATACATCACAATACCTTATTGCATAAGTACCGTACTTAGTGTGCATAATACGATGGGCCAATCCAAGTGGCGCTTCCATTAGCAGCACATCATTGTCTAACATCTCTATTGTTTGCATGGCTACCATCTTGAGACAACTCCTACGTTTTTCAATAAAGATTTAAACTGGTGAAAGACAGTCAAGATACTTTCACTTACCTGTGGACAATTTAAACGGCAGTGCCCACACACTTGTGAAGATTTGAAGAAGGCTACTCCACACACCCAGATAAGATTTAAGAAGGCAACTTCCACACCTATGGAAGTTTAAGTCGGCTACTTCCACGCACCTCTCTACAACAAAGACAACATGTACACCTGCTACTGTGTGTAGAATGGTAAGCTGCTAACCGAGCGGCTAGCACTTAGCCCTTAAGGGTCATACGGTACCTCTAACTTTAGGGAACAAGTTACCCCTACCCACAAATACTAACTGTTACACACTTTTCTTCTGCGCAGAAAAATACATGTTAACCCAGATATTGATAACAATTGAAAAATGTAAACCTCAACGGCTTTGTTTAAACACGTGGCAGCACAACCGGAAGTACGTATACGCTATTGTGCGACCAGTCGCATACACAATAATGCGACTACCACACCGTATGACAACCTTTAGCTGCGTACACAAAAGTGCATTTTGATTGTGTGCACAACTGAGACTCAGCCGCGTGCTCAATACTGCGGCACCCCTCTAAACATAAGGTTCTATCAACAAAGGAAAACAAACTTTTTCCGCTCTTGTCCCTGGATTCTAGTCAGCGTCCCTGACTCACACGAAAATGGGTAGCGATTTCTCAGCACTGAGCGGTTGCAGGTAAACCCTGCATGTGGCCACTCCACCGTTTGGTGAGATATCGATAACCGTATGTGCCGTGTGAGTAGGTACGTGACTTCACTATGAGCCCCCAACTAAGGATATTGAATTAGAATCTCTATACACTCCTGCCTATACCTTCTAATATCCTGCCTATACCTTCTAATATCCTGTCTATAAACCTCTAAGGATGACGCTATTTTGCGTACGCAGTCATATAGTAAATAAAGACTACAGACCTTGAACCTGTGGTTCCAAAGCACAAAGTGATATTTCAAGTAAAAGTACAGTCAGTTACACGCTATGATCTAAGGGGGTCATTCAGACCCGCTCGCGAGCGCAGGATGATCGCAAGCATGTCGATGTTGCCCCACTGCGCATGCGCACGACAGAGGGAGCTCCATCATGAGCATGCGCGAGACCCGTCTAGCGATGGGCTCTCCGTCGCTCCGGGTCTCGCACCAAAGGGGGCATGCTGTCGATGTTGATTGACAGCATGCCCCCTTTTGTGGGCGTGCCGGGGGCGTGGCTGCCAGACGGGAATGCCTACCATCTGAAGCCGGCCCCACTGACATCAGTAGTGATGTCAGTGGGAGTGATTTTGGCTTTGATAGAGACAAAATCACTCCAGGGCTTGCGGCAGTGAGACCTTACCACAGGGTCTCCATCGCAGCCCGATGGTACCGATGGTCTTGACCATCGTGACCATCATCATGGACGCTCGCTATAGCTGTGGGTGGTAACCACAGCTATGCGAGCATCCAGAAGGCCGCTCCATTTTCATGTAGGAGGGCCCTGATTCAGAGTGAGCGCTCTGGTCAGAGCGTCCGGCTCTGAATCAGGCCCTAAGTACAATTTAGCACAAAGAATTATACAGACCCAAGTACAGTTATACATACGCAGCACTTCTGGACCAGATGTAGGCATCTGCAAGAAACCCCTGTCTATCAGCATTCAGCAAGAAGACTCAGACTGGGGTCATAACACACACGTTTATACTCTAACAGAAACAGACAACACAATAGAGAGGCTTGTCGTTAATGCCATTGGTTCCCAAGGAGGATGCATCTGTTGCAGAGCATTTAACAGGTTGATTCAAATAGACACAGTTCAGCCTCTAACAACTGGTTGTCTCTGGTTTCCTGCCTCATGCACATCCTAACAGTTGGTCATATAATGTACATTTCGGTGCTTTAAGTATCTGCGGTATATAAGTTGAGAATGCATGTTGCGATCTTCACACTGATGATACCAGAATGCTGTTGAAAGAATGCAGGTCAGTAAAATATCAAACATGACTTACTTATCATGTATTAAACCTTAGCTACCAAATAACCTTTATTTCACAGCAATTATAATAAATGAACAAACTTGAATCTTATATTTTAAAGCTTATGAGACCTTTTATGTGAATATGTACTGTGTAAGTATTTGGGGTTTGATATAAGATGCTAGTTAACTTGGGGCAGATGCGTGCGCATGAAGCTAACAAACAGCTTTTTCATACAGGATCTTATGCATTCGCTAATATGCAACTAGTTAACAGTGCAATTGTGCGTATTTATGTGTGTATGAGAAATGGTGTAAGATGCAATTGCATGATGCTAATAGTAACATCGCCATATGTACTTAAGTGTGAGCTTACCTAAAATGGTGCTTGGGGGGCCATTCGAAAAATGGCGTCTTGCGATCTCATTTTCTAAAATAGCGTCTTGCGTCCAGTCGCAAGATGGCATCTTTTCCAATCAAATTTTAAGCTGGTCTTGTCTCAGCCAATCATCCAGCTTCGACACAGTGAAGGGATAAAACGTGTTATAAAGGAAAATGTGTTATAATGTGGTGCCCTGAGACAGATCAACCAACCCAATCCAGGGGGACCCACGCCCCAAAAATGAACCAAAGTTGCACTACAGTATATAACTTGTAGGACTTACCTAGAATTGTGCCTAATACAGTATGCATATACATTACCATACTCCATGCTTTTAAACCAATAAGGAAGGGTGCTAATCCAGAATGTGGGCAACTCCTTTCCCTCAGAAGTGCAATAAAGCACATTAAATGGAGTATAGGGGAAAGATTTCTGGACTGCACAACCTGACTATATATATGATGGGAGGTGCTACCTGATGAGACTAATTGCAGGCACAGAAGCAGACAAATTTCAGGTGTACAACTCCAAATTATTAGTAATATATATATATATATATATATATAAATGTAATAACATTTTGCAATCAATAGAGGTTTTTAGCATAATCATGGCAAAGGTTATGGGCCTACCCACATTATCCAGGGAACCTCTTTTGGGTAGGTCCCTAACATACTAGGGTTCAAATCCAGAGCGCAGGACCCCCCAAAATTGGCCCATCCAAGCTGCACCAGGTAAGAAAAGTGCAGTGTATAGAGATAGATAGGAGCAGCTGCAGTTGCATATAAAGAATGAAAATAAAAAAGTGAAGTACATATATATTAAACACACAGTGAAGGGTTGAAATGTGTTATAAAGGAAAATGTGTTATAATGTGGTGCCCTGAGACAGATCATCCAATGCTATCCAGGGGGATCCACGCCCCAAAAATGAACCAAAGTTGCACTACAGTATATAATTTGTAGGACTTACCTAGAATTGTGCCTAATACATTGTGTGTATACATTACCATGCTCCATGCTTTTAAACCAGTAAGGAAGGGTGCTAATCCAGAATGGGGGCATCTCCTTTCCCTCAGAAGTGCAATAAAACACATTAAATGGAGTATATGGGAAAGATTTTTGGACTGCACAACCTGACTATATATATGATGGAAGGTGTTACCTGATGAGACTAATTGCAGACACAGAAACAGACAAATCTCATGTGCACAACTCCAAATTATTAGTAATATATATATATAAATGTAATAAAATTTTGCAATCAATAGAGGTTTTTAGCATAATCATGGCCAAGGTTATGGGCCTACCCACCATATCCAGGTAACCTCTTTCGGGTAGGTCCCTAACATACTAGGGTTCAAATCCAGAGCGCAGGATCCCCCAAAATTGGCCCAGCCAAGCTGCCCCAGGGCACCACCATAGTAAGAAAAGTGCAGTGTTAAGGGATAGTTAGGAGCAGCTGCAGCTGCATATAAAGAATGAAAATAAAAAAGTGAAGTACATATATATTAAACACACAGTGAAGGGTTAAAATGTGTTATAAAGGAAAATGTGTTATAATGTGGTGCCCTGAGACAGATCAACCAACGCAATCCAGGGGGACCCACGCCCCAAAAATGAACCAAAGTTGCACTACAGTATATAATTTGTAGGACTTACCTAGAATTGTGCCTAATACATTGTGCGTATACATTACCATACTCCATGCTTTTAAACCAATAAGGAAGGGTGCTAATCCAGATCGGGGGCTTCTCCTTTCCCTCAGAAGTGCAATAAAACACATTAAATGGAGTATATGGGAAAGATTTCTGGACTGCACAACCTGACTATATATACTGTATGATGGGAGGTGCTACCTGATGAGACTAATTGCAGGCACAGAAACAGACAAATCTCAGGTGCACAACTCCAAATTATTAGTAATATATATATATATATATATATATATAAATGCAATAAACTTTTGCAATCAATAGAGGTTTTTAGCATAATCATGGCCAAGGTTATGGGCCTACTCACCATATCCAGGTAACCTCTTTCGGGTAGGTCCCTAACATACTCGGGTTCAAATCCAGAGCGCAGGACCCCTTAAAACTGGCCCAGCCAAGCTGCCCCAGGGCACCACCATAGTAAGAAAAGTGCAGTGTAAAGAGATAGTTAGGAGCACCTGCAGCTGCATATAAAGAATGAAAATAAAAAAGTGAAGTACATATATATTAAAAACACAGTGAAGGGTTAAAATGTGTTATAAAGGAAAATGTGTTATAATGCGGTGCCCTGAAACAGATCAACCAACGCAATCCAGGGGGACCCATGCCCCAAAAATGAACCAAAGTTGCACTACAGTATATAATTTGTAGGACTTACCTAGAATTGTGCCTAATACAGTGTGCATATACATTACCATACTCCATGCTTTTAAACCAATAAGGAAGGGTGCTAATCCAGAATGTGGGCATCTCCTTTCCCTCAGAAGTGCAATAAAGCACATTAAATGGAGTATATGGGAAAGATTTCTGGACTGCACAACCTGACTATATATATGATGGGAGGTGTTACCTGATGAGACTAATTGCAGACACAGAAACAGACAAATCTCAAGTGCACAACTCCAAATTATTAGTAATATATATATATATATATATGCAATAAAATTTTGCAATCAATAGAGGTTTTTAGCATAATCATGACCAAGGTTATGGGCCTACCCACCATATCCAGGTAACCTCTTTCGGGTAAGTCCCTAACATACTAGGGTTCAAATCCAGAGTGCTGGACCCCCCAAAACTGGCCCCAGCCAAGCTGCCCCAGAGCACCACCATAGTAAGAAAAGTGCAGTGTAAAGAGATAGTTAGGAGCAGCTGCAACTGCATATAAAGAATGAAAATAAAAAAAGTGAAGTACATATATATTAAACACACAGTGAAGGGTTAAAATGTGTTATAAAGGAAAATGTATTATAATGCGGTGCCCTGAGACAGATCAACCAACGCAGTCCAGTGGGACCCACACCCCAAAAATGAACCAAAGTTGCACTACAGTATATAATTTGTAGGACTTACCTAGAATTGTGCCTAATACAGTGTGCATATACATTACCATACTCCATGCTTTTAAACCAATAAGGAAGGGTGCTAATCCAGAATGTGGGCATCTCCTTTCCCCCAGAAGTGCAATAAAGCACATTAAATGAGGTATATGGTAAAGATTTCTGGACTGCATAGCCTGACTATATATATGATGGGAGGTGCTACCTGATGAGACTAATTGCAGGCACAGAAACAGACAAATCTCAGGTGCACAACTCCAAATTATTAGTAATACATATATATATATAAATGCAATAACATTTTACAATCAATAGAGGTTTGTAGCATAATCATGGCCAAGGTTATGCGCTTACCCACCATATCCAGGTAACCTCTTTCGGGTAGGTCCCTAACATACTAGGGTTCAAATCCAGAGTGCAGGTCTACACCTTCTTCCTCTCCCATACTGAGCAGTGACACTCCCATTGCATTGGTTTCACAGACTTCTGATTCTACAACTCCAAAGCCTTTAAAAACCAATGAGATATTTGACACCATTATGCCCTTTATTGATAAAAGGTTAGACAATATGAAAGCATGTCTAGATGCAGCTCCAGCAAACTAGTGACAATGAGGATGAACTTCATTCTTCTCAGAACTCACTTGATTCCCACACTGACACTATTCAAATATTGCAAGATAAAGTAGATGACATCATTGCCGTAACAACTTACATTCTGCATTCCCAAAAGCATTAAAGAATCACCCCTAATGGAACATTTGAGTATGGATATTCTTATGGCCCTGTGTATTCCTGGAGAGCTTGATGTTTCTCATATTGAACAAGCTCATGGGCTAGGACCTAAGAGGGAAGTGTCTCTGTCCAGACCACATGCTGCTATTGCTGAATACTTAGTTTATTGGGCCAATGACTCTAATCTCACCATTTACTTTAGGGACCAAAAATTGAAGGTGAATGATATCAAAATACAAATTTTCCAGGATTTTTCCACTATGGTATCCCGGAAGCGTAAGGAATTTGCCAAGGTGTGCCATCATTTACATATTCACAACATATGTTTTGCATTGCTATATTCTGTCAAATGAAGAGTTATAGTGGATGGTTGCACCACTTTTTACATGGACCCTGTGAAGGCTAGGGCACATTTTTTGCAAGACATATCACCCTGTAGATATTCACATCGCTGAAACATTTCCTATGTAGATGGGTTTTATTTAACATGCATTATCTCTTAACATTGATCGGTTCCTTCTTCTTTGCTGAGTAGAGTTCAACTCTGCTTCGCTCAGTTACCATGGGGGATTCTCCTATACCTGGTTACTATTTAACCTTACAGGTCCAGTTTTGTATCTAACACGTACCATTTTTTTTCTTAAATGGTACCCGTTTCTAGTTTCTAGGTTTTGGAGGAAAAGTATAGAAAATAAGGTTGAGCATTTTGACGTTGCTTATTTTATTTTGGTCCTTGCTGCAAAATGTTTCTCTCTTTATATTTATGCACAGTCTATACATATCATAATTGCTAAATGTCTGGGGGGTGTGCTCCTATGAAATAAGTCTCTTGTTCATTTCATCATTCGTTTCCAATTAATTGAATCTGCTGAATTTCGTGTATTCAGTGACGCGGAAAGTTAGCCATGCTGTCTAATGTTTCTACTCATATACCCTTCCTATACCTATGTCATTGAAATTAGTATCCTGTAATGTTGGTGGTTTAATTTCTCCCATTAAGTGAAAGCATGTAGTTACTCATCAGGTGAGAATGGGGCGAATAAAGCTAGATCCAGGGCTTTGTCTGTATATCAGCTTTTGTCCAAAAGCCAATCACTAATGTACCTGAAAAAAATTGACAGAGCATAATTCTGCATATCTGGGGCACCCACACCACCCTTGTCACTTGAAGATTGTAAGTTGAACAATGCAATACTAGGTTTCTTGAATTTGCCATAAAAAGTGAGACATAGGCCCTCATTCAGAGGTGGTCTGAGGATGCAAGCGGTCACTCAGAAACTGGGCAGCCGCTTGCATCCTGACCGGCCGCCTCTGTTTCGGTCGTTAGGCTGTGGGTTAACACCCACAGCTCTAACGACCGCTAGGGTGATGGTCGCGATGGTCATTGACATCATGGCTTACGACGAGACCCTAGGGTAGGGTCTCACTTGTCGTAAGCCCCGGAGAGCTTCTGGCTCTGTCAGAGCCGGAAGCTCTCCACTGACATCACTAGTGATGTCAGTGGGGCCTACCCCAAACAGCAGGCGTTCCCATGGGAATGCCTCCGTTTGGGCTGCCACCCCCCGGCCCGCCTTCCAAACGGGGCGAGCTGTCAATCAACATCGACAGCTCACCCCCTTTGGAAAGAGACCCGCTACGACCGGTTGTAGCGGGTCTCACGCATGCGCACAAAGGAGCCGGCTCCCTCGTGCCCATGCGCACTAGACAAACATCGAGGCAGCCATGCGGTCATAGACCGTACGGCCGCCTCTGAATAAAGCCCATAGCCTTATTAAAATTGTGAATATCAGAAGAAGACAGGCCAATGGGAAGCATCTGCATCACATAAAATAGCTTTGGAAAAATAATGCTCTTCACCACTGCCAGACAACCAAACAATGAGAGTGGAAGAGTTTTCCAAGTCTCAATTAATAATAATATTTTTGAGAGCACCATAGAAAAGTTGGCATGATATAATTTAGTGAGATCTGAAGTAATGTATATTGCTAGGTATTTTAGACCTCATTCAGAGGCGGTCATACGCAGCGATTGGATGTAGCGAGCGATGTTATTTTCAACTGCGCATGCGTGTACCTGGCAGTGCGCGTGCGCAAGCCTGTTTTCCTGACCGCAATCCTCTTGCTCGCTAGTGAACAGAGGTGTGGTGGTGCACATGCAGGCGTGGTTGACCTTAAAAAGAGTGTTTTAAGGGCGTGCATATATTACTGAGCGAGTCATCACACACGTCATCTCATTGCAATAAAGACGCTACTGCTCGCAGAGCTAAGGGTAGCCCAGGGTCTACCTTAAGCATTGCGAGTGCTGGCAATGGTTACTGCCTCAACCGATGTTTGTAGGCAATTAACAATGTAACAGGTGTTAATCGTACTGACGTAGGTTGCTGCCTGCGACCGACTCTGAATTAGGTCGTAGAGATAGGAGATGTGCTTTAATTGTTGTGGGTGTTTCCGCGCTTACGATGTGCTTTGCGACTCAGCGCTCGTTTTGCATATTCTCAGTCACTTTGGGTGCGACCGATCGCTCCTGAGCGACTGCCTCTGAATGAGGTCCTTAATCTTGACAGGAGCCAAACAAAAAAAGCTAAGTGTGGGATGTTCTGATACAAGACATATGGACCACTTATAGGGAGAATTTTGGATTTGGCAACATTAATCTTATAACCAGATTGAGATCCAAATGAAGTAATGATATCCATAGCAGCTAGAATCTAATTTGCTGAAGTAGATGGAGGTATTGCTATTGCTAGGGGTTCCATAGATAGGTCAAATACGAGTGGGGAAAGGGGTCATCCTTGCCTAGTACCTCTACCTATTGGAAATGGGGGGGATAGGAACCTATGATATGAGATTTGAGTATAGAGTGGAGATGACATCAATAAGCTTCTGAGGGAATCCAAATTTTTGTAGGGTGTTAAAAAGATGTGCCCAGGTAATCAGGTCGAAGGCCTTTTCTGCATCTAAGGATAAAATGGCACTAGGAATAGGATTACTGGTAAATTTAAAAATTTGTTACCTGAAAGAATTCTTATAACATTAACTGAATGGCGCCCTGCAATGAAGCCTGTTTGGTCTTTGTGTATAATATAAGGTAAAATTATTCTATGCTAGAATCTTTGTCAATAATTTATAATCTAGGTTCAGCAATTAAATAGGTCTGTATGACCCAGGTTGAGATAAGTCTCTTCCAGGTTTTGGAAGAACTTTTATGATTGCTGAGTTGAAGTAAAGAGGGATAGATTTATTTGTTATGATGTAATTTAGTACTGAGACCAAAGTGTTTCCAATCCTAGGGGCTAACATTTTATAGAAATTACTGGAGAGGCCGTCAGGACCAGGGGCTTTTGCATTTTTTTAAATGCTGAATAGATTTAGTAACTTCCTCTAGAGTGATCGGATCAGTTAAGATAGAGAGCATTTCAGGAGGTATCTGTGGGTAAGAAGGTACACTGAGTGGGCAGTGTTGGGGGTCTTCGCCGAGAGTCAGAGATTTACTAGAATCAGTAAAAGATTACTTTTAACAATAAGCATATCTGGAAAACAAAAACATTCTTCAAAACTAGATTCAAAAGGAGACCCCTTCTTTGCTCTTTTTGGGAAGAAGTTAGTGCATCTTTTTAGAATGGACTGGATTGAGACATTAAGGGAAAAAGAAAGACATAGGGTTGTATTCAATTAGGTGCGAGAATAGCAAAAATCCTGCACCTGCAGTGTTTTCCCTGCAGGTGCTGGATTTTTGCTATTCAGTTAGGTGCAGGGTTTTTCAGGTTTTGAGTGCTGGGTGGCCTTTTTTGCACACCTCCAGAGCATGACTAATTTTTCCTAAAAATCCATATTTTTAGGAAAAATGGTTAGGAAATGCTCTGGGATCCTGGCGGCACCCCGTCTAATGACTAATTAAGCAATTGGAAGTTTTCAATTAGCTTAATTAGTCAGTAAATACTCACCTTCCAAAGAGCTATCTTCTCCCTCCAGCACTGAGACCCAATCTCCTGAAGCAGCGTGTGTGTAAGTATGTTGCATGTGTGTGAGTGACTAGTGTGTGAGTGTGACCCTTGTGCTTGCCTGAGAACCCTCCCAGAGGCAGCTGCAGGGAGAACTACATCTCCCAACAGCCCCTTCCCCAGTGAAAACATGGAGGGTAGATGGCCGGGAGCCATGGAGACTACCAGATACCAACGGACTGGTATGTTTTATTTTCCTTGGGCGTGAGGTCCGCGTGATTTTTTGCATTGAAAACATTGCTCCGAACAGTATATGCCCCATACAGTTTTTTTCTTTGAAGTTTGGGAGTGTTACATAGCTACACTTAATGCCACCAGATACCATATCCACAAAAGCGTACAACTCACCTCTTGGTATGGGTTTAGGATGATTTCCAATAACCCTCATATTCCTCTTATTTGACCTTGACTGGTATATGAAAAGTAGTGATGTAGTATTTTGGTTAATTGACCTACCATCCTTGCTACTGTATGCCTCCCCTGGGCACAACTTATATTCTTTTTTTATATTCTTCTTTTATATGTCATTGACAGTTTTTCCACCTTTTGTACACTTAATATTCTTATATGTTTGACCAATATATTTTATTACTATTGTCTTTTAATTGGTCACTTTTTTGCTTTTGATTTCTATCTATTTTTATGTCACAAAATGTATTCTCTGTGTTGTTGCAATGCAAAGTATTTAAAAAAAACAAAAAAACACAACACTCCCAATGCAACACCAAGCAAAAAGAGAGGTGGGGGGAGGAAGTAACACTTTAAAGGTAAACAATCTGAAAGATCCCAAGATCCCAAGACTTCACATGTAAAACAGAGTATAGGTGAGTGAAATGGGGAGAAAATTCCTTTACAACCCCAGAGTGAAATGGGACAAGCAGGCTAATCTTATGGATAATGGATGTCGGAAGTGCCATGAAACATGCAGTCAGAGTGGATAAAATGTGTAAAGCAACTAAAATATCCAGCTCCTTGATATTTTTGACAGGAAAACCATAGCTGCTGTAGCCATGCCAAAGTAGAATGAATGCATGCCAATATGGGTCGCATCCAAACCCACCAAACAAAAACAGCATTTAAGCACCACCCAATTTGGAACTGGGGCAAAGGCATCTAATCCCAGTGGAAAAGCCAAGGGCCCTGAATGTGGGGCAAAACACACAGATACCTGACCCTGTTGTCAGTTGAACTAGACAGAGACATTCCCAATGGCCAGTAGAGCGACCCATAGTCCCCTCCTCAGATGATCTGTTTTATAATAGGCTAGCTTACATTTAGTGGAGGAACCCACCAACACATTCCAGAAATGCAAACCCAAGCCCACTGCCGATTTTGAGGCATCTATCTATTCACTTATCTAGATCTGATATATGCCATTGAAAATAAGGACTTCGTACTTGTCCAAGGCTACAACTATGTAATTTATATGGGGGGGAGGAGGGGGGATGAAGGTATCTAAGAACTGTCAGTTAAGGGGGAATTCAATTAACTGTGGGATTTATTGCAGGCTTTTAGCCTCCTGTTTAAAGGGTCTTGAGTTATTATTATTATCCTTTATTTATATGGTGCCACAAGCGTTCCGTAGCGCCTCTCAAAGTACATTAACAAATGAGCAAACTCGTAAAATAGCAACTTACAGTACAAAACAATACAGAATAAGAACATAGTTTATAAACATTGCTGCAGCTATCATAACACTCAAAAAAGCAGCAGGGCATCAGCAAAAAGTGTTAAGTGCCCTTGTGGAGAGTTTTGAGTAGATGATCATATGAGTGAAGGAATCAAAAGCACATAAGGGAAGAGGGCCCTGCTCGTGAGAGCTTACATTCTATAGTGGGGGGGAGACAGACAGAAAACACAGATAGGGTAGGCAGTGAGGAAGAAGCATATAAGCAGCAGGTTAGGATGAGAGCTGGAAGGTCTTGAAGTAGTGAGTCTTGAGAGCCCATTTGAAGATTTGTACAGAGGTGTAGAGTCTGATAGGGAGTGAGTTCCAGAGGAAGGGAGCAGCTTGGGTGAGATCTTGGAGGAAGTAATTAGTAGGCAAGAGAATTGGCATGTATTTGTAGGAAAGGGAGGGAGATTAGTGTGATGTAGATAAAGATGTGGTGAAGTGATAGTTAGAGGAGGGTGGGTGCAGAACTTGGGTAGTAGGACCATTGTGGGGGAGAAAAGAATGAAAGTGGAGTAACAGGAGAGGAGAGGGAGGGAAGCAGAGGGTAGGAATACAGACAGAGGAGGGGAGAGAAGGGGAGGAAGAAATGGAGGAAACTAGGGGGGAAGGATAGAGGTGGGAACAGGGGGAAAAATAAAGGATTAGGTGGTCACTGAGTAAAGTGAGAATTTGAAGAAAACATGGTCATGATGTGGATGTGGTAAGAAGGGGGGGGACTTGAAGTAGGAATAGTGTATGTATGAGAACAACAGTATTGAAAGTTTTGTAAGAATGCTGGTGAAAGAACACTGTTGGTGAATGCGTATGCTCGATGACAAAAGTTAATTTCTTTATTTTTATTGAGGGGAGTATATGTGATTTAATTGGTTTTGAAAATGAGTAATAAAAAAAGTAGTTCAAAGTTGTGAGGCTAAGCAAAAGGCAATGGTAAATTAGACTGTATATATGCAAGGTTATAGAGATTACTTGGCATTGGAACAAATAAGAATTTAGTTTTAGTGTAAAAAGAGAAGCAGCACAAATAGTAGCAAGTAACATAATGTCTATGCAATGATCAAACAAGGAGTTCAGTGTTGGTGTCCTGGTTATGCAGGTTATGTGAAGAAGTAGTGAACTGACACTTGATGCTCCATAGGTGTCTATGTGCAGTATGGATTGCAGTTTTGTTTTGTTTGATGAAATATTCTCCATCTGTTTTACTTCGGTTTAACGCCGGTCTAACACTGAAACTTTCCCTAAAATCTATTTTGCACTTGTGAAATCTGCTAACTACAGCCAAGGCTAACTAGCTAAAGTAGAGATGTAGTCAAGTGTGCACCCTAATTAATTACAACCCCCCACTGGCTAGCCAGTACAGACCCAGCAATAAAATGGCTTAAACAAACATGTAGCACATACCAAACATTTAGAACTTAAGATCAATCATGCCTACACTCAATCTAAAGGCTGGAGATAGTACTTATGGCAATTTCTATACAATAAAATATTATAAAAACACAGCAGACTTCAGATAACAATTGCTGATTACCTAAATATATATTTCAAATAAAGCAGCACATCAGGAGTAATGTTCTGCAGCAGATGTCAGATAACAATTGCTGATTACCTAAATATACTGTATAAATCAAATAAAATATTTATTAAATAATTTATTCAATCTCTGCCTGTAATAAGCCCAACAGCTAACATGTGGTAAGGCATAGATTCCAGGTTAAGTGCCAAGAGCTAATGTGGATTTCTGTTCACACCCTCTTGAGGTGCACACAGATATCCACATTAAGTGCACCCTCAGGGCTTACCGCAGACAGTAATGGTATAGCTCTAGATTATTTACCCAGGTGCTAAAAGTTTACAGTTAATTTTGCAACTATTGAATTCCCACTCAGCATAGATAGTCTGTTGCTGCAAGGCAATGCAGAAAACAAAAGTCCCAGCGACTGCTCCGCTGCTCTTGTAATAACGATTTTTGCACTTCTAAAACTCATTCTTGCCTAAGATATGCATTAATTTAGCAGTTTGAGTATGAGTGCAAATCATGCATTTGATAGGTGCTTCAAAGTGATGTCAGGAGGACACATAAAGTTTAACAATACTAGATGGACTCTAACCTAATCCTTAAAAGTCTTATTAATCAGAAAATCCTTACACCAATCAACCTTCCCTGACAGTTTATAAAACAGTACACTTTTGCTAAAAACCTACTAACAGCCACTCTAGAGCACTCCTTGTTTAATATATACCAAAGAAAGCAAGCATCTGCCAGTGCTCAGTCTTACCTAGCTGAGAATCAGAATCCCAAAAAGAGACTCGCTCCTACCAAGCAGAATGGTGAGTCCTCATGGTCAATGGGGCCAGGAACTTATCTGCCAATTCCACTCGTCAACAGAAGGACAAAAGTCTTCCTGTAAAGCACCAACACATGGGACAAGTTGTCCCATGAAACTGAAACCATATCCAGATCCAAGCAGCACAGTACCAGCCAAGCAATAAGCCAGATGACCAGATGGGACAATAACCTTCTGCTGATTAATAGCCAGAACAACCTCCAGACTGTTACACCAGATTTGTCATGTATATACTAGGGGTGAGCGGGTTCGGATTTCTGAAATCCGAACCCCCCCCAGCCCCCCCGATCCGAGTCCGATCCGAGTCAGGCTCGACTTTTCCCGCCTGACTCGGATCTGAAATCGAGGCAAAACGTCATCATCCCGCCTTCCGAGTCTCGCGGGTTTTGGATCCTATATAAGGTACCCGCGTCGGCGCCATTTTCTCACTCGGCTGTGGACAGTGAAGAGGGAGGGTGGGAGTTAGGGCTGTGTAGTGTAGTGTAGTGTAGTGCTGCTGTTGTCCACTACTTCAAAGTCCATAGGGGCTGGCTGTGTTGTGCTGTGCTGCTGTTGTTAATAGGGGCTGTGTCCACTACTTCAAAGTCCATAGGGGCTGGCTGGACTGTGTTGTGCAGTCAGTTCTCCATAGGGGCTGTGTCCACTCCAAAGTCCTGTGCAGTGTCCCAGTCCTAAAGGAGTGCTGTAGTGTTGTCCAGGGGGTGCTCTGTCCATCAGGGGTGCTCCCCCCAAGTGCTAAAAAAATAATATATTTTCTGTGTTTGTGAATTGTGTGCGCAGTAGCCGCACGTGCATCAACAAAGTAGTGCCAAGCGTGCGCCTGTGTCATAAGTAAAGGGCCGGCTGGCTTGACCGTTAAAGGGTGCTGTAACCCCCGAAAGTACACTCCAGTCCAAACCCCAAAAAAATTATTTTCTGTGTTTGTGAATTGTGTGCGCAGTAGCCGCACGTGCATCAACAAAGTACTGCCAAGCGTGCGCCTGTGTCATAAGTAAAGGGCCGGCTGGCTTGACCGTTAAGGGTGCTGTAACCCCCGAAAGTACACTCCAGTCCAAACCAAAAAAAAATTATTTTCTGTGTTTGTGAATTGTGTGCGCAGTAGCCGCACGTGCATCAACAAAGTAGTGCCAAGCGTGCGCCTGTGTCATAAGTAAAGGGCCGGCTGGCTTGACCGTTAAAGGGTGCTGTAACCCCCAAAGTACACTCCAGTCCAAACCAAAAAAAAAATTATTTTCTGTGTTTGTGAATTGTGTGCGCAGTAGCCGCACGTGCATCAACAAAGTAGTGCCAAGCGTGCGCCTGTGTCATAAGTAAAGGGCCGGCTGGCTTGACCATTAAAGGGTGCTGTAACCCCCGAAAGTACACTCCAGTCCAAACCAAAAAAAAATTATTTTCTGTGTTTGTGAATTGTGTGCGCAGTAGCCGCACGTGCATCAACAAAGTAGTGCCAAGCGTGCGCCTGTGTCATAAGTAAAGGGCCGGCTGGCTTGACCGTTAAAGGGTGCTGTAACCCCCGAAAGTACACTCCAGTCCAAACCAAAAAAAAAATTATTTTCTGTGTTTGTGAATTGTGTGCGCAGTAGCCGCACGTGCATCAACAAAGTAGTGCCAAGCGTGCGCCTGTGTCATAAGTAAAGGGCCGGCTGGCTTGATCATTAAAGGGTGCTGTAACCCCCGAAAGTACACTCCAGTCCAAACCAAAAAAAAATTATTTTCTGTGTTTGTGAATTGTGTGCGCAGTAGCCGCACGTGCATCAACAAAGTAGTGCCAAGCGTGCGCCTGTGTCATAAGTAAAGGGCCGGCTGGCTTGACCGTTAAAGGGTGCTGTAACCCCCGAAAGTACACTCCAGTCCAAACCAAAAAAAAATTATTTTCTGTGTTTGTGAATTGTGTGCGCAGTAGCCGCACGTGCATCAACAAAGTAGTGCCAAGCGTGCGCCTGTGTCATAAGTAAAGGGCCGGCTGGCTTGACCGTTAAAGGGTGCTGTAACCCCCGAAAGTACACTCCAATCCAAACCAAAAAAAAATTATTTTCTGTGTTTGTGAATTGTGTGCGCAGTAGCCGAACGTGCATCAACAAAGTAGTGCCAAGCGTGCGCCTGTGTCATAAGTAAAGGGCCGGCTGGCTTGACCGTTAAGGGTGCTGTAACCCCCGAAAGTACACTCCAGTCCAAACCAAAAAAAAATTATTTTCTGTGTTTGTGAATTGTGTGCGCAGTAGCCGCACGTGCATCAACAAAGTGTTGCCAAGAGTGCGCCTGTGTCATAAGTAAAGGGCCGGCTGGCTTGACCGTTAAAGGGTGCTGTAACCCACAAAGTACACTCCAGTCCAAACCAAAAAAAAAATAATTTTCTGTGTTTAGCCGCACGTATATATCAAATCGATATAACATAAATGGAGGACCAAACTTTCTCCGATAAAAATAAAATAGAGAAAGATCAAGAACCACTTCCTCCTAGTGCTGAAGCTGCTGCCACTAGTCATGACATAGACGATAACATGCCATCAACGTCGTCTGCCAAGGCCGATGCCCAATGTCATAGTAGAAGGCACATACAATCCCAAATGGCAAAGTTCAGGAAAATGACCTTGAAAAAGACATTTAAATCAGCTGAAGAGAAACGTAAACTTGCCAATATGCCATTTACGACACGGAGTGGCAAGGAACGGCTAAGGTCGATCCCTAGTATGTTCATGACTAGTGGTTCAGCTTCACATGACGATGGAAGCCCTCCTCCCACTAAAAAAATCAAAAGAGTTAAGCTGGCAAAAGCACAGCGAAGAACTGTGCTTTCTAAGAAGATATCACAAATCCCCAAGGAGAGTCCAAGTGTGGTGGTGGTTGCGATGCCTGACCTTCCCAGCACTGGACGGGAAGAGGTGGCTCTTTCCACCATTTGCACGCCCCCTGCAAGTGCTGAAAGGAGCACCCACAGTCCACTTGCTGATATGCAAATTGAAGATGTCACTGTTGAAGTACAACAGGATGAGGATACTGGTGTAGCTGGCGCTGAGGAGGAAGTTGGCGAGGAGGATTCTGATGGTGATGTGGTTTGTTTAAATCAGGCTCCGGGGGAGACAGTTGTTGTCCGTGGGATGAAAAAGCCCATCACGGTCATGCCTGGGCAGAAGACCAAACATTCCACCTCTTTGGTCTGGCAATATTTCTATCCAAATCCGGACAACAACTGTCTTGCCATATGTACCATATGTAAAGGTGAAATAAGTAGGGGTAGGGACGTCAACCACCTAGGAACATCCTCCCTTATACGGCACCTGCAGCGCGTTCATAAAAAGTTACTGTCAAGTTCAGAAACTTTGGCTAAGACTGTAAGCAGTCCAGGGACACCTAAATCCCGTTGTCCTGTTGTATCCAAGCGCCTGCAAACCACACCGTCAACTCCCTCCTCGTCAATTTCCTCCTTAGTCAGGATCGGAAGTAGCCCTGCAGGCCATGTCACTGGGATGACTGACTCTCCTATCCGGGATTCCTCTGGAGGATCCTGCATTGCTACGCCTACTGCTGCCGCTGCTGCTGTTGCTGCTGCTGGGAGTCGTTCATCATCCCAGAGAGGAAGTAGGAACACCACTACTTTTACTAAACAATTGACCCTCCAACAGTCCTTAGCGAGGAGGATGAAGTACGACAGCAGTCATCCTGAAGCAAAACGTATAACTGAGGCCTTGACTGCTATGTTGGTGTTAGACGTGCGTCCGGTATCCGCCATTAGTGCAGTGGGATTTAGACAATTGATGGAGGTAGTGTGTCCCCGGTTCCAAATCCCATCTAGATTCCACTTCACTAGGCAGGCGATACCGAGACTGTACAGAAACGTCAGAAAAAGTGTCCTCAGTGTCCTGAAAAATGCCGTTGTACACAATGTCCACTTAACCACGGACATGTGGACAAGTGGAACAGGGCAGACTAAGGACTATATGACTGTGACAGCCCACTGGGTAGATGTATCACCTTACGCAGCAACAGCAGCAGCGTCACCAGTAGCAGCATCTCAGAAACGCCAGCTCATTACAAGGCAGGCTACACTGTGTATCACCGGTTTCAGTAAGAGGCACACCGCCGACAACCTCTTAGACAAACTGAGGGAAATCATCGCCCAGTGGCTTACCCCACTTAGACTCTCCTGGGGATTTGTGATATCTGACAACGCCACCAATATTGTGCGGGCATTACATCTGGGCAAATTCCAGCATGTCCCATGTTTTGCTCACACAATAAACTTGGTGGTGCAGAATTTTCTGAAAAGCGACAGGGGCGTGCAGGAGACGCTTTGGGTGGCCCGAAAAATTTCTGGCCACTTTCGCCATTCAGCGACTGCGTGCCGAAGACTGGAGCGCCAGCAAACACTCTTGAACCTGCCCCGCCATCACCTGAAGCAAGAGGTTGTGACGCGGTGGAACTCAACCCTCTATATGCTTCAGAGGATGGAGGAGCAGCAAAAGGCCATACAAGCCTATACATCCACCTATGACATAGGCAAAGGAGGGGGTATGCACCTGACTCAAGCGCAGTGGAGAATGATTTCCGTGTTGTGCAAGGTTCACCAGCCCTTCGAACTTGCCACACGTGAAGTCAGTTCAGACACAGCCAGCTTGAGTCAGGTCATTCCCCTCATCAGGCTTTTGCAGAAGCAGCTGGAGAAAGTGAAGGAGGAGCTAAGACGGAGTGATTCCGCTCGGCATGTGGGACTTGTGGATGAAGCCCTTCAATTGCTTTGCCAGGATTCCAGGGTGGTCAATCTGTTGAAATCAGACCACTACATTTTGGCCACCGTGCTTGATCCTAGGTTTAAAGCCTATGTGGTGTCTCTCTTTCCGGCCGACACAAGCCTGCAGAGGTGCAAAGACCTGCTGGTGAACACACTGTCAGCTGAAGCGGAACGTGACACGTCAACGGTTCCTTCTTCATTTTCTCCCGCAACTGGGGCTGCCAGGAAAAAACTTAGGTATCCTAAGCAACCCGCTGGCGGTGATGCAGGGCAGGCAGGACCAAGTTTGGACATCTGGTCCGGACTGAAGGACCTGGCAACAATTTCTGACATGTCTACTGTCACTGCATATGATACTGTCACCATTGACAGAATGGTGGAGGATTACATCGGTGACAGCATCCAAGTAGGCATGTCAGACAGTCCATACCTGTACTGGCAGGAAAAAGAGGCAATTTGGAGGCCCCTGTACAAGCTGGCTCTATTTTACCTGAGTTGCCCCCCCTCCAGTGTGTACTCCGAAAGAGTGTTTAGTGCAGCCGGGAACCTTGTCAGCGAAAGGCGTAGGAGGTTGCTTCCACAGAATGTGGAGAAGATGATGTTCATCAAAATTAATTATCAGCTCTTCCAGGGAGACCAGCCTCCAGAAGGTACAGAGGGACCTGTGGTGGTGGATTCAAGTGGGGACGAGTTAATACTTTGTGAGGATGAGGATTTACACACTGAAGAGGGTGAGGAATCGGTGGATGAGGAGGATGAGGATGACATCTTGCCTCCATAGAGCCAGTTTGTGCAGGGACACATTAATTGCCAGCTTGTTTTGTGGGGGCCCAAACGAACCAATCATTTCAGCCACAGTTGTGTGGCAGACCCTGGCGCTGAAATGATTGATTTGTTAAAGTGTGCATGTCCTGTTTATACAACATAAGGGTGGGTGGGAGGGCCCAAGGACAATTCCATCTTGCACTTCTTTTTTTCTTTGCATTATGTACAGTTTGGGGCCTAGTTTTTCTAACTGCCATCCTGTCTGCCACTGCAGTGTCACTCCTAGATGGGTCACGTGTTTGTGCCGCCCACTCGTGTCGCTTAGCATAGTCATCCAGCTACCTCGGTGCAACCTTTTGGACATAAAAACACTATTGTGAGGTGTGAGGTGTTCAGAATAGACTGGAAATGAGTGGAAATTAAGGTTATTGAGGTTAATAATAGCATAGGAGCAGAGAAACCAACAAATTCTGTGATTTTAGCTGTTTTTATGCTTTTTAAAAAAAAAATACAGATCCAAAACACAAAACCCAGAACCCAAAACACGGAAGGGTGGTTTTGGCAAAACCAATCCAGATCCAAAACACGAAGAAAGATCCAGATCCAAAACCAAAACACAAAACACGAAAAGTGGCCGGTGCACACCCCTAGTATATACCCACCCCAGAGTTCCAATGTGACAATAATAGGGAAAAGCTCCAGCACAAGCAAGCTTTTGGCAAGTTCCTTCCAGCTCCAGGCAAATAACCATTATGCAGTGCATCACTTATATCCCACATAAGCCCTAAACCAAGGGAGCCAGTTGCAGTTAGGGGGTGCCTAACCCTAACCTCCCCCCCGGGGGTGCCTAACCCTAACCCCTCCTTCCCCTAGCTTAAACCTAACCCTCCCGGGGGGTGCCTAATGATAAGTCCCCTCCGGGAGCCATAAACCTAACCCTCCCCCCTGTGGCTGTCCGTGCCCGGTGCACGGCTTTCCTTTGTTCGGTATGCCGGGCATCGGTCTTCTGGCGTATGGTTTAGGACAGGCATTGAGTTTTCGACACCTGTCATTAGTATCACGCCGGGATTAGAGAGTCTGGAAGCCGGTGGTCATCATTTAGACCGTCGGCTTCCAGACTACATCCCCTGTAAAACATCTGAAGCTGTGTGCTGGATTGCTGTGGTGAAAGCCAGGACTGTACCCCACCAAAATTTGCCATGAAAGAATTCACACCTCCAAGTCCCAATTGAATTAACAAACAAACCAAAGCAATGGTCGGGTAGTACCACCCCTGCCATCAAAAGTGAACCCCATAGTATGCCAGCATAACTGAATACAAAAAAGCACATTTGCACTTGACAGAAATACAGTAATACACCTTTCTCTACACACAAGCACTCAAATGACCAGGTGGCTTCTACTAGCTAACAACTCAGTAAAAGAAGAAAAATCTTACCTGTATTACCTGTACTTCCCTCTGCTCTGACCCTCAGTTTCTGCCCTGCTGCTCAGTCAGACAGGCTTTTTAAAAACTGCTTAAGTTTGTTAAAGCTTTTTATTCATCTCTATTTACTTTTTGTCTGACATAATCCTTTATGAATATGCATACAAAATATGAACACAGCAAACAAAGATATCCAAGTCTTATATATAGGTAAATCACTTATTGTGATCTATATCACTATAAATACACAGTGTGCTACACACAGCAGTGGACATAACAAACGTGGGGAATTTTCTCTGCTGACTTTCTTCACCCTACTTTTCTTTGAGGGATTTAGAATGAAAATGTCATTGTTTAATCGAAGTGCTGCTAAAGTAATTAACTAAATACCCAAGTAAAAAAAACACAAGTGAAATCAATTCCTAGCTTTAGAAAAGATAAACATTAATCCAAAACAATCTTAAAACACAGCAGTGGGCAAATCACAGGAAAATGTAAAATCTAAGATACAGTACTAAAAGAATAACAGATGACAGAAGACACAATGAATTTAAATGAATTTACCTGTCACCAACGAGGACTTTATCATGTTAATAACTGCCATCAAGGAAAGCCCATAACCTTTTCTTGACCAAAGAGGTTTTATATTGTCATGACCAATTTTCATATTTATTCAAAGTGTTTAATACCATTCTGTAAATTGTTGGTCTACAATAGTAACTAGTATATTAATATTCTATACTAAGACTTTGGCAATATTTTGAAATACACACATTTTGATTGTATTTTGATTCTAGAAGTAAAATAGAATGGAGTTAGGCAATAGTTCCACCTGTTGTTATTTTCACATTTTAACCATAGCACTGCGTTTGAAACTCAGCCTTATGTACACTGAATGCTTTGGGTCTGATGCAGATTTGAATCTGCGGTACGGAACATATCTTGCATTATTTCACACTGTCCATGCTCCTGAACCAGGTGTATGCAATTATGTCTAATTCATTACAGTCAATTCTACACTTATAACTGATGAAGTGTAACTAGGGTACAGTGGGCCATTTCCACATAGACAAAATTCAGTGACAGTGTGTCAATGCAACTGCCAAATGCAAACCAAACATATGAATAGGGGTTAAGGGCCTGATTCATAGGCACACACTATTTGCGTGCGCTCACTCTAAATCAGGGTGTCTCCTTTTTTTTTTTTGACCGGCCTCCAGGCCACTCACACAGCTGTGTGTGACCACCCACAGCGTGTGAGTGTGGCCTGGCGATAGTCGCGATTATCATGACCATTGGGCTTGCGAGGAGACCCTGTGATTGGGTCTCAGGTCTCGCAAGCCCGATTGGACTTTCTGCTCTAATAGAGCAGGAAGTCCGCTACTGACATCACAAGTCCACTACTGACATCACTGACACCACAAATGGCAGGCGTTCCATTGGGATTGCCTCTGTTTGTGCAGCCAACCCCCCTCCCCACCTACAAAAAGGGGCGAGCTGTCGATCAACATCAACAGCTGCCCCGTCTTGTAGCGTCCCCCAGAACGAGTGATTTCTCACTCGCTCCGGGGCTAGCGCACGCACGGTGCGCACATCGTGTGTGCGCAATGGCCCACCATTGACCCGCTTGCGAGCGCTATGCTCTCGCGAGCAGATCTGAATCAGGCCCTAAGTGCACCCCAAAGATTCGTACAACTCTGTGTAAAGGCCAATATACACAATTATTTATTTGGCATATACACCAATTTGTGTTCAACACATAATACTCTTTGATACAACAGAAATGCTGGAATTGGATGGGATTTATCATCCCTTTTTCTAAAATGCACCAGCCTCACTAGGACCAGCACAGATTCTGGCTAACATGAATACAGAATTGCATGCAAAATCTCTTGCTTTTTTGGAACTTGTCATAATAGCATACCTCCCAACTGTCCCACATCCAACGGGACATTCCAATTTTTATGGGACTGTCCCGCTGTCCCACCCATGGGCCGCAGTGTCCCACGGTGGGGGTGAAGTTGGGGAGAGCACAAACCACTGCTCTGCTATGCAGAGCAGCAGGTGTGCAGGAGAAGAACAGATGCCGTGCGCATGTGCACGGCATCTGTTCTCATGTGTACGGACTGCTTGGGGGCTGCCCAGCATCTCGGAGAGTGCTGGGCATGCCCCCAAAGTGATGAAAACTGGAGAATCTGTGAGGCTCCACCCCAGTTTATATAGGCTCCACCCCTTTCCCCATAACCACGCCCCTTTCCGGTCATGCACACCTTTGGCACGCGACCTGTCCCTACTTCAGGTGTTCAATGTTGAGAGGTATGTAATAAGGGACCAATTATAAACTTTAATAATCAAGAGGTCTTACTAAACCTGTTGCTAAGGATTTTCACATGAATGTGGCAACCACTGGTACCTGGTTGTCCGTGAGGAACTTCTGGATGAAACAGCAAGGTGAAGTGTGTAAAATGGTTCTAAAAAGAAACAAACATCCCCATTCCATATGTTATATAATGCTAATACTATTCATCCCAGCCTAACTTTCTTGAAGTTTGTAACATTAATGCTTAATTTTAATTAAGAATGTATACTTTGTTACACTTTATACAATTTATTAATATAGTTTCTTACGATTTATTCCTCACTCAACAGGCAGTCAGCCCAAAGAGTGGTAATACTGTACAATGTCTAAATATCAGACTCTACACAATAAAATCTCCTTTTCTATAGACTAGTATTAGTCCCAGATGGAAGCCATACCTTAGTCAGGTGCCTTACTGAGAGTGCCAGGGAAACATAATGGTAATAGCATTTATGGATAAGTCACTCTTGTTTCTCCACATCTCACTTTCCTGAGTGTGAGTACTGGACTCTCTCACTGCAGTTATCTGAGAATTACTGCAATTTCTTTCTTACAGTAATATCAGTCCCTCATCTTGACCATGGGATGTAGTTAAATTGCCGGCCATCGGGATGCTGGCTGACGAATCCTGGTGCTGGAATCCCAAACCACGGACAAGACACCAGTGCCGGAATCCAGACATGAGGGGAGATGCCAATGCCGGGATCCTGACAGCCGCATCCTGATGGTAAGTACAGCGGGCGCCCTTATCTGTTAGCTGCGGGTGGGGGGGTTTAGTTTTAGGCACCCCTGGGGGTTTAGCATTAGGCTATGGGAGGTGGGAGGTTAGGGTTAGGTTACAGACAGGGAGGGTTAGGCACACCGAGGGGGGGAGGTTAGGGTTAGACACTAAGGGGGGAGGGTTAGGTTTAGGCACTAACAGGAAGTGTTAGGGTGTGGGATAGTGAGGGTTAGGGTGCAGAACAGGAGGGTTAGGGGGTGAAGGAGGGAAGGTTAGGGTACTTATGTGTCCCCTGTCAGGATTCTCAGCATTGGGATGCCGCTGTCGCTTTTGACAGCCGTCATCTCAAGTGCCGGGCTCCCATCACCAACTCCTTGACCACAGCTGGAACAAATGCCCTGTTATCCTGTCAGGTACATGAGAATATTGCTGTCTCCTGAGACTTTTGCATACACTTTGGCAGCAATTTCAGAAATTGCCTCAGATCCTCCTCCAGTGGGTCACCACCCATCTCCGTCACATGTATCTTTTACAGCTGTAGCTTTCACCAGTGCAGGAGTTTGGCCCCTCACTCAGGCCATTACTTCAGGAACTGTTCTCTCTTCCCCCCTCACCAGATCTAGGGGAGCTGACAGTCCACTCACTGTTGAGTCAGTTACCTCAGACCAACTACCAGTGTACTTGCATTAGTGCTATTTATATCTCCTCTTTGGTTGCCATTGAAAATTCCTTCAAATCCCCCCTTAGGTAACTGCAGAATGGATACTCCAATATTAACCCCTTCACTGCAGACATTAGCACAAATGGCAGAGAGTGGTTACACATGTATTGTGAGAGGTGCCACTTTGTGCTGTTCAAGACACACATGGAGCATCTTGCAGATGGCATGAGCTGATTTCTTAAAGGTGTGTATGTGTTTGGTGTGGGGGTATTTAAGTTGTATTAATTTCATTGATCACAGTGTCCCTGATGAAAATGGAGCATTTTCATTGAAATAAAGGAGATTATATATTTTATTCTGTGTCAGTCTTCGAGTGCTACCTCCTGCTATGTCCTCTCCTTGAAAGACAATGAAGCAAAGTAAATTTAGAACTAGATTTATTGGCACTGAGTGAGTGCCAGAATTTTTATTGTGTCCTAATATGTACATATGGTTAATCTAGGTAGGTAAATCAATTAGTCCAACTATTCAATCAATCATATATAGCGACACATATCCACTTATATGTGTATAAAATATATATGTGATAAGCCTAGCCTTGGAAATTAATATACATAAAATAAATCTATGGGGTCATATACACTGGAATACTGATCAACTCAAGTCTATAAATAATCCAGGCATGAAATACACAGAAACCACTGATAAAACTATATTAGGCACAAAAATTATATAAAACAGATGTTTATCCGTATTGCAGCTCCCAATTAGTATCCTGGAAATACTAACTAACAATCAAATAAACTCAATATAAGCACAAATAAAGCACTTAGGGAGCACTAATAAGAATCATTGCTTATTAATTTAATAGAATATAATTAAACATACATATAAATATATAACACTATAATAGAAAAGATAATTAAAACACTATAACACTTAATCAGGCTAGATAATTAAAATAAATACATAAAATATATATAAAATGTCTTAGTTGCAAGATAATCTCCACCTACTATGCTAGGATACGATCAAAATAATCCTCTTTATAATGAAGTATAAATGAATCCCAGTGTTTAGGCACTAGTACCAATATATGCATCCAAGTACTGGTGTTATGCTCTGGGTACTTAATTTTAAAGAAAGAGTCCCTTTAGACCAGCTGATAGAGAATAATTATTTTCCAATAATAGAACAATGTAGCAAAAATGCGTCTTTAAGTAAGATGTTATACTTAACCTCCCCACTGTCGATTGAGCTTGACGGCAGTGTAAAAAGTCAAACACACATTCCAATCATGGTGCAGCAGTGATAGGTTGGTAGTTCCTCAAGGGATTACATTTTAATTATTGTAATTGTTTCTTTTATTATAATCTTTTGAAAATAGCTTAGAGACCATAGGCATTTTTACAATGAATGCAGGGTGTGCTCTGCACATGGGCCTCTGGGTCCAGGGGCCCTGCACTGCACACCCTGCACCCAGATTATACTTACCTTGTACTGGCAAGTGAGTCTATCCTTGCCATCTTCCCAGTGACATATTTGGTAAGATGGCATCATACAGTGAATGCAAAGACTCTGGCACTGTGTCAGAGCCTTTGCTGTCTTCTACATATGCGCCATCTTCCCAAATTTCCCTGGGAAGATGGTGCCATGGAGGAGTAGGGACCCACTTGCCCGCACAAGGTAAGTATATGCTACTCAGAGGAGGGGGCTTGCTGCACACAGGTACCCTTGGGTGTTAATACATCCTTGCTAGAGAAACTATGCTTTTTAACAGCTGGTTTTAAAACCAGTGAGATGTTCTCTTTCAGTTGCTTTAGTGTCTGTTACTCTCTTTTGGTAATATTCATTGTGATGATGTTGTTATATTTTTGATAGTCCCACAGATAGTTTTAAATTCTTATTATAGAAAATAGTGACTGTTGTGCTTTTATGTTCAAGGGGGAAGACATTTGATTTGAATATCTATCATATTTTGGAGTGTTGATTAATGAGCTACAGTAAAATCTGGCACACTTCCTCTATCTTCCATTGCTACTTCCTGGAGGCTTACTAAAATATCTGACCCCTTCCAGTTTTGTCTACTAAAATAATGGTTACTGCTTCAACAAATTCAAAACAAAGTAGTGCTTCCAAGTTCCTACAAAATTTTCTTACATATTTATTTAGCTCAAGAAAGAACTCAAATAGAGTATATTAAGTTCTGTATTTGGTGCAAAACTTTCGTCTTTTTGTAGAAGTTTAATTTGATGATCGGTCTAGCGGATCTTGGCTCTTCTTTCGAGCCCTCACCCTTTCTCTTTTCTTTCTAGGACTTTGGACCTTTTTAAGGTACCTTTTGATCTCTCAAAAGGATCTCCCCCCCAGATCTGTTTTGACTTGAGTCACTTTCCAGAGTATTTGTAGGGCATCTCTTTTCTGAGTGATTAGACTGGTAACTTGCAGGGTTCCTGTATTCCTGAGTTGTATAGTCTGTATGGCTATGTTTTGTGGTTGTGGATCTTTCTTAATCCACTTATTTTGTACTAGTCCATCTAAGATCAGTTTAGTGCATGTAGAGTGATGTTTTAAATTCATGTAAACAATTGAGTTTGAGATTTACTAAAATCGCTGGCAGGAACTCAGCTTGGACTGCAAGTATGAAAGTGGCCGCACAAGCTCGCAGCTCCAGCAGCATACAGTACACGCCCTCTTCAACCACTTTGAACATTCCTTGTAGCTACAAAGTATCTAACACTACAGTATATGGTAAACTCAAGAGCTCGGGGTATATTCACTAAAGTGTAAGTTTTTAGAAGTGGAGATGTTGCCCATAGCAACCAATCAGATTCTAGATATTATCTTCTAGAAGGTGCTAGATAAATGTTAGGTAGAATCTGATGGGTTGCTATGGGCAACATCTCCACTTCTAAAAACCTGCACTTTAGTAAATATACCCCCTAAACTCACAAAGAATGAATATTCTATGTCTTCATGTCTGGCACTTAATTTGAGGCAAGGGTTGATTAGCAAAAAATGTGATTCTAATGAGAATCCTGCTGCTGAACTTTCAACAAAGTTGTATATTTCTTCCAATGTGACAGCTATAGATGTTACATTCGTGAAAAAAAATATACATTACAAAAGATAAACATAGGGAACATAATTACTTCCTATTTTTGGACTTTCTTTCTTACAATCAAACCACATTGTAAATAATTTAAATTTCATTCTTACAAGCATCAAAAGTATTCCTACTAGGAAAGGTTTTGAGACTAATATTCTTGTTTACACCATTGATCATGCACTCAATGCTTGGATAGATTATAAATCAGTAGCTTTCTTTATGATAAAGCTTACCTTATGAGCCCCCTTTTCATTGCGCTCCATACCATTCTTTCCTTTTATCTCCCTATCATGCTATATTGCATATTTGTGTATTCTTTCAACTCCAACCAGTGTTGTCATCTTTAAAGTACAGTAGATAGACTTGAAAGATTTTTTTAAATGAAGTATTAATGGAGCCAGATAGCTAAAATACAGGAATTATATAAATACCTATATATACACATACATATTTTTTTCTATGCAAATGATACAATTTGATACAAAATTTATTGTAGCTCCAACAATCTATATGTGTGCAATGTCTATTTATTCATTTCTGAAATTATTTCAATGATTTATCTGATTTCTGGAACTAGCTATGAAAAATTGTACCAAAAAGTAAAGTAGTCTCAGTTACCCCTTAGAACTGCTACAATAAAAGCTCAGGCTATACATACATAGATTTCCTTGCGGAAATGAGGAAGCCATGACATTGGCCTGCAAGCTTAAATATAAAAAAACCTGAAGAAAATAGCGCTTCCTAGGTGATGTGAAATGTGAAAAGAGACTGCTGCCAAAGAGAAGAATCTGTGTAATTACTTCAAAAGCTAATAGGAACAAAATTGGCTGCGCTCAATTAATCACACTTAATATGTATATTATAAACCATACTTAAGTATAAAGTATAAAAATATTTTAATAAGACAATCTCATACACAAACATAAAATATTCAATGCCTAAGTGGAACATATATATGTTCCTACTATAAAATTACATGCATACATATACACGGAATGAGCTCACCCAATTCCCTGGCTGGTATTTTCTTTTCTCTGAGTGGACCCATTATCCAGATCATTATACAGTCCACCACCCTCTCCAACAGGGAGATTCCGGCAACACACTAACCGGTACGAAGTCTCCATCGGGGGTCACGTCTATCCATTGTGACTGCAAGCACCCGCTCCCAAGTGATTGTACAGCCAAGCCGGCCGTACACTCAGCAGCCACACATTACCTGACACGGAGCGGAGAAACACCACTTAGAGATCCCGCGATGAAAAGGAGAAAGTTCTCTATCTAATAACAGGCACATGAAGGTATATGCTGCAGCCACCGGGATCTATACAGCAATACACGTGGAATACTGACACTTTTGATCTGCAGATCACAGGCTGTCATACCAGCCAGGAAATCGGGTGAGCTCATTCCGTGTTGCAGAATATAGCAACAATATATCAAACTGTTGCACTAGCTTTAAAAATTGCCACAGATACAGCATATCCATACATAAGAGATGAATTTGTTTTCCTTTACCTGGTAACA
Organism: Taudactylus pleione; assembly: GCA_031769625.1. Classification (NCBI taxonomy): domain Eukaryota; kingdom Metazoa; phylum Chordata; class Amphibia; order Anura; family Myobatrachidae; genus Taudactylus; species Taudactylus pleione. Next base: position 16,965,567 of record JAUIMM010000045.1, on the reverse strand, counting down.
ACCTAACCAGGAAAATTGATTACACCCATCAAATCTCTTTTTCTGATACTAATTATATGTTTTGTATATGTATGTATGTAATTTTATAGTAGGAACATATATATGTTCCACTTAGGCTCTGAATATTTTATATTTGTGTACGAGATTGTCTTATTAAAATATTTTTATACTTCATACTTAAGTATGGTTTATAATATACATATTAAGTGTGATTAATTGAGCGCAGCCAATTTTGTTCCTGCAAGCTTAAATTTTTGGATCAAAATATGAACTGAATCCTCATATGCTTTCACTCTGCCTGGGCTGACCTGATCCTATTAAATTAAGTAAAGTACATACCACCTATGCTCCATACCATTAAACTACCACCACCCTCTACATGATGTAATGTGTTTAGTTCTTTTAACTTACTTCAGTCTCTATCTTTGTAAATTATACAAAGGTTTTACCACATGGAAAACAGACTAAAAATTTTGATTCGGATCATTAAACATCAGCATGCGAGGCCTGGTTCAGTCTCATGCTTTGCCGATATTCACGCATAGAGCATCCATATTGTTAGTGTGAGCGGGGTCACCATTACAGGACCTGATCCATGCCAGAATTCAGGGTCCACTGGACCGGCAGGCGTCGGTGTTCCGGGCATCGCGGCACGGCGGCAGCAGACAGGGCTGGACGAGCTTGCATCTGCAAAGAATCAAGCTCGTCCAAACAAAGACGCGGATTTTGAATTTGGTGCCGTTTGTGAGCCAGAAATTGCTCGAGGGCGGACAGCCATTCTGGTGCTGGCACGGCGAGCCATGATTGGCTCGCCGCCTCATGGCTCTGCCCCCTCGCGGCTCCGTATATTATGCGCTGCTGAGAAGGGTGAGTCAGTCCGTTGGCGGGGATCAAGCAAAGGGGATCGTTTGCTGGAAAGAAGAGCTCCAGAGGCGCCTGGAAGATGCCGTGATCAACAGCTGAATACAGAAGTACCGCGGCTGGACGAGGGAGACGGTGGCTGGCAGCAGGGAGCGGAGTTGAAGCTGAGGACTGGAGAGCCAGGCAGTGATGGGAAGAAAAAGAGTTCATCGAAGTTCCCCACTGCAGGCTCTCCCGACGACAAGGAGGGCCACCCTTACTTATTTGTAATTCCTCTCTAGACCACCAGGATTCGGGTACTAGGCCTGTGGCAAGTAAGTGGGCGCAAGGCCCCTCTAGATTGAATTGTTAGGCAGGCCAACAGTATAAAGTGATCTGGGCATTAGGCCCAGATCACTAGATTGAATTGTCAGGTGGGCCAGCAGTATAAAGTGAGCTGGGCATCAGGCCCAGATCACTAGGGATTGCCTACAAGTAGATGGGCCTGCATAATAGTGCTTGGGCATTAGGCCCAGATCACTAGGTACAGAGCACTGACAGATGAGCTTGTGTGTTAAGGTGATTTGGGTATTAGACCCAAATAGCCCCAGCTAGGTGGGCCTGTGTATTAGACTCATGACGCTGGGTATTTTTCCTCAGAAGACAGTGCAAGAGGCTGTTCGGTCTCGGCACTGATTCTGCACAGGTTCTTATAAGGACAGTGGGGTGCTCCCCTGAAGAACCAGACTAAGGGAATAAGGTAAAGACAGTGGTGTTTTCCTAAAAGGGCACAGACAGGGCCAGCTGGCCAGAAAGAGAGAAGGGCGGTTACATTGAGAGTACCTCCATTAGATGTGTATTGTCACTAGGCCTAGTTTATGTAGTATGTAAAAGCATGTTTATTTGTTTACTGTGTTGAATCCTTTAGTTACAATAGCAGAGAGCTTGTGAAGAAACATACCTTACTTGTACACCTAGTTTCCGGAAGTGGAGTTTGTGCTTTTGGGCATACAATCAGTTAACCCAGTTGGTCCAGCATTGTATGTGTGATCTGTCTGCTAAAGAAGGGGGATTGTTCTGTTTTGACTCTTAGGGACTGGCGACAACTTGTCAAGGTGACAAGTGGTCTAGTGTGAGTATCTCTCCGTGTCCACCTGGGCATCAGATAGGGGATCTTATACAATGGTGCGAGATCCAAAATCTATGTCTCTCTTTCTCTGTCTGTTCTTCACTTGAAAACTGGATAGAGGATCTCGCACAACGGTGGGAGATCCAAAGTACACCTGAGTGCGTGAGCACTATATAGGTGATTACTGGGTAGCTGAGGCTTTGTGCCAATGATGACCATTCACCCAACCGGTGAAGGTCGCAGTCATCCTTAGTATTTACAGTGTCACCAAGGATGGGAGAACGATTACTGACTGTCCGATTTTCTCATAGCCTCGGTCTGGTTCAACCCGACGTCTGAGTGGTGAAGAAGGTCCAGACTATAGGTGGAGTGGGTAACCAGATATGAAGACTCCAGGACTCTGCCTTGGGAAAAGTGTGTTAGCTAATGAGCTTTCGCTAAACTTCCACATTTGGCGTAGTCGGCAGGATGTCAGATGACGAAGAGAATAGGGGGGCTGCTGGATCGGTCAACATAGGCCCTGCCATTGCTCATTTGCCTCAATACAATTGCCGCAATTTACAGTTGGAAGATTGGAAATCACGAGTCGAAGGAATTACCCTCCTATATAAGGTGTCTCCGGAGTCAAAACTCCAATTGGCTCTGAACTCTCTCGAAGGGGAAGCCAGACGTACTATCCTTTTGAGACCGGAAGAAGACTGCGCTTCCCTGAAAAGGTACTAAAGATTCTGGCGGATCTCTATGGGAATACATCGTCAGCTGGTACCCTTTGACAACGTTTGTTTGCCCGGTTCCAGAGAGAGGATGAGTCCATTCCTCAGTTTGCTAACGCACTTCAGGAATTGATGGGCGAAATTAAGAGATGCGATCCGGATGGGATGGGTGCACTTCCAAATACCAGCCAGATGTTATGAGATCAATTTGCAATGGGGTTGAGGAATGTCCCGCTGCAACAAATTTTGTTGGATAAGATCATGCAAGATGACAAACTGACTTTCCACCAGATACAGATAGACGCCATGTCCAGAGACCGAGAAGCAAATTTTGGCCCATATGCTGTTACTCCACAGTGGGTACACCTCACGTCTGCCCCTGTGATGGGCCAAGAGACCAACCCTTTGGAAACATGCATTCAAGACCTTAAAGCAGCATTTTCTAAGGCAACTCAGGAAATTAAGGAAGAAGTTTCCTGACTAAGAGAGGAAGTAAATCAGCAAAGAGACCACAGAACCGGAGAAGAGGAGTACTGATACAGAGAATTAGAAGGATCCAGAGGAAGAGCTGTTGGCAGAGAGGAGCTAGGGGCCCTCGATGCTACCGTTGCAATCGGCTTGGACACATTGCCCAACACTGTACTGAGGCAATTTCTGAGCCTCAGTTAAACTAGAGTCCCTCGCGGTAAGGGGACCACCCACAGGGGAGTTACTTGGAGAGATAGCCATCGTTAACTCGGCTGAATTAGTAGGGGCGTGTCCCATTGTTGTTGGATGCCTTGGGGGAAAAAGTCAACAATGTTTGTTGGATACAGGTCCTCAGGTGACCACCATGTCCGAGGACTGTTTCTTGAAACATTATTTCCACCTGAAGGAATCTGTTTCTGAGAGTTGGGTCACTCTCACCGCAGCTAACAATCTCCCCATTCCGGTGGTGGGCGTTGTCTGGATGGAAGTAGAAGTTTGTGGTCGGAAGTTGGGGAAGAGAGGTATTCTTGTGGTTGGTAGCGCAGGTCTAAGCCATGGACCAGTGATCATTGGCATGAACATATTAAAATTTTGTTCCAAGAGAACGGTCCTCGGTACTGGAAACATTTGGGGGTCCAACGACCGGTTCAACAAGCCTTCCAACAAGTGGCACAGCAGTGTGGGGCCCAGGAAGAAGGAAAAGAATATTTGGGCCTCATTAAAACCAGCCATTGCCAACAAATAGACCTACCCCCTCATCAGGAGATTGTACTCCCCCTGGAGGTGCGTACCCATCGGCGATTGGACAGATTTGAGGTGATGATAAAACCCACAGGTTTCCTTGGAATAGAGTCTGGAATAGTTCTGGCTAGAACCTTGTCAGTGGTCAAAGAAGGGAAGGTGTTGGTCCGAATATATAATGTAGGAGAAAAACTTTAGCATGTCCCAGCAGGAGCTACAATTGCCTGAGTTTTAGCTATTGATGATGATGGTGTCCGTTCAGAATGACTCCCGTAATGAGGAGATCATGTTGCCAACTCCGGACGGAGTGGGAAACCTTGAAGAAGAGTGGTGGATTCCAGAGGAAGTTCCTAATGTGAATGAAGTCGCCAATGTTCCAGAGTCGGAGGCTGCGGGTGTAGCACCCTTACCTAGATGCTCTCAATGGTTCAATCGTGGCGTGCCTGGGCCTCGATATGCTGATCCCGACTTTGTCTGGTCTCAGACCTCCTTTGTATGGACTACAAAGGGCACAGGGGGTGGAAATGTGAGTGGGGTCACCATTACAGAACCTGATCCATGCCGGAATCCAGGGTCCACTGGACTGGCAGGCGTCGGCATTCCGGACATCGCGGCATGGCGGCTGGAGACGTGGCTGGATGAGCTTGCATCTGAAAAGATTTAAGCTTGTCCAACCAAAAATGCAGATTTTGAAATTGGCACCATTTGTGATCCAGTAATGCCTCGCGGGTGGACAGCCAATCCAGTGCTGGCATGGCTAGAAAATCATGGCTTGCCGCGTCATGGCTCCGCACCCTCGCGGCTCCATATATTAGGCACTGCTGAGTGGGATGAGTCAGTCCTTCGGCGGGGATCAAGCAAAGGGGATCATCTGCAGGAAAGAAGAGCTCCAGAGGTGCTGGAAGACGCTGGAAGACGCCGTGAACAACAGCTGAAGACAGATGCACCGCGGCTGGACAAGGGAGACGGCGGCTGGCAGTGGGGAGCAGAGTTGAAGCTGAGGACCAGAGAGCCAGGCAGTGGTGGGAAGAAAAAGAGCTTATCGAAGTTCCCCACTGCAGGCTCTCCCAACGAGAAGGGTAGGTGACCAGTGAGATGTTCTCTTTCAGTTGCTTTAGTGTCTGTTACTCTCTTTTGGTAATATTCATTGTGATGATGTTGTTATATTTTTGATAGTCCCACATATAGTTTTAAATTCTTATTATAGAAAATAGTGACTGTTGTGCTTTTATGTTCAAGGGGGAAGACATTTGATTTGAATATCTATCATATTTTTGAGTGTTTATTAATGAGCTACAGTAAAATCTGGCACACTTCCTCTATCTTCCATTGCTACTTCCTGGAGGCTTACTAAAATATCTGACCCCTTCCAGTTTTGTCTACTAAAATAATGGTTACTGCTTCAATAAATTCAAAACAAAGTAGTGCTTCCAAGTTCCTACATAATTTTCTTACATATTTATTTAGCTCAAGAAAGAACTCAAATAGAGTATATTAAGTTCTGTATTTGGTGCAAAACTTTCGTCTTTTTGTAGAAGTTTAATTTGATGATCGGTCTAGCGGATCTTGGCTCTTCTTTCGAGCCCTCACCCTTTCTCTTTTCTTTCTAGGACTTTGGACCTTTTTAAGGTACCTTTTGATCTCTCAAAAGGATCTCCCCCCCAGATCTGTTTTGACTTGAGTCACTTTCCAGAGTATTTGTAGGGCATCTCTTTTCTGAGTGATTAGACTGGTAACTTGCAGGGTTCCTGTATTCCTGAGTTGTATAGTCTGTATGGCTATGTTTTGTGGTTGTGGATCTTTCTTAATCCACTTATTTTGTACTAGTCCATCTAAGATCAGTTTAGTGCATGTAGAGTGATGTTTTAAATTCATGTAAACAATTGAGTTTGAGATTTACTAAAATCGCTGGCAGGAACTCAGCTTGGACTGCAAGTATGAAAGTGGCCGCACAAGCTCGCAGCTCCAGCAGCATACAGTACACGCCCTCTTCAACCACTTTGAACATTCCTTGTAGCTACAAAGTATCTAACACTACAGTATATGGTAAACTCAAGAGCTCGGGGTATATTCACTAAAGTGTAAGTTTTTAGAAGTGGAGATGTTGCCCATAGCAACCAATCAGATTCTAGATATTATCTTCTAGAAGGTGCTAGATAAATGTTAGGTAGAATCTGATGGGTTGCTATGGGCAACATCTCCACTTCTAAAAACCTGCACTTTAGTAAATATACCCCCTAAACTCACAAAGAATGAATATTCTATGTCTTCATGTCTGGCACTTAATTTGAGGCAAGGGTTGATTAGCAAAAAATGTGATTCTAATGAGAATCCTGCTGCTGAACTTTCAACAAAGTTGTATATTTCTTCCAATGTGACAGCTATAGATGTTACATTCGTGAAAAAAAATATACATTACAAAAGATAAACATAGGGAACATAATTACTTCCTATTTTTGGACTTTCTTTCTTACAATCAAACCACATTGTAAATAATTTAAATTTCATTCTTACAAGCATCAAAAGTATTCCTACTAGGAAAGGTTTTGAGACTAATATTCTTGTTTACACCATTGATCATGCACTCAATGCTTGGATAGATTATAAATCAGTAGCTTTCTTTATGATAAAGCTTACCTTATGAGCCCCCTTTTCATTGCGCTCCATACCATTCTTTCCTTTTATCTCCCTATCATGCTATATTGCATATTTGTGTATTCTTTCAACTCCAACCAGTGTTGTCATCTTTAAAGTACAGTAGATAGACTTGAAAGATTTTTTTAAATGAAGTATTAATGGAGCCAGATAGCTAAAATACAGGAATTATATAAATACCTATATATACACATACATATTTTTTTCTATGCAAATGATACAATTTGATACAAAATTTATTGTAGCTCCAACAATCTATATGTGTGCAATGTCTATTTATTCATTTCTGAAATTATTTCAATGATTTATCTGATTTCTGGAACTAGCTATGAAAAATTGTACCAAAAAGTAAAGTAGTCTCAGTTACCCCTTAGAACTGCTACAATAAAAGCTCAGGCTATACATACATAGATTTCCTTGCGGAAATGAGGAAGCCATGACATTGGCCTGCAAGCTTAAATATAAAAAAACCTGAAGAAAATAGCGCTTCCTAGGTGATGTGAAATGTGAAAAGAGACTGCTGCCAAAGAGAAGAATCTGTGTAATTACTTCAAAAGCTAATAGGAACAAAATTGGCTGCGCTCAATTAATCACACTTAATATGTATATTATAAACCATACTTAAGTATAAAGTATAAAAATATTTTAATAAGACAATCTCATACACAAACATAAAATATTCAATGCCTAAGTGGAACATATATATGTTCCTACTATAAAATTACATGCATACATATACACGGAATGAGCTCACCCAATTCCCTGGCTGGTATTTTCTTTTCTCTGAGTGGACCCATTATCCAGATCATTATACAGTCCACCACCCTCTAAAACAGGGAGATTCCGGCAACACTGTAACCAGTACGAAGTCTCCATCGGGGGTCACGTCTATCCATTGTGACTGCAAGCACCCGCTCCCAAGTGAGTGTACAGCCAAGCTGGCCGTACACTCAGCAGCCACACATTACCTGACACGGAGCGGAGAAACACCACTTAGAGATCCCGCGATGAAAGGGAGAAAGTTCTCTATCTAATAACAGGCACATGAAGGTATATGCTGCAGCCACCGGGATCTATACAGCAATACACGTGGAATACTGACACTTTTGATCTGCAGATCACAGGCTGTCATACCAGCCAGGAAATCGGGTGAGCTCATTCCGTGTTGCAGAATATAGCAACAATATATCAAACTATTGCACTAGCTTTAAATATTGCCACAGATACAGCATATCCATACATAAGAGATGAATTTGTTTTCCTTTACCTGGTAACAACCTAACCAGGAAAATTGATTACACCCATCAAATCTCTTTTTCTGATACTAATTATATGTTTTGTATATGTATGTATGTAATTTTATAGTAGGAACATATATATGTTCCACTTAGGCTCTGAATATTTTATATTTGTGTACGAGATTGTCTTATTAAAATATTTTTATACTTCATACTTAAGTATGGTTTATAATATACATATTAAGTGTGATTAATTGAGCGCAGCCAATTTTGTTCCTGCAAGCTTAAATTTTTGGATCAAAATATGAACTGAATCCTCATATGCTTTCACTCTGCCTGGGCTGACCTGACCCTATTAAATGAAGTAAAGTACATACCACCTATGCTCCATACCATTAAACTACCACCACCCTCTACATGATGTAACGTGTTTAGTTCTTTTAACTTACTTCAGTCTCTATCTTTGTAAATTATACAAAGGTTTTACCACATGGAAAACAGACTAAAAAATTTGATTCGGATCATTAAACATCAGCATGCGAGGCCTGGTTCAGTCTCATGCTTTGCCGATATTCACGCATAGAGCATCCATATTGTTAGTGTGAGCGGGGTCACCATTACAGGACCTGATCCATGCCAGAATTCAGGGTCCACTGGACCGGCAGGCGTCGGTGTTCCGGGCATCGCGGCACGGCGGCAGCAGACAGGGCTGGACGAGCTTGCATCTGCAAAGAATCAAGCTCGTCCAAACAAGGACGCGGATTTTGAATTTGGTGCCGTTTGTGAGCCAGAAATTGCTCGTGGGCGGACAGCCAATCTGGTGCTGGCACGGCGAGCCATGATTGGCTCGCCGCCTCATGGCTCTGCCCCCTCGCGGCTCCGTATATTATGCGCTGCTGAGAAGGGCGAGTCAGTCCGTTGGTGGGGATCAAGCAAAGGGGATCGTTTGCTGGAAAGAAGAGCTCCAGAGGCGCCTGGAAGATGCCGTGATCAACAGCTGAATACAGAAGTACCGCGGCTGGACGAGGGAGACGGCGGCTGGCAGCAGGGAGCGGAGTTGAAGCTGAGGACTGGAGAGCCAGGCAGTGATGGGAAGAAAAAGAGTTCATCGAAGTTCCCCACTGCAGGCTCTCCCGACGACAAGGGTAGGCGGCTGTGGGCCACCCTTACTTATTTGTAATTCCTCTCTAGACCACCAGGATTTGTGTATTAGGCCTGTGGCAAGTAAGTGGGCGCATGGCCCCACTAGATTGAATTGTTAGGCGGGCCAACAGTATAAAGTGATCTGGGCATTAGGCCCAGATCACTAGATTGAATTGTCAGGTGGGCCAGCAGTATAAAGTGAGCTGGGCATCAGGCCCAGATCACTAGGGATTGCCTACAAGTAGATGGGCCTGCATAATAGTGCTTGGGCATTAGGCCCAGATCACTAGGTACAGAGCACTGACAGATGAGCTTGTGTGTTAAGGTGATTTGGGTATTAGACCCAAATAGCCCCAGCTAGGTGGGCCTGTGTATTAGACTCATGACGCTGGGTATTTTTCCTCAGAAGACAGTGCAAGAGGCTGTTCGGTCTCGGCACTGATTCTGCACAGGTTCTTATAAGAACAGTGGGGTGCTCCCCTGAAGAACCAGACTAAGGGAATAAGGTAAAGACAGTGGTGTTTTCCTAAAAGGGCACAGACAGGGCCAGCTGGCCAGAAAGAGAGAAGGGCGGTTACATTGAGAGTACCTCCATTAGATTTGTATTGTCACTAGGCCTAGTTTATGTAGTATGTAAAAGCATGTTTATTTGTTTACTGTGTTGAATCCTTTAGTTACAATAGCAGAGAGCTTGTGAAGAAACATACCTTACTTGTACACCTAGTTTCCGGAAGTGGAGTTTGTGCTTTTGGGCATACAATCAGTTAACCCAGTTGGTCCAGCATTGTATGTGTGATCTGTCTGCTAAAGAAGGGGGATTGTTCTGTTTTGACTCTTAGGGACTGGCGACAACTTGTCAAGGTGACAAGTGGTCTAGTGTGAGTATCTCTCCGTGTCCACCTGGGCATCAGATAGGGAATCTTATACAATGGTGCGAGATCCAAAATCTATGTCTCTCTTTCTCTGTCTGTTCTTCACTTGAAAACTGGATAGAGGATCTCGCACAACGGTGGGAGATCCAAAGTACACCTGAGTGCGTGAGCACTATATAGGTGATTACTGGGTAGCTGAGGCTTTGTGCCAATGATGACCATTCACCCAACCGGTGAAGGTCACAGTCATCCTTAGTATTTACAGTGTCACCAAGGATGGGAGAACGATTACTGACTGTCCGATTTTCTCATAGCCTCGGTCTGGTTCAACCCGACGTCTGAGTGGTGAAGAAGGTCCAGACTATAGGTGGAGTGGGTAACCAGATATGAAGACTCCAGGACTCTGCCTTGGGAAAAGTGTGTTAGCTAATGAGCTTTCGCTAAACTTCCACATTTGGCGTAGTCGGCAGGATGTCAGATGACGAAGAGAATAGGGGGGCTGCTGGATCGGTCAACATAGGCCCTGCCATTGCTCATTTGCCTCAATACAATTGCCGCAATTTATAGTTGGAAGATTGGAAATCACGAGTCGAAGGAATTACCCTCCTATATAAGGTGTCTCCGGAGTCAAAACTCCAATTGGCTCTGAACTCTCTCGAAGGGGAAGCCAGACGTACTATCCTTTTGAGACCGGAAGAAGACTGCGATTCCCTGAAAAGGTACTAAAGATTCTGGCGGATCTCTATGGGAATACATCGTCAGCTGGTACCCTTTGACAACGTTTGTTTGCCCGGTTCCAGAGAGAGGATGAGTCCATTCCTCAGGTTGCTAACGCACTTCAGGAATTGATGGGCGAAATTAAGAGATGCGATCCGGATGGGATGGGTGCACTTCCAAATACCAGCCAGATGTTATGAGATCAATTTGCAATGGGGTTGAGGAATGTCCCGCTGCAACAAATTTTGTTGGATAAGATCATGCAAGATGACAAACTGACTTTCCACCAGATACAGATAGACGCCATGTCCAGAGACCGAGAAGCAAATTTTGGCCCATATGCTGTTACTCCACAGTGGGTACACCTCACGTCTGCCCCTGTGATGGGCCGAGAGACCAACCCTTTGGAAACATGCATTCAAGACCTTAAAGCAGCATTTTCTAAGGCAACTCAGGAAATTAAGGAAGAAGTTTCCTGACTAAGAGAGGAAGTAAATCAGCAAAGAGACCACAGAACCGGAGAAGAGGAGTACTGATACAGAGAATTAGAAGGATCCAGAGGAAGAGCTGTTGGCAGAGAGGAACTAGGGGCCCTCAATGCTACCGTTGCAATCGGCTTGGACACATTGCCCAACACTGTACTGAGGCAATTTCTGAGCCTCAGTTAAACTAGAGTCCCTCGCGGTAAGGGGACCACCCACGGGGGAGTTACTTGGAGAGATAGCCATCGTTAACTCGGCTGAATTAGTAGGGGCGTGTCCCATTGTTGTTGGATGCCTTGGGGGAAAAAGTCAACAATGTTTGTTGGATACAGGTCCTCAGGTGACCACCATGTCCGAGGACTGTTTCTTGAAACATTATTTCCACCTGAAGGAATCTGTTTCTGAGAGTTGGGTCACTCTCACAGCAGCTAACAATCTCCCCATTCCGGTGGTGGGCGTTGTCTGGATGGAAGTAGAAGTTTGTGGTCGGAAGTTGGGGAAGAGAGGTATTCTTGTGGTTGGTAGCGCAGGTCTAAGCCATGGACCAGTGATCATTGGCATGAACATATTCAAATTTTGTTCCAAGAGAACGGTCCTCGGTACTGGAAACATTTGGGGGTCCAACGACCGGTTCAACAAGCCTTCCAACAAGTGGCACAGCAGTGTGGGGCCCAGGAAGAAGGAAAATAATATTTGGGCCTCATTAAAACCAGCCATTGCCAACAAATAGACCTACCCCCTCATCAGGAGATTGTACTCCCCCTGGAGGTGCGTACCCATCGGCGATTGGACAGATTTGAGGTGATGATAAAACCCACAGGTTTCCTTGGAATAGAGTCTGGAATAGTTCTGGCTAGAACCTTGTCAGTGGTCAAAGAAGGGAAGGTGTTGGTCCGAATATATAATGTAGGAGAAAAACTTCAGCATGTCCCAGCAGGAGCTACAATTGCCTGAGTTTTAGCTATTGATGATGATGGTGTCCATTCAGAATGACTCCCGTAATAAGGAGATCATGTTGCCAACTCCGGACAGAGTGGGAAACCTTGAAGAAGAGTGGTGGATTCCAGAGGAAGTTCCTAATGTGAATGAAGTCGCCAATGTTCCAGAGTCGGAGGCTGCGGGTGTAGCACCCTTACCTAGATGCTCTCAATGGTTCAATCGTGGCGTGCCTGGGCCTCGATATGCTGATCCCGACTTTGTCTGGTCTCAGACCTCCTTTGTATGGACTACAAAGGGCACAGGGGGTGGAAATGTGAGTGGGGTCACCATTACAGAACCTGATCCATGCCGGAATCCAGGGTCCACTGGACTGGCAGGCGTCGGCATTCCGGACATCGCGGCGCGGCGGCTGGAGACGTGGCTGGATGAGCTTGCATCTGAAAAGATTTAAGCTTGTCCAACCAAAAATGCAGATTTTGAAATTGGCACCATTTGTGATCCAGTAATGCCTCGCGGGTGGACAGCCAATCCAGTGCTGGCATGGCGAGAAAATCACGGCTTGCCGCGTCATGGCTCCGCACCCTCGCGGCTCCATATATTAGGCACTGCTGAGTGGGATGAGTCAGTCCTTCGGCGGGGATCAAGCAAAGGGGATCATCTGCAGGAAAGAAGAGCTCCAGAGGTGCTGGAAGACGCTGGAAGACGCCGTGAACAACAGCTGAGACAGATGCACCGCGGCTGGACAAGGGAGACGGCAGCTGGCAGCGGGGAGCAGAGTTGAAGCTGAGGACCAGAGAGCCAGGCAGTGGTGGGAAGAAAAAGAGCTTATCGAAGTTCCCCACTGCAGGCTCTCCCAACGAGAAGGGTAGGTGGCCGTGGGCCACCATTACTTAATTTGTAATTCCTCCCTAGACCACCAGGATTCGGGTACTAGGCCAGTGGCAAGTAAGTGGGTGCTAGGGCCCTCTATATTGAATTGTTAGGCGGGCCAACAGTATAAAGTGGTCTGGGCGTTAGGCCTAGATCAGTATATTGAATTGTCAGGCAGCCCAGCAGTATAAAGTGAGCTGGGCATCAGGCCTAGATCACTAGGGATTGCCCACAAGTAGGTGGGCCTGCATAATAGTGCTTGGGCATTAGGCCCAAATCACTAGGTACAGAGCACTGGCAGGTGAGCTTGTGTGTTAAGGTGATTTGGGTATTAGACCCAGATAGCCCCACCTAGGTGGGCCTGTGTATTAGACTCACGACACTGGACATTTTTCCTCATAAGACAGTGCAAGAGGCTGTCCGGTTTCAGGACTGAATCTACGCAGGTTCTTATAAAGACAGTGGGGTGCTCCCCTGAAGAACCAGACTAAGGGAATAAGGTAAAGACAGTGGTGTTTTCCTAAAGGGCACAGACAGGGCTGGCTGGCTGGAAAGAGAGAGGGGCGCCTACATTGAGAGTACCTCCATTAGATTTGTATTGTCACTAAGCCTAGTTTATGTAGTATGTAAAAGCATGTTTATTTGTTTACTGTGTTGAATCCTTTAGTTACAATAGCAGAGAGCTTGTGAAGAAACATATCTTACTTGTACACCTAGTTTCCGGAAGTGAAGTCTGTGCTTTCGGGCATACAATCAGGTAACCCAGTTGGTCCAGCATTGTATGTGTGATCTGTCTGCTAAAGAAGGGGGATTGTTCTGTTTTGACTCTTAGGGGCTGGCGACAACTCGTCAAGGTGACACCTGACACCTGAGTGCGTGAGCACTATATAGGTGATTACTGGGTAGCTGAGGCTTTGTGCCAATGATGACCATTCACCCAACCGGTGAAAGTTGCAGTCATCCTTAGTATTTACAGTGTCACCAAGGATGGGAGAACGATTACTGACTGTCCAATTTTCTCATAGCCTCGGTCTGGTTCAACCCGACGTCTGAGTGGTGAAGAAGGTCTGGACTATAGGTCGAGTGGGTAACCTGAAACGAAGACTCCAGGACTCTGCCTTGGGAAAAGTGGTGAGTGTTAGCTAACGAACTTTCACTAAACTTCCACATTAGCACATGGAGATGCAGAACAGATTTGGACACAGGGTCTGTGGGTTTCAGTGGGCGCACCTGGGAGGTACCAGGGGAGCTTATATGGCCACGTCTGCATGCGACTCTGAATGAGGCCCTCAATGCTATAAACTCTTCTAACAGTAACTGCTAGGAAACAATTAATTTGGTCCGAGCCTCTCAAACATCAATCAAAAGACAATACAAACAACTCAATCATATACAGAAGAACTGAAATGATCCGACTGATTCTTACTTTCTCTGCCATGAACTCTTCAATTCAGCTGACTGCTGCCACAGTTGGTCTCAGCATCACACACTTCAAATCTTGCTGCTCCAACCTCTGGTTGCATCTTTACGCACATGCATACTTGAAGTATCTATGGAGCTTGCCATGTACTCTCCAAGACACACCATTATGGAGTGGAGGTAAGCACTGATGTTGTGATCATGTTATGAATGACAAGATATTGGGCAATATGGAACCATGTTTGTGTATTAACTGTATAATACTTTGAGTTATTTTAAATACCAGCATGTTGACCTCTGCATGAACCTTTATGTATATGTCCAGCTGATTGGGTAATTATTTGTGTAAAAAAATGCCATATAAGGGGGAGGCTGGCAGATTTATGTATAGTTCTTTTGGACTGCCAGCAAATGATCCAACAGAGAGATGATGGTATAATTATGGTGTCTTATACATTCCAGGCTTGCCCTTCTCATTCAAATGATGCTGGGCTGGAGAGTGTCACACCCTCCCATATTACTGACAGTATGGTCACCGACCCCACCCCCTCAGTAATGTTCATGTTTGCAAGAAGAATTGTTATGGACACCGAAAATAGCCAGTGTCCATAAGCAAAAGGGAGGGTCAAATGTGAATGGTATGCAAACAGAATGCTAATGTGACTATATGAGAGTCTTATAGATCTATGCGATAGCACCAGCCCACTACTCCATATGCAATAGTAGCCATTATCATTGGCATGTACACTTACCCTATACTGCGTGCAAGAGATGCATTTGGTATCCACAATAGAAATGCTTGCCTATACGCAGTATGCTATGCGCCCATGACACATCCACAACACTACTCTTTTGTGTGTTTGCATTGTTGCTGCCCAGTTTCCATACAGAAATAACCATTTAGCAGCTGCAGAAAAATGGCTGAGGTGTGTATGGGTCTGAACCGCGCTTCCATTCACAAAGATGAGTAAGCAATCCATGAAGCATGGTAGTATATGTAAAATTGCTAGATGTGGCCACATTTGAATTTGAGTCTAACTCAGAATCAGGCCCAATGTCTTCTTTCCATCCCTGAAGGAAGCTACAGTATGTTTAATATATACTGTATACTGCTTGTCTCTGTTCTAATCTACTGATCTCCTTCAGATAGACAGTTGTGCTCAAGTATGATGGCTGGAGGGCTGGAGGTATATACATTAGTGTTAGCATACGTTACACAGGACTATTACACAGGCATTATTGTAAAATCTCAATAGTGCTACTGCACGTTGCGTGGCTGTTTTAAATCTCCTACTTGTATTACTGTTTTACTGTGGGTGAACAAGGTTTAATGTTAACATGGAGGATAAGGTGAAATAATTAGGTAGGATCTTGGCATTTATCTCATCCAGCTGCAGCAGGCAGCACTGGGAAAAGGAGAGAAAATCTGGAACTCCATCAGTGCCACAACTAGATATTTTAGTCTCCTGGATGAGAGGGAATCCCACTTCTACTTTAGTGGAGGCAATAGTATGAGCCCTATATGGTAGCCCATGTTGCCAGGGCCGGATTAAGGACTGTGGGGGCCCCTGGGCAACAAAGATGTGGGGGCCCCTATCAATAAATATATATATCCTCACTATACCTATATATATATATATATTATTTTTTTTTTAAATTATTATAATTTTGGTTCAGTGTACTTGCTTAAATAAATGTGTGTGTGTGTGTATATATATATATATATATATATATATATATATACAAAAGAGGTAGTACACAGCGCTGAGTCCTAAAAAGTCAATTTACTCCTAAAGCGATTTCAATAAATGTTCATCAATAGACGCACTCCCCAGGTATATAGGGTGGCTGCTCCTACTCCCATGTACTGCTGCCCAAACAGCATAAAATTCTGTAAAACAAAAGGTGGAGAAAGGGCGCCTCCTAGTGCATTAAATTAATAAATGATGTCACCATCACCAAAGGTAATCACCCTCTGTGCAGATGGGGGTGTACCTTGTATAGTGGAATTCACCACTTGATTAACAACAAGAACAATCGCAGTAATCCTTATTTGTCCACTTTCTGGAAACCATCAGTCTTTTCCCTCCATGCAGACCATAATGAATCAACATATAGATAAAAATGGAAAGATCATAGTTTAATACTATACACACAAAATTATTCAACAAAAAATAAGCATATCAAATGCCTGTACATGAAATATAAAATGTTCAAGCTTATCTGCATATATGTGTCACTGGCAGAGGATCATACCACACACCACCTCAACGCGTTTCGTCCGTCACAAGGATTTTGGACTTGATCAGGAGGATAATGGAGGGTACTGTTCATGGTCCTTATATACCCCAATCTATTAATCTTAATTGTGGGTGTGAGTACCGCCTAAATAGGGTGAGGCTAGGGCGGTGCCTGGAGCTGACAGCACTGTGACCGTTACAGCATATCCAGAGTGCCGCTTTGGTCTCACTCATGGGGAACAAATAGGGTATTACACCTAGAGCTAGTAGGCATCCTGGGCGATGGCGGGACTTCCGCTTCCGCGTATTGGAATGCAAGCACCCAGTACTTCCGGGTTGGCGGAACGCATGCAACGGAGCCCGTTTTAGGCGGTACTCATGCCCACAATTAAGATTAATAGATTGGGGTATATAAGGACCATGAACAGTACCCTCCATTATCCTCCTGATGAAGTCCAAAATCCTTGTGATGGACGAAACGCGTTGAGGTGGTGTGTGGTATGATCCTCTGCCAGTGACACATTTATGCAGATAAGCATGAACATTTTATATTTCATGTACAGGCATTTGATAGCTTATTTTTTGTTGAATAAATTTGTGTGTATAGTATTACACTATGGTCTTTCAATTTTTATCTATATGTTGATTCATTATGGTCTGCATGGAGGGAAAAGTCTGATGGTTTCCAGAAAGTGGACAAATAAGGATTACTGCGATTGTTCTTGCTGTTAATCAAGTGGTGAATTCCACTATACAAGGTACACCCCCATCTGCACAGAGGGTGATTACCTTTGGTGATGGTGACATCATTTATTAATTTAATGCACTAGGAGGCGCCCTTTCTCCACCTTTTGTTTTACATATATATATATATATATATATATAAATATATGATACAAAAGGTGGAAACAAGCGCCCAATAGTGTGAAATTGTTATGATGATTATGACACGCACCACGTATTAACCTAATTCATAGGCATGTAGTATGGGATCTTTTATACTGTATATATACACACACACGCAAGTCTTTGCCTTGTACAAACAAGTTTGTATATATATATATATATATATATATATATATATATCTATAGATATTTATCTATTACTACATATAGATCTATATATATATATATATATATATATAGTGTGTGTATAACTGTATATATATATATAAAGATATACACACACTGTAGATCTATATCTATATATATATATATATAAAGATCTACAGTGTGTATATATATATATATATATATATATATATACATATATATATATATAATCTACATAGATCTATATAAATAAATTTATGTGACATGACTACCTGCCTCTCTAGCTCTTTCTCACAGGCAGGGACGCAGGGAACAAACAGTGAGAACTCACTGTCACTTGCAGCAGGCTGGCAGCGCCACTGAGGAACGGATAACAATGAGTGAAAGAGCACCTTGGGCGTCTCACTCTTGTCCTCTCAGCAGCATCACAGACACACAGTCGGGGTCTCGCAGGATTATGACATAATCTCACAAGACCCTGACTGTGGAGAAGTTCCTCGGCGGCCGCTGTAAGAAACAGCTGAGCCGCCAAATGCAGTGCAAGGATCAGCAGTCAATTCATTGTAAATGTAGTGGGGTAAGTGTGCCAATGTGTGGGGGCCCTCTATGTGTGGGGGCCCCGGGACGACTGCCCCCTTCGCCCCGCCTATAATCCGGCCCTGCATGTTGCACTGACCTTGGCTATGGCTCTGATAGAATATAATACAATAGGTTCAATTTTACTTAGTTATGAAACATCACAAAACCTTTCAATTTAAGATTTCTGAATTGTCATTACATTACAAAATATAAAACTAACATCTATGGTGTTACTGGGCTTGGTGACACCCAGTGTGGCCAATTGACCCTCTGCACATACTAGAGGTGCACACCGTTGACAAAGGGCCTGGTCTCTTGGGCAAGGGGACAGAGCACTTCAGCTTAATCACTCTGGGAGTGTGCCCAGAGACTCTCCCTGCTTTCCTTGCTCCTCCACAGTGATCAGAGCCAGGCACTGCACAATAAATCACAATGCAGCACCCAGCTTCTTGTCACTGAGGAGGAACTGGCATTTTGGTGTCATCCCCTCTGAGGGTGACAACTGGTGTGGGCCGTATGCACCTAGTGATGCTACTGGCTAACATTATCTGCCTGAATACAAATGCTTTAGTGTGCAGACTATCAAATACATAGTGCTTTAGTGTACAGACTGTCAAATACATAATGACGTGGCAAAACAGATTTGCATTTGTAATTGACAGGATGCAGACTGATGTGCAGTTTGTACCCACTGCCACTTATATAAAACCATTACAAATATATATTTTTCATAGATTTATAAACAAAAAACCTCCAGCCTCACCATTATACCCTAAGCAACTGACAGCTTTTGAACTTTTTCATTTTATCACAGACCAAAAGCTCATCAGAGAAGCAGTAAGAGCTGTGGTCAACTACTTTTCTTACAGAAAAGACTGACAGTACATCCATGCTCTTGAAGTCACTGGATTAGAATATCAATGTTGCTAGGTGGGTGGGGGAAGCAGACAATGGACCAGCCCTCAGCCTTGAGCTTGACAAATACTGTAAGTGTAGCTGGGGTGATGTTGGTATCAGACATATCAAAGTAGAATATGTTGACTGTTTCAGGCCAGGTCAGCCACTAAGAAAATTCTTGTTTCTCAAAAAGAAATCCCAAATTCCATGCTACAGCCAGCATCCCCTTGACCTTGTTGCACATGTCCTAGTTATGGTCAGTTTGAGGTTCCCCACAGACTGAAGAATGCCATACATAGACAAATACCTGCAAAGCTGTATATAGACACTCAGGGCCTGATTCAGAGCCGCTCGTAAGCGGCCGCTCGTAAGCGGCCGCTCGTTCGCTCTGAGCGATGTTCGCACAACGGCGCATGCGTATTGGTCATAATGCGCATGCGCAAGCCAGTCATTGCGGTTGGAAATCGTGCACTCGCAAAACAGCGAGGGGCTGCTAATTTGATTGATAGAATGTACCGTTTGTGGGTGGTAACAGGGGAAGGTGCTTGAAAATGGGGGAGTGGAGATCCAAACGCAGACGTGCCTAACGGTGAAAAGGGCGTTTAATGGGAGTGCATAATTAGTAAAGGAGCGTCATCGACCACGTCACTTGGTTGTCTTTTAGCCTCAACTGCTCGCAGTGATAGCGGTAAGAAAAACCTACCACAAGCACTGCGAGCAGTTCAGATGCCTTTCAATGTATCTGATTAATCTAATAAATACCAGAGATGACGTGTGATGCGAACGGCAAAGGGGCGTCTTTACAAAATAGCGAGTGCATTTTTCTTTCGCTCACTCAGACATAGAGGCGTCAACAAACCGCAAAGAGCGAGCACTCAATTTAAATAGCCGGCCCCTTTTTTGGAACGACCATCCGCAAATAGTGTCTGGGTCTGAATCAGGCCCTCAGTTCAACCACAACACAATATGTAATAGAGATTCCACATTGCATTTTTAGCTCTAACAAATAAGCAAGCACAATCATATTACAATAACACCCATCAGCTTCCATATACACCACATAATATTGGTAAACCCCATCAGCCCCCATACTGAGTAAAACATGCAACATAACATGAATAGTCCCACACCAGCCTTCACATAGCATTAAAACACACCCCATCTCAGTTAACATATACTGCAGCATGAAAATATTCCCAGTAGCATTAATTCACCCCCAGTTCACATTAATACTCTCCCCAGATAAAGATTAATACCCACTAGATAACAATAATTCCACCCAGATAACAATCTTACACTCTATTCGTGTAAAAAACTGATCTGTTATTTGCACCAGCAAGTGTATAGAGTGGGAGGGGTTGGTCTAAGAGCAGAAGAAATAGGTGGAGAGGTGGGAGAAAGAGTTGGATCTCTGATACATGGTGCAGTTTCTTGGTGGCTGACTGAGACCTCTCCCAGCTCAACCACAATAGTTCCTGTAATGTGGATCAACTTCTAGGTGACCTGCAATACTTAAACTGTATTAAATAATACAAACATGAACCACTTAAGTATGGTTACTATATTCAGGGCCACAAAGATCTCTGTTGGGTTTCAATACTAAGGAGGCTTGGCCACACATATGGGGGCATGGCCATGCCCCATTAAGAATACCAGAACCCATGGTAGAGGCATGCCACCAAATGGAGTGTAGCAACACCCTTCTGGGAGCGTGGTTATGCATAGTTGCTTCTGTAACTTTGTATAATGACTTATTGCAAATGTTATAAAATATTTAAATAAATATATTGAATTTATTGTTTGAACGTGACTTTTATTTTATTTTCTCCACCAGAGTGATTCATTTGTTGAGGACTTTTTTGAGTTGAAGTAAATTGAAGAAAGGCATTAGGTATTTTGTTATAGGAGCTTACCAGAAAACATCCAAACTACTTTTGCTACATGACTGACATTTATAGATCTATTCTATACTTCTAACATAATTTCATGTATTATTTCAACCTGCATGACTTGACCTTTTGACAATAAAACTCCAATTTCTTCTTGTTGAAGTTTGCAAAAGATTGAGGTAGGCATTCATTATTTAAAGACTTCCTTACTAAGCTACATGAAGTTACTCCAGCTTCTTACTGTCTCAGATGCAGAAAAAGACCTTTGTACTCTGTAATGGTCACTGTTGGGTCTAATGTGTTAGCAAGCTGGACATACTGTAGCATTATTGACTACTCATGTTAAAAAATACTACAGAAATACTCTCCTTTTTCACTAAAATTACACTTTTTAAAAGTTAATGCTTTATTGCAAGTACAGTACTGTTTTTAGTGATTTTTTTTTCTGAGACACATTTTACTTAAACCAATACTAGTAAAACCAGATTAATTTTTCATCTGAAAAATCTATTTTATGTAATAATAATTTGACAGTGTAATGTCAATGTATATTTATGACTGAGCAAGGCTATAAGGATCAGGGTAGAGCGCCATAAAAAAAATCACATAATGTCACCAAACTTTAAACAGTGTGTCTATGTGCTTCATCCAAATTGTTTCATTTAGGGCTTGGCAAGTAATGGTGCGTACACACGTAGCGATCAGCCAGCATTAAGATATCGCTGGTTGATCGTCCTGCACCCTCCCTGGTGTGCTGGATGATCGATCATAAAGTACACCACCAACTCATGAACAACTATAGTAACCCACGATCATCAATCAATGATTGCAGATCCCTATAGTAACCTGCTCGATATTGAGCAAGTTGGCCTGCATGCACGGCCGATGGATGATATGGCTATCGTCCATACATGGCCACACATCGCTGCTCGAGGGTGAGTTGGTAGGGACACAAAATTGACTAATTTGATATCGTTCATATCGTTATCATTCAAATCGCTCATTTTTATTGCTACGTGTGTACACACCATAAGATCAGCATGCTAATTTATACTTACAATCAAATATCTAACAGTCTTTGTGAACAGTTGTAATAATAACAAACTTTACACATTAAAATCACACTCTCAAATTATATTAAAAGACTACACAGTGAAAAAATTGCATAACCCAATACAATGAAATACTATATAAAGCAAAATTCATTGTGTTTGATAGGCATACTATTATCAACAGTCATATGATTCTGGCATATATACAACACTAAAATATCATCCACAGTGGGTGGTCTTGGAACTCCAAAATAAAATAAATTCAAAACAGCAATGTTTTTAAAGTTTGCATTGAGCCCCATGTTTTGATTTGGTTCTAAATCATCGTTGTGTTTTGAATTTGGCAAAACAAGTTACAACCCTCCAATGTTTTGGATTGTATTAACATTTATAAAAACAGACAAAATAATCTAATTTGGACCTGTTTTTGCTGCTACAGTATTATTAAAATCATTAGCATTTATTTACAGACAATTTTGACCAACTCACAGCTCACAATATTGTTTTCACCAACATTGGCCAAAGGCTGCAGTGAGCTGGCTGACTAGACAATGTAACAGAGCAGAGGCACAAACACAGGGCAGTTTAAAAGAATATAGAACATTTATGAATCATAGTGGCACTGTGGTGGCAGACAGTGTGACAATTTAATAAACTATATGATACTATAGAATGTTTTCATTAATCAAGAACTAATAGCCTAAAAGTAAAAGTTAAAAATACAGGTTGAGTTTCCCATATCCAAATATTCCGAAATACGGAATATTCCGAAATACGGATTTATTTTAGCATGAAACTTTTGCTTTTTGATGGTTCAATGTACACAAACTTTGTTTAAGACACACAATTACAAAAATATTGTATAAAATTACCTTCAAGATTTGTGTATAAGGTGTATAAAAAACATAACTTAATTTTATGTATGTACACAAACTTGTTTGAGCCACAACATTATTGAAAATATTGTATAAAATGACCTGCAGGCTGTGTGTATAAGTAGTATATAAAACATAAATGCATTCTGTATTTATACTTGGGTCCCATTCCCAAGATATTTCATTATGGAATGCAATTATTCCAAAATACAGAATATTCCGATATCCAAAATGCCCCTAGTCCCAAGCATTTTGGATATAGGAGACTCAACCTGTATAATAATACCAAATTACAGGCCTCAGGCCAACAGAATTTAATTATTGTAGATAGTGATAGTAAGTTAAAAACAAACTTCTCTAACCAGCAAATCACAGGCCATAGGCCAATAGAAATTATAATTGTAGAAAGCAGAAATTGATAATTAATTAGTTAATAACCTACTTCCCAAAACAGCAAATCAAAGGCCCAATCATATCAAATCAAATTATAGACCCAATCAAAGAGTCTCATTACCAAAAGGGTGCCTATTAGTAGTTCCATAGATGAGGTTTTGCTGAGATAATCCACTGACTTCTTTATTTTCCATAATTATTTACACACATTCATACTGTCACCATCACTATTCATAATCATTGTATGGGAACATACTGTAGTGTATTGATTGTGTGGACACTTGAAACCTTGTCTTCATGCAGTCAAAATTTTGCTTTGTATTAATATAATTTTGATTCAGGATCAAAACCCATTATTATTATTATTATTATTAATATTATTATTATTATTATTAATAATAATAATAATAATAATAATAATAATAATAATAAACACTGTCTGTCAGACATAGACAATCTTTGCAAAGCTTATAATGAAATGTGGAGCACACACCCTTATGTTGTATATTAAAATGACATACACTTTTTAACAAACCAAGTACTTCAGAAACAGGTATTGTCACTGTTGTGGCTGAAGTGCTTGATTTGTTTGGGTCCCAAGGTTAGAGAACATCTCAATGGTTTGGTTAAACCAAGTTACTAATGAGCTTAAGGCTAACAGTGCTAATCATCCTCACAGTTGAGATAAATTATGTGGATGACCATTATCACCCTCATTACTGTTGTTAATATCATTACACAATGTTAACTCCACAGGAATTCACCACCACAGAAATGTATGTACTGTGTTCTAGTTGACAGCAAAGGAAAAATAGAATTCGTAGTACATTTTTTGAAGTAACCTCCTATGCTCATCACTCACAAAGCTCACGGCTGTGCTAAACACTCTTACCAAGAACATACTTAAGGATAGACAGCTTAAGTACACCAAACTGTAGCTAGTTTTCACAGGGGCACTAAATTCCCTTTTCCCTTCCAGTATTAAAAGGGTCTGTGTGAGATGCTAATTTGTACATTATCTTTAAAGTAATCCTCCATAATTGTATTCATGCTTACTGTATCAGATTGAGTCATGTTATAGATGTCAATACATGTGGGAAATTAGTTTAATCCTGACCAGATGTCATAATGTTTCACTCTTGTGTGCTAAATTGGCTCATCATCACCACCAATGGGTCTCCTGTAAAAGGTCAGTATTTTCCTGGCAGCAGCATTTGCAGGAGACATCGTCATGTCATGTGCCACTTTAGCTGACAATTTGCATGCAAGAGCTGTTTACATCACTTAAGGTCTGTGTCAGTTGGAAAGAAAGACATTACCTAGAACTTAAACCTAAAATCAAACAAGGTTGCCAAAATGTACTGATCCAATTTCAAGATGTTACAAACCCTTTGATCCTGGTGAAGTGAATAAAGAACTTGATCTACCTGTCCAAAATACCCATCAGAATCGCTTAGCTTCACCTCCTCCTTCAGCCGCCCTAGCTGCTTTTCCTGTATTTTAATTATGGGTATGACCTGAGATAGGCTGGCAGTGTTTACACTGATTTCAATGGTTACAGTTTTAAATAGTTTCAGTAGCTTGTAGAAAACTGATATTATTCCCCAGTGTGCTGCAGTAAGGTAACCTCTCCTCCCTCTCCCTATCTCATTGCTTGATGTATACATCATGATAGTTTTTTGCTGTTCATCTAGTGGCTGAAGCAAATAAATAGTGGAATTCCATCTAGTTACTACCTCTTGCTTCAGTTGGTGGTATGGCAAATTAAATAGTTTTTGGAGCTGCTGCAATCTTCTACATGTGGTTGCTAAATGACAAAAATTCACATACATTTTGTAGGTCACAGCCAGCAAGACCTGCTTTATAACCTGCATTTATAACCAGCATGACCTGCATTAATAAATTCTGAACTACCAATTTTATTGTGTGCCAAAATATTGTACATGTTGAAATTCACCCAGTCATAAAGCAAGTACAATGTTACTTTACTTATTGGAAATGACAAATACTGAGGTGCATCTTAATGGAGTAAGCCATTTTGCTATCACATCCCAGAGTTTTTCCAACAGATTGACAATCGTAGGCCTCTTAGTGAAGCCAGTGATACAGAGAGTAGACTGCCTGCGAATGTGCTTATTTTATTGCTGCTGCTAAAGGTGATACACCCACCCAGTGAGCTGTCACAGTCATGTAATCTTTAGTTTGACCTGTACCACTTATTCACATATCTTCAGTTAAGTAGATAGTCATTACAATGGCATTTTCTAGGCAAAGAATAACTTTTTCTTTAACGTCTTGGTACAGGTGAGGTATTGCTGTTCTGGTAAAATAGAATTGAGATGGAATTTGGAATCGTGGACATACAACCTCATGTAATCATCTAAAACCAGATGCATTGATGGTGAATTGTGGATACAGATCTAATACTAACATAGCTGTCATGGCTTCAATGATCTGCTCTGTAACAGGATAGCAGGTGTCATACTGTACTTGGTTCCTCTTGCAAATATAGTTCACAGTCAATTGTTGTTAAAAACTACTAGTCTTCTTAGTCCCCTTCTGTGATGAAGAGCCACCTCCAGCAGCAGCAGTCCTAGCATATGAGGATTCTTCTTGGGAATCCTGGATAGGTGAGGAGTCAGTTTGCCTTTGCAAACTGAATGTAGGACTACCTGCAATTATTAATTAGGTTGATGATAAAGTTGTTGGATTGCATGTGCTGGGATCTATCCATGCTGCTAGTAGCTGATGCCAGACTGCTTGTTATTATTTTATATGATTTTCCAGATTTTGATAAATAATTTGAATGAACTTGCTGCAAATGCTTATATTGTTAACTTCTCTACCTCTAATAACTTTGACACTACAAATGATACAGATGCCTTGACTAATATTGTGAGGATTTAAAAAAAATAAAAATTCCACATGGTAGAGGTGGCTTTTTTGGTCTCTTGCCCAAGAATGACAAAGCACTTTTTTATCACTGGCAATATCTGTTGCCAATGGTGGATGACTTACTTTGACACAATCAGCATCCTCCTCATGAATTTTAATAACTTGTTCTTGTACAACACATTTATCATCAACATTTTCAGTAGTATCAGATACACAATTACCCCCTCATTCTGTTGCACTTTAATAGTAGCATCCTCAATTTCTATGTATAACCATCATTACTTTTACTACTACTCATTCTCACCTTTGCAGTGGTTGTAGAAATAGTGGAATGAGGCATCTCTAGGTTTTCAGTGTGAGAATTAGAAATGTCAGACTCACACATAGCACTTGTGGACACCCTTAGCCTCTCCTCTGGAATCTGTATTGTTTGTGAACACACAGTTTGTTCTTAAGCCTCAGTGTTTTTTGTGCACTGATTTGTCTATTTTAGAGTTGACGTATCTAGACAGAGTGAGAAGTTGTGCATACGAGGTTATAGAACATGCCTGACTGATCAAGAGAGGTCATAGTCTGTGTCTTTTCATTATCTTAGTTATAGGTGATGTTTTCTTAAAGATTGTCAAACAATGTGCAGATTTTGAGTGCCCTTTGTTAAACCACCTTCTTAATCCTTGACCACCTTTAAAATTAGATGTTTAAGTACCATGATTACCAGCACTAGTATTGGGATGCTCCTGTTCTTTTTTAGACTGATTCATGTTTGATTTTTACCATGACATGAGTAAAGTTATTGTAGTTGAACTTAACTGCCATTACACCAAGCGAACATAAAATGAGATAGGGAAATGGGGAACTGTTACCTTTACCATGGAGTTCTTTCAAAAGCACACAATCTTCCCATGAAATATGATTTCAATATGATATCAATTGAATTATACAAGACTTGAGATTTTTTGCAAAACAGGAATAGGGTGTCTTCTTTGAGGTGCAGCTCACTCAGACATATAACAGTATTTTTTTGAACTGCTAAGCTTGATCTGCCCTCATACACAAGTGATAACAAAAACTACAGTGTAGATAGATATCCTTGTGAAAAACAATTGTAAGTGCAGTTCACTTAAAGGTCACTTGTTACAAACATACACAAGAGCCTTTTTGGCACTGGATTGCTGGGGCTACTAGTGTCTGACAAACAAACACACAGTGACAAAGATACCTGCAGTCTTTTACACCCTTCCCACCCACTACATTTACCTACAACATTCTCTAATTTTATCTCTAATGGTGTCTATTGATGCACAACTACAGATAAGGCCTTATCCTTACACTCTCCTGTGTGTAATGGTGGCTGATGATGAGGGAGGGATTCTTATATGCAATCCAAAACACATGAGATCCTAGATTTCCAGGAACATTATGTTTTGTCTTGTTTTGAGAACCGAACTTGGTGGGAAGATCAAGCCAGGACTATGTTTTACTTAGAAACCCCAAGTGTTGGTGTTTTTGGATTTCTGCTAAACTGTACTGCTCATCTCTAGGATTAATCAGTTCAGGTCAATTTCAATATGTTAATTAAAAGCTGCTCAGGGCCCCCAATATGTTTACATTTTGTTTATTCTGAAATATATTATTTTGAAGACTGTGTTCTAAATTGAAATTAAATACTTGTAGCTAAAAACGACCTTTATATTTCTTAAATGTTCAATAAAATGTGTCCTAAATTTTCTAAGCATTCTTTTCACATACTGTAGTACTGTAGCCCACATGGGCCAAAATTTAGATTTAAATTCCTTTTTACTTTTTTATTATTTTAAGCAACAAGACTAGTTTTACCATTGTGACACAAATTGTTGTTGATACTTGGATCGTTCATTTTGATCTATAAATTAATGAAAAAATATTTTCTATTCTGTCTTTTTTTATTTATTCTGTTCTCTTTTTTTACTTATATAAAAATCTGAACACATTTATGATTACATTTCTTGAAAAATTCAGAAATTCCTAAGGGAGTCACAAACATTTTGTGATTTGAATGGGGAAATATTTCATACTAGATGTATCATTTTATGCAAAGTGAGTGTTTTTACTTATTTAGAAACTAATAATTGCCCTATACAGTATTTCAGAAGCAAAAATGGTTAAAAATCTATGAAATTCTGTAGGGAGACTGATTATCAGTGGAATTAATAGTCTTTCTGCCAATCTATCTCAATTGTCTGGTTTTCATCCTTAGATATATGTGTTAAGTCTGAAGGGTTAACAGTATTAATAAAATGTAATGTTTTATATATATATATATATATATATATATATATATAAAAACTCCAATCAATACCAAATGTGGTGATGTCTGAATGAGAAATCCGAGGAGTGCCGCCCGCTGTTTTGGGGTTTGGATTTGGAGGTGATTTACTTCCCGGGGAGGGCACCCAGGTATTTAAACAGATGTTTTCTGGAGTGCCGGTCTAAACAAAGCACATATATATATATATATATATATATATATATATATTTGTCTCTTAAGCCAGCACTCCACAATAAACAAACTGTAATGGCCCTGGTGCCATCTGTAGTATGAAAATACTAAATGTATATGCAGCAAAACACAGCGGCACTCACGGGTCTTGTAATAAAGAAAGCTACCAACCAAGGGCACGTTCGCTCAATGTTTCAATCAGTTAGACTTTTATCAATAATTATATCTGCCCTGGGCTCTTTGTACCAGCCGATATCACAATTCTTGGATACCATTATTCAACCTCTGGTAAGCAGGCAACCGACATATCTTAGAGATACCACAGCATTTTTTTATCTTATCAACAATGCAATTGGGGTTATGGCAAATACAATCATGTGTGCTATTGATGTAAAAGATCTATACATCTGCATCCCTCATGATTTGGGACTGGCAGCAGCATGGCAGTTTCTTTCTCAACAAGGTGATGTGGTTACCCTCAACCAGGATCTGTTTATTCTACTTCTGGAAAAAATTCTCCCAAGAAACTTTTTTTTGTTTGATGGCGAAATTTATATACAAAAATCTGGGTGTGCCATGGGATCAGCCGTCTAACCTTCTTATGCAAACATATTTATGTTTCAACAAGAAAAAGCCTTGTTTTTTTAATCTAATAATATTTGACAATATATATTGCTGTATACCCGATATATAGATGATCTGTTCCTGTTATGGGATTGTGGTCCTACCCTATTTTGGAAGCTATGGAAAGTATCAACAACTCTAATTCACCAATCAAATTTACATATGGATGGAGCAACACCACCATCGATTTTTTTGGATGTATCCATTGACCTCAATAATAGACAGATTTCCACTAGAGCATTTAGCAAACTCACAGACCAAAATACTCTTTTGCAGTACAACAATCATCATCCACCCCCTCTCAAACAGGGACTACCATACTCACAGATGTTAAGAATAGCACGCTTGATCAGTAAACAAGAAGAATTAGCAGAGGAGTTGGACAAAGTCATTATAAAATTTAGAAATAGAGGCTACAGACAAAAACAACTCTCTGTTATTAAACAACAAATGCTAAACATGGACAGATCCTCATTACTGAATCCCAAGGAACAGAAAAGTAATAAGAAAGATACATTTACCTGGATCACCTCGTCTGATACCAGCAGTGCGGTTATTCCACAAGCAAGTTGGGCTCTATGGCCAATATTGACTAGTGACAAGGAATTACCATCTTTTCAGAAATCCAAACCAATGACTTGTTACACAAGAGGGTGAAACTTGAGGGATATATTGGTATGCACTGATATAACCAATCTAAAATCAGACAACTTTAATACCTCACTGGGCAGAAAACCAGGGTGTTATAATTGTCTATCATGTGTGACCTGTAGCTATTTGCAAAGTGGTACCACATTCCCACATCCTCACACAGGTAAAACCTTTCGTATCAAACATGTTTTGTCATGTAACTCAACGCAGATCATCCATATCATCATATGCCCTTCTGGGCTTTACTATGTTGGCATGACTTCCCGAAAGTTAAAAGAATGCATGGCTCTTCATAGGGTCAGCGATCAAAGCTGCCCTGAATAATAAACCTATGGATCAACCAGTAGCATCCCACTTTAGAGAAAAACAACATCAGTTGTCATCTTTAAAATACAAAATTATTGATAACGTTCCAGAAAATATACGAGGAGGTGACCGGGTGAAGTCCCTATTAAAGTTGGAAGCCTCATGGATCTTTAAATTAAATACTGTGGCATCCTGAGGACTTAACAAATGCATTGCGTGGAATAGTTTAACCTAACTTAATTTTTGATGCATATTTAGTCTCGTTGATAATTGGAAGTATAACACCCTATTCATTTAGATGTCAACAGTTGGTTTAGCATTAGCAGGATTCTATTTATGTGTTTTTATTGTAATAGTTAATGTATTGAAACATTGTCTCACTGTATTTTCTTTTCACTTTATACTTACAACATATATATACTATTCCCCATAGACTGGGAATTGAGATTGTCTATTGAGTTTTGTTATTATACTATTTTTCTTCATTTATTTAGAATTTTTTATACTAGGAGTCTTCAGTCTAGCGATCTAATATTGCAATTAAGTCTGGTATTCTGTTGAGTGTTTTATTAAAATGTTACTATTGTACTCAAATGGTGCTCATATATGTATGAACTCCTGAAAATAAAATATGTACATTTGGGCTGATGTAGAGTAATAAATAGACCAGTTTGAGTAGCATGCTTTGACATCCACTGTCATGCATCTGCTGTCTCAATATCACAAATCTTCATAGCCCCATATGTCAACAGACATGGGGCTATGCAAATTTGTGATATTGTGACAGCAGATGCATGACAGTGGAGGGATGGACATTCTAACATAGGCCAAGTACAGTAAGGGTGTGTTCACATAATTCCTAACAGATGCTTACCTACACACAGATGCATATATCCTGGTTCAAGTCCTATCATTATCCACCACCAA
Source organism: Taudactylus pleione (assembly GCA_031769625.1). Taxonomy (NCBI): domain Eukaryota; kingdom Metazoa; phylum Chordata; class Amphibia; order Anura; family Myobatrachidae; genus Taudactylus; species Taudactylus pleione. The sequence continues at coordinate 16,934,481 of JAUIMM010000045.1, read as the reverse complement.
TACTTGTTGCTAATGATGCAGATGTCACTGATAGGTGTTTCTTCTTTGTCTGCAAATATATTATGTTTTAGGTTGCATGTTTTAGCAACTTTTTTTGCCTACAGGAGATAGGGATGTATTTCTGCTGTAAATTAATTTTGAAGCCTAGTTGTGCATGCAAATCAAAATTTTAAAACATGGGTGTGATTGCATGTGATGTACTATACTCCTATGTCTGGTGTAGATTTGTATGCAATGGCATACATACCCTACAGCAATTACCAATACATTCTTCACTGAAAAATAGCTGCAATATCAGTAATACTAGGAAGTATATTTACTAAAATGCAGGTTTTTAGAAGTGGAGTTGTTGCCCATAGCAACAAATCAGATTGTAGCTATTATCTTCTAGAAGGTGCTAGATGAATGATAAGTAGAATCTGATTGGTTGCTATGGGCAAAAACTAAACTTCTAAAAAAAAATGCACTGTAGTAAATATACCCCTAGGTACATATACTATATACCTCATTGTCTCATGTACTTCATCCTCTACAGAAGCACTGACCTTAATTGCAAATTGGTGCAACAATTAGAGACAGAACACCATTAATCCACAAAAGGTAATAGCACATCCTAAACCCCAACATAAGTCTTCAGACCAATCTCTAAGCATTACAGTTAAGACTACTCATACCTACACCATGAAGATGTGCACAAGTAAAACAAGATGCCTAAAGAAACCAGATATTCTCCAGAGTGGTAACTGGTCCCATAAAACAACTACATATTGAAGAAAACCATTAAGAAAATTCCAAAAAATGTATAAACTCAATACTGTACAGTATCACTAACGTAAAGCAATAGTGGGACCAGTCAAACCTGACAAAGTATAAAGAGAAAGAAAGTATAACTAGAGGTCTTAGATTTCACAAAGAAATTACTATAATGTCACAAAGAAATTACTATAACTTCAAGCAGCAACGGACTGTCAAATGTAAGTGGCAGAAAATGTATTGATAACTGCTTGTACAATCTATATTTTGAGTACCCTCCTTTTTTAAACAGTAAACTAACCCATGAAATGAAAAGTTTTAATAATTTGGATTATGCCAGAAATATATTAAAAGAACATATGTAAAAATTATACACCTGTAGGAAAGACCTGGGAATACAAAATGGTCATCAATCGGCAACAATTTTATTTACATTTTTAATATTTTTAATATTTGGTAATGTATATCAGGTCGCCAAATAAAAGATCCCATAATTGTGTTTCAAAATTAGTACATTTTCATTCTTCTGTGGTCAGACATTGATTGTCTTTTAGCGCCTGTAGCCTTAATGTATAAATGTTAATTGCAGTCTATAGTTAGCTCTGTTGAAAAATGTTTAGTTGGCAAAGTTACAGCATAATATATATATATATATATATATATATAGTATATATGTATATATATATATATATAGTACATATTTATATATATATATATATATTATATTTAAAATAAACTCTTCTAGCTGCTGCACTAATAAGTAGCAATCAGTTAGGTTAATGACATCATATTGAGTTAATTTTGTGTTTCATGTTGCATCACATTACAGGCATGAGTATATTAGTTAGAGAAAACTGATGCTTTGTTCCAAGCAAGCGTGGGCACATCACTTGGCATCTGCACATTGGCTTTAGAATGATTCTGCTGTTTATTTGCTTGTTGTTTGGTAATTGTTCATAAATGGTTTTCTTAGCACTAAACAAACACATTTGCAGTAAAACATCTCTTTCAAAAAATCTTAACATCAATAATAGAGAGAACAATGACATACAGTACAATAAATGATTTTGGAAAAAATAAAAACATTGTGTTTTTGCCTTTTGTCAGCTACAGTAAATAAGGTGGGTGAGACTTTAGTCACAGTAAAGCACTGAAAACATGCAGGAATACAACTCAATAATGTAAGCAAGCTGTCACAGAGCTGAATTAAACATGCTACAAGATTTGAAACGGTGAACAATATTTCAAATTAGCCTTAAATTAAAGGGAATTACACCAGTTAAATGGCAATATTAACCCCAATTTGATTTTACGGTTTGAATTTCATGGCTTGCGTTCATAGTTTGAGATTCATTGTTTGCAGGGGCGTTTCTAGAGAGGTGGGGGCCCGTGTGCAGTCTCCGACATGGGCCCCCTCCTCTCATCTGGCAGCCGGCTGCACACTGAGCGATGCATGGCCAGAGCTGCACTTATAGACTTTGGGCATTAGAGAGTGTGGCCAGAGTCTATAGCGCATGCACAGGTGACCAGGAAAATGGCCATGGCAGCCATTTTCCCTGTACTGCGCATGCGCAAACGATGGGAAAATGGCCATTTTCCAGACTTTTTTTACAGGCAGAGACACCGGAGCCGACGTGGGACTCTGGAGAGGTAAGTTTTATGGGTACAGGGTGTGCGGTGTGGGCCCCCCCTGGACCCAGGGGCCCATGTTACCTGCACACCCTGCACCCATTATAAATATGCCCTGATTGTTTGTGGTAAAGGTTTCCTGTTTGCATTAATTAGTGTTTTTTTCATTTTGCAAATATTTTTTTTCAAACATCTATTTATTAAACCATGTCAACAATAAACAAAAAATGCAGGAAAAAATGCAAGGTTTTTGGTACTTACCAGTTAAATCTCTTTCTCTGAGTTCATCTCGAGACACTTTTTGACCATGGGGTATATTGAGGGTTGAGAAGCCAGTGCTTAATGAGTTAGCTTTTTAGTATATAAAGCTCTTCCCCTCCAACCTTTTCCTCGGTTTTAACTTAAAGAGCCTTAAGGAAATGTTAAAGAACTAAGAACAGGATTGCATCCTACTCATATGCACAACAACAAGCGACGGATCGAAGTGTTTAACTGGTAAGTATCGAAAATGGTGTTTTATCTTTCCTTCACCTGGGGGACAATTTTGGACCATGGGGATGTATGAAAGTATCCCCTCGGGGAAGGTTCGTTCAGTTTTAACTGAACATATTACTTCCAAAAATGGCATCTCTGGATGCAAAATCTGTAAATTTTGGTGAATGCATGAACCGAGAATCATGTAGCTGCTCTACATACTGTAACTGCTCCACTAATGCACCACACCACACTGCCTACAATGCCCCCACCTTATGAGTGGAATGATCAAATATCCTGGCTGGAACAGGCCTTTCAGCTCCCCCATATGCCTGCTTAATTGTGGCCATAATCCATCTGACTATAATCTGCTTTGATGCCGGCCAACCTCATTTCCTAGCATCATAAAGAATGTAGGTACTATAAAAGAAAGATTCTTCTTCTACAGTTCTTTTGTGTATATATGTTGTCTTTGGCAGCACCCCTGTTTAAATAATACATACATTTTTGTTCAATAAAACAATTAGGGGTTCTACGCTAACTCTTAGACAATACCTACTAGTGCAGAAGTACCTCCTTCACCCCTTACCCTTTATTTGTATACATATCATAAAGAATGATAAATTTGCAGTCTTCTCCAGGTATATTCTTAACACTCTAACCACATCTAACAGAGACAATTGTCTGATCAACTGTCTTGCCTGATTTAGCATAGGATGGTATAATGATTTCCTGATTAAGATGAAAAGCCAAAACCACCTTAGGTTGGAATGAAAGGAGTATAAGTAAAACTGCCTTATCTTCATGGATACCTAAAAACAGAGGTTTGCAAGATAAAGCTCTCATTTCTGACACCCTTCTCGCATTTGAAATGGCTAAAAGAAAAACTAATTCCAAGATATCCATTTAAGGTCTAGCTCCTGCAAAGGCTCAAAAGGTGGTAACTGGATAGCTGTCAGTACAAGATTTAGGTCCCATGGCTCTATGAGATGTGTATATGGTGGCTGTATGTTTAGAACACCCCACATAAAAAGTCTTTACTTCTGAAATAATGGCCAAACATTTCTGAAAATAGATCATCAGAGCTTATACCTATACCTTAATGGAGCTTAACTTAAGCCCAAAGCAAGACCTGCCTGTAAAAAAGAAAGGACTCTAGGTAACAAGAAAGAAGAATGATACTTTCTCCTTCTTACACCAAGTAATGTAATTATTCCAGACTCTGTGATAATTGTCTGAAGAAACTCTCTTCCTAGCTTTAATAATAATTGCCTGAACTACTGAATCCAAGACAATCTTTTTTGCACACAGATATACAAGTGTTGCATATCAAATTCACCAACACAGTCTCCTGGTGTGTCCTAGTCACATCACATTGTGACTTAGACACATTTTTGCTAGCACAGTTGCATGAGACCTATAGGTCACAAAAGCCCTGGTGTCTGGTGGAAGGAGCCGAACAGGGAAAGAGAGATCCAAAACGATCTCTCTTCGCAAACTGGGACTCCTTCAAACAGGGAAGGGGCAAGTTGCGGGAGCAAACACATCTGTAGATGGCGAATGCTTCCGCAGTCAAGCTCCAAAAATATTGTATTTTCAGAGCTCAATGAAACCTTTCACCATACTAGTGTATGGGGACAGCAGGCCATTCCGTGAGACAAAGGTAAGCAGGAGATACTGTATCTGTGATATCTCCTCATTACCTTTTTGATGAATGGCCCCAAAACTTAAATTCTACAATAACAAGTGAAAATTTTCATTTTCACCTGCTTTTGAAGAAATTAAGTGATGATGAATAGGCCCCTAGATGACCAAGGACACATCTGTAACTTTGAAAAGCAATTAGGGTGTCATCCACACAAATACATAAACTTATATCAGGTAGTGGTATGGAAACATCGCCAAATGTGCTTGTACAGTAAATTATTTTCAAATATATTTTCAAATAATAAAACATGTCAATATTTTTATCATTCAAACACTCATGGGCATAACTAGATTTTATTGTGCTGCACCCCTACGAGCTATTCCCCAACTCCACTCCATAGCTAAAATCACAAGCACCTAACAAGAATTGTCCATACCAAAACAATATATTAAATTAGTTTCTTTTGGTTTCTAACTTACAATAGTTTTTTTTTTTAATAAATTGTAAATAATGTGGGACTTACCTCTCCGGAGCCGACGTAGGACCTACAGGTCACAAAAGCCCCGGTGTCCGGTGCAAGGAGCCGAACAGGGGCAGAGAGATCCGAAATGATCTCTCTTTGCAAACTGGGACTCCTTCCCACAGGGAAGGGGCAAGTTGCGGTAGCAAACACATCTGAAGATAGCGAATGCTTATGCAGTCAAGCTCCGAAAATATTGTATTTTCGGAGCTCGATGAAACCTTTCACCATACTAGTGTATGGGGATAGCAGGCCATTCTGTGAGAGAAAGGTAAGCAGGAGATACTGTATCTGTGAGATCTCCTGCATTACCTTTTTGATGAATGGCCCCAAAACTTAATTTCTACAATAGCAAGTGAAAATGTTAATTTTCACCTGCTTTTGTAGAAATTAAGTGATGATGAATAGGCCCCTAGATGAGCAAGGACACATCTGTAACTTTGAAGAACAATTGGGGTGTCATCCACACAAATGTGGGTCACTCTCACATGTATGGGCTTTGCACTTAATTACTGCCACTGTTTTGGGCCGTTGGATTGCATCTAAAAGATGTTTTATGTGTCTGGAATGTGCAACTGGTGTGCCTGCTGCTGTCATAAAATTTCTCAGACGCCATAGAGCTCCAAAATTGTGCACGACTCCGAACGCATACCTAGAGTCAGTGTAAATGTTAGCAGATTTGCCTGCTGCCAGTTCACATGCTCTTCTTAGTGCTACTAACTCTGCCACCTGGGCTGAGTGAGGAGGACCAAGAGGTTCAGCTTCTATGATGTCTGTGTCATTTACAACAGCATAACCTGTACATAATTCACCTGTGTTTGTTTGTCTATGACAACTCCCATCCGTGTAAAATGTCACATCCACATTCTCTAAAGGTGTGTCACATATGTCAGGTCTAGCAGTAAAGGTCTGATACAGATATTCCATACAATCTTGTGTATCTTTATGTTCGCTGAACTCACTTCCCACCAGCAACTCGTCTCCTTCCATCCTTTGTACATCATGTTGTACATATGGTAAATACATTGCTGGATTCAGCATACTGCATTGTTTAACAGTGATGTTTGCAGGTGCAATTAGAGCTAGTTCCCATTTGGTAAACCTAGCTGAAGAAACATGTCTGGTTTGGGCAGAGTTCAGCAGAGCAGATACAGCGTGGGGAGTATAGACAATCATATCATGGCCCAATACTACATCCTCACTTTTACTCACCAATAGAGCCATTGTTGCTATACTTCTTAAACATGTTGGGAGTGATCTTGCTACAGTTTCCAATTGGGCACTGTCATTTGCTACGGGCCTACTGGCATCACCATGTTTTTGTGTGAGGACACCTGCAGCACAACCATTGCTTCCATACAATACAAATCAAAGGGTTTTTCATAATCAGGTATTCCCAATGCAAGTGCTTTTGTCAGATTATTATCCTTAAGATTAAGGAAAGCCTGCTCTGTTTCCTATGTGTGTATGACACAATCGGGCTTTGAGGAAGAGACTAATTCCTGTAAAGGCAAGGCTAAAATAGAAAAACCTGGGATCCACATTCTACAGTATCCACACATTCCCAAGAAGGTACAAATTTGCTGTTGGTTCTGTATAGCTTGAATTCTGTCATTTGTAAGATGTCGTAACCCCTGGGTTAGGCAGTGTCCTAAACATTTTACTCTGGATTGGCATGGCTGTAGTTTGTCCTTAGCAACCTTGTGTCCTGTGTGCGAGAGGTGAAGCAACAAAAGTTTAGTATCATTTAAACATGACATAAACGAATCAGAACATAGCAATAAATCGTCCACATATTGAATTTGTACAGATCCATTGGCAGGTTTGAAAGATGGTAAACAGTCGTGCAAGGCCTCGGAGAAGATACTGGGGCTGTCTATGAAACCTTTTGGCAATCGTGTCCATGTGTATTGTACCCCCCTGTATGTGAAAGTGAATAAGTACTGAGAGTCAGGGTGAAGAAGCACAGAGAAGAAAGCAGAAAAGAGGTTAATGACAGTGAAATGGGTTGCATTTGGTGGGATCTGCATAAGAATGACAGCTGGATTTCGCACTATGGGAAATTGGCTCTCTACTACCTTATTAACACCTCTAAGGTCTTGTACCAGCCTATAACCCATCCCACCACTCTTCTTTACCGGAAAGATGGGACTATTGGCTACACTAGCTGTACGTACTAAAATTCAGTGTTGTAATAATCGCTCAATTATTGGGTAAACCCCTAATTCTATCTCCTGTTTTAGTGGGTACAGGGGATTTTTTGGAGCTTGCCTACCGCCTTTTAAAGTTACCATTACAGGGCTTACGTTTGCCATTAATCCAGTGTCCTGTCCATCCTTGGTCCAAAGTGAATCTGGAATTTGGGTTAACATTTGATCTACCTGAGATGGATTTTCATTTACACTGGTAGAGTGATACATTATCCTTTGGGGAGTGTCCAATATATCCCTCACTTCATGCGCAACTCTCTCTGGGATATCTAGAAATACACCATCAGGGGTGCAATAAATGACACATCCCATCTTACATAACAAATCTCTTCCCAGTAGGTTAGTAGGAGCCGCTGCAGCCAGAAGGAAAGAATGCCTAGTATGTAGCGGCCCGATAGTGACCTCTGCGAATTTTGTTAAAAGATAATGTTGCACTTTACCCGTTACGCCCATTGCTGGTACTGTCTCATTGGTTACCTGTAAATTAACGGGAGATTTTATCACTGACCTGGTTGCCCCTGTGTCTACAAGAAAAGGATATTTAGTACCAGCTACATCAACCATCATGACTGGCTCTTTCCTAGCACCTCCCGTTAACCTGACAATCTGTATACTACAGGAATGACCTGACCCCTAGCGTTGGCTCCCACTCTCCAATAAAGCATTAACGGCCACAATTGGAGCTGGTGCCTGTTGGACATTTGCTGGTCTCTGTGCATATCCCTTATGGGGATATCCAGGTTTTCCCTGATTAGGGGGTCCTACCCTTTTTGCCGTACAGTTCCTACGTACATGTCCTGGGTGGTTACAATTGAAGCATGTTTGTGGATTTGATGAAGAAAAGGGTTGTTGTGTGAGTTGAGCAGGAGGGGGAAGTGGCAAGTATGGGTAAAGATATTGAGGGTAAGGATATGGTGGGGGATATGTAATTTGTGGGTAGTATGGGACTTGTGGTTGTGTAGGATAAGTGGGATAGGGCTGTGTTTGCTGTAGTGTAGAATTAGTGAGGGCATATAACTGTTCAAGTGCAGGTGTGTGCAGGTGTGTCTGCTGGCTGTGATGTTATTGTCATTCCTACCAGAGCTTGAATACTGACAGCCATTAGTTTCTCGCTCTGTGTCTATCTCTTCTTTGAAATGTTTTTATCATGTTCTATGGCGGATTCTATCAGGGTATCTATTGTGACTCCCCTCCAGCCAGGTTGTGAGGTCTGAACCCGAGTCTTTAAATTCTCTTTCACACCATCCATGAGTACCGTGACTATCATTCCCCTGTGGTGAGTGCTATCTTTAATATCCTCTAACCCAGTGTACTGGGTGATAGCCTGCAGAGCCCGGTCGCAATAATCTTCTGCAGATTCACTCTCCTTTTGCTTTATGGTGAAAATTTTGTTCCAGTTAACTACTACTGGAAAATATACACCCAATTGAGTTATAATATGGGTAATGTTACCTTGGTTTACTTGGTCTGTTAAGGGAACGTCACTATCCAATACACATTGCGTGATAAATTTTGTCATGTCGATATTGCGTGGTAGACAGGCCCTTAACACCACCCACCAATCTTTATTGGTGGGCTTGTGAGAACTACCCAAATTTCTAAAAAATCTTTGACATTTGGCTAATTCCTTCTTGGGATCGGGGAAATCATTTACGATGGAATTTAGCTCTGCTCTTGTCCAAGGACAATGCATTACCACATCCCTTGTAGGTACAACTCTGTTCGCATCCGCATTCCCATTCGGAACAGTGATTGTCCGAATGGGATGCAGACCAGCTGCAGTGCTACCTTTGACCTTATTACCTGGCTGGGGGTTTAGTCTGTTGCTGCAATGTATAGTATTAACAACTTCCTCCACGGGCGCAGAGGTGTTTAACACTTACCGTGCTGTTACTGATGGAGATGATGGCACCACTTGGGCTTGTCGTGGTATTGCATCTAACATGTGTACAGCTTGGGAAATGGCAGACATAACAATAGGCTCATCATCCGCATCATAAACATTTTCTTTATGGTTACTTAAGAGGGTACAAATTGCTTGTTACATTTTTATGAGTTTTTTCAATGACTGTACCTGCACCCCCATCCACATAAGGTGGCGGTGGTGAGCGTGAACTACTGGCAATACCTTCCACAATGCTACCTTGCCGCACATGAGAGCCATTTTGCGGCACGAACGTATTGCAATCCAGCGCCGCTGGTGTATTTGCTGGCAATGCGTTCGCAATGCTAGTTTGTGCTGCTTGCATATTTTTAAGCCATGCATCCCCTTCATGGTGCCACAATTTTAAACATTCATAATATTTTACCTTTTTCTCTTGAGAACGCATCAGACTGATGTGATCCCGGACATTATCCAATACATCTTTATCAAAACTACCAATCCTGGGAAACGGTCAAGCACTCTTAATTGTTTTAAACCATACATCACAATACCTTATTGCATTAGTACCGTACTTTGTATGCATAATATGACGGGCCAATCCAAGCGGCGCTTCCATTAGCAGCACATCATTGTCTAACATTTCTATTGTTTGCGTGGCTCCCTTCTTGGGACAACTCCTAAGTTTTTCAATAAAAATTTAAACTGGTGAAACACAATTAAAATACTTTCACTTACCTGCGGACGCCTTTGAAAAAGGGTGTATCCGCAAACCCTATGGAGGACTTCTAGACGCTTCCACTCACCTACGGAAGTAAAGGCCGATTCTGCTCAGCAATCCCTTTTTGACTACCTTTCAACTGCTAGGGGGCAGTAAAGTACCCTTTGTGTTCCAGTTGATTTCATCCACCCTCTCACCAGCTCACAATCACAATTTAACCAAAATTATGCGGTTCAATTATAGTGTTCAAATAAGCCTAACAGATGACACACATTGATTACTGAATGCTATAATCACGCTGGGAGCCGAACCCTAACAAATATAACAACCCATACACTTGCTTTGTGTAAAGTAAATGGTGAGCTGCTACTGAGTCACTAGGCTAACTCCTGCACCTAGCACTTAAGGGTCCTACGATACCCTTAACATTTAGGTCCCGTGTTACACCCTAAACAAGTACTCACAGTTATACACTTTTTTCCTGCACAGAAAAATACACGTTAACCCAGTTATTGGCAATAATTGAAAGAATGTAAACTCAACAACTTTGTTCAAATACGTGGTAGCACTACCGGATGTACGTATACGCTATTGTGCGACTAGTCGCATACACAATAATGCGACTACCACACAATCGTATGACCTAATGTTAGCTGCGTACGCAAAAGTGCGTCTCTATTGCACGCACAAAAATGCGACTCAGCCACGTGTGCAATACTGCGACACCCTTTTTAGCATAAAATACTATCAACAAAGGAAAACAAACTTTTTCCTTTCTTGTCCCTGGATTCTAGTCAGTGTCCCTTGCTCACACGATAATGGGTAGCGATCTCTCAGCACCGAGTGGTTGCAGGTAAAACTGCGTGTGGCCACTATCCACCCTTTGGTGAGATATCGATAACCGTAGGTATATCGTGTGAGTAGGTAAGTGACCTCACTCTACAAGCCCCCAACTAAGGATACTGGCTTACTACCTCTATACGCACCTACCTATACCTTCTAACACCTGCCTGTAAACCTCTAATGTTGACGCTATTTGCATACGCAGTCATACAGTTAAATAAAGACTTTAGACCTTGAACATGTGTTTCCAAAGCACAAAGTATTATTCAAGTAAAGTACAGTCAGTTACACGCTGTGATCTAAGTACAATTTAGCACAAAGAATTATACAGACCCAAGATATAGTCATACATAAAAACGTGCTCTGGACCAGATCCCGGCATCAGCAAGATAACCTCTGTCAATCAGCATGAAGACTCCCGACTGGGGTCACAACCCAAACGTTTATACCCTTCCCGAAATAGACAACACAATAGAGAAGTTTGTTGCTGATCCCATTGGTTCCCCATTGTGGTGCGCATGTTACAGGGCATTTAACAGGTTGATTCAAATGGACACAGAACAGCCTCTAATAGCTTGCTGTCTCCGTTTCCCGCCTCATGCAAATCTTGGCGGTTGGTTTTACAATGTACATTATGGTGCTTTATATCTCTACGGTCCATATGTTGCAAATGCATGTTGCGATCTCCACACCGATGATACCGGGAAGCTGTTGAGAGAGTGCAGATCAGTAGAATACCAAACACGTATTAAACCTTAGATACCATAATAGCCTTTATTTCACAGCAGTTGTAATAAATGAATAAAACTTGGATCTTTTACTTTATAGCTATGGAACCTTTTGTGTAAGTGTGCATTATGTAAGTATTAGGGATAAGGGTAAAGACACTAGTTAGCTTTGTGCAGAAGCGTGTTCACTAAGCTATTGAAAAGCGTTTGCATGCTGGGCCTTATGCATTCGCTAATGTGCGACATTTTAACAGTGCAACTCTGTGTATTAATGTGTGTATGAGGTACGAAAAGAGATACAATCGCTTAATGTTAATAGTAGCATTGCCATATGTACTTAAGTGTGAGTTTAGCTAAAATGGCGCTGAGCGGCCATTCGTAAAATGGCGTTTTGCTGATCTCATTTCCAAAATGGTGTCTTGCGGCCATTTGCAAGATACCGTCGTTTCGATCTTATTTTGAGCTGATCTTGTCTCAGCCAATTATCTAGCTTCGACACATCATATTCAAAAAGACTTGAGGCTGTAATTGCTGCCAAAGGTGCATCAACTGTGTATAGGAGCAAAGGCTGTGAATACTTATATACATGTGATTTTTAGTTTTTTTTTTTTATTAAATTTGCAAAAATGTAAAAATTTTTTTTTTACAAGTTGTCATTATGGGGTATTGTGTGTACAATTTTGAGGACAAAAATGAATTTATTCCATTTTGGAATAAGGCTGTAACATAGCAAAATGTGGAAAAAGTGAAGTGCTGTGTACTTTCAGGATGCACTGTCTAAGGGTTATGATAACCCTTGATTTATGGATTTTTATACTGAGAGTGAATGCTGGAAGCCCGGCTGTTCAAGATCTTGACTATGGCTGGTAAGTACCTTAAACCTGCCCCTCTCCCACCTTAACCCTAACCTCCCTGGAAGGTGCCTAACTCTAACCTCCCCCTGCTTCCCGCACCCTAAACCTAATCCTCCCAGGGTGGAGCCTAACCCTTACCTCCCCCCCAGTGGTACCTGACCATAAGTGCCTTTCCCTGTAGCCTAACCATAACTCTCCCCGGGGGGTGCCTAACCCTAATTTCCAGCCAGAGTTACCTAAACCTAACCCCCACATCCATGGGCTATCAGTGAGGGTAAGCTGGACATTTACCTTCGGGATGATGATGCCGGTATCTTCATCCTCTTCAGGATGCCGGCATTAGGATATCAGCGGCCGGCATCCCATCCGCTGGCATCCTAGCTTCATCCCGGTGGGAATACATACAATAATTTTACAGTCACATTTTAATGCCAAGTGTAAGACACAGTTTAAATGCTACTGTACTTAAAACTATTTTAACTGTTAGGCCATTTTACTTTTAAATATGCCGCTTTAGAAGCATGTTAAAAGATGCCTGCATTGTTAAATTGGTTTAAGTAGCATTTTAACCATGTCGGGATCAGGAAGCTGGGTTGTTTCTACTGCCTACATATAGTAGATACTGTTAACATATTACTGTAGACTTCATTTTAATGTGTGTCCGTCTCACACAGGAGAAATTTAAGTTATTAGTCAATGGGATTTTATGCTTCCACTGTAGTGCCTGTGCAGGTAATCTGTTATACTCCTGTAACTGATCCAGGTGCCTGTGCCATAGTACACCAGACTCAATTTCCACTATGCATGACAATGTCTCTCTACATTGCATAACCTTTGCGATTACCAATTTCTGCTTTCCATGGTAGTTACGTGCCTACGCAGTCTGTCCTACCAACAAAGCCCAAATTGTGGTGCCACCAGTAACGTGAGACTGCTTCAGTTGCCAGTCACAAATCAGACCACGAATATTTGGTTTGATCAAATCCAGCCTAGACCTGAGGTTTCTACCCAGGAACAACATAGCTGGAGTTTGTGTGGTTGTGACAAGAATGACATTCCTGTATGCAAACAAGAATTTGGAAAGCTTTTCCCTTGTCTGTGCCCATGGTGCGGCAAGCTTGCTTTAAAGTTTGAATGAAACGTTCAGCCAATCCATTTGTCGCCAGGAGATACAGGGTGGAAGTATTGTGCCAAATTTCATTTTTCTTCATTAAGGTCTGAAACTCTTCAGCAGTAAACTGAGGCCTATTATCACTGACCATCTGCTCTGGAAACCCAGTTCTGGAAAAAAGACTATTCAACAATTCCACAATGTGAGCAGTTGTAGTAGAAGAGGCATCCACCACCACCAGAAATATGGACCCCAGAATAATCCTGCAAAGTACACGTGAATCCACTGCCACAGGGTGGATGGCCACTCCCAAGGGTGCAAGGGCACTGGCTTGGGCATAATTTGGACAGATTGGCACCTAGAACACTCTCTGGCCAGATTCTCCAATTGCTGATCCAACACTGGCCACCATATAAAAATCCTGGCCATTGGGAACCAGGAACCCCTTGTAACACTTGGTCCATGGTTCATTGCCAAAGGCAGGGGCAGAAGTGATGCTGAACACCAAACTTTTAAACCTGTAAAGTTCTTTATGTGTGTTAATGGTGTGGACCACCTTCAATTCATCCTCTATCTCCATTTGTAGGTACGCAACAGCTAGATTAATCTTACTAAACTTTTGCCCTTCTGCCAGATTCGCAAAGATATCTTCAATTATATATAAAGGGCAGTGATCGGTCTGCAGTACTGGATTTATGGTGACCGTAAAATCCCTGCATAGCCGTACCGTGCCATTTTTCTTTACTATTGGGACAACAGGAGTTGCCCAAGGGCTCCAGTCCACCTTGGATAAAATTTTCTCACTTTCCAGCCTGTCCAACTATAGCTCCACCTTCTGCCAAATACAATAAGGTACTGGGTGAGCCTTAAGGAACCAGGGAACAGCTCCATCTCCAGAGTGCAAGGTGATTCCCTCACAAATGCTGCCACTCCACTTCCCTTCTGGTCTGGGGGAATTGGCCTGTGTTCATAAGCCACTCATCACCAATGGTAGTGTCTGTGTATGTGCTCACTCATACAGACATACAAGGAGATCAGGAGCTGTAGTCAGCATGCTTTCGACACTTTTACTGAACTGAGGAAAAACATAAAGCAACACATTTTGCAGCATCAATTGTCAAGCAATACAGTGAAATAACACAGCGGTGAGACATGGCAGTACAGGCATTAAACAACAATATGAATCTGGCAGAACCAGATTCCAATATATAACACCCATCTCCTTCAAAAACACATGTTAGTTGAAATGTATTGGCTGTATGAAAGAATATAGAAGGTCTGCTATAAGAATGGCATATAGCTGTTGTTATGTTTCTCTGAAAACATTTAATACTGTATTTACATCTAACAATTGTATTTAAATATGAATATGCATTCCAGTTGCTACATTCTTAAGCTTTCTTTGAGTTGTATTTTATGTGCATACTGTATATAATTTATATTTGTAAGTCCAAGGTAATGCACTAAAGGATTCTTATTGTTTCCACTGTTTTGTTTATTTGAACATTTTCCTTTCAAAGGAATATAATGGACGAAGATAAAGCCATCAGACTTTTACCGAGTTTGGGGCACATTTACTAAGAATCATGTTTGGTTGTAAAAAAAACACGCCAGGCATCGATCTGACTCAAGTGTTTTTTATGTTCAAACACACAGATTTACTAAGAATCATGTTTTCCTGACTGTTTTGATGTTTTTAGTGATTGTGTTGTATTGTGTGCAAGTTCAGATGCATTTGCCTTTTCTCAATAGACTCCGCTGAGCACTGCACGGTCTATTGTGAACTGTGCAGTGCTTCTATGTGTAATGCAAAAATGCTAACCTTTTACAGAACAAGTCACAAATCAATGCGGATTTTATTGTAAATGCAGTACATTTATTTCACCGCTTTACAGTGTATATAAGAAAAAATAATTAAGAAAATAAGTGCATTTAGTTTAGGACAGTCTGCAAGAAGAGGGTTTTTATTAGTTTTTGTTTTTTTATGGTACATACAGTACTGTACAGTATTGTGAACTAGTGCGCTGTCAAATAGCAGCTGGTAAGGGGGATGTCAGCCCCCACAGTATCAAGAGAAATATAGGTATAATCTTCCAATGCTGAGGACACAGTTAAAAATAATATAAATAATAAACGGATGATTTATAATAAAAGGCTACACATTATTAGCAATCTGTAAAAAGCAACAGTATTCCTAGCATAAAAAGTCGCTAATTGGGCCAAAGCAGAAATAATTTGATTAAATGAAATCTATAAAACACCGGGTATCGTGTTGAAGCCCGGTGTTCACAAACCAGTGAAATGCATTGAGATTGTACTTCTTGCTGCCTATGTTGATCTCCTGGCATTATTTGCTCTCTATTGGACCTGTAGAATCTCATTGATACAACTTGCAGCAATATTGGATACTTGGTGGATCTAAATCATCCCATCTTTCTGCAAACATTAGTTGCTAAAAGGACTGTTTGTACACTAGGATTCACACACTGGTAATAATAATTGTATATGGACAGCAATGAGAGAGCCCTAATTCTTATATTAGCCAATACTGGAACCAGCTTGACATTGTTAGGAATACTGTTGTCTGTTTTGTACAGAATGCTAATAAATGTTCAGCCTTTTATTATAAACCATCAATTTATTATTCCTATTTTTAACTGTGTTCTCAGCACTGGTAGTTTATACCTATATTTCTCCTGTACAGTATTGTGTTATTTACTCTTTTGTAACCTACAGTAAAATAGCATTGCATTTCATTTTGCCAGGCCATGGAGGCACCATTATATACAGTATATTAATGTTTGATATGCTGTAACATACAGTATAGCAGTGTATTAAAACATTCAGTAGTTTCACTACATTGGCTATTTGATGCATGCGCAGTGCAGTTTAGAAAAAGAGACATCTGGTAGATAGAAGGTAGTATTACACTCTCCTGTGTTTCAATGCATTGTGCTGTGAATGAAAATGCCATACTGCATTGAGGCGCAGGGTTATAAGATGTGGCAAGCCTGCCATGCTATATGACATTTGGACGTTACATGTATGAGAACACATCTGTATATGAAATGTGAGGAATAGACACATTTATTAGCATTATTTTTGAACACATCAGACATCTCATTGGACACATTTTATTAAGATTTCTTTTTCATATGTTTTGCTTTTTCTGCCTACTGAATATTATGTATTTAGATGAGCATTCATTATAGAAAAAAATTAAATTCACCTTGCATCACCACCACTAATTTTTTTAAGGAAATTAACTGCATGGACATCTATTGAATTAAAAAAAATGCACATTTTTTTTATTGTGAAGCAGTTTTATTGCCCTTTGTATTTGTAGATGACTATAGTAGCACCACTGTTTGTTCTCTTCTTGTTATTTCATCCTCATTTTGATATTGTTGATAGCACAGACAGGTACTTTTAGTTATTTGCAGTTATTTATATTTAACTGACTCCCTGAAAGCTTCACTCCTAAAAACACTTTAGAAACTCCCCAATAACTAAGCAGAAGTGTACTAACCTACTCTGAATAGCGGCAACTGAAACTTCAAGGCATCATACTAAATACTAGTTAACAATCATTTACATAATTCCCCTTGTTCCCCTTGATCACCAACATCTAATCCCACCCACACTGAAAGTGAACACTAAAGGAAGCAAAAATTAGACACAATTTTCTCTAATGATACAAATAACATAAATTCACAAAATAAGATTTTAAGATTTGAGATATTATGTCAATGAGATCAAACAGACCTCTTACTAAGCATTTCAATAGTTATGGAATTGAAAAAGTCTGAGGATAAATTGACAATTTCCAATTAAAGATGAAAAAAACATATAACAAATTGATGCAGAGATAATAAAGATACTAAAACTAAACCAATATAACACTTGGAAAACTAAAAGAACTCCCACTGAGCACTATAGACTACAACAATAACCCAATATATTTTACCATGAAAATAGAATCAAGCCCCAATAAAAAAATATATCAATTGAGAAGACTACAACATACTTCTCTACATTGATGATGTGCAGCATATCATAATGCTAAATACATCAATTTAAGACAACTCAAAATATGTATGGATCATCCTTTAGAATATTTGCTCTCAAACTTGGTCCTCAGGACCCCAAGCAGGTCACATTTTCCCAGTCACCAAGCGGTTGCACAGGTGTATTATTTACTCACTGGCACATTTTAAAAGATCCACAGGTGGAGCTATTTTTTTCACTTGTGATTCTATGAGGAGACCTGAAAAACACGCACTGTTTGGATTCCTGTGGATCGTTTGAGAACCTATGCTTTAGAATAACTGGATCAACACCAATTACTTCCAATCATTCACCAAGGCAATACAATATTAAGCAATCCTAAGTCCCTGAAGAGAAAAAAAACATTGAAGTTCATCAACAGAATATATACACACCAACTTGAGCACACAATCCAAATGTTACACACATCATTTTAAGGGAGTATTAATGGAAATGTTTGAGAAACTAGTGGGGAAGGACATCAAAAAGGTAAAAATGACAAAAACAAAATGTCAATATCAACTCATCAGAGAAGCAAGTGATGAACTCTCTAAAACAAAGCAAATAAATAATCATAAACAAGAAGACAAATAAGGAGGGAAACTATCTGGCAAACTCTGTAATGATATATGATACTGTCTAAAGACCTAAAGTTCAATTGGAAGAAAATACTGAGGGCACTACTCCATGAATGACCTCACAAAGAATTTGTGTCATTAAAAGTTTACCTATCCAACACTGCCATGCTTTTACTACTTACCAAACATATACAGAACCCTGAGAAACCCATTAGAAGTCTGATAAGTTTCAGGAATTGACTCATTTGCATGTAAATTCTCAGAATACATACTATGGATAACTATCTCCAAACCAATGACCTCATTAAAAAATTGCTACCTGAATGATACAACAGAAACAAATAGACACCTTCAAACTATTGTGACTTCTGTATACTCTGTTACTGATCAATAAAATAGGATGCAGACAAATAAGTACTTCCTCACTATAGGATATATGCTCCCAAAACTTAAGTATACTTTAGGAAGGTAAGGATGAAATTTGTGCTTAACCATAATTAAATTTAGTTTGGAGAGGACTTCTAGGGACAAATCTGAGGAACAGCCATGGGAACAAAATTTACCCCTAGCTAGTCAACCACATTTGTTGCAAAGTGGGAAGAATATAACATCTGAAACAACAACCCATTCTACAATGACTATTGTGATATGAAGAATATATATTGATAACATCATAAGCATATGGAAAAAAACAGAGAAACATCATACCTTCATTGAACATATCAACAGCAATAATCTCAAATGCAACTTCACAATCAAAATGAGCCAAGCCTAAGAAGTTCTTATATCTTGTCATCTTTATTGAAAGCAGAACATCCAATTCAATACATGCATCAACACAGTATAGTAAAACCTTTATCCTATTAATCACCACCACATATGGGGCCTGATTAAGAGTAGTACACTATGCCTATGTTTTTCAGTTGAGCAATTATCGGAATCTGCACATGCATCTGAGTTGCAAAATGCATGCATCAAGATACGTTACTGTAGTCTCTCATAGCAACTTTTTACTTGAAGTGTGATTGACAGACAGAGAGCATTTGGGGGAGGTAATGGAGTGGTGACTAAAAATGCAGATGTGTTGTGATCATATCAGGGGCATGTTACACCATGTATCTGTGATCCTAAACATAAGAAATATGACTCTGGCATTTCAGTTCCCATGGCCATTCTACAGGACAATATGCTCACTCAGGACTGCTATAATTGATTGATCTGTGACCAACTTAAATGGAAAATAAAGAACAAAGTGAAAACAAAGAGGGACTGAGTTAGGTTGTCTGCAAATTTTCCAGAACAGATCATTATTGTATTATCCCTGAAAAAGTCAACATCTAGTGAACAAAACAATTGGTTGTCACAACAGTAGTTCAAGTAGTGGTACCACCAACAGTGAGACATTAAACTTAGATTACAATTTATGTTAATATAAATGCATAAAATCACTAACAGCTTAACAATATGAATTTGGATTAACAAATAACAGAGAGTATTTGCATTAACTAAGCTACAGATATGCACATCAAATAGACACAAGTTGCATGGCACGATGCATGCACATGTTTGCCACACAAGCTGCAAAGGTATTAGAGGACACATCTATACATTCAAAAATACAATATACTGAAGTTTGTGATGCCAAGTGTAGCACTATATTAGAGACAAAGATAAAGCATGTACCATATGTGCACACTGGGTGAACTGGAACATCAAGCTTATACAACAATCAATGTTTATGAAATTTTTTCAAACAGCTAAACAGTATGATGACCTACATATCAGTGATTTAATTACAGCAAATTGTATCAGTGTCCACGACAGTGGTTTCTCAATGGCTATCTTCCTAATGTATTTGAACTCAGTCAGTCAGCTGAACCATAAACTCTACTGTATTAAAGGGGTTGATCACTTTTATAACATCTACCCAATGTGTATCATTCACATTCCAGTCACCTGAAACTCAGTTTGTTATATCCTCTTCAATACAGTTAATATGGGAAGCAATATTTAGCTTTGCTGAATGCACATGTAGCATATACAATCAGAAATTATAAAATATAAAAGAATTTGCACATAGTAAGAGAGTGGAGGAGGAAAGTCACCACATCCAGGTACAGATGTTTACACAAGGATACAAATAATCGAGAGGGACTTTCCTCCTCTGCTCTCTTACTATGTGCAAAATTTTTTAGATTTTAAAATTTTTGATTGTATATGCTACATGTGCATCTCAATAAATATTGAAAACTATTTGCTGGCATTTACTGGTCATATACTGAAGATCTCTGGATGAAAAGATACCTTGATGTGCTTCTTATTTCATTCCTTTAAGTGAGTTGGGTGCTTTTTTCATCTTTTGGATAAAGATTCCTTTATATACATCTTTACTCTGTTTTTAAAGTGAGTAGAGTTTAAAACCCTGCTTTTTTATATGTTGAAGCTTTAAATTGTACTTATAAAGAATCCTCTGAGTGGAGAAAGATCCCTTTGTGGGAACTATACCACTATAATAATATGTGAGTGTGGTACATCATCCCACCCTGGAGAATTATCTATTTTTTGTATAGAAGATTTATGAACTTTGGAAACAAGTCTACACATATGTGCTTTTTTGTCTCCCCTTTTATTTAATGTACACGCCCTTTTTGTAGAGGAAATACCTCCAGGAAAGTGACAAGCTTAAAATAACTTTTTTAGTATATCATTTGTATATTACAAGCGCTTAAAGAACACTATCTAATTGTTATTGTATATGTTTGTTTTTCTTGTATTTTGGGCAAGATACGATAGAAATTCTGAAGCTGCTAGTATTAGATTTGCGCCCCATTTGTTCCAAAATCAAGTTTTTCTGTTGTGTTTGAAAAATGACAGTTGGGAGCTGAGTGGCGGGCACCTTATCACGTTTCACTGTCTCCTAACACTGCTTAGTAAATAGACCCTTGAGTCCACTATTTGTGGACAGATCAGTTAAAGAGGGTTTTCCAAATTAAAGTATGTTTTAAGTTACATTTGTTGGTTCCAGTTGCTAATCTCTATGACCTCATGTCTCTGATCTATGCTTTGCTGTATTGCTAATAGACTGTTCTCCCCTATGAGTCGATTTGCATAATATGAAGGACTTTTCACTAAACATAAAGACTTCCATTCAGGAGAAAGAGCTGACTGTGACAGTGATATAATTTTGTTCCCCATATTAGGACCTAGGTCCACTTATTAATAAAAATTGCTTGTTTCAAGTTGGTATCAATAACTTTCATGAAGAGGCAAAATAAATGACACAATTTAAGAGAATATCAACTATGTGAAGAAACAATATTAAATTTAGTATCCTAATTTTAGCATAAAACCTCAAGTAAACAACATCTATCCATTTTTTTAATGCTAAAGGACATATGTACTGTATGTTATAAATTTAGCACAAATGTGGAAAAATCTATATTCATTATCCTTGGGGGATGTTTTTATTGTAGAACTGAATTTTTAAAATTATAATGTGGTTATTATAAATTCCATTAACAATAATGTCTTTCATTAATATAATTTTTGTATGTACTTTACTATTTCAGTGAAAGCATATGATTGAAGTTTGCCCCTAACTTAATTTGCATATGCAATTTAAAATTGGCAGCTTGCCAGCAGTAAAGATGTTATTTATAATAGAAAAAAAGCAATGCCCATAATCCATGTCAATGATAAAAAAACATCTGAAAGCTACTATGAAGTATTAAATAAGGACATTTCCTGTTACTTATGTTCTAGATAATATAATCATATGGTTAATATACAGTATATTACTGCCAGGGTAAATGCATTTTTAATAGAACACAGATTGTTTAATTTATATTTTATTTGGCTATAACTATTACAGTAAGGATGATCCATTTGGCACATGTTCCCTTATTCTCCTAAGCTGCAGGACACTACACCCCTATTAATTTATTTATTGTTTTATTATATTTGGTATTTCTCAGGTGGCGCCAGTCAGAACCTCTGCCTTTAAATTTTTTAAGTCTTTTTCTCATTTAAAGTATACAGTAGATAAGTGAATTTGGCTTACAAAAGTCTAATCAGATTGACTAGAAATTTAGGCAGGGCCAGGCTTGTAGACCTTGTAAAAACTCCCTTTTTCTGACTTATTATGTTGTTGGATTTTGACCCAATCAGTTAATAGCTAAAGGGTGGTTGCATTTATTACAGGGTCGATATTTGTTCGGTTCACATTGGCTCAAGCCTCTTTAACTTCTAGCTGCAGGACAGGAATGTATATTCTGCCATGTTTGCTATCTGTGATTTTGTTGTTTTCTTGATAGAATTTTTCTCTTTAACTCTTCTTTCTATTTGCTCTGCTTTTTTCTCCTATACCCTCTATTTCCTTTAATATATTTTCCTGCTCTTTCACTTCCTGCTCTCATGTCCCTTTCCCATTCATCACTTGCTTACTATGTTCTGGCCAGCTCATAAGGAGACACCCCCCATGGAAGGTGCAGTATCCCCAGTCATCCTCTCCTTGCCACAATATATCAAAGGCCCAGGCTTGTTCTCATGTGGTGCATCGACCCGACCTCAAGTTCCCCTATCCTATATGCTCCTTCTCAAACTCCTTGCTCACTTGTCTACCTAGTGGTGGTGAGGCCCACTGTGCATCCGGGGCCATGGCATGTCAATGAGACAGGTTTCGTAACTCCTGGCATATTCACTATGCAGACGTATCATCTGTCTTCCTCTGATTGCTGGAAGTGGTGTCTTGTTTGTTTTCTTGCCCCAGTCTCTATTACTGGGGAATTGCTGCCTGGGCCCCACTGGCTTATCCTGGGCAGCTTGAGTCCCTGTAGCATCTTAGTAGCACCATGCTGAGGCCCTTTTCAGGTAGGTGTGCTAGGTGCCTGGTGACACAGATGAATAAGAAAACAAAAACAAATAATAATCAAAGAAGGTTTTGTCCGGGCAGTGCTGACTTAATCTGATTTTCCCCTGCACGGCCTCAGGGGAAGCCAATAAAGTCTTGGCTGACTAGTAGAGCAGCTTCCCCTTTGTGGCTTTCATGCATATTTGGTAAGGCTTTTGTTGCCCACCTTTCATTTCTCCTATGTAGTTCATTGTCGATGCCATTGCTGACAAATTGAATACCATCCCTGGATAGTGATACCTTTTTCCTTCCAGGATTGTGAGCTTTATGCTTGATTAGGCAGGTACGGTAACAATTTTATGTTTTATGATAGAAAACACAGTAATAAAGCAATACTGCATGTTAATAGACAGACGTATAGATGAACGGGACCTGCTAGCAATTGGGTTATTTATGTAACTACAGTAGATTAGATGGAAACTGCAATATAAAAACCTGCACTGCATGTGCCCCATGTGTATCAAAGCCTGCTGAGGTATTTTTGCCCATATAGAGTCACAATGATGACCCATACATTATTTACTGGTTACGCTGTCATGTGGTACACATGTATAGTATACATTATATACGCTCCTATAGCTGCCTTTCCTGTACTGTCCTGAAATTGTATACATTAACTATAACAGCTAGCCTTAGGGATGATAAGTTTCTTCCCAGTGCCACTTTTGATCCCTCCTGCAATTTACTTTAAGGTCTATTTGATTGCATGCTGGTGCTTTAATGGATATGACTGCTGATTTTTTTCCATACCATTTGAATGCATTATTTTGTTTACTGTCAATATGTATAGTAGTTTGAGACACATGTATTTGCTAGTGCACACTTGATTGTTGTTTATATATTTGCACAGTGCTAGGTGTTGCATTTAAGACTTCCTTGCAACAGCTTAGTTACATGGTGGTTAGCGCTCCTGTCTCACAGCACTGTGGTCGTGTGTTACATACCCTTCCCTGGGACCCTGGCCCTGTGCCTCCTGGATATTTTTCCCTGTTACTCCTTTAGGCCCTCCCTCTTGCTTTCCATTCTTTTCCTCAGCCAGATCTGTAACTACACCCCCCCACCCACCCTCATTCTCACCCTTGTATTCTTCCATCTGCTTCTCTGTATATTGATTTTCTAGGTCGTAATATCTTACCCCCTTACCTCACCTTCCCTGTTCCAGTCCCAACTCTTTTGGGGCTGTCCTCATAGATTTTTTCTTATTCCAATAACTAGAGATGAGTGGTTTGGTTTCTTTGAACACCAAACACACCTGAACTTTGGGGATCTGAATGATTTGGGTCATCCCACCAAATTCAGATCCCAAAACAAGGCAAAACATCATCTTGCCGGTGTCGGATCTCACATGTTTTGGAAAGCACATAAAAGTCCCTCCCCTGTTATCAGGCACCATTTCACATGGGAGAGTTGAGGGAGAGGGTGTGGGACTGTCAACTTGAGCACTTTTAAGCAGTAACAGTAGTTAACTGGACCACAGCTGACCCGTATATACTTTTACCCGGTCAGGGAATCCATAAACCTTACTAATTCACCCGGTTAGGGTACGTCTGATTTAAAGACAAAATCCCGGTCAGGGTATTATTCAACCTTGGAGCAATCCAAGAACATTAATCTAGTAATCCACTAAAGTGCAATTAACTGTATAAGGAGCACTGTGACTTCAAAAATTAACACCATCCGTCCTATCAGTTTAATAAAGTAAATTAAAACTTTGTGGGGTTTACATTTATATCCACAATCATAATCAATACACACACTGCACACACAACTAGCGCGGATCTTCTAACCTCTTTATCAATCTCCAAGAAATAGGGACAGGGTACCCTATATAGATCCAGCAGCTGAGTTAACGAAACCACAATCTAGAGAGCGCTTGCCCCTCTAATAAATAACTTGAGCACTGTGTTAGCATGCCATCAGGGCACCATTAGGGTACCATCAGGACTAGGAGGAGACTGTAGTTAGGAGTGCAAATAGTTTTTAACTGGAGTAGGTGCCTGGTGGAAAGGGTGACTGCAGGCATTCTGATTGACATTGTGTTTTTGTCATACACACTGACTGCACACTAACACACTGCAGTGCAATCAAACAGGCTACTATCCCTGTGTGTTGCTCTTGATTTTTTTGTTTGTAAAAAAGGGAAACTGCTTCTTTTTTCACTAGGAAATCTATCACTGCAGTCATATAATAATGAACTAAGAATAGTGTAATAGAGCGACCATAGGTATCCAAACCACATAAAAATATGACTGAGAACTGTGTTTAAAAAATATATAGCACCCAATTTATTAAAAACAATTCAGACAATAAAATAGCATATGGTATCAGTTCTAGGAAAAAGAGTGGCACTACAATGGTAGACAGTATGGCAGTTTAATAAATTATACAACCCCATAGAAAAACCAAGAATATTTTCATTAATCAAAAACTAGATCAGAGGCTCGAAGGAGATGGATTATGTTTATGCAGTAGTTGAAGGCAGGGAAAGGAATGAAGGATTTATTCATTTGTAAATTTATTTACATTTTTTTATTTGAAGAAAATTTATAAGGGAGGATCAATGTAGAATCAAGTTCCTTAGTTCCTGAAAAGCGTCTTTGATCTGGAGAAGATTCGCTATGTATGGAGAGTTTGTCAGAAGATATTATGCAGTGTCTGCACCATTGCACAGAGATGCTGGGGGCATATATGGGAGCAGGCTCACTGAAGCCCACTTGTGTCCAATCCTATGTGAACCAACTGAAATGAATCCCAGGGAGATTCTCTTCAGAAAGATCTTGAAGTTGTATTCCAGTGCCATAGATGCTAAACAAAGGTGGAGATCTGGCAGTCACATAGCATCCTTGAGGGCTGGTGGTACTTGGCAAGATGGTGACCTGATGGTCATAGAACAGCATTGAGGCCTTGTAGATTCTTGGCAAGATTGTGACCTGATAGTCACAGAGCAGCCTTGAGGGCTGAAGGTGCTTGGCAAGATGGTGACCTGATAGTCACAGAACAGCCTTGAGGGCTTGGAGATACTTGGCAAGATGGTGACCTGATAGTCACAGAGCAGCCTTGAGGGTTGGAGGAGCTTGGCAAGATGGTGACCTGATGGTCACAAAGCAGCCTTGAGGGCTGGAGGTGCTTGGCAAGATTTTGACCTGATGCAGAGGTACTTGCAGTGCACAGTGATACATTAGAATATGCATTGGCACCTAGAAGGCTCGAAGCACTCTGCAGCAGATAGCCGCAATGTTATGCTGGAACCTCAGACGCTGCATTACGGTTAATGCCACTGAGAGCAATGAAAAAAACTGGGTACATTTGAAAATCTATGTTTTGCCCTCACAATCTACTTGGTGGTTCAGAACTTATTTAAAAAATGAAAGGGGCATGCAGGTGATCCTTTCTGTGACTATAACAATTTCTGAACATTTTTGGGATTCATCAATTGCATATAGAAGATTTCAGTGGTTGTGGCAGTGTAACTTCCAACATGGCACATCTAGGAACAAATGTGACACTGCAGTGGCAGACTGGATGGCAGTTTAATAAACTTTAAAAATGTTTGTCGTCTACACAAAAAGACAGTCTGCAATGCCCCAAACAGCGCACAGTACTGGGGTATGGCCTGCAGCGTCACAATACTTGTGTGTTAGGGATACACACTGGGATATGGTATGCAGTGTCACAGTACTTGTATGGATACACTAGGGTACGGTCTGCAGCATTACAGTAACATGGATTCACTGGGGAATGGCCTGCAGTATCACAGTACTTATATGGGTACACATACACTGAGGTATGGCCAGCAGCGTCATGGTACTTATATGGATACAAGAAAAAATGAGAGTGCTTGATCAATGCAGGCGATGAACAAACAATTTATTCACAATATATTCACAATAAAAATACTCCAATTTTTAGGAAATGGATAATCTCTAATCCAGACAGGTTTAAATATCCACTGTTAGCAAAACTGTTGCATTGTATATTTAAAATTAACAAATTATAACTCCTTGATGTTTAGAGTGTGTGTTGCCAGCCTGCGGATGTAAGTCTTTTGACACACACTGTCACAAAATGATTAATTGACTATGCTAGCCCAAATCAAAGAGCAGTCTCATGAATAACACTGTAAGTTCAGAAAAATCCTTATAGCTGGCAGAGCCATGGTGCCGATGATAAATATTGCACCAACTGTTTCAGATATAGGGGTAAATTTACTAAGATGGGAATTCTATTTTAAAAGTGATGTTGCCCATAGCAATCAATCAGATTCTACTTCTCATTTATCTAGCACCTTCTAGAAGATAATACCTGGAATCTGATTGGATGCTATGGGCAACATCAGTTCTTAAATAGAACTCCGATCTTAGTAAATTTACCCCATAGACTTCCAGGTGGACTGGGAATTAAAGGCTCTTATGTAGCCTGTGAGCAGGCAGTAATATACTCACAGTCGGACCATCAAAGTCCCAAGTTATCCTGCTGGTATCAACCATTGGTGAGCAAAAGGGCTGGATCACCGTATCTCCTTGTTGTGTCGGCTGGGATCTCCCAAGGGACCCGCTGGTGTTGGCGATTGTGGGTACGATGTCCACACCTTATACAGCAATGTAGCAGGAGAACAGGCTTACAATATCCAGATTTAGAGCCAGCTAGTGACAGCACCAAGCAGATAGTGGTAAGACAGTAAGATCCATACAATACGCGGTGAGTATTGAAATTCTGGCAACTTGGAGATATTAAAGAAGTGGCCAAATAGAATGTCCAGCAAGACTATGACACATTTCTCCGGGTCCACTGATGCCCAGTTTCCTCAGAAGGTAAAGTGAATGCCAGGTATTAGGAAATCTTTAAATAGCAGGTTGTCTCCTCTTAATCAGAGTTAATTGTTTACACCTAAATCCTCCTACACCTGGTTTTATCACAAAACTTGCTGGAAACTTATAAATTACACATGATAATTGATACAAAGGTAAATATAATACAAATAAAATAATAGATACAATAAAATGGAAATAGAGCTGATGTACATGGGCACAGTGCTTATGTGTTAGGGATACACACTGGGGTATGGCCTGCAGCATTACAGTACATGTTTGGATACACTGGGGTATGGCCTGCAGTGTCACAGTACTTATATGGAATCTTGATACACTAGGGTGCAGCCTGCAGCATCACAGTACTGATATGGATACACTGGGGTATGGCCTACAGCGTCACAGTATTTATGTGGATACACTCTGGTACAGCCTGCAGCATCACATTACTTGTATGGCTAAAATGGGGTATGGCCTGCAGCATCACAGTACTTACATGGAATCAGGATACACTGGGGTATGGCCAGCAGTGTCACAGTACTTATATGGATACACTGGGTTATGGGTTGCAGCATCACAGTACTTATATGGAATCAGGATACACTGGGGTATGGCCAGAAGCATCACAATACTTATATGGATACACTGGGATACGTCCTGCAGCATCACAGTACTTATATGAATACACTGGGCTATGGCCTGCAGTGTCACAGTACTTGCATGTTAGCGTACACATTGGCATGGTCTGCAGCATCACCTTATTTGTGTGGATACACTGGGGTATGGCCTGTAGCGTCACAGTACTTGTATGGATACACTGGGGGATGGCATGCAGTGTCACAGTACTTATATGGAATCTGGATACACTGGGTTACAGACAGCAGCAGCAGAGTACATATATGGATACACTAGAGTACAGCCTGCAGTATCACAGTACTATGTATACAATGGGTTACAGCACAAAAAAACAACTATTTTTAAATCTCTTTTTTAAATTTATTATTATTCTTTTTTTAAACTTTCCTTGACTTTTTAAATATTTTTTTTTAAACTTTTTTCATTCTTTTTTAACTTTTTAATAAATATATATAGATTTTATTTTTTTTACACTACAGCAGATGGACACCAGACAGGTGTCATGTCTGGGGTGCAGGGGCGCAGGGCACTGCAAAAAGCAGCCCAGTCAAAGACTCCCTCAGGGCATCACACAAAAGAAAAGTGACAATGAAGTGTTGTTAAGTATAAGGTGTTTGAAGGTAGCTAATAAGTGTTAAAATAGTTACTAAGGTAAAGAATGTGTGAAAAATTTCATGAATAAAACCAAGCAGTCCAGGATTAGCTAGCAGCAGCATGGATAGTTCCCAGCACATGCATTCTCCATTGCCAACAACTTCATCATCAATATACTCATTATTATTATTATTATTATTATTATTATTATTATTATTATTATTATTACCAGTTATTTATATAATGCAAACATATTCCACAGCGCTTTACAGAGAGAATATTCAGCCATTCACATCAGACCCTGTCCCAGTGGAGCTTACAATCTATATTTCCTACCACATGATCACACATACATACACTAGGGGTAATTTTTGTTGTAAGCCAATTAACCTACCAGTATATTTTTGGATTGTGGGAGGTAACCGGAGTACCCGGAGAAAACCCACGCAAGCACAGGGAGAATATACAAACTCCACACAGGGCCATAGTGGGAATCGAACCCATGACTTCAGTGCTGTGAGGCAGTGATGCTAACCATTACACCGTCTGTGCTGCCCGATAATAATCAAAGGTAGTCCTCCTGCAACCAATTTACAAAGGCTAATAGACTCCTCCCCTATCCAGGATTTACAAGAAGAATCCTTGTGCACTAGGGCTGTTGCTGCTGAATCTTCATCGCAGAGGGGGACCAAGAAGACTAATAGTTTTAAACAACAATTGACTGATACAATCCTTTGCAAGAGGCAGCAAATATGAAAGCAGCTATTCAATTGCAAAACAGATAATTGAAGCCATGACAGCTATGCTAGCATTAGATCTGCATCCAACATAAATGCATCTGGTTTTAGGCCATTAATTGAGGTATTGTGTCCCCACTACCAAATTATATCTGAATTCCGTTGTATAAGAACAGCAATGTCTCTCCTGCACCAGGAAGTAAAAAAAAACCTTACTGTTGGCCCAGAAAACTCCATCATGCTAAATATCCACTTAAGTACAGATATGTGGATAAGCAGTACTGGTCATGTAAAAGACTACATGACTGTGGCAGCTCACTGGGTGGGTGTATCACGTTTAGCAGCAGCACTAGCAGCAGTATCTAACACACAACAGCTAATTCATAGACAGGCTACTTTCTGTATTACCAGCTTCACTTAGAAGCATACTGGTATTAACCTGTTGGAAAAACTCAGGGATGTTATAGCAAATGGCTTACCATGCTAAGACTCTCCTCCATGAATTTTGTGATAATGCAATATTATACAAGCATTACAACTTGGTGAATTTGAATATGTACCATGTTTTGCATACAAAATAAAGTTGGTGTTTGAGGATATTTTTTAAAATGACAGGTGTGTGCAGGATATGCTGTCTGCGACCCTTAAAATTTCTTTGCATCTTTGCTATTGTGTGTAAAAGATTGCAGCTGCTGCTAGAATAGTTTACTTTGCCATTACACCAACTGAAGCAAGAGGTAGTCACCAGGTGGAAATCCACCCTTTATATGCAAAAAACCATCCAAACCTACACAACAAGTGATGACATAGGGAGAGGAGGGGGAATGTACATTTCTCATGCACAGTGGAGAATACACTCTGTTTTATACAAGATACTGAAACTATTTGAAATGATAGCGAATGAAGTGAGTTCAGACACTTCCATCCTGAGTCAGGTGATTCCATTTGTTAAACTACTAGAAAAGCAGCTAGAGAAACTGAAAAAGGAGATGAAAAAAAGCAATTCTCTTAAGTATGTTGTACTTGTAGATCAAGTTCTTTATTCCATTCACCAGGACTAAAGTGTTTTCAATATCTTGCAATTGGATTACTACATGTTGGCAACCTTGCTTGATTCTTGGTTTAAGTACTATGTAAAGTCTTTCTTTCCAACTGACAGATCCTAAGAGATGCAAAGAGCTACTTCTGAGCAACTTGCTAGCTAAAGTAGCACATGACACAATGACATCTCCTGCTACAGTTTCTCCTGCCAATGCTGCTGTCAGAAAAAAACTGACCTTTCCGAAGAAACCCACTGGTGATGAAGATGAGGTAACTAATTGCACCTGAGTAAAACTCCATTAAAACAGCTGGTCAGGCTTAAAAGAGTTGCCAAAAATTAGTGACACCTCTACCTTAAAACTGATACAATAAGCATCAATGGTAGAGGATTATTTTAATGATAATGTACAAATTAGTATATCACATAGCTCTTTTGAGTACTGGCAGGAAAAAAAGGGAATTTTTGAGACCCTTCCAAACTTTAGTGTATTTAAGCTGCCCACCCTCCAGTGTGTACTTCAAAAGAGTGTTTAGCAATGCCGGGACCTTGTGACTGATTGGCACAGTAGGCTACTTCCCCAAAATGTGGAAAAACCTATGTTCATGAAAATGAACTACAAATTATTTGCAAATGACTTTTGCCGCCAAATGCAACAAAGTACAGAGACTTCTGTCACGTTGGATTCCAGTAGGGATGAGCTATTATTGTGTGATTATGATGTTATTACTGATGAGTGTGAGAAGGATAAGAATGAATAGGTCTAACAGTCTCTGTTATTTGATTGTTCATTTAGCCTTGCACTTTTTTTGCCTGCATTTGAACTTTTGTCATACTGTCTTGCATCTTCTTGACACTGTGGACTGGGTTGACCTTTAATAACCTATTATTAAAATAAATAATATAAAACAGCTACAAAAATAAATATATTGGTTAAAGACATGCCATAGCTAATACATAGGGGTCTATTTATCAAATAATAGTTGCAGGATATTCCCTGAAAACAGCTGTTTTTCGGGGATATCCACAAATATTAAGTATCCCCTGAATGCACCATGGAGGGACAGCAGCATATTTTTCCAATGTCTACTGTGGTCTTTCCATTTCTGACAGTAGCTGCAGCCCCCATAGGTTTCTATGGTGGAGTTGCAAAGCTGTCAGATTTACCAGGACTCAATAGTATAACACCATCTCTAGATGACATTACTCTATAGTAGCCTATCACATCTGCATTAAACATTAAACATACAGATTGTGATAAATATGTCCCTAAAAACCTTTACTAAACTACATATACTGTAAACAACTGCTGAAAAGGCCTATAGCCAGAGTATGTCCTCTGGGAGGATACTAAAGATACTTCTTGTATTATCTATGTTAAGGTGACAGAATTGTGAATGCACAGTTTGATCATTGGGCTCACTTTTCTGTGCCAACTGTATCAAAAGGTACTAGGTTTCAAGTGTGTAAATATTATTTTTATTTTCTACATTTCTGGGGTGTTTAAGTAATATTCTCAATTACAATGGGAATTAGTTTTATCTACTGTTCAATTTTTTAGAATTTTACAACTATGACATGCATTATCCACTCAGTTCCCTGGAAGGCCCTCCAGCTGTTAAAGATTCCCCTATTAAAAATATATGATGTTAATAGGTTCACACAGGATGTTATCAAACTTGTACTCACTGCTATTAGGAACCTATCATTCGGAGGAGCTATCAATTCTTAAAACCAAATGGGAGGCTGATTTGGGGGCCCTAAAAGAAGATTAGTGGAGGTTTGCTCTAGTATGTCCTAGGGTCTCAACTGCCTCTATTTGTTTTCAACAAATACAACTGTTTTTATTACATATGGTGTTCCTCACCCCGGTATGCTTATATAGATTTGGGGGCAGAGCAACCACCCAATGTCCGAAATATAGGTCTGCTGAATGTACTTCTCTGCATTTAGTATGAAAATGCCCTCAAGTAACAATGTTTTGGAATCATGTTATAGGGGTTGTTTCTTCTTCCGGAGTTCCATGGGTTATGTTTGCTGGGAATAATTGAAGCAGATGTGTCGGATAGAGATACTAAACAATATGTTTTGAATATGTGTAGCTTAGCTAAAGTATGTATAGCTCGTACTTGGTTGGCCCATGAAGGGCTAATATTTAAGCAGTGGCTTTCTCTTGTTAACACCACTTTTTCACATTAAAAATATACCTAGTTAGCCAGACATGCAGAATCTAAATTTAATAGATCTGGGTCAAATGGCTTGATTCTAAGTTCTATACACACTCTATTAAAATAGAAACATAGAAACAGAATTTGACGGCACATAAGAACCACTTGGCCCATCTAGTCTTGATTTTAAATGGTATAGAGCATGAATAATATAATTATGTGGAATATGGAAGACTT
Organism: Taudactylus pleione; assembly: GCA_031769625.1. NCBI lineage: Eukaryota > Metazoa > Chordata > Amphibia > Anura > Myobatrachidae > Taudactylus > Taudactylus pleione. The sequence continues at coordinate 16,901,355 of JAUIMM010000045.1, read as the reverse complement.
ATGTAGAAGTGGTTTACTAGTAATATATGTGATTACTGTCTTGAAATTGATGAGCTTGCTTTTTGGTTTTTCCTTTATTTTCTTTTTGTTTATTGTATGTGTATAGCATGCATTTATTTATGTAAAAATGTAATAAAAAATTATTAAACTACCATGTGTGTGTAGTTATTTTTTCAACTACAATTCTAGTCAGAATAAATAATTAAGAAAATAATTATTATTCTTTTAGCAGGTATAATGTTTGGAGCTTTTCATAAAATTGAAGATATTTAAGTCATGGGGATTTATGGGTTACTATGAGAAAAACAACCATTATATGTTTCTATCATCTTTGGTTGCCAAATTGCAAAGGTTATTAATAGTTTTGGGGGAAATAATTTAAATTATGATTATTTCTCTAAATGTAATATTTTATGCACTGTTTTCTCTCAAATATCAAGAGCATTTTTCATACTGAAATATAACAAATGCCATCACATTGACAGTATGCCTAATTGCATAGTTTGCATCTAGTTCTGCTACTAGGACAAAGTAGTCATTTTTTACTCAGCTTTCATTAAAGATGGTAGACTAAAAATATAACCAGCTGATTGAGTATTGCATTTGTAAAATGCATGTTATAAAAAATGCTTATACTATGCTCACAATGTTAAAACAAGCTGTGCTCTTGTGGATCAAAATCTAAACATGAAAAAATAGAAATATCATTACATTGATGCTTTTGTCCAGAAAAATTAATTCTGGGTGAAAAATCTTTGTTCTCCAGCAGATAGAAATATCTTAAAATGATGACATACAGTATTTGTATAGTAATCAAATGATAGCGCCAAAATGGCTATAATGGACCCGTGAGAAACACAAAAAGTGTAGAAAAAAAACAATGTATTTATTTTATTAACACAGGAATTATTCCAATAGAACAAATCAGTTTGCTAATCATAAAATTCCATATAAAATATATGTTGCATACAGAAATTCACATAACACATAGAAATGTATAGAGAATCATCAGCTAAAACAGCCAATGTAAAGTGATGGTTATTTGGATCAGCTTATTGATAAAATCTAACCTCCAAAGTCACAAAGTGACATGTGCATGAAACATTGTATCCTGGTGCTATGCAAACACAGTATCTATTCACGATGATTCCTAGAGTAATTGACCAGGATTCCAAAAGTCTAACTTACTCAGTGACTCAATATTATAAACAGCGTATATTATAGTTCCACCGAATCAGCTATTATTGTTGTAGTATTAGATGAGCAGCTGATGATATATGTCCACAGAATCAGATCCATCAATATTGTAGTCGCAATCTGATCTCCCTCCAACAAAATCAGTAGAAAGAAGGTGTCTAAATGATAGTAACAGTAATTGCGGCTACTTGAATGGTTTAAACCTAGATGGGAGCAGCCAACGTTTATGCTGCAATGTTATCCCACTCTCCAAATATCAATGAGAGGAGGGGGCAGCTTGTATTGCACCCCTGGGGCCCACCTTGGATGATCACAAAGGAAAGCCACTCTGCTGGCATTGTGTGCTCACCTGGTATGTCTGGAGTTAATTGCAGGCCAGGTCACACTGCTGTCATTGTGGTTCTGGAATCATATGGTGTTCCCCCTGGTCCGTTTGGCAGCATGTCAAATCCTGCTGTGGAGTGCAGCTCAGGACTAGCACCATTCAAGTAGCCGCAATTACTGTTACTATCATTTAGACACCTTCTTTCTACTGATTTTGTTGGAGGGAGATCAGATTGCGACTACAATATTGATGGATCTGATTCTGTGGACATATATCATCAGCTGCTCATCTAATACTACAACAATAATAGCTGATTCTGTGGAACTATAACATATGCTGTTTATATTATTGAGTCACTGAGTAGGTTTGACTTTTGGAATCCTGGTCAATTACTCTAGGAATCATCGTGAATAGATACTGTGTTTGCATAGTGCCAGGATACAATGTTTCATGCACTTTGTGACTTTGGAGGTTAGATTTTATCAATAAGCTGATCCAAATAACCATCACTTTACATTGGCTGTTTTAGCTGATGATTCTCTATACATTTCTATGTATTATGTGAATTTCTGCATGCAACATATATTTTATATGGAATTTTATGATTAGCAAACTGATTTGTTCTATTGGAATAATTCCTGTGTTATTAAAATAAATACACTGTTATTTGTTCTACACTTTTTGTGTCTCTCACGGGTTCATTACAGGCGTTTTGGCGCTATCATTTGTTTACTATATACTACCTCTAGGTTCTGGGTGTTGGTGGACCCCTGGGAGCGCTGCCAGCCTCTATTCAGCCCTTATTAGGAGAGCGACCTATAATTTCTATATACAGTATTTGTACTTGCTGAATCATAGAGAGTTGTTATTGTGAAAGGTGTAGCAACACTTTAAAAAACATAAAGATTTATTATATTGTATGGGATATTTATGGTTATATAATATACTGGTTAATGCACAAAATAATTATTACATCTTAGCTTGCTGGTAATATGCTGATTATTAGGGATGCAGTCAGGAAGCCGTCGGTCGAAATTCCGACTGCCGGCTTCCTGACTGTCAAATCCTGGCAGGGGTCTAATGATAGACATCGAAATCCCAATGCCTATCATTATCTCTACGCTGGGAGCCCGATACCCGGCATAACAAACAAAGGTAAGTCGGGCGTCAGGCTCGGACAGCTGCGGGGTGGGGGAGGTTTAGGTTAGGGGTTCCTGGGGGCAACTTAGGGTTAGGCATCCCCCAGGTGGGTCAGGGTTAGGCAAGGTGAAGGGGGGTGTTTAGGGTTAGGCACCCCCATGGGGGAGGTTAGGGTTAGGCACCCACCGGGAGACTTAGGTTTAGACTGCGGAGATGGGGGGGTTAGGTTTAGACACTTAGGGGGGGTTAGGATTAGGCACCCCTAAAGAAGGGTTAGGGTTAGGGGGGAGAAGGGTTAGTTTTACTTACCTTAATCCCCTGTTACTCCTGCTGGTCTTCTGGCATTGGGATCATTCATACCGATTCCGATTATTATGCTGATATTTTAACATTGTGAGTGTGGTAAAAAAAGATGGAACATATTAAGATTGGGAGGTGTGTGGTCTCACCAGTAAAGGCTACCACCATCAAGTGTAGAAACTCATGATTTGGGCATTTTTTACATGATCTGTCGTCACGATTCATCAAAATCGGCCAAATTGGATGAAAAGTCGGTATGTGTGTGGGCACCTTAAGGATTACAACCACTGACATAATTTAATGAACATGAAAAAGATCTTATAATATCTGCTTTTCCTCTTTAAGATGATTCTACTGTTAAAATTTTGCTTTGTATGAAAAAAATCTATTGTGCAGAACAATGGTTGTCAACGTCAACCCTCAAGTATCCCCTACAGGTTATGTTTTAAAGATTTCTGTCTGTGGAAGCAAGTGGGTTAATTATTGACCCAGCAAAATATATTAACTCACCTGAGCATGATTAAAGAAATCCACAAAGCAATGAGGATAATAATGACATATTCACAGTGTAGAGATGATTAACAATGCTGTTAGCCACCTTAAGCTAATTGGTGGCTTGTTTTGTGGGGCCCAAACAAACCAAGCACTTCAGCCACAAAAGTGACAGTCCTTGTTGCTAAACTGCTTGGTTTGTTAAACTGTGCATGTCTTTTTTAATATACAACATAAGGGGAAGAACTTATATTTGTTCTGTTACCCCTAGCACCCCTGCAGCTACTCACCACCAAAATAAACTTATCGGGCACATCCTCTCTGCTGACACCTGTCAGCTTGCTGCTGATTGGAAACAACCATCCCCATGACCAATCATGCCATTATTAACAGGGTCCTTAAAATCTTCTCTACATTTTTCCACAAGGTTGGGGGTTCCTGGTTGTCCTTCTTTCATGCTAGTTGCCCATTTACTTATTTCCTTCTACCTCACTCTCTCTTTCTTCTTCCCACTCTCTTTCTGACAGTTCTAGCCACATTGCCTTCTCTCCCTTCCTATTCCCCTCTGTCTTACAGTATCTACTATCCACATACTCCCAAAATAGGTCTCACAGTATGATATGTGATTGTCCATTTACCCTTCATCTTTTTTTGCTGGCATTTCAACTTTTGACATACTGTCTTGCATCTTCTTGACACTGTATACTGTGTTGACCTTTAATAAATTTACTATTAAAATAAATAATATAAAACAGCTACAAAAATAAATGTATTGGTTAAAGACATGCTGCAGATCAGGCATGTCAAACTCAGAATTCCAACTGGGCCAAATATTCAAGGTCTAAGAGTGTGTGGGCCGCAAGAAAAAAAAAGTATTATATGCAATTTTGAAAGGTTTATTATTAATAAACTGAATACAGTGCCCCCTGTAGTAGTACCCCTTATGCAATGCCCCCTGTATTAGAGCCCCTTATACAATGCCCCCTTAAGTTTTGCCCATTATGCAATGTAGCCTATTATGCTATGCCCCCTGTATTTGTACCCCTTATGCAATGCACTATAGTTGTGCCCATTATGCAATGACCCTTATATAAAAGCCCCTTATGCAATGCCCCCTGTATTAGAGACCATTATGCAGTGCCTTCAGTAGTGCCCATTATGCAGTGCCCAAGTATTGCCCATTATGCAGTGTCCCCCATAATGCCCCTTGCGGTGCCCCTAATGTAGTGCCCATTATGCAGTGCCCCTAGTCGTGCCCCTTATGTAGTCCCACCAGTAGTGCCCATTATGCAGAGCCCATTATGTAGTGCCCCCAGTAGTTCCCATTATGCAGTGCCTGAGTAGTGCCCATTATGCAGTGCCTTCAGTAGTGACCATTATGCAGTGCCTGAGTAGTGCCCATTATACAGTGCCTCCAGTAATGCCCATTATACAGTGCCCCCAGTAGTGCCCCTTATGCAGTGTCCCCCGTAATGCCCCTAGTAGTCCCCCTTATGTAGTGCCCATTATGCAGTGCCCCTTATGTAGTACCCCCAATAGTGCCCATTATGCAGAGCCCCTTATGTAGTGCCCCCAGTATTTCCCATTATGCAGTGCCCCCAGTAGTGCCACTTATGTTGTGCCCCAATAATGCCCCTAGTAGTGCCCCTTATGCTGTACCTCCTCCCAGTGTAGAACAGGCCCCACTGCAGTACTTACCTCTTTTACATACACTCTTCACTCTGGCCGCTGGGCACCACTCCAGCTGACTGGATCTAACTAGATCCAGCATGTGCAGGCTCCTCTCATCGCTGGTGACGTCATGACATCTCCTGCGCACCCACGAACTGCATCACTAGGAACGCTGGCCTCTGAAGCGATCAGAGGCTTCTTTAAGGTGCCCACACACATAGCGATATGTTACCATATCTGGCCGATTCCGATGCATTGGAACGACAGATCGTGTAAAATATGCCAAAATCGTGAGGAAATTGTGAGTCCCTGATCACGATGCGATGCGTGTCCCCACTGGTTGCACATAGCATTGTCAGATCTGCCAATCTAGGATACAATACACAGTGAAAAGTCTGACTGCAGGAGAGATTGTATGAAGATTGGACACCAAATTGTGTGCATATCGTGTGGAGATCGTGTGCTGAGCTGCCGGGGAGAGTTTCAAGGGAAATTGTACATAAATCATACACATCGACTGATCGTGTGCACATCGGTATGTGTGTGGGTACCTTTAGTCTCTGTTAGCTTCAGAGACCAGTGTTCCCAGTTTTAAATAAATTAAACACTGCCCGATTGGAGCTAAGCCCTGATTGCAGCAGGGGTTTGGGCCGCATGATATTTGTATTTGGACCCACACAGTCGGGCCGCATAAAATGTTTATTTGGGCTGCATGTTTGAAATGCCAGCTGTAGATAATACATAGGGATTTATTTATCAAATAATAATAATAATAATAATAATAATAATATTCCCTGAAAACAGCTGTATTTGGGGGATATCCACAAATATTAAGTATCACCTGAATGCACCATGGAGTGACCGCAGCAGATTTTTCGCATATCTACTGTGGTCCCTCCATTTCCAACAGTAGCTGCAGCCCCCATATGTTTCTATGGTGGAGTTGCAAAGCTGTCACATTTACCAGGCCTTGATAGTATAACACCAGCTCCAGATGACATTACCCTACAATAGCCTATCACATCTGCATTAAACATGCAGATTGTGATAAATATGCCCCCCAAAAACCTTTATTAAGCTACATATATTGTAACCAACCAAAAGTCCAATAGCCATAGTATGTGCTCTGGGAGGAATGTGGCAGTCACAAAGAAACTGAAGATACTTCTTGTATTATCTATGTTAAAGTGATATAATTGTGAATGCACAGTTTGATCAATGGGCTCACTTTTCTCTGCCAACTGTACCAAACGGCAGTGGCGTCACAAGGGGGGTGCGGGCCGCACCTGGTTTGTCACCCGCCAAGGTGTGACACCAAGGTGCAGACAGACACTCCCCATAGTAACAGGAGCCGGGTGTTGCACTGTAGTATTAAGTGCAGCACCCAGCTCATGACACTGTGAGGGAGCACTGCAACACAAGCAGTCAGCTCACCCCCCCCCCAGTAATATTAAGAACAAGACCATAACTGGAGGATTGGGCCGCGAGGCCACGCCCCTGTCCCATGGGGCCATGCCCCCTTTTTTGGGCACGCAGCTGCGCCGCGCACCGGGTGACACCACGGGGATGGACACCACTGCCAAACGGTACTGGGTTTCAAGTGTGTAAATAATTTCTTCTTTTCTACATTTCTGTGGTGTTTAAGTCATTTTCTCAAATACAACGGGAATTAGTTTTGTCTACTGTTAAAATTTTTAGATATTTACAACTAAGATTCCCCCATTAATAAATATATGATGTAAATAGGCTCACATAGAATGGTATCTAACTTGTATTCACTACTATAAGGAACCTATTATGGAAATGGATGCTGATTTGGAGGCCCTACGAGAAGATGATGAGTGGAGATTTGCCCTAGAATGTCCTAAGGTCACAACTGCCACTGTTCATTTTCAACAATTACAACTGTTTTTATTACATAGGGTGTACCTCACCAAGGTACGCTTCTATAGATTTGGGGGCAGGGCAACCTTCCAATGTCCGAAATGTAAGTATGCTGAATGTACTTTTCTGCATTTAGTATGGGAATGCACTCAAGTATCAATATTTTGGAATCATGTTATAGGGGTTGTTTCTTCTCCCAGAGTTCCACAGGTCATGTTTAAAGTGACAGTATGTTTACTGGGAATAAATGAAGCAGATGTGTTGGAAAGAGATACTAAACAATATGTTTTGAATATGTGTAGTTTAGCTAAAGTATGTATAGCTCGTCCTTGGATGGCCCTTGCAGGGCCAATGTTTAATCAGTGGCTTTCTCAGGTTAACACCACTGTTTCACATGAAAAATATACCTATTTATCCTGACATGCAGAAGCTAAATTTAATAGATCGGAGTCAAATGGCTTGATGCTAAGTTCTATACACACTCTATGGAAATAGAATCCATAGCTACGATTACTCCCTAACTTATATTAAATGGTACAGAGCATGATAAATATAATTATATGGAATATGGAAGACTTATGTAGAGGTGGTTTAATAGTAATAAATTCTTACTGTCTTGAAATTGATGAGCTTATTTTTTTATTTTTCCTTTTTTTTTTATTTTTCTTTATTGTATGTGTATAGAAAGCATTTATTTTATGTAAAAATGTTTTAAAAAAATATTAAACAAAAAAAAATCTTCTTTTCAAGATGACTTTTCAATATCTGCTGTAATTTAAAATTGTTACCATGTGTGTGTGGTTATTTTTTCGACTGCAATTTCAGTCAGAATAAATAGTTAAGAATATTTCTAAATAATTATTATTCAGTTAGCAAGTGTAAATGTTTGGAGTTTTTCATAAAATTTAAGATATTTAAGTCATGGGGATTTATGGGTGACTATGAGAAAAACAACCATTATATGTTTTTATCATCTTTGGTTGTCACATTGCAAAGGTTATTCATAGTTTTGGGGGAAAAATATTAAATTATGATTATTTCTCTAAATGTAATATTTTAAGCACTGTTTTCTCTCCAATATCAAGAGCATTTTTCATACTGAAATATAACAAATTCCATCCCATTGACACTGACAGTATGTTTAATTGCATAGTTTGCATCTAGTTCTGCTACCAGGACAAAGAAGTCATTTTTTACTCAGCTTTTCATTAAAGATGGAAGACTGAAAATATAACCAGCTGATTGATTATTGCATTTGTAAAATGCATGTGAAAAAATGCTTATACTATGCTATGAAACAAGCTGTGTTCTTATGGCTCAAAATGTAAACATGAAAGAATAGAAATATCATTACATGGATGGTTTTGTCCAGAAAAACGCTTTCTGGGTGAAAAATCTTTTTTCTCCAGCAGATAGAAAAAGCTTAAAATGTTGACATACAGTATTTGTACTTGCTGAATCATAGAGAGTTGTTTTTGTGAAAGGTGTAGCAGCACTTTAAAAAACATAAAGATTTATTGTATTGTATGGGATATTTATGTTTTTATAATATACTGATTAACGCACAAAATAATTATTACATCTTAGCTTGCTGGTAATATGCTGATTACTATGCTGATATTTTAACATTGTAGGTGTGGTAAATAAAGTTGGAACATATTAAATATGGGAAGTGTGTGGTTTCAACACTAAAAGCTACCATCTTTCCCAAATATTCTCAGCATAGAAGGTTCGTTTTCTAAGGATTACAACCACTGATATAATTTAATGAACATGAAAAAGGTCTTATAACATGTGGTTTCTCTATTAAAAAATATAGTAGACCTAAGCACACCAGTGCCTCTACATTGTGACTTCCACAACCTATTGCACCCTTGTTACTGTCTTCTCTGAGATGACCTCTCTTGAAATTCTACTGTTAAAATGTAACTTTTTATGAAAAAAATCTATTGTGCAGAGCAATGGTTGTCAACATCAACCCTCAGGTATCCTCTACAGGTTATGTTTTAAAGATTTCAGTCTGTGAAAGCAAGTGGGATAATTACTGACCCAGAAAAATAGGTTAACCCACCTGTGCATGATTAAAGAATTCCACAAAGCAAGCATTGTTGCTGGTACTTGAGGACTTGACTTGAGAGCTACTGGCAGAGAGTAAAAAGCAGTTTGTCAAAGCAAACATACAGAGGACCAGGGCCGGCGCTATCATTAGGTAGTTTTAGGCAGCTGCATAGGGCACTGGGACCCCTATGTGGGCTTCCTCGGAAGCCACCAAACACTAACATTATAACAATAAGGGTGTCTCTGTATTTATTGGATTTATTCTAATGACCAGTGGCTGACTTATATGGCATTGGGTTTCTTGTGATCTCAACCGTAGTCTTTTGACTGGAAGGGGAAGTCAGTATAGAAATTGCAAAACCTCTTATGATCTTCATTAAATTACACATGATTGCACTTAGGGATAGCAATAGCAGGAAGGCCCGAAACCTTGGAGTATGGAATAAAAGTTATGACCTGTTTTGCATATAAAGGAGTCATCAGAGTGCCACATATATCTGCTACCCTTATGTAAGGGACCTGTCCCTAAGGAGGGCACCGACAAAAGTACATGCTGGAGCCGTGGACTTGGTAGTTGAATGTATATATATATATATATATATATACACTGTATATTTGAGAAATGGGCACTCCAAAAGCATAAGTAACAGCAGAGGGTGACTGGATAGAAAAGTATTTAGACATAGGAAAAATGGCACTCCAAAGTAAAGTCCCAACACCAGGGTCAGAACTATGGGAGACAATGGAGGCACCTGCTGCCAGGCTCCAGCACTGAAGGGGCACCTCCTCCATTGCCCTCAATATAGTCACCCCACATAGGGCTGTAACTATGTACTCGGAGTGTATCGTCATGGCCACACAATACATGGCACCTTTTCCTGGCACCTGAGAAGCCACTATATCCTAGTGGAGAGCTCCGTGTCAGACCACTAGCTGCCGTCTCCATCTATCTATAGCCTGTCCCTACTCATTGGTGTTGCTGCTCCTCAGCAGCTTCTTTTCTCAATGAAACACGTCCAGCACCCCCCCCCCACCCACAACTCTCTGTCTCACTCCTCCATGGCATACCTATATTCTGTGTGCAACTGCGGGTGTATCTGCTTGCGAAATGCTACATTACGGTGTCAGTGGCTGTGACAGCGGGGCACCAAATAATAACTTGCCTCCAGGCATCTGGGATGAACTCATGGCCAACACCAAAGTGTTTATTAGGATATAAGTCCAAACAAGTACAGCAACGTTTCGGGCAGACAAGTGCTCTTTCTCAAGCTATATATATAATGATGTGAGTTTTTTTTTTTTAAATATGACATATACAGTAGATTATACAGTACCAGATGTTGTTTATTAACTTTTTCACATTTCTACCAAATTTGAACTGAAAGCCCAAGTTCGGGTTTAAAATCAACTATATGTGTGTGAACCAACAAAAGTCATTTCAAGCATGCACATATTCATTTTTGTGGGTAATAAATGTAATAATATTTATAAAGATAAGTGTGTAGGCAGTAGGGTGAAGCTTTGGCTAGGGTACCTAGAAACCTTGTACTGGCCCTGCAGCGAGCAGTTTCCATATCTGTTAACATGTCATTTTTAAAGTATGCAGTTTAGATATAATAGTGGACTATATGACAATATATGCTTTCGTCATCTAAAGTCTTAAAACTTGAAATACTCAATTTACAGTATACTGGGGGAACTACTTCTTTACCTCAAATGTTCACTCTCCTGAATCAATAACTTCTAATTACAGCTACAAGTGAAATTTACAGTAAGAAAGGTTTCTAATCTATTAATTAAATGTATTGACAAATGAGAGTGAACTGTTTCTGAAAATGTCTGTTCAAAGTAGGGATGAGCTGTTTAAAATCATAGAATTCCAACAGAACCAAATTTTGGTGTACCGAGCTGAGCAGTGGAATGATTCGGTTCCTCCCACCAAATTCGGCCCTCAAAATGAGGTAAAACATTTCCCTGGAAATGTCAGATGTCGCTTGTTTTGGATAGCATATAGGTCCTTCCCTTGTGATTGCAGGCCCAATTTTTAATAGGAGAGTGCATGGAGAAGGTTGTTGGCTGTAGCTGTGCATAAATAGTCACAATTGGAGAGAGTTGATGGTTGGAGTGGGTGGAAAGAGTGGAAAAGAAGGCATGTTTAATATGTGTGTCTGTGCGGGTCAGACAATAGCAGGCAATCTGAAAAATAGTCTTTTTTGCTAAATCTTGTGACATGGTGGATAAAAAAGAAGTCTTTTGAACTGTACATGCCAAGTGATGATAAAGGGACAGGCACTATAGCTGTCAATCTGCATAGGAACCTTTATGTATTTGAGAGTCTGAGCTGCACTTACTGTGTAGTGTGTACACATTTGAAGGGAATATACTTTAGGCATTAGGGGCAGAGACAGTACTGCTTTATAAGATACAGTATATTTCAAGGGAAGATTGTGTGTGTTTGAGGGGCAGTGTGTACTTAATGGTTTTGTCCCCGTCAGCTGAACCCCAAAATAACTAAAGTTGAAAGAAGACATTTTGTTCTATTATAAGAAAAATTCCAAGTCTCTTAATTAAACTTTGAAATATACTGTATACAGTATATCAAGGGAATATTGTGTGTGTGTGTTTGCAGGGCAGTGTATATTATCGGGTGTTTTGTCCCCTTCAGCTGTACCTCAAAATAATACAAGTGGAAAGAAGACATTTTGTTGTGTTTTAAATATAATTCTCAAGTCTTTTAATAAAACTTTGTGGTAAAGGTAATAGTCCCTCATTTCCCTATTTCACTGCACGTTCATTTAGTGTGGTGCCAGGTACAAGTTCAAGTACAATAGCTTTCCTCCTGTTCTGGTGTATATCAATCATGAATCACTCTATTAAAGAAAAGGAGCAACCCAGTACTAGTGCTGGCAGTCATACTACTTCAACATCTACTTTTAAAAAATTTTAAGAGGTAAGAAGAAGGTATAAGAAATGCCACTCCAGTATAAACAATGTTTGTTAATCTTTAAGAAAACATTACCTATGACTATGAAGAGAAAAATTACTGCTGAAAATTGTAAAATTGTCAACATGCCATACACCACATGCAGTGGCTCAGCATCAGACCATGGCCTTTATTTGTAGTCCTGTTACTGATTTTTTATGCACTAGAATACGTATTGTGAAAGCAATGGCCGAACACAGTCAAGCATCTTCTGTAACCTCACATGCACAACCTTCACGCTCTGTCTAGATGTGTCACCTATTATAGAAACAGCAAAAAGTATTCCTCCAGCAATAACATTTGAAATACTACATGGTGGTAGATAATTAAGATATCTCAGTTGCATATATTTTGCTTTATTCTTATTAACTTTATTAACACTTTATTCTTTCACTGGTGTGCTTCCCTGGAGTGGCTGGGATTAGCCAGCTTTTTGGGGTTCTGCACCCCAGACTTTGACCAAGTATTAGGGATCTCTAGTATCAGAGAAGCTGTGACATGGCCTGGAGCCATATTTTTGCAAATATATGCAACTGAGATATCTGAATTATCTCCCACCATGTAGTTTTTCAAATCTTATTGCTGATTTCATTCTGAGTGCTGGGGGAATACTTTTTGCTGTTTCTTGTATAGAAAAACCCCTCCCTTGCATGCACCTCAGTGATATTACTGAAGTGATTAAGCAGCTACCAACATATATTGGTGTCACCTATTATAACAGGTAAATCAGTGCACACAAAGAACACTAAGGGGTACATTTACTAAAGTGAGAGTTTTTCTGTATCTAAATATTTTTACACAAATCCTGCAACATTTGTGAAGGCATCTGTGGCATTTGTAGTGCCAAAGTAGAGGTAGGAAAGTTAGCCATCTAAGAACCTCTTCCCTGTTCCCTCATTTGCAGCAAGTTCATTCAAGTTGTTTTTCAAAATCTGGAAAATCATATACAAACATCTCCAACATCTTCATTGTCAATCTCCTCATTGGCAATCAGAGGTAGTTCTTCTGAATCCAATTTGCAAAGGCAAACTGACTTTCCTAATGCAATCCATGATTCCCAAGAAGAGTCCTTGCATGCTATTGCTGCTGCTGGGGGTTTAATCTTTATCACACAAGAGGCACAAGAAGGCTAGTAGTTTCAAACAACAATTGTCTGTGAAACAATCATTTGCAAGAGGAATCATGTATGACACCTGCCATCCTGTTATTGCACAGGGGATCACTAAAGCCATGACAGCTATGATAGCATTAGATTTGTGCTAATATATGCCATCAATACATCTAGTTTTAGCTGATTAGTTGAGGTTATGTGTCAATGCTACCAAATGCCATCTCAATTCTATTTATCTAGAACAGCAATTCCTCACTTATATTTGGATGTTAAACAAAAAGGTATTATTTGCATAGAAAATGCCATTGCACCAACTATACACTTAAATACAGATATGCTACTGGTCAAACTAAAGATTGCTCGACTGTGACAGCGCACACGGTGAGTGTATCACCTTTACCAGCAGTATCTAACAAGCAAATCCAGCTCAACCACAGACAGGCTAATCTTCACTAAGAAGCAAACTACTCTCAATCTGCTGTAAAAACTCAGGAATGTGATAACAAAATGGCTTACCCCACTAAGACTCTCATCTCAGGTCCATGCAGGAGATGTTGCCTGTGGCTGAGAAAGTTCAGCAGAAACATGTAGAATATTGCAGCAACTGCAGTAAAAGTTAAGTTTTCCATGCCATCAACTAAAGAAAGAGGTTGTAAACATGTGGAATTCCACCCTTTTTATATGCTTCAGCGACTGGAGGAACAACATGCCTTCAAGATGCACACACAAGCCATGAGATATGGAGAGGGGGACATGTTACATTACTACAGCAAACTGGGGAATACTCTCAGTTTTATGCAAGCTTCTGAAACAATTTAAAATTGTAACCTGTGAAGTGAGTTTAGACACTGCCAGAGTCAGGTCACACCCTTAGTTAAACTACTGGAAAAGCAGCTAGAGAAGCTGAAGGAGAAGATGAAACTAAGTGGTTCTGCTAAGAATGTTGATCTTGTAGAACAATTTCTTTATTTGCATAACCAGGATTTGCACCATCATGCCATTGGATCATTATATTTTGGCAACTATGCTTGATTCTAGATTTAAGTCTTATTTAATGTATTTCTTCTCAATTTAACACAGATATTAAGAGATTCAAAGAGCTCCTTGTGAGCATGTTGTCAGCATAAGTGGCACATGACATGTTTCCTGCCTCAGTTTATCCTGCAAATGCTACTGTCAGGAGAACACTGACCATTTTCCAGAGACCCACTGAAGATGATGTGTCAACTCAGTGCATTAGAGTGAAACATCATGACATCTTTTTAGGCCTAAAAGAAATGCCCACATATTTTGACACCTCTACCATGACTATATCTGATACAGTAAGCATCAAAAGAATGTTGGAGAATTAAGACCTATTGATTGAATATTCAACCTAAATCAGGGATTGATATATTGATACCATGGTCATTTACTCACATTGATATATGTCTGGGACCGGATGTCTCAATACAGACATCAGAATCCCGACAAGGGATTTAAGATAGGCTTCGAAATACTGATGCCTATCTTAATCCCAATGCCAGAACAGCAAAGGACACCAGCTGGAATGAGGTAAGTCTGCGGCATCCTTAGCGTTAGCCACAGGGGGGATTAGGTTTAAGAAGCATAGGTTAGGGTTAGGTTTTGGGGGGAGGTTAGGGTTAGACACCTATAGGGTGGAGATTTAGGATTAAGCACTACTGGGGGGGTTCGAGTTTGGCACTAAGGGGGGAGAGTTATCTTTAGGAATGAAGGGGGGATTTAGGCACTAAGGGGGAGGGTTAGAGTGTGGGGTGGGGAGGGTTAGGGTTAGGCTACAAAACGGGAGGATTAGGGGGGAAAGGGGAAAGGGTAAGTATACTTACCTGACCCCTGTAGGGATACCAACCATCATGATGCCACTGTCAGTACTCTGACAGGAGGCATCCCAACAGCCGGCATATCATACCCATTCTGTCTGGGACACCTACTGCAGAGGTGATCTTTTCATACTAATTTTAATTTCAACAGTAGTGCTATATGTTTTCATACCAGTTTGTAGATTTATTGTGTGTATTTTAAATGTATTATTTATTGTGTTAATTTTATACATTAAAATCATTTTATGTATCTCATGTTTAGCACTCCTTGTTTGAAGTTTCATCTTCATGTACATATATAGGTATCTTTACTATGGTTGGACTTTATTGAGATGATTCCAGAATTTATCTGGCAACAATCACCTGTACTTGTCTTAGGCCTGTGATTTGTTGATTGGAGTAGTGCATTGGTAATATATTATATTTTCTACTAGACTTTTAAGCTATTACTTCTTGATTAATGAAATGATTCTATAGGGTCATATAGTTTATTAAACTGTCATCCTGTATGCCACTGCAGTGCCATTATGTTTCATAGATGTGCTATATTCTATTAAACTGTCATGCGTTTGTGCCTCTGTTCTAACACTTAGTCCAGCTAGCTGCAGCCTTTGGCCAATATTGGTAAAAACAGTATTGTGATGTGGCCTGTGGTGGGGGCCATCCTTGCACCATCACATGCCACATCTGGCATAGAGGCTCAGAGCTTTGGTGGCCTACCCTATGTATTCACTTAATTTTTAGGCTCAAGTGGAGCCTCTTTTGATGCAATAAGTATGGGCTGTTGGGTTCAAATTATCTGATCCTTTTGCCCCTTTTCTGGAAACTTGTAGATTAGTTGAAGTTTCCACTGCATGGTCTGCAGGGCTTGTCCAGTGCAATGCATATTCTGGGAGACTCCTCTCACGACTCCTCTTTTTTGGAGTCTGAGGAAGTAGAGGAGCCTAAGCATATAATTCCTCTCCAGGTGGTGGTTACAAACAGGCTGATCACCGGTGTGTGAAAGTTGCTAGGCAGGACAGATCCAGGAGGCATTTGCGGTACTATGATAGGTATTCTAAAAATTGCAGCAGTGCTGAGGTGGTGGCAGTCCTGGTGAGGCTGTCCATTGCCTGAACTACTTAGCACTGAGTTATTTGTGTCTTTTTGACTTCTGATCCAGCTTAGGTGGTTAGGTTTTCATGGCATACAGATATGCCCACTTGCATTTTTGCAGCTTGTGCAACAAATTCGCACCACGAGTCATGCACATGCGAATGGGTATGTGTGCTGCATTTGCACAAGTGATCCATAGGATTGCATGGTGCAAACACAGCATGTGGCATGGAGCATGCAGTCATGGCAAATCACTAATCTATTCCATGATAACTGTGAAAGTTAATTTATTTTCAATTTAGTAAATTGACAAAAAGGTAGCAATCCTTGTAACTTTCTACAGGGATGCAGCAAACTGTGAACAGAAGAAACCACAAGATAATCTTTAAATTTTGAGCTGAGACCCAGTTTGTAATTTGGGTAAAAGAGTGATAACACCCTTTTTTCAACAGAAAAAAGTTATATAACGTCTTAGTAAATATACCTGCATAAGTGCCTAAACACTGGTAAAATAATTATTGTATCCTTATAAATAGAGTGAGCTATTTTCATTTTATTTCAAGCGACACTCTCCTATGTGTTCAACTGTCCATACACATCACACACAATGCACTCTAGACATACAGTTGTGCACTGAATAACATGATATTCAACAAAAATTATACTGCAGTATACAGTATAATTTCCAACATAAGGCCAAATGTAATAGGTTGCAAATTTGTAAAATTGCTAATTTAGCGCTAAACTCGCATTTTTTACTCACTCGCAAATGTAATAGGCTGCGACTATAGTAGAACGTGCATTTTTCGGGCTTTACTATAACTGACAAAAAAGCATCTCACATACAGATGTTTTCCCATTCTCTAGATAGAACTCAGACAATGTAATAGAGTGCGAGTGCTTCACTCGCACATATTACTGCCTGATAAATCACTGAATAGACCAGCTGTAGGATATCAAGTTTATCCTGAGCAGATCAGAGTAACATGAAAACATACACATATCCATGAGATATACTTTAAAAAAAAAAATTACGTGCACCCCCCTCCCAAGATGCATAACCAGCCCTGGGCTCTGTAAAACCTGTGCTGGTTTTTAAAATAAAAGGGACAAAATGTGTAGGGGGCCCCTGTAATTTAAGAACCAGCACAGGGATTTTCTGATCCTGTCCTGGTTGTGGAAATACAGGAGACAAAATGAGTAGGGTTCCATAACCAACACCAAACTTTTTCTAGCTAGTCAGCCAATGCCAGGGATCCCTGGGGAGGTGGCGGCCCCCCCAATAAAAGGGTCCCCCCTCCAGGGCACCCCAGACCTGGTCTGGTAGCCCGGGGCTATCCCCGGCACCCCTGGCATGTGGGTGCCAGGTTGATAGTGTAAATGTGTGGTGTAAAAAATAGCAGTGAATATATTGTCTTTTTGCAATAGAACTACAGGTACCAGCAACCCTCCCCCGCATCCTGGAACTTGGAGAACCACAAGTACCAGCATGCAGGGCATTACAGGCCCGCTGGTACCTGTAGTTCTACTGCAAAAGAAATATTAAAATAAACACTGTACACACAACCGTGACAGTACAATTTTATTTAAACATACATGCACACTCACATTCATACTCACACTCACTATCACACATGCTCACCTATGTATCCCTGTGGCCAATCACATCCACTTCTCCATGTAGCATCCATGGGTACCTGAAAAAAAAACTATACACACCTCTTCCTATGCATTGATCATGTCCTCTTCATTCCATGTAGTCATCCAGAGGGTTAAAAAAAAACCTGCACAGTCTCAATGCCAGTACGGACAGGAGGAAGGGTATGTTTACACATACCCTTCCTCTGCTTGAATGACTGGGTCCCATGTGTGCCCAGTCATTGCAGGAACCGCCAGCCAATCAGCAGGTGCCTCCATAGGAGCTGTCAGCTGATTGGCTGTGCACGGTCAGCCTGTCTCCTGCATAGACTTCAGTGGTGTGAAATCTCTATTGAAGTCTATAGTGGGAACTCAAAAGTTTGCAAGCTATTACATTTGCGAGTCCCGGCACCAGCTTGCACTTTAAAAAAATGCAAGAAATTATGAGTTTGTTTTTACCTGTACACCCTATTACATTTGGCCCATAATATCCAATAAAGATACAGTAATAATGCATTTTAAATAGAGATAAGCGATTCAGACTTTAAGAAATCCGACAGAACCAAACTTATGAGTACCAAGTAGTACCAAGTCAATATCATCAGTATCTACTTTTTAAAAGGAACTGGCTTCCAAATCTGCACCATTTAATTTCTGTGTCATTTGTACAAAAGGATGTGACTTCTATTTATTTCAGTTGTAGTCTATTAGTGTCGTACAGTATCTGATATTAAAATTCTGTGTATTTGTGCCACTGCTCTATTCCTAAGGTTAGACATCCAGCTCCCTGCAGCCTTTGGACAATATTGATGAAAACTGAAAATATTGAAGTTTTGAAGTTTTCATTTATAAAATTTACTGGAAATGAGCACTAATGATATTAACAGTAATGTAGGAACTAAAAAAATACAAATGATGTGATTTTATGATTTTGAAAATTTTTATTGAAAACAAATACTAATACAAAGCCAAAACACTCTGCACACATCTTTCATTTTACATGTTAACTTATATCCAAGCCAGCAGAAGCTCTGTGTGTGGGTGACCTAGGCATAGCACACACATGGAGGAGCAGCTTCATAAGAAACAAGCTGCCAACATCTACACTTCAATATCAGCGGCTGGCAGTGGTGTTGCTATGGGGGTGCGGGCCACACCGGTGTCACCCTCGGAGGGGGTGACAGAAAAATGCCAGTTCCTCCGCAGTGATAGGAGCCAGGTGCTGCAGTGTGACATGCCGACAGTGCAGGCACTAGCCTCTGGGGGTAGCCCAACATCACCAGGAATGCTGGGCATGCCCCTGGAGGGATTTCCTATGAGGCCACT
This sequence comes from Taudactylus pleione, assembly GCA_031769625.1. NCBI lineage: Eukaryota > Metazoa > Chordata > Amphibia > Anura > Myobatrachidae > Taudactylus > Taudactylus pleione. Next base: position 16,882,294 of record JAUIMM010000045.1, on the reverse strand, counting down.
TTATGCTAGACCATGCACCTTTTCAGGCATGCACGGCAGTGCCAAGCGAGGTGGGTACGTAATGTGCAACGGGTATCACCACACCCGGTAAAGCCTCTGGTGGCTGGTGCTCAATGTGGGATCACCCCATATAAATAAAAACAATACATGAGTGTTATCAGAAGAACACAAAAAATTGTATTCAGAAAGGTGGCCCTACATATTTAGCTGTGACTATAAAACATAGGCTCTTAAGTAAAGACAAAAACATCCACATGCTTACAAAAAATATAGATCACATAAATCAGAGACTGTTGGAAAGCATTGGTTGGAAAACCTGCCTTAAGTATATCTATATAATATGACACTACAAAGGGTTTGCATCACCTTACAAAGAAAATAAACAGAAACAGTATGATCAAGACAAGAAAAATTAGACTTACAGTATAGAACATTGCAGTACATAGGTTTGATGCCATTGACATTGGGGAGTAGACAATGGTATAAGTGAGGGAAGGAAAAGCACATGAGAGAAGAGGGCCCTGCTTGTTAGAGCTTACAGTCATAATGAAAAACTAGAAATATTGGGTGCTTTTTATCTAAAAAATATATATGTAAAATGCACCTAAAAATATGCATTTTATGTGGCTTAGAGAGCTAGAATTTTAAAATTCATCCAACTGAATATTGTTTTTTTTTTCAACCTAACCATATAGATAATTATATTTTTCTGCAGGAATTACAATAAATAAAATTTGCTTTCTGTAGTTGTAATGAAAATATGAGGTTAAACTGAAGTTAATGCTGGACACCTAAGGATCAAATGTTTTAGCGATTTAGCCACTGGATTTAAAGTATATTTTTTAAAGGCAAAACCAAGTTTTATCCTTAAAAATGCTGCTATAAATCTTGTAGCTAGATCACCAAAACATTGGCACTTTCATCAAATTTAAGATTGTGTGATCTTTTTGGTACATAATTTATTCTGATGCTAATTAGCATACCTCTTACTTATCATAATTTTAAAAATTGTGGAAGCTATAATATAGGATGAAATATTTGTCGGCAGCTCAATTTAAAAAAATTAATTATTACTATTGTTGTACTTTTATTTATCTAAGGTTTTGGGTAAAAAGTTAAAACACTAACACTTTAACCTCAAAAACTCAAGCACTGCACCCACTTCATGCTGCTTTCCTCAAATCCACCCTCTTGCAACTGCACTTGGCAATTCTACACATTGCAGCATAATTCTTCTTCTTTTTCTTTTTCTTCTTTTTCTTTTTCTTTTTCTTCTTCTTTTTCTTTTTTTCTTCTTTCCATACTACCTCAACATGGTCCCATCCTTCTATTCATCCAACTCTCCCCAGCCCACCTTCTTCCCAATACCACTTGCCCAATATCCTTTCCCATCTCAAACAACTTTGTTTATCTTTGCCTCCTCACCATCAAAACCTATATATTATCCAGGACCCCAGCCCCACCTCAGTAACCATTGTAATCCTAACCCACTTCTTGCTTTTTCCTCCTTATCTACTCCTTCTGTGTCACGCCTGTCTTTCTGCCCCTCCCCTTTCAAAATATAAGCTCTAATGTGCTTCTACTTACACTGTCTTCTACTCCTTACTCCCCACAAGGGCACATAACACATAACTGCTAACTCCCTGCTGCTTGTTGTGAGTGTTTTAATCGCTATTGCAGCAATGTATATAAACCATGTTTTTGTCCTGCACTGTAATGTACTGTAAGTTACTTGTTTCTTGTTCACTTATTAGTTTATGTGCTCTGTAAGGTGCTGCAGAACATATGTAGTGCACCTAAGATGACTGCCTCACCTGATAACTTTGTGGGTAGGATGAATAATCCTTGGAACGGATGACAAAAAATGGATGCCTCACCCATAGTATGTATTGTGTACGTGCTTTCTGTATTTTATATAGATATAAACTTCTGTATTATTTTCATGGTTTCTGTAAAGCTAATTGAATCCATTGGTGAAAAGAGCTATAAAAATACAGTTATTAAATATAATGCTAAGTAACAATGTCTAGTCCTTATGGCATTTTCATATTTAGTTTTATAGCCTGCAGTATAATGTTTTTGTTGAAAATTATTTATAATATTAACAATTGCCATGAAAAAGTTGTAACACATATTTCATCTTACCAGAATAAGAAAAATGAAAAACATAAAATAATCAATATGTCACCAACTTTTCAATGTCTTTAAGAAAAGATTACCTCAGACCAGTGGTTTCCAAACCCTGTCCTCAAAGCACCCTAACAGTTCAAGTTTTAAGAATATACATGTTTAAGCACAAAATACTTAATTAATACCTCATTAATTTTGATTTAGCTACCTGTGCTCAAACATGGATATCTATAAACCTAGACTGTTAGTGTACCTTGAGTACCGAGTTTGGGAACCACTACCCCAGACCATTCCCTACCTCTTAGTGCTTACTCACATATATGCAGAGAACATGTATTCTTTGTCTGCAGTGTATAAGAGCAGACATATTGATAACAATATTAGAGGCATATAAAAGCCTATTCCTAGGATGGCACTAACAATAGCACCATACATACTGTAGCACGTTATACAATAACTCTCCCAAAACTGCTCTTACAGGATAATATAACTTAAAGAAAGAACATTTGGCCAGTGTCCATAAATATATTTTCTCAATTTCCACTTTTAATTATTCATCTCAAAAATAACCAGGTGTCTTCATGTTGGGAAATATTAAGCAAGGACAAATGGGTAAAATTTAAAATTCACCATTATATAAACTTAATTTTCTCCAATTTAACTGTTATCACTGGTTATATAAAGAGAAAAATGCAGAGAAAGAGAGAGAGAGAGACAGAGAGAGAGATGGTTGTGTTTTTTTCCTTGCTGTCTGTTTCTATATTAATTTTTTCAAAAGAAGAGTTATGGGCTACAGCAGCTTCATAAATTGTCTCTTACTGAAGTCGGGAACACATGATATGTTAGCAACAAATAACTTTTCTGTAAAAACTTTTCAATACATAAATATTTTAATACTGATCAGAAATTCTTATTTTGAACGAGCTTTTATTTTCTAATGCTCCATGGAGTTTTTTGAATCACTCCTAAACCAGGTGTACAGTACCTTAAAAAATAAATGTAATAATTATCTTTGTTAAAAAAAAATATGTAAACTTCATGCTTTACCAAGTATGAATTTCCAATGACTTATTATTAGTAGTTTTCCTTGTTGTCTAAGATAGTGGGTCTTACCTGCTGCCATCTAGTAATCTTTATTTCACATTATACTAGCAACTTCTAGTACTACAAAGCACAATTGTTACATCATATCATCATACAATACATGACATAAACTAAATGTGATTCTTCAATTAAATATACGGTATGTACTCTCCCTATTCAACCTATATCCACATTCTTGTTTCATATATTTTAAGAAACATTACCAGAATATGCACATATCTGCAAACATGTTAAGTTATGCATTTATTAACTCCCTTACTGACTAGTGGAATTCCCCTTACTTGTCTTAAAATATACCCAAACTCGTTCACTCTAGAGAGTTAAACACTCTTACTCAAGTTCAACATTTTGTGTTACTGGATCAAAAATCCTAACAAACTCTTTTTAACTCATATTCTGTAGTTTAACTGATATAAGATTATAAACTTTTAAGCAGTCTCTGTGCTTGTCAGCAAAATTACCTCTATTCGAAAGAGATGACAGTACCAGTGAGTGAGTCACACACAACTCAGCAGTGCCATCCCCTCATCTGTATTTCTACACCCGTGGAGGAGTTAAGGATGAAGCAGTGCAATGAGTTATGCATGTACTATATAAAATATACCATTTGGTTCTATTTGGCATTATATGAATCAAAAGAATAACTCACAGGTTTATCCTTATTTATCAATTCCTACAGTATTGGCTTATAGACTGTAAACTTGCGAGCAGGGTCCTATTACCTCTTTGTCTGTCTCTCATTACTCTGTTTTGTTACTGTTTTGTGCCCAATTGTAAATCACAACAGAATGTGCTGGTACTCTATAAATCAATGTTACTAAAATATAGAACTAAATAATAGGAAAGTGATGTGACAAACTTGAAAGAATAGATGGGGGATATGCCAATAAGGGGGGAGGTTTGGAGCTACTGTACATGATATGGTGGTGTTGATGCCATAAAAATAGTGCTAGAGTACCTCTCTCTAGATTGCCCTGGGTACACACCCCAATAAAATGTGCTGCACACATTAATGATCGAGATTCACAGATTTGGATATTGGTTTGCTGGAGTCCCAGAGCTTTATAAAAGGCTTTGTAACCCTTTCCAGACTGTTCTATTTCAATAACATTCTTTCTAATCTCTTACATACTGTGCTGCTTGTTGAGGCCGTTTACCCAACTTCACATTGCTGGAAAGGTTCTATTTATGGTATGTTTAAATTCAACAGGGCTGGAAGTAATCAAGCCTGATTGTGTCTAGTCTGATACTGCTTTTACACTATCTAACAAGGTTCCAAACCGGGTCAGGTTTGGACATACCCCCTCAGTCCACGGTGCTGAACCAGGTTATTCCTGGGTCAATGCCATTCACACTGCACATAGGAGCAGTGAAACTGGTCTGCAGGTGCTTGGAGATGACATCTTCACCAAGCGCCGGAAAATCCGGAACTCTCCATCCTGTAAACGGGACCTGGGTCGGAAAACCCAGGTTACCCATTTCCACTGCAGAGTTACATGGGTCAGTCCCATGTTAAACCCAGCTGTGATGTAAAAGGGGTATGATTGAACTCAGGGCTCAATTCAGACCCGCTCGCTAGATGCATTCGCACGCAGCCAGCATATGCAAATCCAGCAAGGCAGGCGATCGCACGGCAATGCATTAGCATGCCCTCTATGTCTTGGCGTGCGATCACTCTGTGTATGCAGACGCCCACCAGCCTGTCGTAAGATGCCCACTTGCGCACATCATCTCTAAGAAGTGTTTGTAACCATCAGTAACATCAAGTACCATCGGATGCATACGCAGCACTTGTGGCTGACCATACTCTACCGCAAGCACTGCGAGCACTTCAGTGTAAAGATCAGCCAAGTGACGTGTACTATAATTCTGCGTCTTAATTATGCATGCCTCTGAAATGTCGTTAAGATGCTCGGGCATGCCTGCGTTGCCACCACCACTCCCCCGTTCTCATCGACCAACCCCTGTCACCACCCACAAATGGCTTCTCCTGTCACTCATTCAGCCGGTCTGTCTCTGTGCAGCGAGCTAATGATTCCCAATCACTTGGACAGGTTTGCGCACTGCGATGCATGTGCAATCGCACAATGCAAACATTGGCAGTCTGCGTGCGAACACTTCCTAGCGAGCGGGTCTGAATTGGGCCCTCAGTTCTCAATTCCGTTTGGTTCATTAGCTGAATGATTAACTAAGGGGGAAATTATTATTTCATAAATGGCCAGTTGGTGTTAGATAACTTTTTTCCTTCAATAAAAGAAATTATAATTTAAAAACTAAATTTTATGTATACCCAAGTTGTATTTTGTCGTATGTTCAATTTTGTTTAAAGATCTGAAACAATTAATTGTAAGAAGTATTCAAAATTAGAAATCCGGAAGGTTTCAAAAACTTTTTAATGCAATTGTATATAACCTTTGTATCTAAATAAATGTCTTATAACAAATACCTTTTAAAAACTTTCCTTAATTTGAAGGTCACAGTGGATGACAGATGGGATAATGAGATGATCATATTGAAAGTCATCATTTAAATATTTTCAATTGTGTTGAAATTTATAGTGTCCAACAGTAAATTTAAAAGATGATTGAATCATGTGAGATTTATATTCAAATTTATTTGCACAGACCATTGCTCTGTTGCCTGGGGATTATGATGAATGGTAATAGTAGACATATATGTATAGATATATGCAGACAGTATTACACATGTACAGCTATTTCCAATATACACAGTTCTTAAAAAGACATGTAAGGGAGTATTCTCCATTATATTAACTCAAAGATTGCCTTGAAAAGTTATGGTGGACAAACACTGCATACAGTGCTGGAACAGGGATCTCTGGCATCTTCTGCCAACCCTACTCCCGAACACGTGGCTTCGCACGAAGGGGCATGGTCACTGGCAGGAGAAAATGCAGAGCTGCGTGGATGCTCCAGGCAAACTCGGCACTCGGAGTTGCAGTTTGAAAAGCATGTGAGTGCCGAGTGTGTATGATATTTTTTATGTAGATGGTGTGGTCACATGCCAAGGGCAACCCAGATGGTTGAGTGCCGTGGATTAAGCCTGTTGTTTATTTAAATTTTGTGGTCACACTTGCTAGGGCACCCTGTTTTTCAAATGTAAGACAAACTGTTTTTCTTTTTCCAGGTGCTTATTAACTGATAGCCCTGGGTGTGGTCCTGTCTCTTTAAGGCAGGACCCAGTTTCATGTTTAAAATGTATGCAAGCTTGATCCAAAGGTGGCAGATCAAGTTTATTTATCTGAGAATCAGTGTAGGGACTGGCCAGATGGGAACGACCGAGAAGCGGTGGTCAGCTTAACAAATTATTGCAATATTTTGGAACCAACATTCCCTATGTTTAAAGGAGTTGCAGTTTGAAAAGCATGTGAGTGCCGAGTTTGTATGATATTTTTTATGTAGATGGTGTGGTCACATACCAAGGGCACCCCAGATGGTTGAGTGCTGTGGATTAAGCCTGTCGTGTATATATATATATATATATATATTTCAGATATTTCTTGCCTCAGAGTATGGAAATAATAGCACATGAGGTATTAAACAAAGTTAACATTTGGAAGGTGTGAAATTAGAAAGATAAGTAGCAAGGACAGGATGTAGTGTACTCACTGAACATTTGCGCACATATGATATAGATGCCTCAAGTGGAGAGTACAATAACAGCATATTTTTAAATGATATACTTTATACAACACAGTAATGTTGGTGAGATCATCATCCCCTAGGGTGGATGGGGCAGAGTCTGTGTTTGTTCTCCTCCAGTAGGCTAGTGGTTATCATACAGCTGTGCTGTTAGCCTGTGATTTGTTTCCTGCTGACCTGTGGTAGCCTCCTGCTGTTCTGCATTTGTCTGATGCTGATTAGTGTTTGCTAACACCAGCTGCTTTTTTAATCTCCTCCATCACAAAGTACAAGTTACAGTTACTGTGAGAAGTAATAATAAATGGAAAAAAAATGTATTGAGGATCAGGTCATTCATTTTTTTAAATACATTTTTCCTGCCATAGTTTTGTGCCAGGCATCAGGCAGCACATTTGTCTCCTCTAGTAGATGTGTTGCACAGCAGCAGTCACAGTACGGGACACAAAGGTTTTGGTACAGATGACAGCAGCCAGATTTATTGGTTATAGTGGTACAAAAACAAATGAAGAATAAACTAGTCTACCTCCTGGGGGTATATTTACTAAGCATTGGTTTGGAGTTTTACATTGGTTTTACAAATGCTGATTTACTTAAGGCCAAGCGGACAGGAATTTTCCTTCAATCCAGAAATTACAAACCCATTAAGCATCTGTTCACCATTGCTGTACTGTATCTCACATAACAAGTATGGACACTTCATGTTAAGGGGTCTTTGTATCAAAGTTTGATGAGAGATAAAATTGTGAGATATAAATCACCAACCAATCAGCTTCTAACTTACATTTTATAGGCTGTGTTTGAAAAATGACAGTTAGGAGCTGATTGGTTAATACTTTTTCTCTCATAATTTTATCTCTCATCAAGCTTTGATACATAGGCTCCTTACTCTGTGTTGGATTTAGAAACCAAAGAAAACCACTTTGAAAAATGGCCAAATAATTAAAAAGTTACTGGGAGCTGAGTTTTTCTGTCAAAACACAGTCAATGCTCCATCTTGAGGTAAGTCAAGTTTTCTAATGTGTGAAGCTTATTAGCGTGTTAATTTGGCAAGTATAAAACAGCTGTACATTACATGGAGAAAGAACTACAACATTTTGAAAGTTGCAAAATGTATTACTAATAAATATGAAGTTTTGTTACTTCGAAGGCAAAAATAACAACAATACTTAGATAATAAAGAGTGATCACCACATGCACATTTTGTCTAAATAACACTAAATTGAGGTGAGGATTTTTTACCATAACTATTTTTTCCTTTTAGGGAGTGAGCATGATTTGCACCCCCCTCGATTGCCACTGCTGCTGGGGTTGTGGTTGGCCAATAAAAAATGGGACTTAGCAGGGGCCAGGGGCAAGGCTAAGCTCCGTCCTGTTGAGAAGAAAAAAAACATCATCCCCCACTCATCCATTGAAGCCAGAGAGCCATCGATGCACAGAGCCAATGGTTCTCTGCCATTGATGGGAAAAGTAGATATCAGCCAGCCACAATCGATGGTTAAAAACATCGATGGTCGATGGCCATCCCTAGGGATTGATATTATTCAGTGAGTGGAGGCAGGCTGGCTGATAACTAGGCTGGCTTTCCTCAGTGTAGAAATGGAGGCGCTGATGGCAGCATTTTTCCCAGTGGCTGCTTCTCCTTGCAGCCACTGGGTTTAGTGAGGATGGAGGGGTCAATATGAGCATGTTCCCCCGGTGGCTGCACTTTACTGCAGCTGCCAGGATTAGTTTAGAAAGGGAGGCGCCGATGCCAGCATGTTTCGTTGGCAGCTGCTTCTCCTTGCAACCGCTGGGTACAGAGAAGGGGGAAGTGCGGCTGGCAGCTTGTTTCCCCACAGCTGTTTTACCCTACAGCTGTTGGATACAGCAAGGTGGCAGGCACTGATGGTAGCCTGTTTCCCTTGTGGCTGCTTCTCCTTCCAGCTGCCAGGTGCAGAGAAGGGGAGGCACCACTGGCAGCCTTTTTCTTTGTGGCTGCATTTCCCTGCAGCCGCTGAGTACAGCAAGGGGGGAGGTGCCAATAGTAGCATGTTTACACCGGCGGCTGATTTTCCCTCCAGCTGCTGGGTACAGGGAATGGGAGGTGCTGTTGTCATCCTGTTTCCCCAGCAGTGGCTTCTCCCTGCAGCTGCTGGGTACAGAGAAGGGGGAGGCGCTGCTGACATAATGTCTCCCCACATCTTTTTCTCTTTGCAGATGCTGGGTGAGAGGTGCCACCAGGCTGCCAATCAGTGGTGATTGGCAACAGCCTGAGGTGTAGGCTAAATTAAGTTATTTTTAGCAAGTGGAGATGTTAAATAACAACCAAAATGTTTCAAGCTAAAGCTGATTGATTGCTTAAGGCAACCACTTTACTTGTGCACAAAACCAGTTTATAAAAGGTTGATAACATTTCCCCTTCTAATTTTCATAAAAATATATAATGTAATATGAAAATTAAAAAAAAAATGAAAAGGCACTGTATGTACTGTATATCAGTGTTGACCTGATGTGTTAGTCTACTTCCAAAATTCCTTGAAGATCTGTGACACATCATAGAACCTGACCCTATTCCACAGGACCCCAGCCAAATGAATGCTGTGTTGACAAGTACAAGTTTGGCTAATTTGCATTGAGACTGAAAGCGAAGGAAAAAAGGGTGGTTCTATAGTAGCCCAGGCAGGGTTAAATATTATTTAGAAGTGAGAAACTGTATACAATTCTTGGGAGCCAATCTGACATTGGGAATTGCTCCATCTTCTTGTGTCTCCTGTCAAAAACAGATTCATATGTGAGACTTTTCAATTAATTTTTCCTTTTTGTTTATAAGAAAATTATTTATTTGCCTAAGAATAGCTTTGTATGTAAGTCCTATTAATTGTTTTTGTATATACTTTAAGCATTTAGAGTATCTTTCTCGTATTAAACTTCATCTAATAAGATTGGTCTCTGTGATTGTTATTAGATCCATTTTGCCTGTGATTTGGCTAATCCATACTACATATCTATATTACAGGTTATTATTTGGGTAATGATAACTGTAACTTAATTGTATGGAGAACTTAAGGCTTCCTATTTGAGTGAGTATCTCCTAAAACAGCCTTAGTGGTGGCAGAGATTTATTAGTGAGTGGGAGAGTTAATGGGAAGTGTAATCATTTCTGTAAACAGACCATGTGGTTGTTTCTATGTTAACACTGTGTCAGTGAGTGCTGATCTTGACAAAGCTACAGACAGTGGTTAGAGATTGGAATATCTTGGAGGCATATTGGAGATAGTGGTGGTAATACATAATTATACCAACTTAAGTGAATTAGGGGTGTGTGATTGCTGTAAAAGGTATAGCAGCCTAACTCACCAGATACTACATTTATGAATAAAGGAATTGCCTGCAATGGCAAGACCAAATGTCAACTCCCCTACTTATTTTATTTGCTTTTCATTTTTAATTCTTAATTATTCTATTATACTCTTCACCAATATAATCATTTTTTCTTACTCTTCATTATTACTGTATATTATTCTTATCAAAGTTAGGGGTTGATGTATAAAGCAGTGAAAAGTGTTGAGAAATGGACTAGTGGAGAAGTTGGTCAAAGCAACCAATCAGCTTCTACCTATAATTTTGGTAGAATGTACTTGATAAATGCTACCTCAAAGCTTTTATTAGATCAAACTATGGGTGATTAAATTGCACATTGCCCATATGTTCTGTTATGGATGCAGCAGTTTTCCTACTGCCACAGCGTCCTCACACACTGCTGAGGCTTCTATCTATTCTTGATGTAGTCATTTCAACATCATCAGAATTTACTTTTTAAAAGGAACTGACCTCTAAATCTGCCACCATTTGATTTGTATGTGTTTCACAAAAGGACCTGGCTTCCATTTATTTCTATTGTATTCTATAGGTGTCATATCTGATATTAAACTACTGTGTGTTTGTGTCGCTGCTCTATCACTAAGTTTGGACAGCCAGCTTCCTGCAGCCTTTGGAAAATATTGAAAGTTTTGAGCTGTTCATTTATACATTTGACTGTAAATGACTATAAATGAACACCAATGATATTAATAGCAATGCAGGAACTTAAAAATCCTACAAATTACATGATTTTAACCTGTTTTGACCATTTTAATGGAATCCAAAACCAAAACACAGAATGAATTTTGGACAAAGCCAAAACATAAAAATGGTTTCAGAGCCAATACCAAAACCAAAACTGGGGGTTCCATGCAACTCAGCACATTGCTCCTTATTCACCAGCTCCTCCCAGCTTCTACCAACTCCTACCTTTCAATTTCTTTATTCTACACTCTTTCCATAATGTTCCAGATTTTAAAATTACATAATTGGTGGCCACAACACACTACACATACAGTAGTGGTTAATTACACATGATAAAGCCATGGGGAGGGTTAGTTAGGAATGTCCTATCGAATGTCCTTCATCAATATTCTTCATCAATGCAGGATCAGCCCCAGAGCAACAATATCATGGGTGGTTAGCATCAATAATCTGTAAATATTGCTAAAGCACATATGCTTGCTTCTTCTTTCACAGAACACAGCAGAAGATGCCAAGAGTGACTCACACCCCCAGCTCCTCCCACTGAGCAGGTGCTGTGAAATGAAAGGTTTTCACCAATCAGGAGCTGTCTCTATGTGGCCAATATGAATGATGTTTGTGAGCTGCGAAGAGTGAGAAGAGTGAGCACTTTGGACAGGTAGAGGATGAACATTTTCAAGCTAATATTTCTATGATCGGATTGTTTATATGTCACAGGTTTCAGACCATTCCACAATAAAAACACAATGACAGGATGAGTGGGCTGGAAGTGAAGGATGTGAGTGGGGGACTATGAGTGTGAATGAGGAAACAACAGGTAGAAACACAATCTTCTTGGGGGCTCCCCAACACTACACACTACTGATCAGAGAATTAAATAAGATCAATGGTAAATTGATATATTTGGCTGATGTATTGAACTTCATGCATGATTGTGAATTTGCACTAAGATCAATGTTTTAGATGCATTGATCTTCCATGTCCAACTGATCCGAAGGGAAGAGTCTTCAAATAAAATTAGATTTTAATTGCCAAGGATCTATAAGCTTAACTCTCACCCATGGAAGACACATTTACAGCATTTTATAAATAGTCATACTACAGAATTACTCTTTTCTGGAATGAGAAATCTTTAAATATTGAGAATAGTATAAGGATGTCAGTATTGTCAGTGCTAGAATGTTGTGTTCTTGCTAACATCTTTACAAGAGCATTAAAAATAGATATTCTACTTGGAAATAAAGTCTCCATCATAATATTATTGGCAGTAGTTCAGCTAAGAAATCTCAGGTGTAATTGTGTATAGTTTGTTACCTAAGGACATGCAGGTTTATATACCAGTTTTTATTCAATATGCATCTTAAAGCAGTTTCATCTAAATGTAGATTTCTGTGCCCCATGTTTATCATTCGTTCTGGTTTTCCATAAAAATACCAGCAGGAGAGTATTTCTGAAAACCATTTTTGCTTATAAAAGAAATCTCCTCTCGTTTATTTGTTTTATCAAGTATAGCAATAAGCAAGAAAATTAGAGTGTCAGTCTTGATGGAAATGCTGTTACTGATTTTATCAGTGCTGTTTCCTTTTCTTTTCCTATACAATTTACTTTACTAACAACTAAAAGCCATCCACTTTGCAGTATTCTACTGGAAAATGTAATAAGCTTATCTCCATCACTTAACTTGGAAAATAAATAAGTTCAAAATAAAAACTTACATCCTTTTATCCACATTAAGTATAGCAAATGCATAATGTAACCTCAAATACAAGCCATGTATGGTTAGATATTAATGGGTTTTTTTTATACTAGAACAATTACAAATGTCATTCTACATACAGTACATTTTATACTTGTTGCAAAATACAACATATTGACTATTTGAAATGATATGCATGGAACAATACAATGTAATATACATATATATAATATATACAGTAACAATTATAATTTTATTTATATCACGCTTTTCTCCATCAGGACTCAAAGTTGCTTTACAACATCAGAAACTAAGCACAGGGGTTTAGGATTATAGAAAGAAGAAAACAAACCGAAAATAGTCAACATAATGGGTACAGGGGATATAATGCAAGGTTGGTGGAGCCATATTGGGTAGTAAATTCCATGGGTTACAGTATACTGTATACCCCACTCACGAAGGGTACCAGGTGAGGCAGCCATTTTGGGTGTGCTACATAGGTTACCCTGGTGGAATAGGTGATGGACTCTGAAACATGTATGGTGTGATATGCACTGCATAAATAGATCAACAAATTGCTCATCCTGCCCATGTCAGCACCATCTGAGGCAGCCATCTTGGGTGCACTGCATAGGTTACATCTGGCAGGATGTGCAAATTGTAGAAATATAACTTCCAGGTGGAAAAAATAAAAAGCCGAATACAGAGGCAAAAATGAATACAAGGGTTACAGCAATATAACATATATGGAAAGATGAATCTAATCTTAAGAGGACAAGACAGAGAATAGAGCAAAACTGCACCAAGCTTTGTGATTTGGCGAGTACAACCCAAGGTCCATTTGATTATATATATATATATATATATAAACAGGAAACTCAGCACTCACCATTGTTATATCACTCACAATAATATATAAATAAGTAATAAGGTCTTGGTTCATGGATTGATCAATGCATTTAAGCCTGCAGCCCACATCACGGGACCCCACTTCTCTGCAGGTCCTACACTATCTGTCATACTTATGGAGACCTGATAGCTGAGCAGAGTTTAAATTGAAAATTTTTTAACTGGTTTAAAGCTCACCTGCCAAATAATGGCTTTTAAAGGCAAGGCAGTCACCAAACATAGCTTCTATCATACTACCAAAAAGGCAGCTGAAACAGGTAATTATAAATGAGCTTGCACAGGGGTGCATGAGAAAGCTATGATCACAAAAGTTGACTTTGTTTATTTAGTTCATTTTTAATTTTAATTGTCCTGTTCTGCTCACTATATTGTATTAAAAATGATCGGCGCTCACTCCTCTTATAGGGGAAATGTGAGGAAACAAGGGTGCTGCAGATCCCAAAATTAGACTTCCCAAGGTCTAACAATAATAACCTGAAAATAGGAATGACATATGTATGAACCCACACATTTGTCAAAAGGGTGGGACTGCGCTCCGTGAGTAGTGTAAAAATCTGAGTGTTTGTCAATGAATGAATCTGAAACACTCTGGTAATCCTGTCATGTAGTATATTTATTGGCAATATCAATTACAAGTATATGTGATTGGTATGAATAAGGAAAGCTTGGGAACACAAGGGGAAGGGGGTGGGGGGTAATGTAATGGTCTGGTTAGGATTGGATAAAAATTAATGCTGGGAATTGCTTGTTAATGAACTGTTCAGTAACTGGCAAATGCAGGATTACAGGGGGAGGGCGTTCCACACCCACTGTACCTAACAAATCAAACAAAGTCAAAAGTCAGAGTCCAAAGTGTTTCTTCGATAAGACAAATCAGTGGTCTATTGGTGGTCTATGAATACTTAAAATCCTGGTGAGGCCTCACCTTGTTGTAGTCTTATAGCTGGTCTTGCTCCTGTCCTTTTCCAAAGATCCTCATCCCCTCTTGCTGCTGCCGATGGTAGGGCCATATTCCGGTAGCCGCTGCTGATGCAGCTACAGGCTTGGTCCCCGCAGTGTCTGGAAGCCAATTCCCATGCAGTCCCGCAATCTCGCGAGGCCTAAATCCTATTAGTTTATCAAATTAGGATTACACAGTACATACATGGCTTTGTGTATAAGGCTTAGTGTATAAGGTGTATATAAAACAAATAAATTTCATGTATGTACACAGACTTTGTTTGAGCCACAAAATTATCTAAAATACTTTATAAAATTACCTACAGGCTGTGTGTATAAGGTGTATATAAAACATAAAAGCACCCTGTGTTTAGATTTGGGTCCAATTCCCAAGATATTTCATTATGGTATGCAAATATTTCAAAATACGGAATATTCCGATATTCAAAATAACCCTGGTCCCAAGTATTTTGGATATGGGAGACTCAACCTGTATATTCAATTACACATATAAAATACAGATTACATATAAATGTATCCTAATTGTTTAATGTAAGCAATGTAATAATAATAATAATAATAATAATAATAATACTTATTGTCCTTGGGATTACAGACCTGGTTTAGAACCTCTTCAGTCAGCAGTCTCCAACACATGTTTCCAACCTCCATTCAAACTCTCACATAAGATCCTGGATGTAACCTGACACAGGAAGTGGGGGAAGTAATCTCTATACAAAAGCTGATCTTGTCAAATGTGGGAGAGTGGCTAGGTCTATTAATATGTTAAATGGAAACAAGTAAAGCTGGTTTCTATTCACAAAATGACCAGTATCTGTGAGGCCTAAATGGTGAATAATAGATTTTTCTTGTAACATCTACTAATCAACTTGACTGCCTTCCATACTATATATTTTCTTGAAGCTTGGACGATTTCATCCTGGTTCCATGTTCTCATATGTAAGGCAATGCTTCTTCATAGGGTAATTTGCAGGTGCATTTGGATCAGGCCCGGCAACAGGGGGTGCAATGGTACCCCCATCCTGGGTCCTGAGGTTTAGAGGTGCCCCAAGGTTCAGGGGCACAAAATACATGGCACAAAAAAGTAATTTATAAGCTGAGCAGTCTGAGCCAGCAGCACAACTGGCAAAAAAATATAATTAAGCTGCCCCAACAACCCCCGGGTATTCATATCACTTAGTCCACTCCATATAGTGTGCATACTAATGACATCATGACATGCAAAATCAGTATGCAATGTCAATGTTTAATAAATCTTTACTTTGCTTTAACACATATATTTTGTAAGGAATATACCATTTTATACATGTAAGCATCATATTCTAGCCAGAACTAATTCAAAAATATTTTTAATTCCCTTTTCAGCCGCAAATGACACAATAACTGAGGCTAACAAAATTGAAGATTCAATAATGGATTCATGATTGGTAATTTATCATGTTAATATTGGCAAGAAGGGAATAATAACATACATTCTATTATTCATTCATGCCATCTGTCAGATAGAAAGCACATAATATTACTTTTTGTTCTTCTGTTTAATGGAAAATAAGGTATTGAACTGGACCCTTGACTTGGATTTTATTTAAGATTGATGCATTGCTTACTGAGTAACATAATTTGTGATATAACATAACAGTTAAGAATGCATTAAAAGAGAAAAGCTTTAAATCAGTCATGGTTACAGAATGCATGATCTGTGGAAGTAAAAGCACAATATATGATCTTTAGTTAAAGAATCATCATTCATAGTTATGATATCTAATCAATATCTCTCAAACTATCAAGTCATGTCTTAATTGCAAGTACTCATGTGACTTCCTGAATGTGTTTCTTTGTATTAGTTGTCATGTTTTATTTTGTATTACTTTCTGTTTAATTTCTTACCTGGTAAGTAAAAAACTTCTGCATTAGGATGATGTTTCCTCATAGTGTTTCCATATAAACAGTATAACTGCAAGCTAATCTCTAAAATGTCAGAAATGTTGAGCTAATTTACTATTATTACTTTGCAACTTATTCACTACAGATGTTTGCTATACTATGTGCAATATGTTAACTTTGTGTGAATATTTGTCACAACTACAGCATACAACTGTGCTTGGTGGAGCATTCTAGTAATATGAGAAAATCAATAAATAAGGCTTATTCACAAGGAGGTCAATAAATGTGATGATACATCCAATAATATCAATATGATTTCACTTATATAGTTATCTGCCAGATATGGGTGCTAAAATTCTTATGGAGTATATTTACTAAACAGTGGCTTTTCAGTAGTGTAAATATATGAATGCATAGTAGGCAAAAAATAAAGAAAATATGATTTTTTTTATGAATTATCATAAAATGTAATGACCCAGGGGTTAGCAAACCTCAAAACAGCAGAAGTTCCCAGGAAATGGGTTACAGGTTGAATCTCCCATATCCAAATATTCCGAAATACATAATATTCCGAAATACGGAATTATTTTGGCATGACTGAGATAATGAAACCTTTGATTTTTGATGGTTCAATGTACACAAACTTTGTCTAAAGTACAAATTATTAAAAATATTGTATAAAATTACATTCATGCTGTGAGTATAAGGTGTATATGAAACATAAATGAATTTCATTTCTGTACACAAACTTTGTTTGAGTCACAAAATTATTGAAAATATTGGATAAAATGACCTGCAGGCTGTGTGTATAAGGTGTACATAACACATAAATGCATTCTGTGTGTATTTTGGGGTCCCATTCATAAGATATTTTGTTATGGTATGCAATTATTCCAAAATACGGAATATTCCATTATCCAAAATACCCCCGGTCCCAAGCATTTTGGATATGGGAGACTTAACCTGTATAAGTTTAGCAATAATTTTTATTTTGTGGAGAGAAATGTGAAGTTAATAGCAAGGAGTGCAATAAATGGTCATATAACTTATATAGAGTCATGGGGAAGCAAGGATAAAATTAATTAAAGATCAGTGGATAGTGGCACCTCCTCAGTCTAATGTTTTTGGAGTAGTAGTCATTCCCCATTTGGCTTACATAAACACATGTTCTCAAATAAAACACAATGGTAAAGAAAAAAAATAATTCAATTTAGTAGTGCGGTGTGGCTGCTATGTCTCCATCTTGTGCAGTTGATTCCTGCAATGCCTCCCCAATGGCTGCCACTGCTGGTGATGGAAATGGGATAGCCATCTTTCCAGAGACTACAGGAAAAATAAAGTAAGTACTGCAGGGAGGGTATAGGATGGGGGCAGATCTGGGCGAAGCCAGGGAGGGCTGAAATGACTGGTGCATTTTACCTGTAATATAAATAATGTGATAAAATATTTATTATCCTTTTAACATTGAAAAATCAGGAAGGTGACTTGATTCAAGGCATTTTTTTTACATCTTACTTTTCTGACGATTTCCCTGCTATTTGCAGACTATGAAATATACACATATACATATTTGGAATTTACTGGAAATGCACCAGGGAACCAATACATATAAAATTATATTCCACCCTTTCAGGCACTATGTTTACTAAGTCTTTAACTCATTATATCAACATACAGTACATAGGAGAGTGCCACTTAAGTAAGCAAATTCCAGTCTTAATTTTTTTACAATTATGATATATTGCTTTTGTATCCATGTATTTTTTTCCTTCTGTAGATAACATTATTCACAATTGATTCCAAGACTCATTACCTTTATTATATTATATGCCGTTAATCTTAGTATTTTAAAGGTTGTATATAAAATATTTATTTATATTACTTATGTTATTTCTTCTTTGATGCTTTTTTGTTGGGTCATATTTAGAAACCTGTTTTTATACAAATCAATGAAGTGCAGCTACTACTTCAGAAACATTAGATCAAAGAGTAGCCAAGGAAATTACTATTGAGATTGTGTCCGAGGATTAGGTGAATATATTGAAGATGGAGAAGGGAGAAGTAGGACAACAGACAAAACATTATGTGGTGGAAGGACGGACTGGGAGAAAATATCTCAAGAGTGAAGTGTCTGCTGGTGGTTGACAATGCAGTGAAGTACAGCACTTGCTCAAGTGTCTGTTGTATTTGATATCCTTTCCTTTGATGGGGATCAATAGTGTACACTGATTTTAACAGGTAAATAGTTTGGCAACTTCTCAGTATACTGTATTATTAACAGACATATACATGTTATTTCTTTATTTCATTGTCTTGAATTATAAATAAGGATCCTCCTTTTTTGTTGGCTGCAGCTTGACCCTTATTCCATTCTGGTTACTACAGGTTCTCCAGTATGAATGCCATACAGTAGTTATTCATAGAATGGACGTCATTAATTGCATAGATAAAAGGATGAAATTGATGGATGATGATGTGTGAGTGACATTTCAATACCAGACCACCAATATGTTTAAATAGTTATTCAGTACATTACAATACATTTGTAGTGATATTTAGTGATATTAAATTTTATTTGTCTATCACAGTGATTTTCCTACTGTATGGTGCATACATTCTTTTAATAATCTAATATAACTTTATTTTAAAGTATTAAAACTTTATTATTGTATAGTATCTGCTTAGTTACCTTATTTTTTCAAACTCAGTCAGCGCTGCAATATTTTCTTTGTGTGTACCAGACCACTCTTTCCTGAGATTTAACCTAAGAAGAATGAGTACCATGAAACACATACAATATGAAAATGTGATGCCATGCTTTCATATACATGTCTGTCCATTACTCTTATAATACACAACACTAAGGGTCTGATTCATAGGTGGACGCAGTTGCAGTCGCTGGTGCATATCTTCATGGAGTGGCAGCGGCAGCGATAATAAGCAAATGCTGGTTTCAGCCTGCCCCTTGTGTACAAATTTGCGCCAGAATGTAGAAGCCCTGAGACACCTACTTTCACAGCCCTTGCATGGTATAACACCGCTGATGGTTCTGAAAAATCCATTATCGGCAGACCATTGCGGCACCTATGGCAGGTGCAGTGTCTCTATCTGAACTCCAGCTGAACATGGTCTCTGTGTCTGCGGCTGTACGTCTGAGAATGCAGCCGCTTTCACCAACACGCACCCATGAGACAGCCATTTTTTGCGCTCAGTCCATGTCACCTCTCAGTCACTGCCCAGGAACACCCATGGTTTTACCTCGCTATCTGTGATACCAGCAGCCCCGTATACAACAGCAAATTTGTGCATACACTCAGGTTAACACATGTGCTGTAGGGGTTTTTAAAATATTGAGTGCATGCGCAGAAGCAAATAATCGCTCAAGTACATGAACATCAGCTTTTCATGCACTTAGCGTGCACCTCTGTATCAGGCCCTAAGTAGCTTTGTAAGATGCTACAAAATGAATAAAAATAAATGCTCTTTATTTAATAT
The DNA here is from genome assembly GCA_031769625.1 of Taudactylus pleione. NCBI lineage: Eukaryota > Metazoa > Chordata > Amphibia > Anura > Myobatrachidae > Taudactylus > Taudactylus pleione. The sequence goes on along the minus strand of JAUIMM010000045.1, from coordinate 16,862,410 downwards.
TATATTAAAAAGAAAATCATCTTACTAATATTGCAGATTTAGGAATTTATTATGTGGAAAAATAGCATTTCAGCAAGTCAGTATCATTCTGAAGCATCAAGAAATTAAACCAAGGAAAAAAAAAGATTGTATGAACGCACTTCTTTTATTAAAGGCGTCTTGCACTTAAGTAACTAACATGAGGCTTTCTCATAGATGAATTTGTTATATTGATATAATTCCAAAATTGAACTATGCTAATAATACTTGTCCTTGAACTAACGTACGGCTTGCACAGATAGTAACTTCAAGCACTTTTCTTCCCCTGCAATTCTATTGCATTTACAGGGATAAATACAGATTAATATTTATGTAAATCAAATTTTCTGGTCTGTTTGTTAATTTAATACTTAGAGCTGGCTAATCTTTCTGCAAACTCCACTCTGCTTGAAGTCTTTGAAGATAAATTGTTAGAAGAAAAGCTGTAGAAGATTAATGGCTCTTTTTGAGCTTCAAGAACTTCATTGAGCTTTGTCAAAAAATGTGATAAGATTGCACCTTTAGCATCTCCTTATGGGACAAGCATTTAGAACGCACAGAAAAGCTGTGTTGTTATCCCAAACTTGCCTTTTACAATTGTGATTTCCCTTTCTACAGTATTAAGAGCTTATCTTTTCAGCTCCACTCTATGGGTTGATGTAATGCCTTCAGACATAGGAGAACAGAAATACTTATATAACCATCTATGACAAAATGGCATGCATAATGAACACCATATGGCCTATTCATGCCTTAAATTAGAAAACACACTTGAAGATTGTGATGAACATATAGGAAAACTGTTAAAGTAATTGGTAACTACCAGATAGAAGCTTTGTTTTTGTAGTAAAATTATTATTTAATAAATTTAATAAATATGAATATTCTATATAATTTTTTATTAATGTTTACATTTCTGTGCTTCTTGGCTGTCTCTAATTCTGGGGACATTGTCAATTTATTTGTTCAGTTAAGAGTGTTCAAAATCACAATAAATAAATTGTTAATTCATACCCCAAAACTAAAATTATTTTTAATATAAGTCTTTGGGTGATTTACAGTACTCCATTTAAATTGCATTTTTTGTATTCATTTAAATAAGCAGTGTATTTTACTAGGACCAGAATGCCACTGAAATGCATCGATCATAAAAATAATTGTGAAAAGCTCAGCCATTCACAAGTAACATTTTTAATGATGGCTGCTTGGAGTTGGCTGAGATGGCGCTGACCTCCAGTACCTATTGGAAAAAAATGGGTCTGCAGCAAAGCACTGAAATATTACTATGAAACTAACAGGGCATGTTTGCTCTAGCTGTTCCACACTAATATTTATCCCTTATTGATTTGTTAAAATATATATTTGTTTATATTGGCGCATTTTCCCATTCATTTCAATTTGCATTGCATTTCTGTGCTCATTGAAATGCATTGTCCATGGAATGAAATGAATGCAGATTTTCACTAGCTTCAAAAAGCAATGTCAACTGTCAGCAACCAGTATTGTAGAAAGATTCCATGGAATGTAACCCTTTAATAGATTCCCCATCGCTGTACACATTCAGAAATACAATGCAAAAATTAACATTTCTGTACTTGTAAAATGTAAGATTATTTTTCAGAATTTTTTTTAGATATGTTATGCACTCTGGACTGGTCTGGGGCTCTGTGCAGCTGACTGCCTGGCTGGGTTAGTGATGCCAAGAATCTGGTTAGGTGGTGGTGCAGAAGTTGTAACAGAAGACAGACTTACCTTTTCTGCTATTTGGTTTCATAGGGAGTGAACTGCTCATGAGTGGCAGTTCCAGCAGTGGTTTGTAATCTTGGTCCTCACCTCTGCGTATTATAACAGATGACCAGATATAACTAACCCTGCTAGGTGATTGTCTAGTGAGCCTTTGACCTTTTCTATGATTACTGACCACACTTCTTACTGACCCTTTGTGTTTATATTTCCCACTTTGCATGTCAGACCCTGGGAACTGTCTTTGTCCTGTTCCTGACCTTTGCTGCTGCCATTACCTGCTTATATGTGTATCAGTAGTTGGAACATCATAGTCTATGCTTAATGTATGTTCTATAATATAGTACCTTTTTTGTTACCATTAACATCAATTTAAAAAAAAAAATTCACCTCTGCACCTCCATTGTCTAGGTTACTTTTTTCCCCTGCCTAATCAGCTACTAGCTCTTGCCATTGGGGATCTTCTCTGAATCAACTGGGTAGCCCTTCTACCCTTATCAAATGACTAGGTTCAAAATGTTGGCATTTACATAGAAAATAGATTAGATCAAACTTGACTTTTCATAGCTCTCCTCTGTAATTGGTTGTCATTTATTATATTTCCTGTGTACAGTACTTGTTTTCTGGTATGTCATTGTGAGTCTATAAATCCAAGACCACTCACCACTCAAAGTTTGGGGCTGATTGGCTGGAGCACCATTATCATAATCAACGAGTTTTATCACTCATTGTGAATGATAAAACTTGTTGATAAATAAGGCCCTTAGCATGGAGCTCCTTGCAGCTGGAATGAATGTATGTCCATCGGTGGTTATATAACTGAGAACAATTACTCCGCCAGGTCTGTCACTATAGAATTGCAGTGTGCCTCTAGTTTAATATAAGGGGCTTTGGTGAGGTATTATAATAGCCCTCCTTTATGTGTAACTCCACCCTTCAGTCACTATGATGGACCTGGAATGCAGTGTACTTTATTGTAGGTCACCACATCTTGCCACTGTGCCTCTGCTGCTGTGTGTCTTTATTTTAGCAAGCTGCTGAGATGATCTCTCAACATCTGATATCCCTACTGCGGCTCCGCCCACTCAGCTGTCCATCATGGCCGACTTCCTTTAGAGTCACCGCCCTAATATTTGATTTGATAGCTGGGTGCCCTCAGCTCTGCTTTGCCACCATCAGTCACCACCTCTGGGTAGATACCTGGGACATAGCACCTCAGCCACCAATGTAAAGCTGTCCCTTCTGGCAAGCCCCTGCTCGCTACATGCTTCCTGCACCAGACGGCACTGATTACACTGCCTTTATGCGGCAATGCTGGTGAGTAGGAAGGTGCACTCTTTTATCTTATATTTTGTCTCAATAGCCACATCAATGGAATGAGCATAATGAATAAAAATATACTCTGAAAACTCTATGGCCAATGGAAGAGGATTATTTTAGAATTGTCAGAGAGATCTTATTTTTTTAGCTCAAGCACAGTCTATGTTTTTGTAATACTTAAATATTTCAGAATTTCAATTGGAGAACATCCTTTTGGGACATGTGGCACATGTACTATCGATCCATTCCTGCCATATTTTGCTCTTTATCTATATTGTTCACAATGCCTGCTCACTTTGTTTAACAATGGGATTGCAGAGCAGTTAAGAGCAAATGAAGTGATCAATATGCCAAATGACAGGAGCTTGACCCCGCTATATGTCACAAAGGAACAAGCACCATCTGTAAGTCAGTTTGACTAGCTAGCAAATATACTTCTACTTATTTTGTAATATTTTTTTATCCACATATGGAGATAATTAACTATTATAGTTTTATATAATATTGGCAATTCAGGTTGATCTTTAATGCATATTTAGTATATTGTTATTACAATTATAATAATAATATATTAATAATAATAATAATAATAATAATAATAATAATAATAATAATCATTTAGAGTTTCTTAATTACCAAGTTCTTCGCAATAATCATTTGTGTTCATTTTGCCATTTTTGTTCTCAAATAGACATATATCTGTAATGTTGTCTGCTATTTGTATAATCAGTCAAAAAGTGAAAATATCATAAATAAATTCTGTAGAGTCACAATAACATTAATCCATGTATAAGCATGTGTATTTTTACAATTAAATCATTCTGTATGTGTTGAGGACGCACTTAAAATTAGAGTAACGGCACTGCTTGCTGTGTCACACTGTGTCAGTGGTAAGAAAAGTTTATATACTTATCCGTAACAGTTGAGCTTTATGTGCCCCTCCTATGGTTCTCTCATAGGAGGGGCACATAAAGCTCAACTGTTACGGATAAGTATTTAAATCTTTCTTACAACCGACACAGTGTGACACAGCAAGCAGTGCCATTATTTCAATTTTTTTTGCACACTAGACATTAACTTAGATCTTTAGGGAAAGATCTCTATTGAAAAGGCTGCAGCTTGTTATATTAGAAGCGCCAAATTTTCTCCTTCAATCTCCCCTGTTTTAGACACTTGAAATTAGAGATGAGATGGTTCGGTTTCCTTGAAACTGAACCCACTAGAACTTAGCTACTACCAGTGAATCTGAGTTGTGGTTCGGGTTTCCCCACCAGGCTCAGATTCTAAAATGAAGCAAAACGTCTTCTCGACAGGGCAGCAAGCAGTGTTATATTATTTCCTTTATTCTTTCTTTTATTGGTGCACACAGGCGCCAGAGCTCCTCCTAGTACATTATACAGGGCAGTCCGCATTATGGGCCTGATTCAGAGTTGGGAATAGAGAGAGATCTCTCTCTCTCAACTGATCAACTTGGTGAAACCATGCTGCACTGCAGGAGGGGCTGATTTAAAATGTGCAGATAGATTTAGATTTGGGAGGGAGGTGTCCAAACTGACATCTAAATTGTAGAGTAATAATAAAGCTGTGCAGTATTTGTGGGCTACATGTAAAAGCAGCCAGTATTTACCCACATGCAAAAAAAAAATTATGTATTTACACCCCTTGCATTGCAACATGGTTTGTCCAGGTACACAGGTAAGTTCTATCTCTCTCTCTATTCCCAACTCTGAATCATGCCCTATGTCTTTTATTGGTGCTCAAAGCCCCCAGAGCTCCTTCTAATATACACTCACAGCCGTAACTAAACTTTTTGGCGCCCTGTGCCAGAGAGAGCATTGTCCCCTCCATTTATTAAATAGGGACATAAGATTGTGCACCTGAAAAAGGGCCATGGCCTCATAGGGAAGGGTCAGGGAAGAGATAGGGGAGGCCAGGATATGTTGGGGATAAAAGAAGAGGAAGCTACAAGTGGGAATGATAATAAACAGGAAAACTGTAAGGCCCAAAACAGCACCCTGTGCCCTGTGGTGCCCTGTACCATGGCACAAGTTGCACCACCCTAGTTATGGCCCTGTATACATTATACATGGCAGCATTATATAAAGGACTGGTTTAAGGGGGGGGGCAAATGACTAATTTCCCTGGGCCCCCATGACCAGATCACATCAGGACCAGCAGTGCTGGAGGAGAGTGTGGGATCAAACCGATGACTCCTTGGATCTCTCAGCCAGTGATCAGAATGAGTCTGAAATCAGTTGAACTGTCTGTTACTGTATTTCAGACTCCTCGGATCTCTGGCTGAGAGATCTGAGGAGTCATCAGGCAGTTCTGCCCCCACCCCAGTGTTTAGCCTCTCCTGTCCTGCCCAGCAGCAGGCTCAGTACATGACAGCAGAAGAAGCTGATAAACAGGTAGCCATGGCAGCCAGCACCAGCAGCGAATCACAGTCAGATTCAGAAGAGCTAGCTGCCAGTGTCAGCAAGCAGGACTCTCTGAGTTTGTGAGTGTGCAGCCTGAGGGTGGGGGGGGGTGAATGGGAGGGTGCACTTAATGTGTGATGAGTGATGTGCAGGAGGGGAATGAAACAGCAGCAGGTGAGCATGAGCACAGACCCTATGGGATGTGTCTGTGGATAGGGAGCCAAGGGAGCACCCATTAGTTAAACACCCACTGCCTCTCCCTAGTTACCCATTGCCTCTCCCTAGTCACCATCTGCCTTCTCCTGTGGTGCTCTGCCTTCCTCATCACCCTCTGCCTTCCCCTGCCACCCTCTGCCTTCCCCTGCCATATCTGCCTTCCCCATCATGCTCTGCCTTCCCCTGCCACTCTCTGCCTTCCCCTGTCACCCCCTGCCTCCCTGTGTCACCCACTACCTCCCCGTTTCTCCCACTGTCACTTACTGGCTCCCACTGTCATGCACTGCCTCCCCTGTTACCCAATGCCTCACCCTGCCACCTCTGGACCCTGTGAGACCGCAGCTGTCACATCATGTTCTGTTTACTTTATTTAATTATTTCTTTATCAATTTATTTAATGCACTGTATATAGATTACAAGAAGTCAACTTTTAATCTAACTTTAATTGCTATTAAACCCCCCATAATTTTATTAGTTTACAAGTGGTGGCAGGATGGACGACTAGTGGGGGGCCATTCCAACAAGGGGAGGTTCGGAAAAGTGGGGGCAGCCCCCTATCATAAGTGTCCTGGGCCCCCATGAAGGTTTTATCTGGCCCTGATTATATATATATATATATTTTTTTTTTTTATTTACTGGTGCACACAGCCCCCAGACCTCCTCCTAATATACAGGCAGCATTCATTAGCATTAACCTTTTATTGGTGCACTGCACACTCAGTCATACTGCTGCTGTAATTTAACTGCCTACAGTGCAGGCCAGAGCTCCTGAGTCCTACTCCTAATACAGGGGCAGCATTAACTCTTGGTGCACACTGGTGCTGTTTTTTGTCACTGCCCGCAGTGCAGCCCAGAGCTCCTAATGCAGGACAGCATTAACCCTTTATTGGTGCACACTGGAGCCACCATTGCTGTAAATATAAGTGCAGTAATTTGCAGCAGGGTGTAAACAAAAATAAAAATAATAATAATAATAATAATAAAAAAAAAACATGTGTGTTCAGGGCCAGGATATGCCATAACGTTAATAATATAAGCGCTGTGAGTTGCAGTGTGAAGTTGTTGTCAACTGTTAAATAATAGAAAAAAGTTTTTTTTACCAAATGTGTGTGTTCACTGGGCAACGTATAATGGGTGCAGTCCACCATTAATTAATATCAGTGCTGTGTGTAATTGTATTTTCTTGCCAAAGTTTTAAAGAAACCATTAAAAATCATATTTTTTCTAAAACGTTATAAAATAACATATAATGGGTGCAGTCCACTGTTAATTTATATTAGTGCTGTGTGTAGTGGTAATTTCTTGTCAAAGTTTTAAAGAAACCATTAAAAATCATATTTTTTCTCAAATGTGTGTGTTCACTGGGCAGTGTGTTGTTAATATTATAAAATTTAAATAACATATAGTGGGTGTAGTCCACCATTAATTAATATCAGCGCTGTGTGTAGCTGTCATTGTTGTCAAGATACCATGAAAAAAAATATTTTTTTCCAAAATGTATGTGTGTTTACTGGGCAGTATGCTGTAAATGTTATAAAATAATGTATAGTGGTGCAAGGACAATTCCATCTTGCATCACTTTTCTTTTTATTATGGGCTGTATTTTTGAGGGGCATTGGGCCTGGTCTTTTTTGCATAGATGAAAATGGTTTTGGTAATTTATTTATAACATTACTAATTTGCTAAACATTTTTAACCATAAAAGAATACTGTACAAAGTTAATAGCCAAGGATTCCTGACAAGGGTTGGAATAAGATGCTAAGAAAAACAACAGTTGCACTGCAAATTTGCAAACTCCAAATCAGACTATCTTAAATTAACAAATATTAGGAGGCTGACCCATTGGCCATACTGCCCCCCGTCCTCCGTCTATCCTTCCTAATTGGGTAACACACCCCTATAGTACATGTATATGGTGCACCAGAGAGTCTGAGTATAAGGGATAATAATACTATGTTTTCTCCTAAATGAATCTAGTAAACAAACAGAAAGATTTTCTGCTTATCCATGGTCAACCAACATTTCTGTTGACTGTGTAAATAATTTATATAGTGCATATTACTGAATAATACCAAATAAGCTCCATAATTCTGTAAGTTTTTAATATTTTTAACTATTTTATCTTAAAAAAAATTTCAGCAATCAAACAAATAAATAAAATTTACTAAACTAATCAATCCTTCCTTCCTTTAACTACCTTCCACTACATACATACTCCACCTCCATTTCCCTATACTGATTTCAGCCTCTGGTCTAGTTCTTGATTAATGAAAACAATCTTGGTTTCTATGTGATCATATAGTTTATTAAATTGCTATCCTATCTGCCACTGCTGTGTGGCAATGTTTCATAGATGTGTTATAGTCTTTTAAACTGCCGTGTTTTTGTGCCGATGCTCTGTTGCTTAGTTTAGCCAGCCTTTGGACAATATTGTTGAACAAAATTGTGAGCAGTGAGGTGGTTAAAATTGATTGGAAATGACTGGAAATGAATAATAATAATACAGTAGGAACAAAAAATATATCCCAATTACATGATTTTAGCATTTTTTATCAATATTTGGAATAAATACAGATCCAAAACATGTGAGGGTAGTTTTGGCAAAATCAAAACCAAGATATGACTATAAATTAGAACCAAAACACGGGCGGTCGGCACACATCTCTTCTTAAAATGCATCAATATTGAGGCATCTAAAAAGAAGATTATAATCCTTATGTGAATATATTCCTGTTTTATCTACTTTTGCACCCATTTAATTACAGACATACTGTATATTAAATGTAGCATACATCATATACAGTATTTGTGCATGAACCAGGTTAAACAGAGATTGGATGAGCAATGGCCCTTTATGAGTTAAGTCCTTTTTGGAGAATTTTGTATTGATTTCGTTATTACCTAAAGGAATTATGGGGGAGTGCTTTATATCAGTGCTTGTCACTAAGGGCATCATTCAGAGGTGGATGCAATGCAGTGTTTGGCATTTGTCACTGGCTACCCCTAGGTCACTACCAGCTCCATTGGTACAGCGCATGTTGCAGGCGGCTGTGGCATTTAAGGGTTTTTCCATGTAAGTTGTCTGAAAAGACAGCCCAACCTGCTGCACAACCTTAGCACACTCCTACAACATCCATGTCTGATCTGTTGGCAGTATCAAATGCCCTGGTCTTGTTAGATGGTGCTTTGGCACCTTTGCTGGTAGTGAAGTCTCCTGCCCCTGCAGTTGTCTTTTCAAAAACCCAAGCAACTGCAGGTGGTACTTTTTGCTTATACTGGTCAGCTGTTGCAGGCATTAGGGTTGTCCTCTTCTGTGGTCCCCATTGCAATCCAGGAAAGTTCCCTGAATTTGTAATTCCAGTGTACCCACTATGTCTGTGTCTACAGTTCTTTTGGAAGACTCTATGCCATGCTGTCTGCCTCTCATGTATTCTGCAGGTCACACTGTAGCTGGTGCACCATCTGGTGAGCAAGGTGCTTTGTCATTGGAGCATGTGGTTGACAATTTGCCTGGCCCTTTCAATTAGTCAGCGCAATCTAGTGCGCTGTTTGATGAGTCTTTAATTCAAAGGTTTTTTTTTCTAGTGATGCTTATTACTTATCTGACTGTGCCCCTAAGCGGGATAAGCATTCTAGACATAGATCAAGACACAGGTTTTGCTGGTCCGTCTTTAACAGTAATGGTAGTTCTTAGGTGGGAACTTTGTCTGAAGCTGCTACATTGCTATCAGGAATTGCATTGATTTTTTGTGCTTACCTCTGATTTCAAAGTGGATTTGGAGGTGGCAACATGCATTGATGGATTTGAAGAGCAAACCTTTTGGTCTTACAACAACTGGCTTCTGGGTATGTATATGTGTTATAAACCCCCTGGAGTGAATTTGATCCACAAGTCATGGCATGTAATAGTGAACACAGAATGATGTTTATTGAGGGTAGTCACAGATGGCTGGGCAGTGCAGATAAGCTTGAGAATACAAATATATTGGACATAGCAAAATTTGGAAATGCAGACACAGGGAAAATACTGTAAATCCTGAATAAGCGCTGTTAGGAATATACTATAATCAGGGGTGCCGAGAGGGTGGGGGTGGGTACAATTTACCTGGGTCCGGGCTTCCAGATGGGCTCGGCGGGGCCCAGGTTGGGCACCATGCCCCCACCCTTCCTCCCTCCCTCACAGCAGCCCAGCACACAGCGTGTGCTGGGATGCAGTAGGAGATTGCTTGCGATTGCTAAGCAGCAGCCACAGCAGTCTCCTATGCCTGAGGGGGGGAGCAATCACACTGATCGCACCCCCCCTGGCTTTACGATGGGCTGAGGGGCTCACAGCGCCCATTCTCCAGGTGCTATGCGGTGCTGCAAAAATTTGTTTTTTGTTGTTGTTTTTTTTCAAGGGGGCATGGCCATGCCTCCTGCGATTAAGCAATGCACCTCTTTTTACCGGGGCCCAGCGGCAATCTCTACGCCCCTGACTATACTCTGTAAAATCTTGAAATGCAGACACAAAAAAAGTCCCGGCTTAATAAAAAATAAAGCAGGCAGTAACTCACAGTCAAGAGTGATAATAATGGAAGACATAACTTATGTCCTAGATAAATAAATAACTATGGTAACCTTGTGAGTAGCAGTGTTCCCTTGGATTGGCAGACAGAGAAGCTTAGAGGTTTAAAACAAAGTCCAGATCACTGGAGTGCACAGGAACAGGGATCCGGAAATCTTTGCATAAACAAAAGTAAATATCAAAGGCAGGTTCCAAGCATGGTAGATCAGAGCAAACATGAAACATGAATCCAGGCTGTGGCAGAAAAAAAGATAGGTAACATTAATCACCCAGCAATGAGTGCTGGGCTGAGACAACCTACAGTAAATAGTCTGGTCTCAAGTGTAATGCAGAACAGAGTCTAGAGATCAGCACCTCTGGCAAGGACCAGTATTGCAGCTAACATTGCAGGAACCCTGACAACCCTTGGTGGCAGGGAAACATAACAAATAGACAGAGGGGGTCATTTAGACCCGCTCGTGAGCGGCAGTACGCTTGCAAGCGGGTCGATGTTCCCCCACTGCGCATGCGCACGACGGAGGGAGCTCCACCGTGCGCATGCGCGAGACCGGGCGAGCGATGGGCTCTCCATCGCTCCGGGTCTCGCACCAAAGGGGGCGTGCTGTCGATGTTGATTGACAGCACGCCCCCTTTGGTGGGCGGCCAGGGGCGTGCCTGCCAGACAGAGGTGTTCCCATGGGAACGCCTACCATCTCAAGCCGGCCTCACTGACATCACTACCGCAGGGTCTCCGTCGCAAGCCCGATGGTCGCGTTGGTCAAGACCATCGCAACCATCATCATGGACGCTCGCATAAGCTGTGGGTGGTAACCCACAGCTATGCGAGCGTCCATGAGGACGCTCCTAACACAGGTAGGAGGGCCCTGATTCGGAGCGAGTGCTCTGGTCAGAGCGTTCAGCTCTGAATCAGGCCCAGAGTTCTAACAATATGTTTTCAGCTTGCTATTTGGAGACTAGTCCTGTGGAACATCTTAAAGTGCTGATATACCTGCACATGATCCATGGGATGTTTCATAGTAAGAAGGGTTCCATTTGGCAATTCTATGATGAGGAATTATGAAGATAACAATCTTGGCTGACCATCATAGATTTTGGGTGAAAGGATGTTGAGGTGTGGCTGGCACAGTTTTTGCACCTGTTTCAGCATCCCATAGGCTTGCCATGGATCCCCATTTTTCTGCCAGTGGTAATCGGGATAGTTTGTGTTTAATGGCTTTGTTTGTCATCTTGGAACTTGGTGTAATTTCTGACCTCATTGTCTCTGTTGTGGGGGTCAATGCCCAGTAAAAGAGTGCACATGAATCAGTGACAAGGAACCTTCTGGCAGTCCAGTCGGAGGTGGTGCTAATTAAGGAACCATATCCTATCCATCTCTGACCATTGTTCAGATGGCTTTCTATGTATCCAGATAGGAGCAAGGCAGAATTTTTAACACTAGACTAATTGGAAGGATTACATCTTCCTATTAGAGGTAATGTATCACCGGGTATGCCTCTCAACTTACATTACACTTTTGCTCTGCCACATGTCATTCATGAGAAGGTTATGAAGGAGGTTGATTTAGGTTGGATTGCCAGCCCTTTTGGCTCTCCGTCAATGGACCTGGTGCTTTCTCCTGTGGGACTCATCCCTATGAAGGCCCAGGTTAAATATAGACAGATCCAACATCTTTCTTTTACAGTTGGTAGATCCACCAATGACACAATTCCTTCAAAATTGTCAAGTGTAAATAATCAGTCGTTTGACAGTGCTTTGGTTAGATCCATTGGTGAAGCTGATCAATGCCTGTTGGTGCTTCATCCGGATTCTTTCCCTTTTATGGGATTTCATTTATGTTTCATAGACAAATGCTTTATGGATGTTCAATCTCCTGTTCAAATGTGTTAGCATATGGGTGTGTGCTGGCTGGCAAGTGGGAGGTAATTTATTACATTGATGATTTTCTTTGCATTGGCCCGGTCTATTCTTCTTGTTGCTGATGATTGCTTTTCTTGGTTCAAGCACTATTTTTGGAGCTTGAATATCTGATTGCACATAATAAAACTGGGGCTCTGTTTACACCACAATCCTTTTTGGGTATTAAAATCAATATCAATTTGGGATGCTGCTGGCAGCCGCAGGATAAAGTGGATAAATTGCAGCTGGCTATTGCATCAGGGTTTTTGTAAGAAACTGGAGAGGGCCACTTTTGGGTTCGTAGGCCTCACCTTTTTTATGTCTGCTGAGATAAAATGTGACCTTAGTATTTCATCTGTTTTTCTGTCTAGTTTCAATAGTGCATGTATCCGGCCAATGCTGCTGCATAGTAATGCAGAAGTTATGCATTTTACAGTGCTTTGGCTTTCTTTGTTAAGTAAGGATGTTTTGACCAGGAATTTGTTCCTGCTCGAGCTTTTCACAATTGTAATGGCTCTTGAGCTTTGGGCGGAATGATTACATGATGCTAGCATAGTTTTTTGGTGTGACAACAACCTTTTTGGGTTTTTCAGACCATTAATCTGCAATGGGTGTCCTTGTTACCTGCAGTTCTCTTGCTTGCTAGTTTAGTGTTGCATTATTTGGTCTGTACAATTAGGTTTTGGCTAAACATGTCCCTGTGCATTTTCTTGTTGCATTTTGTCCATTCTTTTTGTTGTCCGTCACCATACTAACTTTAATTTAATAATGCAAGAAAAATTAATTGGATAATGTAAAAAAAAATACCTAAATTAATCCCAGTTGTCCAGTGTGTTTATTTTTAGATATACATTTAGAGTTACAGTAAGTCTTATGAACTCACATTGGATATCAACCGTTAGGGAGTTTATAAACCTTGCATGCAGTGGCATAACTTCTTCCCAGAAGCCTGGAGGCAGGTTATAATTTGGTGCCCCCCCTCTAAAAAAACCCCAGAAAAATAAATATGGCGCATATCTATCTATCTATCTATCTATCTATCTATCTATCTATCTATCTATCTATCTATCTATCACATATGCACAAAAACACTAATATAGAACAGCCTTAAGTGGGATGATGGGATGAATATATGGAGGTGCCCCTTCAGTGCTGGCGCCCGGCAACAGGTGCTTCCATTGTCTCCCATAGTTCTGCCCCTGTCTTCCACACATGTAGGCATACTAGTGAAGGCTGCTTTCCAGTATATAGAAACTGGGATAGGCACCGTATTGTGCTTTGGGTGAGCCATCAGTAAGCAGCGGAGTATAACCAAGGTGCTTTGTGGCACGTGTCAGGTTCGCATTATAACTAAACAACCTGTGTTCACCATTCTAATGTTTTCCACAGTAAAAATAATGGATCCGGGGAGGTTGGATGGTGGGGGATGGACTTGTGCAGAGCACAATTGCCAATTTACAGCGCGTTCACAGACAAAGATTAGAGCAGTGTGAAATCTAAGCACGGCTCCATCTGATACAGAATCAATTAGGTACACTCAGGGCCACCATCAGTGGAGGGCTGCCGGGACTGGAGTCCCGGGCCCAGTACCTGGCTGAAGGAGGGGGGCCCACCGGGGCCTTCCCATTTTTGCCACTGCACAGCCTGCAGCCCAAACTAACCCCGCGATCAGAAGAAAAGAGGCCTAGCTGCCGGTGCCACTGCTACCAGCCACCGCCCCAGTCCCCATTAATGGAAGAGGCAGCGGGCCCGCTCGGGCCACTCCTCCACCAACCAACACTTGCCTGCCCCGTATGTTAATAAGGTTTGCTCTATTTTGAAGTCGGCACACGTGATGTCATTACGTCGCGCCATGCCGTGCCACTGGAGGGAGAGTCTGAGGAGCCGCGGATGGAGAGGAGCTGGACCAGCATCTACAGTGCTGAGAAAGAGGCAGAGAAAAAGCTGAAGACTTCAAAGAAATAAGGTAAGTGGTGTGTACAGCGGATCTAATAAACGGCAAAGGGGAGCGAGTGGAGTGGGGAAAAAAATGTTGGCCAGAGACTGACTGGATCTAATAATGGGGGGGGGGGGAATGGGGAAAAAAATTAAATGCAGGCCAGGGACTGGATTGAAAACCTGGGGGGGCTGCCTATTTTGTCAGTCCCGGGCCCCTACATTTTTGATGGCAGCTCTGGGTAGACTGATAATCCCCAAATAAAAGTGTATTTACTAATTGGTATCCAGTAAGCATCAATAGTACTGAACATAGATAAGGACAATGTATTCCTGCCTACACTAAGTTCCTTACCCCTTTACAATTACTGTACCATCTGCCCAGTCTTTAGGCCTCAGTTTGGCGGCTGCATCACAGTGGTATCTTCCACTGCCTTTTGTCCCCCATCCCACCTCTGTTCTCTCCTGTACTTCACTAATAGTCAAATGTACTTAAATATGCCCATTATACTCTATTTCACCCTCCTGCAGCGGTTTCTCATGATAGGGCTTCTCTGAGAGGCCAAGTGTGAGAGTGAATCACCAGCTAATGTAGAAATTCACAGTGTAGATTGGTGGATTCACAGAGGCAGTGCCAGTGATGTCACAGCAGCTCAAGTGGCAGCATTCCCATATCCCATTAGGACACAGTCCTAAACATGTGGGAGGAGATTAAATTCTTTATATTGAAATGGGATATAATAGAGTTATTTTTTTTATCAGAGCTTCATAGAAACAATATATTTTAGAATCATCGTTCTTGACTATTTCTGTTTATGGTTTTGTGGACGTTTAATATACAATGTAAATAGCACACCACTAGTTTATACTTTTAGACAGGCAGGCTCCTTGTCTAAGCTCTTGAGCTGCCACTTACCTGTGGTAAAGGAGGTGGAGATGGGGGCAGAGGTGGCACCATTATGCAGTGCATGGAGGTGGACTCGATATTGTGTGGTAGGATTGAGCTGGCTCATTGTGAAGGAGAACAGATGGGGCAACAAATGGATCTCCTAAAAAGGAAAAGTATGTCTGACATCTGTATAGTCATATACTGAAAATGGGTGTAAGAGTAGGGCACTAAATTAGGAATGAGAGAAGAGGTGGAGAGAGGACAGGAGATTCAGACATGTGGGTGAAAGAGATGGAGTACAGGAGAGGCAGACATAGAGGGCAGGAAACATGGCCATGGGGGAAGCATACAGTTGGAGATGGGGAATGTGGGCATGAGAAACCCAGAGCTTAGGATAAATGAGCATAAGACACATATATAGGGCAGGGAACATAAGCATGAGAGAAACATAGATTGCAAGGAACACTGACATGGGAGATACACAGAGTACAGGAGACATAGGCATCGGAGATACATAGAGGACAGGTGACATAGGCATGGGAGATACATAGAGGACAGGTGACATAGGCATGGGAGATACATAGAGGACAGGAGACATAGGCATGGGAGATACATAGAGGACAGGAGACATAGGCATGGGAGATACACAGAGTAGAGGAGACATAGGCATGGGAGATACACAGAGGACAGGAGACATAGGCATGGGAGATACACAGAGTACAAGAGACATAGGCATGGGAGATACATAGAGGACAGGAGACATAGGAATGACATATATAAAGAGAAAAGCATACATGAGACATATAGAGACATACATAAAGGAGAAAACATGTGGGAGTGAATGAATGTACACGGAGGACAGAAGATATGGACATGAGACATACAGAGATGACAAAAGACGTGGCCATGAGAGATACATACTGTAGAGACATTAGTGATAATTATGGAGATTAAACAGAGTTAGGCATCAGGAGTGTAAAATTATTCCTGGGCTTAACACTTTGCTGCTTTCCACCCCCTGCTGCCCCAGTCACCCCAATTGTAAGCACTCTCCTGTGGGATAGATAAAGAAGTTGTTTATTGTCTGTTCTACCTTGTTTTCACCTTGCGGCGTTCCTGGGTTCCGGCCACTCTCCCTGCAGTCAGTGACTGTGGCCACGCTGGTTTCATGGCACTCTCCCCACAGTCAGAGACAGCCACCGGTGCCAAGTTGCAGTGTCAGAGACAGTCTGTTTCGGCTTCTCAGGTGGGCAGACACAGGGTCGCAGGTGGTCACATGCTACGTGACATCTGCGACCAGAGACCAAAGAGTGCAGATGTGGAGGAGCACCGCTGATGCTGATCGGCGCTCAGTGACTCCTCTGTTTTGGAAGTTACTACTACTACTACTTAGAAGCTGGTAGGTGGAATGGCCGGGACCTGGGTGACAATGGAGGAGGTGCCCCTTTCAGGGCTGGCGCCCAGCGGCAACTGACTCCACTGTCTCCGGGAGTTCTGCCACTGCTTGCATGACATGTGACACATGAAAGATTAAGGGTAATTCGGTGTGAAGTGCCATTCTTCACAACCACCGAGGTGCATGCAAAAATAAGCAAAGGAACACGAATTAGAGGGTACCATATATGGCCAATATATGTGCACCCCTAAATCACAAAACATCATGCCTGCCAGTTGCAGGAACTTGAATTGACTACTAGCGATTTTGTCCTGCTGAACATAAAAACAAACATTGGTAATTAGAGGGCTGAGTTGGAAGCAGTGGGTTGTCTGTAATCCAATTCCACACTGTAATCACATCATAGGTGTGCAAATCTGATAACAGACACATCAGGGTACAGTGGTGGAAGAAATATAAGGATCTACATCTCTTACTAATTTGTAACTGGAATTCTAACCCTAATTAATCTATTTTATATTATTTTCTTTAAGTTTCAGTAGAGTGGTGCAGATGGAGAGGGAACACTTTATACTGTAGGTTGGTGTAACACAAACTAAAAAGTTTAAGTGCACTCAGGGCATTACTAGAGAGGATGGGACCCATGTGCAGTCATCGTCATGGGCCCCCTCCTCTCAGTCTGGTGGCTGGCAGTGCACTGAGTGCAGTGCGGCCTGCGCCGCACTGACAGACTCTGGGCACTAGAGTGTACACATAGTCTATAGCGTATGTGCAGGTCACCAGGAAAACGGCCGCAGCTGCTATTTTACCTGTACTGCTCAAGCGCATAACAAGTTTTTACAGCGCTAACACCGGCGCCGACGTGAGACTCTGGAGAGGAAAGTATAATATGGGTGTAAGGTGTGTGGTGCGGGTCCCCCCAGGACGCAGGGGCCCATGTGCACTGCACACCCTGCACTCATTATAAATACGTCCCTGAGTGTACTGCATGTAGCCAGGATTACGATCCTGGTGTAAGGAGTGGAATGCCACCCTATAGTGACTGTTGCTTAACAAAATCTATTTGATACCTAGTTAGATAATATATTATACATAATGTTAAAGTCCACAACTCTGCTATGTAACCCATCAAAACATGTAAATACTTATCATATTTTTTAATTTTATAATTTTGTGACAAGAATAATTAGTCAAGCATGGTAGAGTTGTATATATGAATATTCAGTCAAGCTGCGTAAGACCAAATGGTGGTGTTTGCTTTATTAGTATTCCAGTTCTATATAGAGGAAGATACTGTAGGTAATGTAAAAGCTGACATAACCAATTGATAAGTAAACATATCAAAGCTACTCCACTGCAAAACTGAATGAAATATTTAGCATAATGTATGAAACTGATTATTGTGTGTTCCTTTGCTAATTATTTAAAGTCAGACCTTCAAAGTGATGAAATTGTCTCTTACTATGCATAAGTTTCCCATATTAACTAATAGTGGGGAAAAATACTCACTTTAGGTTCCTACAAAGTGGTCACAACAGCAAAGTATCATTTTGAAGCTTTCAGGTAACAAAAGTGCAGTTTTTAAGGACATTGAATATTCATGACAAATCATAAAACTAATGATAAACATAAAAGTTGATGTGAGCGTTTGACTAATCTGCTCTTATTTGTTTGGAAGAGCTGTAGTAATTGCCTGGTTTGTAAATTAAACATCTGTTGTGGGAATAAACAGCAACATAACTGAATATATGCAAATAAAAATGTATTCATGGAGGTTCCATAAATTGTGTTACACAGTTTCATCAGTTTTATTACACCTGAGTGTTGCTCAGAGGAAGAGCAATGAAAGTGTCTGAAATATATTCTCTTATAAATAACACATATTGGATTTGGTTGGGTCATGTGATCTAATTCCTTACGCACAATGCATTCAATGGTCTCTAGAGATAGAGAGATATAAATACAATTGCAGTCATCTGGCATCATGTAAAATTTATTTTATTTTTATGCATTCATACAAATGGAGTCCAAATTTTTAGCCAGTCTAATAGCAAAAACTACTTCAAATTAAGTATCTGTTGTGCACACAGTAATAATACATGTAAAGGTCTTTGCGCTTTGCATGGTTGGAGGTACAGATCTCTCATCCACAGGTTACTTGGAAGGTCCTGTTTTAAATTGCACTAGCATTTAATACTTTGATACAGCAGAACTGAAAGTCATTGCTTAAACTGAGGACTGTTACTATTATGCATTCTGTATCCATGATGCTACCTCCATACAGTGAAGCTCAGCCAGAACTGATTCCCACAATTTCAGGAAACCAAAAGTACAAATCCCCATAGAATGAATGGAAGGGGTTCATCAATTGCACAAAAACTCTCCTCCCAAATGGAAAATCTCTTTAAAAGAAAGTCAACTTACCAGTCCCCCCCTCCACCATACCCCATTAGAAAATAGCATGCATAAAAATGTGTTGTCACCATAATACAGTGTCTATGGGCCATATTCATTATGTTAATTATTGGGGTCCAATAATTAACATTCTAACTCTTGCCAAGCACCAGAGTAATTTATCATTGCTCCGACGCAGAGATAACTGACCAGAAATTAGCGAAAGTCCACAATGCATTCGCTCGCAGCGCATAGACAGCCCAGCACAGTGAGTGACAGGGGAAGCCATTTGCAGGTGGTAACAGGGGCTGGCCATTAAAATGGGGGAGTGGAGGTGCAAACGCAGGCATGCCTGAGCATCTCAACAGCGTTTTAGAGGTGTGCATAATTAAAAGACAACATCATAGTACATGTCACCTGGCTTGTTTTTGCACTGAAGTGCTCGCAGTGGTTTCAGCAGGGTATGGTCAACCTCAAGCGCTGCGATAGCATCCGATGTTACCCGATGTACCGATGGTTGCATACACTTCCTGGACATGATGTGCACAAGTGGGCATCTTAAAACAGGCTGGTGGGAGTCTAAATACATTATGTTATCGCTCTCTGAGAAATACTGGGCATGCTAATGCATTGCTGTGCGGTAGCACTGCCTACGCAATTTACATAAATATTTCAAGCGATCGCATCTAGCGAGTGGCTTTGAATCAGGCCCTCAGTTTGTCAGTGTAATGCGACTTTCATTTAAGGTGCGCGTTACACAGAAGCATGCACAGATCAGTGAGATCTGTGCATACTTCTGTGTTAAAAAAGCTATAAAAGTGTAAAAATATATTTTAAAAAATTACATGAGATCCCCCTTAAAAGCATAACCAGTGCTGGGCTTTTCTGAGCCAGTTCTGGTTGTGGAAATATAGGGGACAAAATTATTAGGGATCCCCCGCATTATCCACAACCAGCACCGGACTTTTTCTAGCAGGGGTGTAATGGCACAGCCATGGGACCCACTTCATGGGTTCCCCCAGCCACACCATTATAACCGCATATTAGTCAGCCAAAGCCAGGGATCCCTGGCAAGTAGGAGACCCCTCCAATAAAGGAGTTCCCCCTCTACAGGGTAACCCAGGCCTGGACTAATAGCCTATCCCCGAAACCCCTGGGCGGTGGGTGCCATGTTGATTGTGTGATAACATTAAAAAGAATAAATAATATTGTCTCTTAAGGGAGAACTAGTGGTCTCAGCAAGCCTCCCCTGCATGCTGGTACTTGGAGAACCACAAGTACTAGCATGTGTGGCATTAAGGGCCCGCTTTTACCTCTAGTTCACCTGCAAAATAAATATTTAAAAAAATGCAGGACACAGTCACCAAATGTTTTATTATATTATTACACATGCACTCACTCATTTACTCAGCCATTCGCACTCACAGTACACACGTACCTTGTCCCTAGCACCGGTCTGTGCCCTTGTCCAGTAGAATCCTGATCGGGACCTGAAAAACAAAACATACTCACCTACCCTTTGGTTCCAGTCCTCTTTGGTCTATGTAGGCATTCTTGGTCGTCTTAAAGTACAAAAACGAACCTGGACCCACGGACATAAGTACCATCCTCTAATGATGGTACTTCGTGAATGATGGCTCAGCCATTGCATTTCTCCGCCTCTCTCAGCCAATGGGCAGTTCCCACCATTGACTTCAATGGTGGGATCTGCTAGGTTACTAAAGTGCACTTCCAGGGTGGAACCCCACGTTGTTTTGTAAGTTTTTTATTTTTACAGTTTTCTAGTTTTTTTCACATAGAAGCATGCTCTGATCTCACTGATCTGTGCATGCCTCTGTGTAACTCGCACCTTCTCGGGCTAATCTCACTAGCCTGAAGCAGGTCTATTTTTTTGCAAGTTTTAATTAAGTAATTTTGTGCAAGTTAAAAACTCGCGCTCTATTACATTGGCCGGGTTGTATGTTTTCCATGGCAAAACATCTGGATGCGAGTTTTGGCAGTGCAAGTTGTGGGAGAGATAGAAACATACCAATTTGTATGTTCTTGCATCCTATTACAGAGGGTGAATTATAAAAATGCGTGAGTATAGTGCTATACTTGCACGCACCTTATCACATTTTGCCCTTGGAGTTTGTGGGAATGGAATTGAAATGTTGGTAGATGCTTAGCCGCCGATACAAATCCCGACTGCGGCTGCCTGACAGGATGAAGTTCCCAACAGAGGCAGGTAAGTACCCTAACCCTAACCTCCCCTGTCCCCCCCTTAACCTAACCCTAACCCTCCCTTAGTGGTGCCTAACCCTAACCTCCCCCCTAGCGCCTAATCTTAACCTCCCCGCATGGGTGCCTAACCCTAACCCCTCCTTACTGCTCCCTAAACCTAACCCTCCTGGGGAGGTGCCTAACCATAACCTCTCCCTGGGAGTGCCTAACCCTAACCCTTCCCCCTACAGGTGCCTAATACTAACCTTACCTGCCCAAAACCTCACACTAACCCCGCTAACAGCCCTAAACTTAACCCCCCCACAGTTTAGAAGACGCGAGGCCCATACTCACCTCGTTCAGGCACACGTCCTCCTAGATTACGGCGTTGGGATTATGATAGGCATCAGTATTTCGACACCTATCATGAATCTTTTGCCGGCATTCAGCAGTCGATCACATAACTACATCCCAGTTTGTGTCCTGTGCTCCCTTTCTTTGTATGAATTGTGTCTGTTTAGAAGGTATCTATCCTGTCTGAATTCCTGACTGCTCCTACTCAGTCATCTATTGTAACAGTTGCTATGAAAGCAGTGTAATAGGCACAAAATGACAAACACCTATTGTAATAATATATCAATTAAAATTGCAATGAAATATTTTATATGATATACTTTAGAAACAATTTTCTAGGCATAAAACAATAGTTTATGGGAATAAATTTAGTGTACTGCGCTTCACTGATATATGTCTTGGATATAACTGGTTTTGGAGATTGGGGGAGATTTGCGCTGTCTAAATGGCGATGGCTATTTCAGCAGTCAATGTCAGAAGGATGAATTAAAATGTAATATATCAGATGCAAAAGAAAATAAAACCATTATCTAAATTATGTTTCCGTACTTGGCCTGGTTCAGAGCCGGACGGTATTTGCGCTCGCTCGTTCAGAAAAAGGGGCCGGATATTTAAATACAGCGCTCGCTCTTTGCGGTCTGTTGATGCCTCTATGTCTGAGCGAGCGAACGAAATATGCGCTCGCTATTTTGTAAAAACGCCCCCTGGCTGTTCACATCATACGTCATCTCCGCTATTTATTAGATTAATCGAGTACATCGAAAGGCGTCTGAACTGCTCACAGTGCTTGTGGTAGGATTTTCCAACCACAATCATGCGAACAGTTCAGGCTAAGAGACAACCAAGTGACGTGGCCGATGACGCTGCTTTGTTAATTATGCACACCCTTAAAACGCCCGTTTTGACCGTTTGGCATGCCTGCGTTCGGATCTCCACTCCCCGTTTTCAGGCACCTTCCCCTGTTACCACCCACAAATGCCTCATCCTGTCACTCAAATTAGCAGGCACTCGCAATTTTGCGAACACACGATTTCCGACTGCAATGACTGGTTGGCGCACGCGCATTACAACCCATATGCATGCGCAGATGTGCGAACATCACTCGGAGCGAACGAGCGGCCGCTTACGAGTGGCTCTGAATCAGGCCCTTAGTGTATATGGGACATGATTCACTACGGATCACTATTGCGATCACAGCTGCGATTACGCACGCAGGTCTGCTGCAAAAATATGCTAATGACTACAATCACAATGCTAGTATAGAGACGCCCAGAGCCAGCATAGAGACGCCCACTACCACTTTCACACATTCGTAATACCTTGCAGCCTGCGTATACATTGGGAACATCGAGTAACATCGGCCCATCAAGCACAATTACAAGAGGTTTGACCTTACTCAGAAATTGCTAACCTCATCACATGCAGTGAGTACACAAACTACGTATGCCATTGCAGTAGCTAATTTCCGCATGCCCAAGTTAAGGACAGGCACACTTTCGTTTCTCAGACAACCCCCAAACGCTGACCTGACATCACTCACTCTGCGATGGCTTTGTATCTGCGTAGGCCATTGCAGGTCGATGTCAATGCTAATTCACGCACGCGCACTGCGATGCATACGCATGCTCAGTACGCACCATCGACTGATATGCATACGTGGTTGTAATTGCAATCCATAATTCCTATGTTCCTTATGTAAATAACAATTCAACACAAATGAATTAAAAACATAATATGTGTCTGTGTATAATTAATATACAATTAAGGGGATGCACTCAGGAAGCCGACAGTCGAAATGCCGATTGCCGCCTTCTGCGACTGTCAAATCCCGGCAGGGTACTAATGACAGGTGTCGAAATCCCAATGCCTGTCATTATATCTACGCTGGGAGCCAGACGCCCGGGATATCGAAGATAAGCCGGGCGGTGGGTGCAGACAGCTCTGATAGGCGAGGGTTAGTTTACGGGCTCCCGGGGGGGACTTAGAGTTAGGCACCCCCTGGGAGGGTTAGGGCAAGGCTAGGGGAAGGGGGGATTAGGGTTAGTCACCCCCGGGGGTAGGTTAGGGTTAGTAGGGTTAGGCATTCCCCGGGAGACTTAGGTTTAGGCTGTGGGGAAGGGGGGGTTAGTTTTATGCACTTAGGGGGGGTTAGGATTAGGCACTAGGGGGGTAAGTTAGGGTTAGGGTTTAGTAATACTCACCTAAATACCCTGTCAGGATTTCCACTGCAGCCGGGCTGCCGGCATCAGGATTTCAACCTTACAGCCGGCGGTCATTCATTCTAATTCCCAATTAAGAAATGCCTTACATAAAACAGCAAATAATCAAATACACTTAAATATACACACTTTATATAAAATGGAGTACCCAGCAATTCAGTTCAGTAAAATGTTAATAATCTTAAAGTCTCTCTTCTATTCAGTGTCCAGAAGGGGGTTGGTTAACAGAACATAGGGCATAACACCTTCCTTTTCCAGATGCTTGAAAGTGTTTATACAGACTGTGATAATGATGCAGAGGTTTTACAAAACTGCTTGCTCATTTTCCTCTGTGGACAGTTATGAGCCAGTTCTGTACTTATTACTTTCACCTGATATTTAAATATGTATGAGTTATTAGAAGGTGGTTTAAGTTGCAGTTCCTTCTATTACATAGTCAGATTAGGACTGATATAGCCTACCTTTGAAGTCATCTGCCACTCAAATAATATAGCTCTCACTGTACTGGAGCTTCCTGCAAATACAGGTGGGTGGCTGCCATTGCTATTAGCTAGCTGCACTGGTTTCTCCGCTGTATGCCATCTGAGGTACCTGACATCAGCGGCTCTTGCTGTATTTGTCATCTTCTCCAGGGGGGAAAGAGGGTGTAGATAGGTGCCCATTGCTGATGTAAATTGGTTTCACTGGGTCCTCTGCTAGACCTGGCTAGAGGCTGGCTGAGCTCAAAGCTGGCAAGGTGGCTTCTGGGATAGATGGGAGGGAACATGATCCAATGCATTTCATCTGGTCAATCAGGTTGGACTTCATCAGGGACAATGTACCTCAGATTATCCAATCATAGTTGGATGAAGAGTGATGTGCATGCTAGAAATGTCATGCCCCTGCTAGAGGTAATCCTGAGTCACATGCTAGGCTGATAGCAGGTGATGCTGCAGTGCCAGCGAGAGGCAGACTGCAGCTATGCTTAGAGCTTGTATACAGAGGCTTGCTCCTTGCTACTACCCAGACATAAAGTAGCCTCCTTGCTGGTGAACCAATCAATCCTTCTCTGCCATTATCCAGTTCAACCATAGGATTGGAGGGCCTACTCTTGAGCACTGTTATAGCATTATAGATGACATATCATATTGCCACCAAGGGAGCTATTGAGTCATGTTTGCGCAAGACCAGCCCCAGCAGGGGATGTTCTGCATCTGCTGGGGGAAGTGGGATAGCCAACAGTAGTGCTGGAGATGGACAATCATTGGCTCTATGAAGTTGATTTGGGGAATAAGGAGCCCTCAAGAAGAAAGGTCTGAAAGATGCATTACTCCCCCTTTACCACCCCTGGCTACACCATTGGCTTTAAAGTCCAGTGTACAGTGACAACTTTCAAATCAAAATGTTTAATGTATTGGTGGATTAAATAAAGAAACTATAAAAATAATTTATGTAGAAGAAAATAAAACGTTCAAAAACAACAATACACTTTACTCATCTATTTATTTTTACCATCTAAACAGGTTTGTAAATACTCACATATCTATTTAAATGAATAAAACAGGAGAAAAAAATATTTAATTTTTTCAAATTTGTCTTAAGTACAGCTTGAAGCATATAAAGATTAGTAAGATTACAATGACACCTAGTTGCTTTGCATCTGAAATAAATATCTAAATATTTTAATTTAAAACAAAATTTAAGAAAAACCATTTCTTCAAATCAATTCTGAAAAACTCATTTGAAATAGAAGAAAATGTTTAAACATGTTTGACTTAAAGTGCCAATTTTTAACTAATTGATCTATAGGTGTCAGATGTCACGACTAACACAACACTGTCATGATGATTAGTAATTTAATATTATTAACTATTGTGACTGGGCTTGGGTCCCACCTTAACTCCCATCCCTATTATAAATTGAAAAACTGTTAAACTGTTTGTTACTCTAGGTACAGTACACCAAGTGGGCTGTGAATTGGAATGACTGAATGTTTGAAAATATTTATAAAGGAACTGTTTTAGAGTGGGCTGCAATTTTACAGACCAAATAATGGCCACAAAACTGGAAAATGGGTTTTCAATTGTATGTATCTTAATATATAGTAAATTTAAGGTACATTGTAATTCAATATGTGACCACATCAAGTTTCCTCATCAGGTCTAATATGCTGCTACAGTAAACATACAACAGCCATCATCATTAATTTGATGATAATGATGATGGTTGCCATCAGGGGGACATAGGGTAGTACATCTCTAGGGGACAGCTTTGCATATAGGTCCCAAGGTACCTAACACTTAATTTTCTAGTGTCAGACACTAGAATCTGTCACTGAGAGACACATCTCTGCAGGCTATGGAGACTGACATGCTGCAATGCATTTGGCTGCAATGGTCTGCATTGTGATGATCCGTGCAGTTTCTCTACCCTGCCTGTGTTGTTGCTCTCCATGGTGGACAGGATTCAGCACATCTAAGACACTATACTTGTGATTACCTGGACTAATTGCCAATTTAAGCACCTGTGGGCTGCACCTGGGACTTTTTATTTATTCCTGCTCCTTTATGTGCTCAGGGCCATATCATCAATTGCGCGCTCCCATGGGTCATTTATGATTTCTTCTGGTTGGCCATTCAGTTTGGTCAATCAGAAGATATTGTGTTTGATGCCATTCTGCTAAATGCAGCATGTCATTGTACATTGCACCATTGTACCACTGCATCATGCAGTGTATATGTACATGTATATGTCGGATCAGCTGATTGGCCGAGAACACATAATTCTGGCCTAACTACTGTATATGGCAGTTTCCTTGAGCAAGATCCTGACTTGCTTCAGCCCAGGCCTGGGGTACCTTGGAGAGGGGGGGACCTCTTCATTGGGGGGGTTCCCACCTCATCAGCAATCCCCGGCCTGGGATGAATAGCTGGGTGTGAGAATGCTTGAAGAATGTCATCTGGCTGTGGCATGACATCCCCACTAGCAGAGCCCGGTGCTGGTTCTAACAAAACGGCGGTCCCAATACCTTTTTTTCCCTGTATTTTTAGCACCAGATTCAAGAGCCCATTGTTGGTTCATTAAATACGAAAGACTACTACGTGTTTTGTCTCCCATATTTTTTAACCAGCGCTGGCTCATAGAGCCAGGTGCTGGTTATGCTTTTGGGGTGGCAAATTAACTTTTTATTTCCTCTATAACTGTCAGAAACATTCATGAATCATTCTGATTTGTGTATGTTTTTGCTAAACACGTTGATCAGGAAGGGATCTATTTTAAACTTTTATTTTTGATTGTGTTTGCTTAATTAACACCCATGATTACAATTATGATTCTTGGCAGATTCCTGTGTTGTATTCCTGTCTCTGCAAAGTACTTGCGTGTTTTGCAGAGAGAATCATGATTTCACAATCATGAAAATTGTGTTTCCCTTTAGTAAATCTCCATGTTTGAAATAATGTCCAAACACACCAGTGAATGCAACCTCAAACCAACACAATTCTTAGTAAATTTACCCCTTAATATTTGGACTTTAAATATTTTCAGCAAGTCAGACTCCTTTCAGCTTGTCCTGCTGTTTCAGCTACTATATTACAAATCCCAAGTTGTTCCTTTAGTAGCAATCAGCTGCATTCCAATCTGGTTCTGTTACGGTATGACAGATCCCAGCCTGCTTCCTACTGCTGACCTCTGCCAGAAAGTCTACAAATTTACTGCATTACAAGTCTTAAGGATTCACCTGTTTATTTTACAATACAAATTTCAAGGATTCACCTATTTATTTTGCATTGCATTTCTCAAGGATTCACCTTTTTCTATTACTCATTACTAGTCTAAGGTATTCCCCTCTCTATTAATAGATAAAATAAGAGTGCAGGGATGGCGTCTACATTATTAAAAGCTGTTTAGGTCCTTCCTCCTCTCTGTCCTACTGCCACAATAGAGAGGAGGAAGGATCTAAACAGCTTTGTATTGTCTAATGTTGATGATTTAAAGATCAGACTTACCTCAAAATATACAACAATTGTGAGGTAAATTATCAATTGATTCTGAGAACCACCTAGACCACTGTCATGCTATATCCTTAAGCATTTTTTAATTTGAGATCTACCCCTGATGAAGTCTTGGTATAAGACGAAACGCTTAAGGTTTATGCAAATTGTGGACATTTTGCTGTAAACCTTTCACTCATTTCGAGGTGTAGAGAAATCCATTTGATCTGTATAATGGATGTTGATAGATCAATACATTCATGTAAGATCATTTGTCCATCTGAAATTGTGAATTTTAATAAATTTTATTTTAAAGTGTAGTAATTACAAATTTTGGCCTTTGGGCCTATTTTGGGTGTTTTTTCTGATATGAGGGTTTTTTTATAGAACCTCAAGGAGGACGATAAACAAGTTCTATCATTTGATCTTTATTGACCGGTTCTGAAAAACGAGCACAAGAATTGACATTTACATCCGTAAAACGGAAAGAATTGGAACCTTTAAGCCCTGAACTGATTGTTTCATACAAAAAATATAAGGACTGTCCTTGTTATCAATTTGGATGATGTGCCCTTGAAGTAATTGTGTTGTATTTGTTTCATTGGTCCTACTAACAGAGGACTAACTGAAGGGAGTAGCTGTACATAACTATATAGCGCAGCTTAGAATTGGTTGTATATATATATATATATATATATACATACATACATATACACTCTCCAACTTTGCCGGCACTCCAATACTATATGTAATGATAGTAACAGCTTGCTCCTGTGCCCTAATCCACTAATGCATACTCCAAAAAAAACGGCACTAGGAGACCACCAAAATGCAAAAAACCACCTGTTTTATGACGATCAACATTTTGGGGCTGTCACCCCATCTTCAGGACCAAAGACAAGCAATACACAAATTAATTTAATTTGTGTATTGCTTGTCTTTGGTCCTGATGACGGGGTGACAGCCCCGAAACGTTGATCGTCATAATACAAGTGGTTTTTTGCATGTTGGTGGTTCATAGTGCCATTTTTTTTGGAGAATATATATAATATATATACAGTCAGGACCATAAATATTGGGGCATTGACAGAATTTTCAGGTTTTGGCATCTATTCACCACCACGATGGTTTTGAAATGAAACAAACAAGATGTGCTTTAACTGCAGACTTTCACATTTAATTTGAGGGTAATTACATCCAAATCGGGTGAACGGTGTAGGAATTACAACAGTTTCAATATGTGCCTCCCACTTTTTAAGGGGCCAAAAGTAATCGGACTATCAACTCAAAAGCTATTTCATGGACTGGTGTGGGCTATTCCCTCGTTATTTCATTATAAATTAAGCAGGTAAAAGGTCTGGAGTTGATTCTAGGTGTGACATTTGCATTTGGAATCAGTTGCTGTCAACTCTCAATATGAGATCCAAAGAGCTGTCACTATCAGTGAAGCAAGCTGTCATTAGGCTGAAAAATCAAAACAAACCCATCAGAGAGATAGCAAAAACATTAGATATGGCCAAATCAACTGTTTGGAACATTCTTAAAAAGAAATAACGCACCGGAGAGCTCAGCAACACCAAAAGACCAGGAAGACCACGAAAAACAACTGTGGTGGACGACAAAAGAATTATTTCCCTGGTGAAGAAAAACCCATTCACAACAGTTGGCCAAATCAAAAACACTCTCCAGGAGGTAGATGTATATGTGTCAAAGTCAACAATCAAGAGAAGACTTCACAAGAGTGAATATAAAGGGTTCACCACAAGATGCAAACCATTGGTGAGCCACAAAAACAGGAAGACCAGATTAGAGTTTGCCAAACAACATCTAAAAAAGCCATTACAGTTCTGGAACAACATCCAATTGACAGATGAGACAAAGATCAACTTGTACCAGAGTGATGGGAAGAGAAGAGAAGGAAAGGAACTGCTCATGATCCAAAACACACCACCTCAACAGTGAAGCATGGTGATAGTGTCATGGCGTGGGCATGTATGGCTGCCAATGGAACTGGTTCCCTTGTATTTATTGATGATGTGCCTGCTGACAAAAGCAACAGAATGAATTCTGAAGTGTTTCGGGCAATATTATATGCTCATATTCAGTCAAATGCTTCAGAACTCGTTGGACAGCGCTTCACAGTGCAGATGGACAATGACCAAAAGCATACTGCAGAAGCAACAAAAGAGTTTTTTAAGGCTAAAAAGTGGAATGTTATGCAATGGCCAAGTCAATTTAGTGACCTGAATCCGATTGAGCATGCATTTCACTTGATGAAGACAAAACTGAAGGGAAAATGTCCCAAGAACAAGCAGGAACTGAAGACATTTGCAGTAGAGGCCTGGCAGAGCATCACCAGGGATGAAACCCAGCGTCTGGTGATGTCTATGCGTTCCAGACTTCAGGCTGTAATTACCTGCAAAGGATTTGCAACAAAGTATTAAAAAGTGAAAGTTAGATTTAGGATTGTTTAGTTTGTCCCATTACTTTTGGCCCCTTAAAAAGTGGGAGGCACATATAGAAACCATTGTAATTCCTACACTGTTCACCTGATTTGGATGTAATTTCCCTCAAATTAAATCTGAAAATCTGCAGTTAAATCACATCTTGTTTGTTTCATTTCAAAGCCATTGTGGTGGTAAATAGAGGCCAAAATATGAAAATTCTGTCAATCTCCCAATATTTATGGACCTGACTGTATATATATATATATATATATATATATATATATATATGAGGGTTGTTTAAAAAGTGATGCCTAAATGCTCACATCTCAAATTTTATTATAGATCCAGATTTGAAAATTTGCAGTAAAATACTCTGAAGTCTTAGTAACAGAATGACTCTACTCAAAATATGCACCATCTGACCTCAAGCATTTTCTCCACCTCTCAACCCAAGCTGTGAATGCACTTTGGAAAAATTCCAGTGGTTGGTGTTTGACCCAGGAACGTATGGCGTTTTTAACAACCTCTATGGTCTTCAATATGTTGACCCCATAGACAGTATTTGAGAGGGCCAAACAGATGAAAGTCAGAAGGGGCCAAATCAGGAATGTGTGGTGGATGTGGCATTATTGCCCACCCCATTTTGGCAATGGCCACAGATGTTGCCATCAAAGTGTGGGGTCTGGCATTGTTGTGGTGTAAGATGACAACTTCAAGCAATCACAATTGCTTTAGTGACCCACGGGATTTATTAATCCATTAATGGTGCCATCATCCAGGATTATACTGTAACATCCCACATCCATCAGTGCAATCGCTGGATACATAACAAACCCACACAACATAACGAGTTTCTGTGGAACTTTAAGTGCATTTTTTTCTTTTCCCCCCCTTTTTTTGTTTTTGTTTATTTTCCTCTTGTCTGCATAAATTTTTTAACCCCTGCTTGCCCATAGAAACACTCGCAGATTTAACTTTTCTATTATTGATTTTTGAGTGCATCTTCTTTTATTCAGATTCTGTCCGTATTGGTGTCCTGGTTCGTTTTGTGTTGTTTTGTGTAGTTTTGTCTTGTCTTTGTCCTATATTTATACATGCATCAGCATAATCTATACTACATATATGCTATATTAAGTTTATTCTAAGTAAATCACCTTGTGAATTAATTTAATGTTTATTGTATTTATTGTGACATCAGCATATAACAACACCACCACCTGTGATTGAGCGCGGGCTATCCCGATTGTAAGATGACATTTGACAGTGGAATTGTTGACCTTTTTTTGTGGATGGCTTCTTTCAGCTTCTTAAGTGTAATAATGTATCGATCACTGTTGATTGATTGGTTTGGTTCCAAGTAATCGATGTGAATAACACCTCAGCAATCCCAGAAGAATGTGGCCATGACTTTGTTTATGGATCACTGTGAGTTAAATTTTTTTGGCCTAGGTGAACTTGGGTGTTTCCATTGCTTTGATTGGGCCTTTGTTTCTGGTTCATAAAGGAATACACAGGTCTCATCTTCTGTAATGACATTTTCTAAAAATGTCTCAGGGTTAGCTTCAAAGTTGGTCAAAAGGTCATTGCACACTTCCACCCTCTGGGCCTTATGATTACTGGTTAATTGCTTTGGAACCCATTTAGCACACACTTTACGATATCCCAAATCATTGATTAGTGTTTCTACAGTACTGTGGCTACATTCAAGTTCATCACTGATATCTCTGATGGTCACATGACAGTCTTTCTGAATCATGGCATCGACTTTGTGTTGGTACTCTGCTGTCAATGCATTTGATGGTCTGCCACCACGAGGTTTGTCGCACACGGACGATTCTCCCAATTGAAAACACTTCATCCATCTTCTAATATTGCTATAGTCATTTGTACGCTCACCATACACTTTTTTCAGTCTTCTGTGGATTTCTGTAGCAGTGCAGCCTTCTTTTTCCAGAAATACAATGACTGCTCTTTGTTTCATCTTGGATTCCATGGCATTTCTTGAACTACCTAAACAAAACTACATATATAGTTAGCAGACATATTAAACTACAAACTGACAAAGTTCGTGATGAAAATTGCCATACTTTGGACGCTTCACTATGGTGACTGCAAACCATGATTTTTACATGCTATGTTAACACTATCTGCTAAAGGAACATTTAAACCACTGCTGGTAAATGCCTATATGTCGTGGTATATGGCGCTAATGCATATACAGGTGTCATTGCTAGCTGGGGCTTCTGTCTCTGTCGGAATGTAGCTAAGTGACTACACACACCTCCTAGCAACAGACTGTTGTGGGGGAACTTGTAACCAGATAACATGTTTCCCGTAATGCAGTCTAAATGTTGCACACGGGACTTCCGGTTGAGGTAAATGTCCGGAAATGGGCTGCCGATGAAGCTATTTGGGGATATGAACTTGGTGCCACCTCATGAGAGGTACGATACATTAAGGTAAACATATATGTTGCTTTAGGGCAGGCTGGTTGAGCCCAGCAAGCCCCATTTGTATGTTTATGCATGATATGATGTGACTTCTGGGTACCTGTTGGGGAGTGTCTCTAACAGATTGCCTATGGTATAAAAGGAGTTCACGAGCATCTTGTCTCTCTTGGTGATGCTCCAGTCCTGATGAAGGTCATGTGCTGTGACCGAAACGTCGACTGAAGGAGTATGTGTTAATTCTCTGTGAATAAACTATCTTTCTGCAAAGACCTTGGTGAGTGCTCACTCTATATATATATATATATATATATATATATATATATATATATATATATATATATTATAAGGTCATGCCCTTATATTAGGGTTGAATCGAATAAACGGAATTCTCTCATAGGGAACTTCTGGGATGGGGGCATGATGTTTGAGGGGCTACATCTCAAA
Organism: Taudactylus pleione; assembly: GCA_031769625.1. Taxonomy (NCBI): domain Eukaryota; kingdom Metazoa; phylum Chordata; class Amphibia; order Anura; family Myobatrachidae; genus Taudactylus; species Taudactylus pleione. The sequence goes on along the minus strand of JAUIMM010000045.1, from coordinate 16,829,531 downwards.
AGCTATTAGACTTACTGAGCTTAAATTTAGCATGGATGGGTAGAACTTTGTGCTGCATGCCATATTTCAGGACAAAAAAAAATTAAAATTAGTAATTGGGAGTAATCTAAAGTTTAAACTGTCAGTTTTCTCTTATACTTCCTGTTTGGGCAAAAACTGATACTTTCCTGCTTTAGTCTTTAGGGAATTTTTGGGAAGGCATAACTCAGGATTGTGGATGAATTACATCTTGGGATTTGCTTTGTCAGATAGCTCTTGTCCCATTGTAGGGCTTTCTGGTGTTAATTTTTTTGAGAAAGTTACAGTTTTTTAACAACTGGCCAAAATATGCCACATTTTAGAGATAAGGAATTTCAATTTTATTGGGTATGCTCACTAAGAGGCCGCCTACAGGGGGTGTACAGTGGCTTCACTTGGGTGCACAATCATGGCTACTGTCGAAGCTGGATAATTGGCTGAGACAGAATCTGTTAAAATTAAAATCTGCAGGACACCATTTTGCGAATGGCAACAAGACGCCATTTTACGAATGGCTGCCCAATGCCATTTTAGCGAATTTCACACAATATCAGTACATACGGCGATGTTATTATTTAGCATTGTGCGATTCCCACACAATAGAACAATGTTAAAAGTCCTCATTATATAAATACCTACAGTTACTAAAACATATAATATGAACAATCCTGCAAAACATGTACCACAGTGTACTCCACAAACACATAGATGCACAACGCTAACTAGTGTATTTTCTTAATATCCTTACACTTACACATTGCACACTTACATAGAAAGGTTCCCTAGCATTAAGGTTAATATTCAAGGTTTTATTCATTATTAATTATGTAATAAAGCGACTGTATTTAAGATCTCAGGTTTAGTACATGATAAGCAGACCGTGTTTGGTGCTATTCTAAACCACTGTTTATTTGTAGATCTTTGGTTCCATCGGCAGGGAGATCGCAACATGTGTCTGCAAATTATGGATCATAGAGTTAGGCATTGAAATGTACTCTGTTATGTAATGATTATTAGCCAGTTCAGACTTGTTCTTCGGTGGAAAAATGGACACAAAGAACTGTTGGAGGCTGAACTATTACAATACACACTGACCTATGAACTGTATCGTAACAGAAGAACCAGGAAGAAGAACCAATGGGATTATGCCAACTTGCTCTATTGTATTGTCTATTTCTGTAAGGGTGCATTAGCAAGCACTCTGAATCTGCTAGTTAGTCATCTTTCTTTTCTGTTGACAGAGGTTTCATAGTTGATGTCAGGAAATCTGGATCCAGAGCGCAAGCGTATGTATTCGAAAGTACCGTGTGATTGTATAATTTGTTTGCGCTAATTGTATTTAGATCACAGCATGTAACTATATGCTTTTTGGTGAATAATATCTTTTTGTGCTTTGGTACCACTATCAAAGTCTGGAAAGGAATTATTTCTTGTGCGACTTACAACGCTAAATAGCGACAATTAGGGTGTATAGATCATGAGATATTCATAGTTGGGGGCTCATAGAGTGAGTTCACGCTGCCAATTTACATGGTAACACACGGTTATCGCTCTCTCAGCAAAGGGTGGAGGTACCATACACAGGAAAGAACGCATTGTGCCTTAGAAAACCTGCTACCACTTGATGCTGAGAGACCGCTATCCATTATTGTGTGAGTTCAAGGAGCACTGATTAGAATCCAGGGACAAGGAAGGAAAAAGTTTGTTTTCCTTCATTGATAAAGGTTCGTGTTAAAAAGGGGAAGTCGCACAATAGCGTACGCATATTTCCTGTATTGCTGCCACGTGTTCAACGGTCATTGTATGCATAGTGTTATTGCTTGTTAAAACTTCTGAATTATACTGCTATACTATTTTCTGTACGGGAAAGGAGTGTATAATTGAAATGTGTGATTGCAAAGTGAAGGCTACTGTCTATTAAACATAAGTGTAAGTGGAGGTTACTGTCTGTTTAACCTCAGTATAAACTCGGTAGGTGCCAGATGGGGCAGCACAAATTACTGGGCCAGTGTACAAAGCAGGTACATTGTGGTTTAGGTTATCGAGAAACTAAGCGGTTTCTTGGTCCGGCATCCATTAATCACAAAGTCCATTGATCAGTTAGGTTCCTTGAGCAATGCGATCGGACCGCATGATTATATAAATTGTGATTGTGAAGTGGGTGTTGTGGGAGTGAAACTGCTGGCAAGGGTAGGAGTTATTGGAACTTCTAGATGCTACCAGTGGGAGTAAACTCAAAGTAGGAAGCTAGTGGTGAAGCTTGGGTTAAATTCACCACAAGTAAAATAATTCGCTAGGTGGATACTTTACTCCTTGTGTATACACACGGATCATAACATAGTGGTGAAGTGGGGTATAGCGGGAAGGAGCGAGCAGATGAAGCTTGGTTTAGTGCGGCCACAAGTAGAATAATTTACAATAGGTGGTTAGTCTGCTTCTCATTGTGCAAGCCGACTGTAACACCAGGCTGTGTATAACGGGAGGGAGTGAGTGAACATTGCTCTTTGAAAATCGTTTAAAAATCAAAATTCTCTAAAAATTGCTACGCGTTTTTCCAGATGGGTGCGAAGCCATCTCTAGTAATGGTCGATGATGTGCTGCAGATGGAAGGGCCATTAGGATCGGCCAGGTATGTTATGTTTAAAAAGTATGGTGTGTACGCTACGACGTACTGCAACATATGGGTCAAAATGACCAAGAGATGTAGAACACCTTTTCCTAAGATTGATAGCTTCGATTCGGAGGTTCTAAACAATCTCAGAGACAGTATATGTTTAGTGAAGTCTCTGAAGAAAAGGGTAAAGTTTAATAATTGCTTGAAGTTGTGGCAGCATGAGCGGGATATGTGGCTTAGCGGTGTGCACGCGATGCAAACTAGCATCTTGTGCATGACGCAAGGGAGCACGCATGCAAATAGCATTGCGTGCATGCTGCAAAGTAGCATGGACAGCAAGGTAGCATTGCAGAAGGTAATGTCAGTAGTGCACATGCACCACCACCGCCCTATGTGGATGGGGGTGAAGATACAGTCAATGTAAAAACTCATAAAAATGTAACAAGTAAATTGTACCCTCTTCTAAGTAACTATAAGGAACATGTTTATGATACAGATGATGAACCTGTTGTGATGTCCGCTCTTTCCCATGTTGAACAAATGTTAAATATACCACCACAGCAAGCACAGGTAGCTGTCCCGCTAGTACCAGAAATGGAGATAGCCCCACCCATACAGGAAGTATTAACACCTGCTTTAACAGTAGCGGAGACTAGTAATACCATACGTAGTAGCAGTAGGCTGAACCCTCAACTAGGTAATCAGGCCAAAGGTAGCATAATTGGCAGGCATCCAACCATCCAGACAATAACTGTTCCCAATGGGAATCCGGACGCTCATGGTATAGTGGCCACAAGGGAGGTAGCGATGCATTGTCCATGGACAAGAGCAGAATTACGTTCTATAATGACAGATTTCCCTGACCCTAGGAAAGAACTAGCAAACTGCCAGAGATTTGTAAAGGATTTAGGTAATGCTCACGAGCCAACCAATAAAGATTGGCGAGTGGTATAACGGGCATGCTTTCCTCACAATACCAATGTGAAACAGTTTATCACGGCTTGTGTATTTGATGAAGATAGTCCCATAAATGATACAGGTAATCAGGACAATATAACCCATATTGTTACCCAATTGGCTGTATTTTTCCCATTAATTGTTAACTGGAGTAAAATCTTTACAATTATGCAGAAAGAGAGTGAGTCTGCAGCAGATTATTTTACCAGAGCACTGCAGACTATTACCCAATACACAGGTATAGAGGATATAAAAGACAACACCCATCACAGGGAAATGACAATCACAGTGCTTATGGATGGTCTTAAGGACACTCTAAAAGCCAGGGTTCAGACCTCACTTCCTGGGTGGAGGGGAGTTACAGTAGACACACTCAGGGAATCTACAATTGAACATGATAAAAACATCTTCAGGAAGAGAGAAATGTAGAGCGAGAAACTAATGGCTGTTAGTATCCAAGCTCTGGAAGGAATGCAAATAACACCGCAACACTCTTACCACACTCAGCCACAATATACCCATCCCATACAACCTCCAAACCCTTATCCCTATACACAACCACAATCTTTCCTCATTCCCCAACCCACACAACAACAACCTTTTTCAACACGTCAACTATGAAGGTGTTATAGATGTAACCAGGAGGGCCTTTTAAGTAAGTTCTGTAAGGCTAGGAAATGGGAAACGCTAAACCAGGGAACAGCAATGTACCCACAGAATGGGCACCCACAACAGAAAGGACAATTCCAGCCATCACCTGCTCACGTCGCAGCAGTGAATTCTTTGCTGGAAGAAGCTAGTCAGCTCTAGGGGACAGGTCACAACTGTAGTCTACAGTCAGTCAGGTTAACTGGGGATGTTAGAGAAGAACCTGTAATGTTAATCAATGTAGCTGGTACTAAACATTATTTTCTTGTAGACACAGGTGCGACCAGATCAGTGATAAAATCTCCATCTAATTTACAGGTGACCAGCGAAACAGTACTAGCAATGCGTGTAATGGGTAAAGTGCAACATTATCCTTTAACCAAATCTGCAGAGGTTACTATCGATCCATTTTATACTAGGCATGCCTTTCTCCTGGCAGCAGCGGCCCCTACTAACCTACTGGGAAGGGATTTGTTATGTAAAATGGGATGTGCCATTTATTGTACCCCTGATGGTATATTTCTAGATATCCCAGAGAGAGTTGCGCATGAGGTGAGGGATATACTGAACACTCCCCAAAGGTTAATGTTTCACTCTACTGTTTCAGATAAAAATCCATCTCAAGTAGAACGGTCCCTCTGGACTAAAGATGGACAGGACACTGGATTGATGGCAAATGTAGCTCCCATAATGGTGAATCTAAAAAGCGGTAGGCAAGCTCCAAAAATTCCCCAGTAGCCATTGAAACAGGAAGTAGAGATAGGGGTTTATCCCATAATTGAGCGGATATTACAACAGGGAATTTTAGTCCATACAGCGAGTGTAGTCAACAGTCCCATCTTTCCTGTGAAGAGTGGTGGGAGGGGTTATAGGCTTGTACAGGACCTTAGAGAGTTTAATAAGGTAGTAGAGAGCCAATTCCCTGTAGTGCCGAACCCAGCTGTCATTCTAATGCAGATCCCACCAAATGCAACCCATTCTACTGTCATTGACCTCTGTTCTGCCTTCTTCTCTGTCACTCTTCAGCCTGACTGTCAGTACCTATTTGCATTTACATACATGGGGTACAATACACATGGACACGATTTCCCCAGGGACTCAAAGACTGCCCCAGTATTTTCTCCCAGGCCTTACACGACTGTTAACAATTATTTCAACCTGCCAATGGATTTGTTCTAATACAATATGTGGACAATTTATTGTTGTGTTCTGATTTGTTTATGTCATGTTTAAATGACACTAAACTTTTATTGCTTCATCTCTCACAAACAGTATACAAGGTTGCTAAGGACAAACCACAGCCATGCCAGTCCAGTGTTAAATACTTAGGACACTGTCTAATGAAGGGGCAGCCCAAACTGAGGTGTTCCCATGGGAATGCCTACCATTTGGGGGAGGCCCCAATGACATCACTAGTGATGTCAGTGGAGAGCTTCCGGCTCTGACAGAGCCAGAAGCTCTCCGGGGTTTTCGACAAGTGAGACCCTACCCTAGGGTCTCGTCGCAAGCCCCGATGGTCGCGATGGTCTCTGACCATCGCGACCATCACCCGAGCAGTCGTTAGAGCTGTGGGTGTTAACCCACAGCCTAACGACCGCAACAGAGGCGGGCGGTCAGGATACAAGTGGCCGCCCAGTTTCTGAGCGACCGCTTGCATCCTCCGACCACCTCTGAATGAGGCCCTTAGTCTCTTCCTCAAAGCCTGATCGTGTCATACACACAGAGGAAACAGAGCAGGCTTTCCTTAACTTTAAGGATAATCTGACAAGAGCACCTGCATTGGGAATACCTGATTATGAAAAACCTTTTGACTTGTACAGAAGCTAATGGCAGCAGGTGTCCTCACACAAAAACATGGTGATGCCAGTAGGCCCGTAGCATACTACAGTGCACAATTGGACACTGTGGCAAGATCACTCCCAACGTGTTTAAGAAGTGTAGCAGCAACTGCTCTATTGGTCATTAAGAGTGCGGATGTAGTATTAGGCCATGATATGATTGTATATACACCCCATGCTGTATCTGCTTTGCTAAATTCTGCCCAAACCAGACATGTCTCCTCAGCTAGGTTCATGAAATGGGAACTAGCCCTAATAGCACCTGCAAACATCACCATTAAGCGGTGCAGTACATTAAATCCAGCAATGTATTTGCCATATGTGCCTCAGGATGCACAAAGGGTGGAGAGAGGTGAGTCGCTGGCGGAAGGTGAGTTCTGCAGGTATATTGATGCACATGATTGTATGGAATATTTGAATCAGACCTTTACTGCAAGACCTGACATATGGGATACACCTTTAGAAAATGTAGATGTGACATTTTACATGGATGGGAGTTGTCATAGACAGACTGACACTGGAGAGTTACTGTATGTACAGGTTATGCTATGGTAAATGACGAAGACATCATAGAAGCCGAACCTCTTGGTCCACCTCACTTGGCCCAAGTGGCAGAGCTGGTGGCACTAAGAAGAGCGTGTGAATTAGCAAAAGACAAATATGCTAATATCTACACTGACTCTAGGTACGCCTTCCGGGTAGTACATGATTTTGGTGCTCTATTTTATGACAGCAAGAAGCACACCAGTCACACATTCCAGACATAAAAAAGGACTACTGACAGCGATCCAATTGCCTAAGGCAGTGGCCGTAATTAAGTTTAAAGCCCATACATGTGAGGACGATTCGGTGTCACTGTGCAATAATAGGGCAGACGAAGTTGCCAAATGGGCAGCAGGGTTAAAAGTGAACATGCTAATTAACCAAATGATGTTTCAAACGATTGATATGCAGAAATTAATTGAGATGCAAAATGTGTGTCCCATTCAGAAAAAGGCAGTCTGGAGGTCCAAGGGATGTGGGTAAGAGTTTTCTAGACTCTGGAGAGATGGACAAGTAAGCCAGTGGTTCCCAAAGCATACTACATAAGCCTGGCTGAGGCAGCGCATGGTCTGACTCACTTGGGAAAGCAAGGTATGTGCAAATTGGTGAGAGCATACTGATGTGCACCGGGTTTTTCTTCCCAAGCGGAAAAGAGAGCAATGTCCTGTTTGACCTGCTTGAGGAAAAACATTGGGAAAACAAACCCCACCAAGCCATACCACATTCCTCTGACCGACAGACCTTTTCAGGTAATACAAATTTAATTAATCCAATTACCACCCTGCAGGAATCTCAAGTATGTATTAGTGTGCACTGATGTGTTTTCTAATTGGGTTGAGGCATACCCAGCTGTCACTAATACTGCTGCATTGACTGGGGTGACCAGAAGCACTACCACTTGTCCCTCATAGTATCAGGACAACTCCTAGACCCCCTCTCAATCTGTCCTCCTTTGAAATAATGTTTGGTAGACAACCTCATTTGATTATAAGTCAACAAGGACATTTGAAAAGTAACAATGAGGTTACTGTAAAGTATCTTATAACAATGAGTAAACAGTTAAAGCAGCAACAGCAGAAACTGAAATTGTTTTCACATGGTATGCCTGAAACAAACTGTCATGATGTTGAACCTGGAGAATTTGTTATGATCAGAAATTTCTTGCATTCAGGTTGTTTGACAGATCGGTGGGAAGGTCCGTATCAGGTGTTGCTGACAAGTACAACTTCCTTGAAAGTGGCAGAGAGAGATACCTGGATCCAATCCACTCACTGTAAGAAGGTCAACCAACCGGTGGAGAGACAAGGCGGAATCAAAGCAGATAATGTAGAGCTGTCAATTTCGAGTCTGTTCTGGGAGGGTTAAAGGTTACAGTGAGATACCTGAGCTAAAGAAATTTGTAGATCATTGTTTTCAGCAATGGAGTGGTCTGCTGTGGTTATCTTTGTGTTTTATCCCATAGTTCTCATTATCCTTGGTTGTTTCAGGATCTCTGGTTTCTGTGATGGAGGACAGAGGACAGAGAGGGGAGCTGATGGTGATATCAATGGAGTGGAGTTGGAAGAAGGAGCAATACAGTCACAAAGGCGGTATCTGAGCAAACTCAGTACAGTAATTGTTAAGAGATCTGTTATGTCTGAAACTCTGAGACAGAGTGTAGGTCTATCATCTGAGGATTATTGTATTTGTGAGTTTTGTGGGTCCTTAGCTGATGAGAATTGCATCCAGCTGTTCCAACCTAAGTATAACCAGTATTGGGATGGGTATCCTTTAGAGGCTTATTATACTATGGCGGGCAAAGTTTTAAACCAGACTGACTGTTGGGTGTGTTCTCATGGATAGCATAATGTAGGGTTAGTGTCATTTCCATTAAATGTCTCTGAGGTCTTAGAATTGCAACAAGGGAAGATGCTGGATGGAAAATTTCTTAACACCAAACCACCTCATTTTAAACTCCACCAGTACCAAGTAGATAAATCACTTTTATATTTGAACATCACCAACTTCAATAAACCAGGAAGTTGGGAGCTGACTGGGAATAACCAGATGATGACCTTCTCACTAAGAGCTGATTATGAGCCTATAAATTTTGAACTGTTGCGCACAATTAGGTTAAATGGGAGACACTTCTGGTATTGGTATACACTAAGTGACACAAAATAAATGGTTGGTAGAGTACCAGAAGGGTACTGTGCCAGGGTTATACAACCAGGAATGTGTGTTAGCCAAATGGGATAACCTGAGATAGGATCATTTGTTAGGAAAATGTGTTGGATGATTAGGATGCATTCTATTCCTTATGTTCTCCCTGATGATGTATATTTTATATGCGGAAGGAAAGCGTATAAGTGGCTCTCTCCAAGTCCAGAAGGTTTGTGTTATCTGGGAAGAGTACTACCAGAGGTTATGACCCTTACACATGGTGAAATGCTTGGTATTCATAAAACCACACCATCACCATATATTCACAAACAGTATGAACACCGTGACAAGAGAAACATGATACCTGGTGATGTACATAAAGCCACACAGTGAATTAGTGAAACAACTGACTTTCAAGTTTTAGTTGCATTGGATTCCACCAGGCTCGCTCGGGGTACACTAAATTTTAGATATATCCAAGATCTTGCTAAATTAATAGATAATATCACCAAGATGTATGATGACACGTTTAGGTACACAGGTAAGGAGTTACAGGCCTACAAGAAAGAACTGGTACAACATAGGCTAGTGTTAAATTATTTAACAGCTGTCACTGGAGGGTACTGTGTGACCTTAGCCACCCAATTTGGTGTAAAGTGTTGCACATACATCACAAACGATACTAGTGACTCCAAGGAGGTGATAGACTGAAAGATGGATGAAATTCTGCAGTTAAAATGGGAATTTCGGAAGAACCATAATGCTTCAGTGGCTGAAGTAGAGGAGAAGGTAGAGGAATGGGATTCTTGGTTGAACCCAGTGAACTGGTTCTTCGGTCTAGGAGAGTGGGTCCAGGAAATAGTTGCTAGCATAGGTAAACTCCTGATCCTCATATTGGTTGTCATCATAGTAACTGGCTTATGTGTCAAATGTGTTCCTACTGTGTTGAAATATGGAAAATGTAAAGATAAGGTAAATCGAAGGAATGAAATTATGATGGTGGTCAGTAGTAACAATATGAATACTGAGGTAAATGAAGGACTGCATTACAACCCTGAACTAGAATGTACCATCAGATGATGTATAGATTTAGACATGCATGAAATGCATTATGAAATGTTATTTTAAGCATCTTAAATAATGTAAGTCCCTATCCCCTACAAGACTTCTTTTATAGGTTAGATGCATCCCCACATTTTTCCCATGATCTCCCAAGATCTGTGGTATGCATATAAGGGTAGTTTTATGTCCCTCCTAGAGACACATTATTGATGGTTTAAGAACCACCTGGTGCCATCCCATAATATAAAATTAAATAATATGTCATAGTGTAAGCCTAAATTAATTTTAAAATCAGAGTGTGATAGCATATTGTTTGCTATCAAAGGTTGGACTGTTGAAGCCGGATAATTGGCTGAAACAGAATCTGTTAAAATTAAAATCTGCACAACGCCATTTTGCGAATGGCAACAAGATGCCATTTTGCGAATGGCCACCCAATGCCATTTTAGCGAATCTCACACAATATCAGTACATACGGCAATGTTATTATTTAGCCTAATGCGATTCCCACGCAATAGAACAATGTTAAAAGTCCTCATTATATAAATACCTACATTTACTAAAACATATAATATGAACAATCCTGCAAAACACGTACAATGGTGTACTCCACAAACACGTAGATGCACACCGCTAACTAGCTTCTTTTCTTAATATCCTTACACTTTCACATTGCACACTTACATAGAAAGGTTCCCTAGCATTAAGGTGAATATTCAAGGTTTTATTCATTATTAATTATGTAATACAGCGACTGTATTTAAGATCTCAGGTTTAGTACATGATAAGCAGACCGTGTTGTTTGGTGCTATTCTAAACCACTGTTTATTTGCAGATCTCCGGTTCCATTAGCAGGGAGATCGCAACATGTGTCTGCAAATTATGGATCTTAGAGAGTAAGGCATTGAAATGTACTCTGTAATGTAATGTTTATTAGCCAGTTCAGACTTGTTCTTCGGCGGGAAAATGGACACAAAGAACTGTTGGAGGCTGAACTATTACAATACAAACTGACCTATGAACTATATCGTAACAGAAGAACTAGGAAGAAGAACCAATGGGATTATGCCAACTTGTTTTATTGTATTGCCTATCTCTGTAAGGGTACATAAGCAAGCACTCTGAATCTGCTAGTTAGTCATCTTTCTTTTCTGTTGATGGAGATTTCATAGTTGATGCCAGGAAATCTGGAGCCAGAGTGCAAGCATATGTATTCGACAGTACATTGTGATTGTATAATTTGTTTGCGCTAATTGTATTTAGATCACAGTGTGTAACTGTATGCTTTGTATTGAATAATATCTTTTTGTGCTTTGGAACCACAATCAATTATTTCTTGTGCGACTTACAATGCTAAATAGCGACAATTAGGGTGTATAGATCATGAGGTATTCATACTGCCTTTTCCCCTCGCTTCCAGTTTTTACAGGAATTACATTCATTTGAGTGATACAGTGTGGCAGGGGGTGTTTTGGGGTTAGTGGGGGCACACTTTAACAGTAATTAGTCCTGGCACCGCTCACATTGAGTTTTATTGTCCGGTTTGAGTGGCGCCAGAGGAGGCTGTTACAGTTCGTGATGTGTGACATCACTAATTTATTCACTCTATATCTGTTTGGCAAGGGGTGTTTGCAGTGGCAGTCAATTAAGAAACCTCCAGGAAAGCAGCTGCAAGGTGAGTGCCCTTTTGTCCTGCCTCTCCCTGTCCTCCTTCCCCTCCCTATCAGCATACCATCCCCACCGTGCAGGTCAGCAGAGAGCCATGTGATGACTGCATCCCCAGATCCCTCCTGGCTTCCTCCCCCTGCCTGTCTCTTCCTATGTCCTGGCCTCCTCCCCCTGCCTGTCTCTTCCTATATCCTGGCCTCCTCCTGCTGTCTGTCTCTTCCTTTTAGCAGACCATCCCCACTGTGCAGGTCAGCAGAAGTGTGTGATGTCTGCATCCCCCGGTCCCTCTTGGCATCCTCCTGCTGCCTGTGTCTTCAGCCAGTGCACAGTGTGCCTGCCTGTTAAAACCTTTCTCTTCCATGCTGCTTTACATTAGAGGGAGCTGCAGTCCCAAAGCATCTGCTGCAGTCACTGCCCCCAGCAACAACAGATGCACACTGAAAGTAATGTGCTACTAAAGGGAGGGGATCCCTGCACACAGCTGCATTGGGGGCTGATGTCAGGCGGTCAGCAGTAATAACAAACCCTGCCCAGATGTTGATTTTGTTAAGTTTATTAAAAATGTTATATTAATCAGTTTTGTGTCATATGTGTGATTAGTGAGTCTCGGCATGCCAGGCAATGCACCAGTACATTTGGTTGTTGGCAGATCACTTTTTCCTGCTGAATTACTTGTAGCAGGAGTGTTGAAGGCAGCTATTAAATGACATGTGACTATAGGCTGAGTCAGCTGCTGAGAAAGCTTCTGAAGCATACAGAAACAGCTTCAGCTGGAGCATGCCAGTCTGGTTGCATAGGAAGAAAGCTGTTCTTATTTTACTTCAGGTGCTTATCCTCCATTTTGTCCAGTCTCTTCCATATCTCTTTCTTTTCATTACCCACCCTAATTATATAGTGGATAGACTTCTGAGTTAGGGGGTCCCTCCTTATGTTTGGTAATCTTAGCTCACCCCTCTGTCTTTCTGAATCCCTTCTTTTCCCTCAGTGTCTCCACCTCACTTAGCCTCCTCTGTTAATTCCTATTTCTTACCACAGTGTTTACACCTGTCCCTAAGTCCCCTCTCTCTGGGCAATTATTTAATTGTTTTTTGGCATCAGTCAGTAGATGGTGCCCAACAGAGCTATACAATTGTAGCTCCAATCGGCTGGCACTGGTGAGCGCTCAAATGGGTCTTTTCGCATTGTGACCATTAGTTTGGTTAACTGTTTTACGCACCTAAACCCAAACTTTCTTGGTGCAACAAGTGCAATAAAACAGCACAATTCAATATCCCCCCCCCCCGATCTCTTGTCAATTTAGACGTGAGATCAGGAGTGATAAACAACTGAATACTGCCCTCTGTTTGAATTCATGCTTCTTCCATCAGGTTCTCTACTTCCCTAAGCCTCCTCTCTCTCTCTCTCATCCCCCTTTTATTTCTCTCTCTCATCCCCCTTTCTCTCTCTCTATCATTCCCCTCTCTCTCTCTCTCTCTCTCTCTCATCCCCCTTTCTCTCTTTCTCATCCCCCCATTTCTCTCTCTTTCATATCCCCCTTTTCTCTCTCTCTCTCATCCCCCTCTTCTCTCTCTCATAACCTGATTTTCTCTCTCTCTCTCTCTCTCTCTCTCTCTCTCCCTCATTCATAAAAAAGGTAATATTTCAGATTTCTGAATTAAAAATAAATAAATTGAAAAAATCTATGAAATTCCATTGACAAAAATAACTTACTGTTGCACATGTCCCATTAAGGTTTCTTAGACATGATCAGTGGTTTTGTGAAATTTCAGATTTTCTACCATTCAAACTCAAAAAAGCAATGAAATTCCAATCATTAAGGCTGACAAATTAATGAGTGTGTTTCTTGTACAAAACAGATATGGTATGCCAACACACCCTGTGGTTAACTGCAGATTCAGCACTCTCATTGCTGCCACACACAAAATGGTGGTGCTGCTAATTCACAGATTTGTTTTCTCATTGAATACATACACGCAGTCTATGCAACTGATGGTCTGAGTAGTTATGTGGCACACCCATCCCATTTGGTCACCACGACATTCCCACTGAGTTCCAACATCCTTCTCTCTCCATATATTCACCTCACTCAGAATACACATTCAGCTCCCACAAACATCTTGCTAAAAAGCTAAAACTATCATACTCAGTTTTATGCTTTATCCACACATCCCATTCCCCAAAACTAACCTCAGTCCTCACATCCCTGTCAATAAATCTCAAGTACCATTTACCTTTCAAAATGTCTACCCAATTCCCACATCTTACTAACTCCATCTCACACTCATCGCCCTAAATCCTACTCATTGCCCACAACCCAATCAGCCCCCATCTCACATTTAGTCCTTTGTTCCCAATCTTTTCCCCATTACCTCCTCTCCTAGCAAATCCCCATCCCCATTGTCAGACTCATTTCCCATTTTAATTTAAATATTACTTAGCTAATGTGTTGTATGGAAGACAGAGCCATGCGTATTGGTTAACAGTGGTGTGGAAGGGAAGTACTAAACAGCATTAACGGGGGGGAGAGACAGTAGCACAGATGGAGGGGAAGGCAGTGGCATGGATGAAAGTACATCAAATGGCACGGATGGGGAAAAGACAGATTAGATTAGATGAGGGATTACGTACTAGCTGCTTTAAAAATTGTTGGTTTTGTTGGCTATGTGTAAGTCCCAAGTACAGTATGGGCACCACTTCCAATTCGCATCTCTCTTGCTTCCTGTGGGTTTTTCTTATATCTTATTCCACCAAGTAAAGTTATAGCTTGGGGAAGGGGTTGTGCAGATGATGCATTTCCTGAAGTCAAGCAGGGGTGACTTTATTCAAAATTATAGTACATTTCTGCCATCTTGCTTATGGGCATGGAGTATGATGTGTAGTCAGCCGCCATCATAAATGTGGGCAAAATTGTAAATAGAGGGTTTCTTTAGAGCTGGGGTCTCCATCAGTGCAAAAAATAGGAAAAGTACATTAAGGTTCTTATTAAATTAGTACAGGAAATAATTAAAATATTTTAACACTTACATTATATTTAAAGGTTATTTAAAGGATATTAAAAAGAATAAAATCCACAAAATAATAATATAAAAATCCTACTATAATATTCTGAGGATAATAACACAAAGATAATCATAAATAGCATTGTAGAGGTAGTCTCAAGGAAAGGGTAGGGAAGGGACCTTCTGAAATTATAAAATGGGAGAGCACCTGGGAGCAAACTGTCAAATATATTTTATGGGGAATAAAAGGAGGTTCTTTGGAAACCCATTGTAATTCGAAGTCAGCATTTAGTCCATTAGCAATGAGCATTTTCAAATGAAATATCCATTGGATTTCAGCTTTTGCTAATGCTGCTTTGGTATTAAGTTTTTTTCTCCAATTCCCCCTTATATTTACCTTTCTGGGGAACATGCATGATCTTTTTTAAGGTATACAATGTGGGATGGTGCCTTTCTTATATTTCTGATGAGTTCTCCCAGTGCTCGTGAGGTCTTTCCAATTTTTCTTAATCCACAATGGCATTCAGTGAGGTTGATCACATAGTGTGGTATGTTATAAAATCTTTGATTTTGTATGTCATACCATTCACTATAATTTCAGTGTAGTTTGATATGATGCTTTTTATAGTTCTGCATTTAGCAATCTTTCATGATGTTCACTGCTCATCTGGAGGTAATGATTTGAGTCCATGGGTTTACAGAAATATTTCATGAGGATTGTGTTCTCTTTAATATAAATTTCTAGATCCAGGAAATTATTAGAAATAGTGCTGAAGTTAAAAGTTAATTTTATATTTTTCTCATTGTTGTTTAAAAATGTAAAATACTCTTTAAGATCATTTTCATCCCCTATCCATAAAAAGATATTGTCATCTATGTATCTTTGACATTTGATCAAGTTGTTTTGGTGCATCCAGTTTCTACCCAACTCACATCAAGGGTCCATTTATAAATACCTTCTCCATACTTATTCAAGAAGACCTCGAGAAACTTAACAACAAAAAGACAAAACAAATAAATAATGTAACAAGGAAGGAGAGAGATGCCCTGGCAACCATGAAGGAAGATAAAGAACTTGTAATAAAACCTGCAGACAAGGGGGGTGTTGTTCTAATGGATAAAACAAATATGATAAAGAAATACTCAGATAACTTCAAGACAAAGAAACACATCAGAAACTCAGGAGTGACCCATCTGATAGAACGAAAGGAGTGATCGATACATTCCTGGAAAAGTACTATAAAAAGGGACCAACACAGAAAAAGACTATATATTTCTAAATATGGAAGACTCTACAACTCCAGTTATTTACACATTTTACCAAAGGTGCACAAGGACAGTACAAACCCCCCAAATTGATCCATCATAGTGGGAGTGGACAGCTTAATGGCTAATCTCTCTTCATTTATTGACTTTCATCTCCAGACAGTAGTCAAAAACACCCATTTATATCTAAGGGATACCATGGATATCCTAAATCAATTAAAAGTCATAGAATGGGAGGATTATATGTATCTGGTATCTGCAGACTTGACATCATTATATATTATATTTGACCACAAGCAAGGACTACAAGCTATGGGAAAGATTCCTGGACTGCACAATCTGAATATATATAATGGAAGGTGTTACCTGATGAGACTAATTGCAGGCACAGAAACAGGCAAATCTCAGGTGCGTAACTCCAAATTATTGATAATATATAAATGCAATACAATTTTGCAATCAATAGAGATTTTTAGCATAATCATGGCCAAGGTTATGGGCCTACCCACCATATCCAGGTAACCTCTTTAGGGTAGGTCCCTAACATACTAGGGTTCAAATCCAGTGCACAGGACCCCCCCCCAAACTGGCCCAGCCAAGCTACCCCAGGGCATCGCCATAGTAAGAAAGGAATACAAGCTGTCTCCCTTTTCCTGTCCCACACATATGAATGATGACTATTTTTGAAGGAATTGAATTTATTTTAAAGAACAATTTTCTCTATTTAAGAGAGATTGTTATATTCAGATAAAGGTGCAATTGGTAACATGTTTGCCCTTAGCTATGCTAAAGAGGTACCAATGGTATGGTGAGTAGTGAGTTCCACAGTAGGACAGGAGCTGCAAAGCTGAGTAAAAGCAATATGATGCAGGACAGGAGTAAACTGAAGTACAGTGAGGTTAAAGTCCACTTGAACCTGCACTGAGATGTACTCAGGGGACTTTCTATTAGATGAGGTCACTGTGGCAGAAGACTTGGCACTGTAAGCACTAAGAGATTCTTTGAGATGCCCAGCAGAGTTCAATATACAAGCAGGCTGGAATTGCAGAATATCTCACAGACTTGAACAAGATGAACCAGATAAAACCCATAGGTTTGAACTGGACTGGTACTGAAGGTAACTACAGAGTAATTGGAGTGGAACTGGACTCTTGAACTGGAGCTGGACAGAAGATAACTGCAGACTAGCCAGAGTGGAAATGGAGACTTGAACCTGACTGGAACTGGAGGTAAATGCAGAGTAGCCAGAGTGGAATAGAAGGCTTGAATCTGATTGGAACTTAAGGTAAAGGAGCAGAGTAATTAAAATGGATCTGGAGACAGTCTGCATAGCAAAGCCACAGGCAGTAATAACTACACAATGATAAAAATAAAACAGAAGTTACCTGTCAAGATCAGATAGCTGTTCTATATGTGCATGGCTTGTATCGATTCCTGCCTGTCTATACCTTCTAACAATCAATTCCTGCCTATACCTTCTAAACAATATTCCTTCCTATACCTTCTTAAATTGTCACTATACAGCGTTATGAGGTACACAAGAAATAAATGCTTTCAGACTTTGAGTGTGGTTCCAAAGCACAAAAAGATATTATTCAATATAAAAACAGATGGTTACACGCTGTGATCCAAATACAATTAGTGCAAGTAAATCATACAGACCAAAGGTACAGTTGTTACATACGCACACGCTCTGGGCCCAGATACCGGCATCAGCAATAGAAACCTCCGTCAACAGCACAGCAAGAAGACTCTCGCCTGGGTCAGAGAGCGCACATATATACATTTACAGGGATAGGTAATACAATAGAACAGATTGGCATGATTCCATTGGTTCTCCTTCATGGTGCTTCAGTTACAGGATAGTTCATAGGTCAATTCGTATGGATACAAGTCAGTCTCCATCAGCCCTTTGTGTTCTTTTTCCCGCTGCATGCTAATCTAAGCTGATAACATTACAGAGTACATTTTAATGTTCTAACGCTCTATAGTCCATAATTTGCAGATGCATGTTGCGATCTTCTCACCAATGATACCGGAAATCTGTTGAGACACAGTGGATCAGTACAACACCAAACACGGTCTGCTTATCATGTCCTAAACATTAGATATCAAATATCCTTTATTTCACAACATTAATCATTACTGAATAAACCTTGAATATTACACTTTAATGTTAAGGAACCTTTCGTGTAAGTGTGCAGTGTGTAAGTATTGGGGAATTGGGAAAAGACGCTAGTAAGCGCTGTGCAACTATGTGTTTTGTGGAGTACACCATGGTACGTGTTTTGCAGGGTTAATCATTTTATATGTTTTAGTGACTGTCTGTATTTGTATGGTGAGGACTTTTAACTTCTTTCTATTGTGTGGGAATCGCACGACGCTAAATAATAGCATTGCCATATGTACTTATAATGGCATGATTCTCTAAAATGGCGCTGGGCGGCCACTCGCAAAATGGCATCTCATTGCCATTTGCAAAATGGCATCGCCCCAAACTATTTGTAAACTGATCCTGTCTCAGCCAATTATCCGGCTTCGACACTTGGATACCAAGAGAACTTGCAGCAGCATGCTACACGCTGAGCTCTCCCTGAATCTTACCTCTTGCTGTGGAAGCTGGCCTGGAGATGGGCAGTTCTGGCGTGAGACCCAGAACTGGTGACCTCTGGGCAGCTTGGATAGAGGGCTGGAGGGGCTGTTGCATGGCAAGGAGAGTTGCGCAGCACATTGAGGCTGTGCGGAGATCGCTCATTCCAGAGGGACAACTGGGGCTGTATGATAGTGATGCATTCTGTGACAGACAGACAAGTGGTGTGTGTGCGAGATGGGAAGGAGGAACCTACAGAAGTGCTGCCTGACTCTTGCGACCCTCAGAGGTGACTGGCAGCAATACCAGCTGTGGGGTAGAAGCTGGTGCTAGGCTTGGGAGGAGGAGCAGGCCCTTGGGGTGAGTGAGCAAAACCCCCGTGTAGGGTTAAATCTGACCCGGGAGTCAATAAGGATCACAGCACTGGAGGAGACCTATATGGTGAGAGCTCAAGTGTTACATTTTCCCTTTTTTTTTTTTGGCACCTTTCTATCTAAAGAACTAAGTACTATAAAGGAGCCTATGATGCTGAGCAGAAAGCTTATTAAGATCTGCTGAAACCAGGCATGTTGTATCCAATAAAACACTGCTTGCAATAAAACAGAAAATGGTATAAAAGTGAAGTTGTGGCTGCCCTACCATCACCTATATTAAATAAAGTTTTAAATATTGTTTCCCTAAAAATGGAAGGTTTGTACCTAAGCAAAAGGAAGGGGAGAAAAGTGATAAACAGGGGAAATACTGAAAAAGGCTTTAATATACATCCCCAGAGAAATAAGAGGTCTCCCAGAAGGCTTAAAAACACACCAAACCCCACTGCAAATTTCTTTAAAACAATCATAGGTACCTCTCCAAGTAAACAGAAAGACCGGTTATCAATATCGCCACAGTCTATGACTTCCTCTCCACACACGATAAAATCGGACTCTACTACTATTGATGAAGAACAGAGCATGAATGAACCTATAACTTTACGTAAAATGTTGCAATTAAAAAAAGGATATATTTGATGAAGTTACTTCTACTGAGCGAAATTACAAAATTATTTACAACTTTGGGTGATAGAACTGATCAGTTAGAAAATAGAATGGATGAGGTGGTTAATTCCTATAATGAACTTATAATTGAGCATAAAGCCACCCAGAATTAATTGTTTTTTTGTTTTTTTTTAGAGACAAAATGACCAATCTAGAAGATAGAGCGAGGAAAAATAATTTCAGAATTAGAGGCATAACTGAAAATGTACAGAGATCAGAGCTTGAGAAGCAGGTGGTAGATATTTTTCAGAAACTCCAGAAAACTGAGTTTATGATAGACCATATGCTGTACATCAAAGGCAAAGAGAGCACCTGAAGCAACTCCAAGGGATATAATATTGAGACTGCACTATTATCAAGTTAAAGAACAAATTTTGAAGGCAAGAAGAAAGCCGACAAATGTATCAATAATTCTGAGAAATGTGCAGATATATGGAGATTTATCTGCGGCAACTTTAAAAAAAGAGACGATCTTTATTCCGAGTAACAAGTTCCCTGTAACAAGCAAACATCCCATACAGATAGAGTTTTTCAGTGAAATGAATAGTAAATTACGGAGGAATAACAAATGTTTTGACAACAAAAGAAGGACTTAAGGCCATAGATTGTTGGAAGATACCACATTCCCCTAAAGCATCTAAAGAAATCCAATTAATACAACAGGAATAGAACCTCTGTGTGCATAAAAGATCCTAGATATTAATTATGAAGCAGAAGAAGGTGGGGAGGGTGGGGCAGGAGAGGAGAGTGGAGGGGAAGAGGAAAGAGGAAAGGGAAAATGAGGAAAAAGGTTATGCTAAAAGAATCTCTTGGGAAATGTTTATATAAGCCCTAAAATATGATGAGAAAAGATCTATAGACGGGGACAACGGTTTTCAGTCCTTTTTTGTTTTTTTCTCTTTTTCTTCTTTGGGAAGATGCATATTTAAATCTTTATAGGAATTTAAAAATTGTGGTAATTGGTTTGTTATAAAAGACACAGTACGCATGAAATAAATAAACTCCATGGTATATTAGGAGACAGATAAATAACAAGACGGTAACATTTATTAGAATTATGGGTAGCATTATCTAGTCCTTATGGAACTTTTTTTTTCCTAAAGGTACTATAGATAAATGGGAAAGTAATAATGTGAATTATAAAGGTTTTTTTTTGCTCTAAAGAAATATATTCACTGTGATATTTACACTGTTTTATATAACTATTTGGTTAGAGAAATGCGGTGGGATTGATATGAACCATAAAGGTTTTTTTTTTATATTCACTATGAAATTTCACAGTTTTAAGTATCTGAATGCCTTAAAATAATTATTGAAAGAGAAAAGAAGACTCATTGTTGGGGGCACTCTTATAAAGCGGTACAGGATTCTGAGTAATGTTAAAATATAACCTTTATTCTAAAGCCTATAAAATATGTAGGATTTAAGAAAATCCAAGGAGTAATGTATACGTGAATAGTACAAATATTACACAAACAAAAAACATATGACATACATTGCATAAGTGAGTATGCAAACTCCTATATAAATTCAATTTCAAGAGAAAAAGAAAAAGATGTGAAATACACTTATGTATCAATACACTATTCACTATTACAAGTGAGTCATATCAAAGAAATAATTTTTATCTCAGTGAAAGTGAGTGACAATCTGCAAATTTTTAGAAAAGAGAATTATTTCACATATCAGTAATTGATATATGATCAATGAAATATGTGAAAACCAAATTGGATTTGATCAGATAATCAGCAACAATGTTGCCGTTTAGTCCCCACCTTTATGTTTCTTGCATATAGTATTTAAACAATAATGAAGTATTTTAGCACAATAATAATACAGTCATAATAAAAACTCAGCTTTTGTCCAACCCTGGAGTGGAAAAAACATGTAATATTAGCAGTGTATTATATTAGTTGTCAGAGGCATATGTGACATGCATATAAACATATTCTCAAACTATGGTTCTGGTTATTAATAACAGAGTTTTAACAGTCTCTTATTGTCCCAAAATTCATACAGTGATATTATTTTCCTGAGTATTGAGTGGAAACACACGTAAGAGTAACTGTAACCATAAGTATCCTTTATAATATGTTTCACAGTGTCACCTAAGGGAAATATGAAGGTTATAATTATTACAATGCAGATTATATTGCATATATCCAAAACATGGAGAGAATATAATAATAATAAAGGTGCCCAGATAGGGTCCTCTCTGCCTCTACTGTCTCATTTGAAAAATAGAGGACAAAGGATGAGAGGACAGAGAGAGCCACTTGTAGGAAAAAAGTAAATGCACTTCTACATTCTAACCGCACAGAGTGCCTCATTCAGACCTGATTGCAAGCGCTGAGCACTCGCAAGCGGGTCGATGTTGAGGCTCTGCGCACGCGCAGTGGCCGCACTGCGCGTGCGCAAACCCAAAAGCGAGAGAGAAATTCTCTCGCTCCGGGGCTCACTACAAAAGGGGCGGCTGTCGATGGTGATCGACAGCTTACACCATTTTGTAGGAGGAGTGTGCGGGGTGGCTGGCCAAATGGAGGCATTCCTGAAGGAACGCCTGCCATTTGGGGGCGGCCCCACTGACATCACCTGTGATGTCAGTGGTGAGCTTCCGGCTCTATTAGAGCCGAAAGCTCACTGGGGCTTGCGGCAGGCGAGACCCTACCACAAGGGTCTCATCGCAAGCCCCGATGGTCGCGATGGTCTTGACCATCGCGACCATCAACCTGGCTGCTCGCTAAAGCTGTGGGTGGTCACCCACAACTTAGCGAGCGGACAGGAGGATGGCGCTTACAGAGAAGCTGCTGCCCTCATTCAGAGCGAGCGCTCGCATTTTGTGAGTGGCTCTGAATGAGGTCCAGAGTGTGTTCTATTCTGATGTTAGGATTAACATTGCAGAAAAGAATCACAAATGGCAAGCCGATGAGAGAGTAGAGAATGCGCTCACATAGTAATAATATACAACTGTAATATTGCGCATACACAGGTTATCCTAATGGTAAAGATACTTGCAATCTCTGAGTCCCGTGTGTAAATGGGACAGAGCGTCCGAATAGACAGGAAAGAGAAGACGGCAAACGGTTGTAGCGTCCGGCTGTGTACAGTGGCTAAGAGCTCTGCATGAAATCCTGCATACAGTCTAGAAAGAGGGTGCCTGGCCAGCTGTATTATAAGTCCTGGAAAGATGACGTACATTTTGCCATGGCGGTGGCTTGATCACATCAGTGGTGTCCCAATCTGAGGTCAGGGTGTTTAAGTCCTAGATAATTGGGACAACAGCTGATTTGCATCTCATTAGCTGCAGAGGGATAGATAATTGGGACAACAGCTGATTTGCATCTCATTAGCTGCAGAGGGATAGTGTGTGCACACTCAGTAGGTAAAACATCTATATTCATGTATTAATAAGATCGTGAAAAACGATCTGTCTTCAAATGGAACATTGGTGTTTATTAATAATAATGAACAAAACAATAAGTAGCAAAGGGATCCTGAACATTTACTTGAAAAATAATTATCTAAATAATAAAATATATTTTACAAATAATATGAAATGTCATAAAATTATATGGTGAGGGTATAACTTGAGACTAAGCTAAGTAGGTTGTACCCAGTATATCAATATACCCAGGAACCCTAGTCTATAGAAAATCTCTGATGTATAGCTGGAGGTCAAATGCTGGAACAAAATATATATAGAAAGATGTATATGGATATCATATATGAATTTAAAACTGGTGACCACATGTGAATGCATAGAGTTTAATGTAAAGGTGTATGTATTGAATCTCCAAAGATCACATAATATCCATGGTGTTCTATTGTCCAGCGGTTGTCAAACATTTAAGCTTATACACTGTCCAAGCCATCCGGCATGATCCATGGGGAATAGAGTGGGATGTACAGTATGGTATATGGAGACAGGGGGAATAAAGGAAAGAAGTAAAGAGTATTGTTAAAAAGGATGATCAGAAGTGTAGCTAGGGGTCCGAGCTCCCCTGGCAAAGTAATAGACTGGTGCCCCTCATAATTTCTGCATAATTACACTCTATACTTATAACATTTCCCCAGTAGCCCCCCTTCTGTCTCCCCAGCCAGCCCCCATGTTTCATCAGCCAGCACCTTTTTTCTGTTTAATAAGGCAGCACCCATTCTGTCTCCCCAGCCATCCCCCTTTTATCTCCCCAGCCAGCCCCCTCCTGTCTCCCCAGACATCCCCCTTCTATCTCCCCAGGTATCCTCCTTCTGTCTCCCCAGCCTTCCCCCTTCTATCTCCCCAACCACCCCCCTTCTGTCTCTCCAGCCATCCATGTTTTGTCTCCACAGTTATCCTCCTTCTGTCTCCCATGGAGTCTACCCTTTTATCTCTCCAGCCCCCGCAAGCCCACACACATACTTACTATATCTTCTGACTGTGGCCGGCTCCTCTTCAGTGCAGCGATGCGGCATGCGTGACCGTCATGACGTCATGTGTGCCTTGTGAAAAAAAACTTAATTCATTAATTGTGTCTACTCAACAAGGCAGCTGCCAGCAAGCGGCTACCTGGCCCTTGACATCTGCCCCAGGTAAGAGGCAGGAACATACCCAGGACACTAGTCATGGCAGTCTAGAACTGATTCTACCTCCTGACTATGGATAGCACCGCCAGATGGCACCCCCCCTCTGCCAGCACCCCTGGTGAGTGCCATACTGGCCAATGGGTAGATACATCCCTGGAATATATATAGTAAAATTATAAGAAAAGTAAGGGTAGGGTATAATCAGGGAAAGAGCTACTAATAGGGAATAAGAATTATATATCTGTGCACATCCATACACAAACACATATATGAAAATTATAGAACATAAACACATGAATCTAGTGCATATACCTACACATACATATAATATAATGAGCAGGTACTCAGCTCAGAAGAAAGGGCCAAAATTGTGAGATTCATTAAGGCGACCAGGGGTAAGAGTCCCCAAAATAAAAATCCAGAAACTTTCTCTCTTCAATAATTCCTTGGTAAGATCACCACCTCTTATACCTAGTTTTACCTCTTCCAATCCCCATGCTTTGAAGTTCTCCAGCTCACCCTTGTGTTTCAGATGAAAGTGTCTTGCCACAGACGTGAGTTGTTTCATCTTATTTAGATCTGAAGCTGTGTTCCTAATGGTGCCGAGGTGTTCAAGAATTCTTTCCTTGAGCATCCTGGTAGTCATACCCACATATCTGGCACCACATTCACATGAAATGCAGTATACAACTCCTTTGGTCCTGCAATTTATGTAGTTATGAATTGGCATAGCCTTGTCATATTTATCACAGATGTAATTTTTCTTGGACATGAATTGGCATGCTTTGCATGATCCACAGGGGTAAGAGCCTTTGATGGGTGGAAGTCGAGGATTGGTCCGTCTGTAATGGCTCTGAGTTAAACAATCATGTAGGTTTGTGGATCATCTCCAGCTCATAGGTACTAGGTCACCAATAATTGGTGAGAGATCTTCATCCAAGTGGAGGATATGCCAGTGTTTCTGGATAATATTCCTAATGATTTGATATTTTTGGCAGAAGTCTCCCACATATCTAGTGATCTCTGGGCCTGATTCAGAGCCGCTCGTAAGCGGCTGCTCGTTCACTCCGAGCGATGTTCGCACATCTGCGCATGCGTATGGATCGTAATGCGCATGCGCCAACCAGTCAGTGCAGTCGGAGAACGTGTGTTCGCAAAATTGCGAGTGCGTGCTAATTTGAGTGACAGGATGAGGCATTTGTGGGTGGTAACAGGGGAAGGTGCTTGAAAACGGGGAGTGGAGATCCGAACGCAGGGATGCCAAACGGTCAAAATGGGCATTTTAAGGGTGTGCATAATTAACAAAGCAGCGCCATCGACCACGTCACTTGGTTGTCTCTTAGCCTGAACTGTTCGCATGATTGCGGTTGGAAAATCCAACCACAAGCACTGCGAGCAGTTCAGACGCCTTTCGATGTACTCGATTAATCTAATAAATAGCGGAGATGACGTATGATGCGAGCGGCCAGGGGGCATCTTTTCAAAATAGCGAGCGCATGTTTCGTTCGCTCGCTCAGACATAGAGGCGTCAACAGACCGCAAAGAGCGAGCGCTCAATTTAAATAGCCGGACCCTTTTTCTGAATGAGCGAGTGCAAATAGCGTCCGGCTCTGAATCAGGCTCTTTGTATCTGATGTTTTTGGTCTATCCTTTCTTCCAAAGATGAGAGTTTCTCTATCTGTTTGCATAGTAGATGTTAGGGCTCTTTTTATTGATCTATTACTATAGCCTCTGTCTTTTAGTCTGGATCATAAAGTCAGAGCAATTTCTGTGTAGATGAAGAAACTCCCCTTTGGTGATGTTTTCAACCGTAGGTGAAAAATGAGAGCTAGTCTGGTGGAGTACACTGTTAGTGGCTGTATTTTTTTATACTGCTGTTTCCAGATTTCCCAAGGTGCCTTTGTAAATCTTGAGGTCTAAGAAAGAAATCTGAGTGTCACTGATCTCATGTGTCAGTCTTAGATTTAGATTGTTGCAATTCAGAGATTGGATGAACTCCAGGAGAAGTTTTAAATCGCCATCCCATATCATCAGACTGTCATCGATATAATGATGCCAAACCAAAATATGGTGGGTATATTGGTCATTGTCATTCTTGAACACGTGTTCACATTCCCACCATCCCAAAAATAGGTTGGCATAAAATAATGTCAAATAATGAAATCATATTGGCAATCATGAGTTTTGTTTTTTTTAGAGTTGCTGTATAGTGAAATCAACTGGGTTTTTTTAAGCTTCCTCTCTTTTTTACAGTTCGCTTGTTAGCTGCTATAAGAATGGTCTGAGATATGACTAATAATGTGTGTATAAATAAGTAAGTGCTGTCGAAGCTGGATTATTTGCTGAGACAAGATCAGTTTAAAATTGAATCGCAGCGACACCATCTTGCGACTGGCTGCAAGACGCCATCTTGGAAATTAGATTGCAAGACGCCATTTTGCGAATGGCCGCCTAAGCACCATTTTAGATAAACTCACACTTTAGTACATGTGGCGATATTACTATTAGCATCATGCGATTGCATATGTGACCATCGCCATAAGTTACGGCGATTCACCAAAAGCCCATTTCATGACTTTACGTAGTTTGGGTGCTCTGGATAAAGTGTATATTATTATAATTCCCCTAAAGGATATATTTCAGAAATGGCTATACAGTATGTCAAAATTGGATTGCATTAGCTAAACAGAGCAACTGGCTATGTGACAACTAGCCTGTGTAGACAAGTCTGCTCTCACTCCAGGTGGCCCTGCTCGAATACAGCAAGAGGGTCATTTGTAGCACCTTACATTAGCAGGCTTCCTACAATAAAATACCTTCAAAGTCAAAAGTGTTATCTGAGGTTTGGGTCTTCTGGCTGTGCTAATTTGCATTTACACAAGAACCTGGGAGAGCAAAGGACTGTACTTTTGAGCCTGGGAAGGGTGGGGGCTGCTGAGAGAGGGGGCCATGTGGAATTATAAGGCTCAGCATTCTACACTGCTAGGTGTTCACTTAGTTTAAGTGAGATTTAAGTGCACCATTTCTCATACACACATTAATACACACAATTGCGCTGTTAACTAATCGCATATTAGCGAATGCATAAGATCCTGTATGAAAACGCTGTTTATTAACTTCATGCACACACATCTGCCCCAAGTTAACTAGCGTCTTTACATCACACCCCGCATACTTACACATTACATATTCACATAAAAGGTTTAATAAGCTTTAAAGTATAAGATTTAAGTTTGTTCATTTTGTGAAATAAAGATTATTTGGTAACTAAGGTTTTATACATGATAAGTAAGCCATGATTGGTATTGTACTGATGTGTACTCTTTCAACACTATTCCGGTACCATCGGTGTGGAGATCGCATCATCCATTCTCAACTTGACCAATGGTATTAGCAACAAACTTCTCTATTGTGTTTTTTATTTCTGGGAGGTATAAATATGTGTGCTCTGACCCTGGGTTCCTAGTCTTTGTGCTGAATGTTGATTGACAAGGGGTTTCTTGCTGATGCCTAACATCTGGACCAGAGAGCGCTGCATATGTATAATTGTACTTGGGTCTGTATAATATCTTTGCACTAAGATTATATGAGGATCATAGAATGTAACTGCTGTACTTTTACTTGAATAATACTTTGTGCTTTGGAACCACATGTTCTAGGTCTGGAGTCTTTATTTACTGGATGACTGCGTATGCAAATTAGCGTCCTTAGCGGTTTATAGGAAGGATATTAGAAGGTATAGGCAGGGGTATATAGAGGTTCAAAGGCAGTATCCTTAGTTGGGGGCTCATAGTGAAGTCACTTACCTACTCAAACGGCACATATGGTTATTGATATTTCAGCAAAGGGTGGAGTGGCCACATGCAGGGTTTACCTGCAACCTCTTTGTGCTGAAAGATTGCTATCCATTTTCGTGTGAGCCAAGGAAGCTGACTAGAATCCAGGGACAAGAGAGGAGAAAGTTTGTTTTACTTTGTTGATAGAACCTAACGTTTAAAGGGGTGCCGTAATATTGAGCACGCGGCTGAGTTGCAGTTTTGCACACAGTAAAGACGGACTTTTGTGTACGCAGCTAAAAAGTTGTCATACGGTTGTGTGGTAGTCGCATTATTGTGTATGTGACTGGTCGCACAATAGCGTATACGTACTTCCGGTTGTGCTGCCACGTGTTTAAATAAAGCCGTTGAGGTTTACATTTTTCAATTGTTATCAAAATCTGGGTTAATGTGTATTTTTCTGCGCAGGAAAAAGTGTGTATAAGGGGGGTTTTTGTTGGTAGGGGTAACTTGTTCCCTACAGTTAGAGGTACCGTATGACCTTTAAGGGCTAAGTGCTAGTCGCTCAGTTAGCAGCTTACCGTTCTATACACAGTAGCAGGTGTACATGTTGTCTTTTTTGTAGAGAGGTGCATGGAAGTAGCCGACTTAAACTTCCATAGGTGTGGAAGTTGCCTTACTAAATCTTATCCGGGTGTGGAAGTTGCCTTTTTCAAATCTTATCCAGGTGTGTGGGCACTGCCGTTTAAATCGTCCACAGGTAAGTGAAAGTATCTTGATTGTCTTTCACCAGTTTAAATCTTTATTGCAAAGCATAGGAGTTGTCTCAGAATGGGGGCCATGCAAACCATAGAGATGTTAGACAATGATGTGCTGCTAATGGAAGCGCCGTTTGGATCAGCCCATCGTATTATGCATACTAAGTACGGTACTTATGCAATAAGGTATTGTGATGTATGGTTTAAAATGACGATGAATAGTGTTAGACCGTTTCCCAGAATTGGTAGTTTTGATAAAAATGTACTAGATAT
Organism: Taudactylus pleione; assembly: GCA_031769625.1. Classification (NCBI taxonomy): domain Eukaryota; kingdom Metazoa; phylum Chordata; class Amphibia; order Anura; family Myobatrachidae; genus Taudactylus; species Taudactylus pleione. The sequence continues at coordinate 16,800,779 of JAUIMM010000045.1, read as the reverse complement.
TGTCCGGGATCACATCAGTCTGATGCGCTCCTGAGAGAAAAAGGTCAAATATTATGAATGTTTAAAGTTGTGGTAGCATGAAGGGGATGCGTGGCTTAAAAATGCGCAAGCAATGCAAACTAGCATTGCGAGCGCATTGACAGAGAATACATCCGCGATGCTGAATTGCAGTACGGGCGAGCCGCAAAATGGCGCGCACATGCAGCAAGGTAGTGTTGTGGAGAGTATTGCCAGCAGTTCACGCTCACCACCCCCACCTTATGTGGATGGAGGTGCAAGTACAGTTACCAAAAATACCCATAAAAATGTAACAAGCAATTTGTACCCTCTCTTAAGCAACTATAAAGAAAATGTTCATGATGTGGATGATGAGCCTATTGTAATGTCTGCCATTTCCCATGCTGTACAGATGATAGATGCTGCATCACAACAATCACTTGTGGTGCCGTCATCTCCATCAGTAACAGCAAGGGAAGTGCTAACACCCTCTGCACCCGTAGAGGAAGTTGTTAATACCATACGTAGCAGCAACAGATTAAACCCCCAGCCAAGTAACTAGGTCAAAGGTAGCAGCGCGGCCGGTCTGCATCCCATTCGGACAATAACCGTTCCGAAAGGAAATGCAGATGCAAATGGTGTAGTGCCCATGAGGAAAGTAGTAATACATTGTCCCTGTACAAGAGCAAAACTAAATTCCATCATAAATGATTTCCTCGATCCCAAAAAGGAACTAGCCAAATGTCAAAGATTTTTGAGAAATTTGGGTAGTTTTCGTGAGCCAACTAATAAAGATTGGCGTGTGGTGTTAAGGGCCTGTCTACCAAGCAATACCGACATGACAAAATTTATCACGGATTGTGTATTGGATGGTGACATTCCCTTAACAGACCAAGTAAACCAAGGTAACATTTCCTGCATTGTAACTCAATTGGGTATATATTTTCCGGTAGTAGTTAACTGGAACAAAATTTTCACCATTAAGCAAAAGGAAAGTGAATCTGCAGAAGATTATTGCTACCGGGCTCTGCAGGCTATCACCCAGTTCACTGGGTTAGAAGCTATTAAAGATAGCACTCACCACAGGGGAATGATAGTCATGGTACTCATGGATGGTCTGAAAGAGAATTTAAAGACTCGGGTTCAGACCTCACAACCTGGCTGGAGGGGAGTCACAATAGATACACTCATAGAATCTGCCATAGAATATGATAAAAACATCTCAAAGAAGAGAGAGACCCAGAGCGAAAAACTAATGGCTGTCAGTATACAAGCTCTGGAGGGAATGACGGTAACATCACAGCCAACAGACACACTCGCATCTGCACACACACTTACACCTGAACAGTTATATGCCCTCAGTAACCCCATGCAACAACAAACAAAGCTCTATTCCACAAACCCTATACAACCACAGGTCCCATACTACTCACAAACCTCATATCCCCCACAATACCCTTACCCTCCCTATCCTTACCCTTATCCACCACCTTTACCCTTGCTCAAACCTCACAACAACTCGTGTCTTCACCCGATCCACGAACATGTTTTAGTTGTAAACAAACAGGACACTTAAGTAGAAACTGTACAGTAAAAAGAGTAGGAACCACAAAACAGGGAAGACCTGGACATCCCCGTAAGGGATATGCACAGATACCAGCAAATGCAGCAGGCACCAGCTCCAATTGTTGCCGTAAATGCTTTATTGGAGAATGGTAGCCAACGCTAGGGGTCAGGTCATACCTGTAGTCTACAGATAGTCAGGTTAACAGGAAGTACTAGGGAAGAACCGGTCATGATGGTTGATGTAGCTGGTACTGAAAATCCTTTTCTTATAGACACAGGGGCAACCAGGTCAGTGATAAAATCTCCCATTAATTTACAGGTGACCAACGAGACAGTACCAACAATGTGTGTAACATGTAAAGTGGAACATTATCCTTTAACAAAGTCCACAGAGGTTACTATTGGGCTGTTGCATACCAGGCATTCTTTCCTTCTAGCTGCTGCGACTCCTACTAACCTGCTGGGTAGAGACTTGTTATGCAAGATGGGATGTGTTATATATTGCACCCCTGATGGTGTATTTTTAGATATCCCAGAGAGAGTTGCACACGAGGTGTGGGATATGTTGGACACTCCCCAAAGTATAATGTATCACTCTACAAGTTTAAATGAAAATCCATCTCAGGTAGATGAAATGTTGTCCCAAATTCCAGATTCCCTTTGGACTAAGAATGGACAGGACACTGGATTAATGGCAAAAGTAAGCCCTGTAATGGTAGATTTAAAAAGCGGTAGGAAAGCTCCAAAAATTCCCCAGTACCCACTAAAACAGGAGGTAGAATTAGGGGATTTTCCAATAATTTAGCGATTATTGCAACAGGGAATTTTAGTTTGTACAGCTAGTGTAGCCAACAGTCCCATCTTCCCGGTGAAGAAGAGTGGTGGGAGGGGTTATAGGCTGGTACAAGACCTTAGAGGTGTTAATAAGGTAGTAGAGAGCCAATTCCCTGTAGTGCCAAATCCAGCTGTCATCCTGATGCAGATCCCACCTAATGCAGCCCATTTCACTGTCATTGACCTCTGTTCTGCTTTCTTCTCTGTGCCCCTCCACCCTGACTAACAGTATCTATTCGCATTTACATACAGAGGTGTACAATACACATGGACACGGTTACCCCAAGGTTTCATAGACAGCCCCAGTATCTTCTCCCAGGCAATGCACAACTGTTTACAATCTTTTCAACCTGCCAATGGATCTGTTCTAATTCAATATGTGGATGATTTATTGCTATGTTCTGACTCATTTATGTCATGTTTGAATGATACTAAACTTTTGTTGCTTTATCTCTCGCATACAGGACACAAGGTGGCTAAGGACAAACTACAGCCGTGCCAATCCAGAGTAAAATATTTGGGACACTGCCTAACCCAGGGGTTACGACAACTTACAAACGATAGAATCCAGGCCATACAGACCATGACACTGCTGCAGAATCAACAGCAAATTCGTACCTTCTTGGGAATGTGTGGATACTGTAGAATGTGGATCCCAGGTTTTTCTATTTTGGCTTTGCCTTTACAGGAATTTGTCTCTTCCTTAAAGCCCAATCGTGTCATACACACAGAGGAAACAGAGCAGGCTTTTCTTAATCTTAAGGATAGTCTGACAAAAGCTCCTGCATTGGGAATACCTGATTATGAAAAACCTTTTGATTTGTATTGTACGGAAGCCGATGGTTGTGCTGCAGGTGTCCCTGCACAAAAACATGGTGATGCCAGTAGACCCATAGCATACTACAGTGCCCAATTGGACACTGTGGCAAGATCACTCCCCACTTGTTTGAGAAGTGTAGCAGCTAACGCTTTAGTGGTGAGTAAAAGTGAGGACGTAGTATTGGGTCATGATATGATTGTCTACACTCCCATGCTGTATCTGCTCTGTTGAACTCAGCTCAAACCAGACACGTCTCTTCGGCTAGGTTTACCAAATGGGAAATAGCTCTACTCGCACCCGCAAACATCACTGTTAAACATTGCAGCACGCTGAATCCAGCAATGTATTTACCATATGTACACCATGATGTACAAAGGGTGGAAGGAGGCAAGTTGCTGGTGTGAGGTGAGTTCAGCAGACATAATGATATGCACGATTGTATGAAATATCTGAATCAGATCTTTACTGCTAGACCTGACATACATGACACACCTTTAGAGAATGTGGATGTGACTTTTTATATGGATGGGAGTTGTCATAGACAAACAGACACAGGTGAATTATGTACAGGTTATGCTGTTGTAAATGACACAGACATCATAGAAGCTAAACCTCTTGGTCCTCCTCACTCAGCCCAGGTGGCAGAGTTAGTAGCACTAACTAGAGCGTGTGAACTGGCAGCAGGCAAATCTGCTAACATTTACTCTGACTCGACGTACGCGTTCGGGGTGGTGCACGATTTTGGGGCTCTATGGCGTCTGAGAAATTTTATGACAGCAGCAGGCACAAAAGTTGCACATTTCCGACACATAAAACATCTTTTAGAAGCAATCCAAATGCCCAAAGCGGTGGCAGTAATTAAATGTAAAGCCCATGCATGTGAGGATGATCCTGTGTCACTGGGCAACAACAGAGCCGATGAAGCTGCAAAATGGGCAGCAGGGTTTAAAATGTTTTCTCCCACTGAAAAAATTGTCTTTCCAAACAATTGATATGCTGAAATTAACTGAGATGCAAAATTTGTGTTCCATTCAGGAAAAGTCCATTTGGAAGTCCAAGGGATGTGGGCAAGAGTCCTCCAGGCTCTGGAGGGACAGACAAGGTAAACCAGTAGCCCCCAAGGCATATTACCCCAGCCTGGCTGAGGCAGCACACGGTCTGACTCATCTGGGAAAACAAGGTATGTGCAAGTTGGTGAGAGCATACTGTGCGCACCAGGTTTTTCTTCACAAGCAGAAAAGATAGCAATGTCCTATCTGACCTTCTTGAGGAAGAACATAGGGAAAGCGATCCCTACAGAACCGTCCCACATTCCACCGACTGATGGACCTTTCCAGGTGATACAAATTGATTTCATACAATTACCACCCTGCAGGAATCTTAAGTATGTATTAGTGTGCACTGATGTATTTTCTAATTGGGTTGAGGCCTACCCAGCGGCCACTAATACTGCTGCATTTACTGCCAAGAAAATAGTTCAGGAAATTGTATGCAGGTATGGTATCCCTAAAATCATGGAGAGTGACAGGGGTACTCATTTCACAGGTGATTTTTTTCAAAATATGTGTAAGCTGATGGGTATTAATAGCCAACTTCACACCCCCTACTGACTGCAAGCCAGTGCCAAGGTAGAGAGGATGAATGGGACTATTAAAAATAAGTTAAGTAAAATCATGGCAGAGACTGGACTAGGATGGCCAGAAGAATTACCTTTGGTCCTACATAGCATAAGGACCACTCCTAGACCCCCTCTAAATCTGTCCCCATTTGAAAAACTGTTCGGTAGACAACCTCATTTGATTATAAGTCCACAGGAAGACTTGAAGGGTAACAACGAGGTAACTGTAAAGTATCTTATATCAATGAGTAAGCAGTTAAAGCAACAGCAGCAGAAACTGAAATTGTTATCCCATGATATGCCTGAAACTAACTGTCATGATGTTGAACCAGGAGAATATGTTATGATCAGAAATTTCTTGCATTCAGGTTGTTTGACTGATGGGTGGGAAGTTCCGTACCAGGTGCTACTGACAAGTACTACATCTTTGAAGGTGGCTGAGAGATACCTGGGTCCATTCCACTCACTGCAAAAAGGTCAATCAATCGGTGGAGAAACAAGTTGGAGACAAGGCTGATAGCGTGGACCTGTCGCTTGCGAGCTTGTTCTGGGAGGATTGAAAAGGTCGTAGTGAGATACCTGAACTAAGAGAAATTTGCAGGTCTTGTTGTGACAATGGACGGGCCTGCTGTGTTCATTTTCATATTCTCTTTTAGAGTTTTCACCATCCTGGTCGGTTTGGGAATGTAAAGTTTCTGTGATTGGAGACCGATTGAGGAAATGGGAGCTGATGGCAGTGCTGATGGAGTGGAGTCAGGAGGAGTGCAATGCCAATCAGGGGAGTGTCTGACCAATCTTAGTACTGTTATTGTTAAGAGAGCTGTCAATCCAGATACTCGGGGACGGTGTGGAGGTTTATCATATGAAGATTCCTGTATTTGTGAGCTTTGTGGATCCCTAGTTGATGAGAACTGTATCCAACGGTGCCAACCTAAATATAACCCGTACTGGGGTGGGTATCCTTTAGAGGATTATCATAGCATGGTAGGCAGAGTGTTAAATCAAACTTATTGCTGGGTGTGTTCACATGTGTCACAGGGACAGCATAATGTAGGGTTGGTGCCATTTCCACTGAATATCATGGAAATTTTAGAATTACAAAAAGGGAAAACATTGGATGGAAAATTTCTCTCATCCAAACCACCTCATTTCAAACTATATCAATTCCAAGTAGATAGATCACTTTTGTGTTTAAACATAACCAACTCCAATAAACCCAGGAGTTGGGAAGTGACGGGGAATAATCAGACGATGACCTTCTCACAAAGAGCTGATAATGAGTCCATAAAACATGATCTGTTATGCTCAATTAAATCTAGTGGGAAACATTTTAAGTATCGGTATACATTGAGTTCCACCAAAGAAATTATTGGTAAGGTGCCAGATGGTTATTGTGCTAAAATAATACAGCCAGAAACTTGCATGTACCAGATGGAAGACCCAGAAATAGGATTGTTTGCAAGGGAAATGTGCTTAATGATAATGATGCATACCATTCCTTATGTTCTCCCTGATAATGTATATTTTATATGTAGAAGAAAAGCGTATAAGTGGCTCTCCCCGAGTTCCGAAGGTTTGTGTTACCTTGGAAGTGTAGTCCCAGACGTTATGACCCTCACACATGTTGAAATGCTTGGTATACATAAAAACACACCGTCACCATATCTTCACACACAATATGAACACAGAGGCAAACGAAATATGATACCTAGTGACGTGCACAAAGCCAATCAGTTAATTAGTGAGACAACTGGCTTTCAAGTATTAGTCGCATTGGATCCCACCAGGATCGCTCGGGGTACATTAAACTTTTAGATATATTCAGGAACTTGCTAAATTGATAGATAATATCACCGAGATGTACGATGACACATTCAGGTATACATGGAGAGAATTGCAAGCGTACAAGAAAGAACTGGTGCAACACAGGCTAGTGTTAAATTATTTAACTGCTGTTACTGGAAGGTATTGGGTAACATTGGCAACCCAATTTGGAGTAAAATGTTGCACCTATGTCACCAATGATACCAGCAACCCCAAGGAGGTGATAGACCGGAAGATGGATGAAATTCTGCAGCTAAAATGGGAGTTTCGTAAGAACCATAATGCTTCAGTGGCTGAAGTAAGGGAGAAGATAGAAGGATGGGTTTCATGGCTGAACCAAGTGAAATGGTTCTCAGGTCTAGGGGAATGGGTCCAGGAAATGATCGCCAGTATAGGCAAATTCTTAATCCTAATACTGATTGTCATCATAATAATTGGCATATATGTCCGGTGTGTTCCTATTTTGTTGAAGTGTGGAAAATGTAAAAATAGAGTAAAACGAAAGAACGAAAATATGATGGTGGTCAGTATGAATACCGAGGTAAATACAGAACTGCATTACAACCCTGAACTAGGAAATACCATCATTTAATGTATTATATTTAGACATGCATAGAATGTATTATTGAAATGTTATTTTTAAAACACCTCAGATAATGTAAAGTCTCAATTCCCCTTCAAGACTGCCTTTATAGGACTGGTGTATCCCCACACCTTTCACATGATCTTCCAAAATCCGCGGTGTGCGTATAATAGTAGTTTTATGTCCCCACTCAGAGCCACATTATTGATGGATTAAGAACCACCTTGTGCCATCCCATAATAACACTAAATAGTATATAAATGTAAGCCTAAATTATATTTTAAAATCAGATTGTGATAGCATGTTGTTCACTATCAAAGGGTGGACTATTGGCTGAGACAAGATCAGTTTAAAATTGAATCGCAGCGACACCATCTTGCGACTGGCCACAAGACGCCATCTTGGAAATGAGATCGCAAGACGCCATTTTGCGAATGGCCGCCTAAGCGCCATTTTAGATAAACTCACACTTTAGTACATGTGGCGATATTACTATTAGCATCATGCGATTGCATCTGTGACCATCACCATAAGTTACGGCGATTCACCAAAAGCCCATTTCATGACTTTACGTAGTTTGGGTGCTCTGGATAAAGTGTATATTATTATAATTCCCCTAAAGGATATGTTTCAGAAATGGCTGTACAGTATTTCAAAATTGGATTGCATTAGCTAAACAGAGCAACTGGCCACGTGACAACTAGCCTGTGTAGACAAGCTTCATGGACATAACATCTGCTCTCACTCCAGGTGGCCCTGCTCGAATACAGCAAGAGTGTCGTTTATAGCACCTTACATTAGCAGGCTTCCTACAATAAAATACCTTCAAAGCCAAAAGTGTTATCTGAGGTTTGGGTCTTGTAGCTGTGCTAATTTGCATTTACACAAGAACCTGGGAGAGCAAAGGACTGTACTTTTGAGACTGGGAAGGGTGGGGGCTGCTGAGAGAGGGGGCCGTGTGGAACTCAGCATTCCACACTGCTAGGTGTTCACTTAGTTTAAGTGAGATTTAAGTGCACCATTTCTCATACACACATTAATATGCACAATTGCGCTGTTAACTAATCGCATATTAGCCAAGACATAAGATCCTGTATGAAAACGCTGTTTATTAACTTCATGCGCACGCATCTGCCCCAAGTTAACTAGCGTCTTTACATCACACCCCGCATACTTACACATTACATATTCACATAAAAGGTTTAATAAGCTTTAAAGTATAAGATTTAAGTTTGTTTATTCTGTGAAATAAAGATTATTTGGTAACTAAGGTTTTATACATGATAAGTAAGCCATGATGGGTATTGTACTGATGCGTACTCTTTCAACACTATTCCGGTACCATCGGTGTGGAGATCGCATCATGCATTCTCAACTTATGGACCGCAGAGACTTCAAGCAACAAAATGTACATAATATGAACAACTGTTAGGATGTTGCATGAGGCAAGAAACCAGAGACCCCCAGTTGTTAGAGACTGGGTTGTGTCTATTTGAATCAACCTGTTAAATGCCTTTTAACATATGCCCTCTCCTTTAGGACCAATGGTATTAGCAACAAACTTCTCTATTGTGTTGTTTATTTCTGGAGGGTATAAATATGTGTGCTTTGACCCTGGGTTCCTAGTCTTTGTGCTGAATGCTGATTGACGAGGGGTTTCTTGCTGATGCCTAACATCTTGACAAGAGAGCGCTGCGTATGTATAATTGTACTTGGGTCTGTATAATCTCTTTGCGCTAAGATTATATGAGGATCATAGCATGTAACTGCTGTACTTTTACTTGAATAATACTTTGTGCTTTGAACCCACATGTTCTAGGTCTGGAGTCTTTATTTACTGGATGACTGCGTACGCAAATTAGCGTCATCCTTAGAGGTTTATAGGAAGGATATTAGAAGGTATAGGCAGGGTTATATAGAGGTTCAAAGGCAGTATCCTTAGTGCACAGTAATAATATGATGTTTCAATACTAATTAGAAATGTTGCTTAATGTTGAAGAAAGAATTTGAATAGGAATGATAAGTTAATTTGTTGTTCACACTATTTTAAATAATTATAATGATTTTTGTATAAGACCATATAAACTGGCATAGAAAAGTAGAATTGAAGAAATAGCTAATGGTCTGGAGGCTTTAGCTTGATCGCCTTACAGATTGTATAGGCATTTTAGATAAATAAGTTTTTTTCAATTTTTTTTTCTTTTCTTTCCCTTTTTCTCCTCTCTATCCCATCTCTACTCTTTAATAGAAGGAGAGAAACAATAAATATGTAACTGATACAATGAAAATAAATTGTAATATGATAGTAGTATCTTTAACAATGGATAACTGTATAAAGGTGATGGGAAATCAGCCGCTACCCCCCTAAAAATAGACTAAATGATAGCCTCAAGATTAGGAGGCCATATGAGCTGTTGTGGTAGAGCCATCTGTGTATACTTTTTGTATTTTATTCTATTTTCTTTTAGTTCCAGCTTTGGTTTCTATTCTGCTTTTTTATTTAACTTTTTTGTCCAGGGTACTTAGTAAATAAATCTACACCAAAATATAGTAAAAGTAGTGTATCACATTTTGAAAGTAATACAAATGGAAGAGGAAGAGGGTTAGGAGAAGGATATGAGAGTGAAGCAGAAAATAGATCTTTTAAAATTTTAAAAATTATGACCATTAATGCAAAAGGTTTGAATTCCCCACAAAAACAGAAAAGGGCGATAAGATACTTTTATTCCCAGAAAAAAAGATGTAGTAGCAGTTCAAGAGACACACTTCTCAAGAGCAGTACCTCCACCTTTATTAGATAATAAATACACAAAAATTTACTGTTCAAATGCGCTGTGTAAGAAGAGAGGTGTTGCAATCCTGTTTAATCACAATATTTTTTTTTTATTTGAATCACAAGTCTCAGATAAAGATGGGAGATATATTATTATGATAGGGTTATTAAATGGGAAAGAGATAACACTCTTTTCTGTATAAGCCCCCAAACAATTCACAAATGGCATTTATATATTCTTTTTTGAGGGACCTGCAAAAAGTTAAAAAGGGCTCTCTCATAGTCTTGGGATACTTTCATTCTATATTAGATCCCTGTATGGATAAAGCTGACTCTTCAAATTTAAAAGTTTCTCAAGCACTAGTGAGCCTTCCAAAAAAAGCTAAATATAATGTTTGGGGAATATGAACTTTATGGCATCTGGAGGGCAAAACACCCAATAGGTAGAGACTATACTTTTTTCAAATGCTCAGAAATCATATTTGTAAATAGATTTGGCTCTCACAGATAAAAATACTCTGCAAAAAGTTAAGAAAGCAGAGATCTTGCCAAAGACTTTTTCAGATCATGCCCCTGTTATTGTTACATGGGATATTGAAGGACACCTATGGACTCCAAGAATATGGAAGTTTTTGGGCTATTTACTTAAAAATATGGGAACAAAACAAAAGATTAAAGAGTCATCGGATTAATTTCTTATTTGCAACTCCCCTGAAGAACTCAGTAAATATCTGGTGTGCTTTAAAAGCTGTATTAAGGGGTAATATAATGCAAATCAATGCAAGAATAACAAAAGCAGGAAGTAGATACTAGGGTAAACTTGGAAAATCTAATTAGAACTTTGGAACAGAAACATAAAATAAATCCTAATGATGCCTCTCTGAATAATAAACTAAATAAAATAAGAGGATAGTTAGAAACATATAGTATTAAACAGATCAGAAGGAATATAGATAAGATGAATCAGAGACTATACGGAAGGTAATAAAGCATCTCGCCCGTTAGCTAGGAAAGTTAAAGGAAGAAGGATAAGAAATTCAGTTACTGCACTTTATAATATAGCAGGTGCTAAATTAACAAATCCCCTAGAGATTTTAAACACTTTTGCAGAATGTTATAAAATTTGTATAATCTAAAAGAAGACTTGAATCATCCTCAACCTACAGAAATGAAATAATGAAATTTTTAGAGATTGTAATGTTACGTAAGCTGACTCAAAAACAGGTAGATGATTAAACACCCTGTGGTCTTTACAAGAAGTAATAATTATAAGAGGTTATTAAAACTCTAAAGAGATATAAAACACCAGGACCAGATGGTTTCATTGATAATTTTTATAAAGACTTTAAAAATCAAACTGCACCATTATTATTACAAGTATATGGGTCTGGTATAAATAATGGTAGAGTCCCATCTGAGATGCTAGAAGCAGGTATAGTGACAATCCTTAAAGAAAGTGAAGACTCAACAGCCCCCCAAAATTATAGGCCTATTGCCCTATTAAATACTAACATTAAAATCTATGCAAAAATTATTGTAAATCGTTTGAACCCAATTTTTTATAACCTTATTGGAGCAGATAAAGTAGGATTTGTAAGAGGTAGGCAAGGTTCACATAATATTCGGACAGCAATTAATATAATAGAAAATGCTCCTCATAAAGAAGAACACTATTAACATTAGATGCAGAAAAAGCCTTCGATAATCTACATTGGGAATACATGAAAGCGGTGCTTGAAAAATATAGGTTCATAGTCAAATTTTTATAGGCAATGTTAGTGCTCTATTCAAATCCAGAGGCGCATGTTTATTGGCATAGATTTGTTTCTTCTAAATTTCAGATCATTAATGGAACTAGGTAAGGATGCCCTTTATCCCCAATTATGTTTGTGTTATCTATTGAACCTTTGGCAGAAAGTATTCTTAAAAACTTGTTGATAAAAGGGCCTATAATAATTATAGTGCAATGTAAAATTGTTTGAGGACAATGGCCCTCATTCAGAGCCACTCGCTATTTGCGGTCGTTCGTTCTAAAACTAGGGGTGGCTATTCAAATGAACCGTTCGCTGTTTGCGGTCTGTTCACACCTCTATGTCTGAACGAGCGAACAAAACTTGCGTTCGTTTTTTGGAAAAATACGCCCCCTGGCCGCTCGCATCCTACATCATGTCCGCTATTTATTAGATTAATCGAGTACATCGACAAGGGTATGAACTGCTCGCAATTCTTGGGGTTGGTGTTTGCTACCACAATTTTGCGAGCAGTTCTGACTCTAAAATAACCCAGTGACGTGGTCAATGACGCTGCTGTTTTAAATATGCACACCCATAAAACGCCCGTTTTGACCTTTAAGCACGCCTGCGTTCTGATTTCCACTCCCCATTTTCAAGCACCTTCCCCTGTTACCACCCACATACGCCTCTTTCTGTCACTCAAAATAGCAGGCATTCGCTATTTTGCGAGCACATGAATTTCGGCCGCACTGACTGGTTAGCGCATGCGTATAACGATTCGTACGCATGCGCAGTTGGGCTAACATCGCTCGGAACGAACGAGCGGCCGCTTACGAGCGGCTCTGAATCAGGCCCAATGTCCTTTTATTCTTTACTGATCGCCAAGAATCTCTCTCTGTAGTGTTAGAGCTACTGGATAACGGATAACTTTGCAAAAGTTTCGTATTATAAGCGAAATAAAAATGAAACGGAAGTTCTTCCTATAAATATTAAATCAATAGATTTATTATTACTTAAAGCCAAGTATAGATTCAATTGTAAAATTAATTCTTTCAAATATTTACAGTATGCTGGGCATACACTATTCAATTATCTGTCAGATATCTGTCTAATCTGGCTGGTTGAAATTAAAATATGGTAGTGTATGGGAGCAAATGAAAGTCAAGTATTTGCTCACAAACACTGGAAAACAGAGACAAATTGGTTAACACACACAAATTTAACCAATTTGAACAATTGTTTTTTTGTCAGTTTTCCAGTGTTTAAAACTATATGATCGACTGTCATTTGCTCCCATACATTACCAGGTTTTCATTCCAACCAGCCAGATTGGACAGATATCTGACAGATAATTGTAAAGTGTATGCCCAGCATTAGGGATAATCTTTGTTGGACTATAATTATGGCCCACTTTTACAACAACTAAACCAAAAGGTCAAAGATTGGATGAGTTATGTGTTTACATGGCTTGGAAGAATAGCTGCTGTCAAAATGTTTTTTTTTACCAAAATTCCTATTTTTATTCCGGCTATACAAAGGTTTCTCCCTAATTGGTTAGATTCAATGCAGTGCTGAATAGATATATTTGGAGAAATAAAAGGCCTAGACTAGTAAATAAATATCTAATACTTCCAAAAAAGCAAGGAGGTCTCGAATTTCCCAATCTTGCTATATATATAAGTAGAAGCATACTTTGTGGTGTTGTTCTGTTCACTCTGGATTTAGTTGTCCTGATGACGGTCCCTGGGAGGATTGAAACGTCGACATTATGGTGATAATTTTAATGAAGTTCCTAATAAAGATGTTATTTTATCTTTATTTTCTACCTGGTGAGTGCCCTTTTTTCTACCTTTGTATTTTGGATTCTGTTGGATCTCTAAGGAGCACCACCTTCATATGTGACTCACAGTTAAAGCCTTGAGTGCGGACTTATGGAATAATATATATATATATATATATATATATATTAGGGATGAGCAGGTTCAGATTTCTGAAATCCAAACCCCCCCGAGCCCCCCCGATCTGAGCCTGGAACCGAGTCCGGCTCGGGTTTTCCCGCCTGACTCGGAACTGAAATCGAGGCAAAACGTCATCATCCTGCCTTCTGTATCTCGCGGGTTTTGGATTCTATAAAAGTTCCCCATGTCTGCGCCATTTCTCACTCTTGCTGTGGACAGTGAAGAGGGTAGGAGTTAGGGCTGGCTGGGCTGTGTTGTGTTGTGCTGTACTACTGTTGTCCATAGGGGCTGTGTCCACTCCTCCAAAGTTCATAGGGGCTGGCTGGGCTGTGTTGTGCTGCTGTTGTCCATAGGGGCAGGCTGGGCTGTGTTGAGCAGTCAGTTGTCCATAGGGGCTGTGTCCACTCCAAAAGTCTATAGGGGCTGGCTGGGCTGTGTTGTGCAGTGTCCCATAAAGGCTGTAATCCGAAAGGGGTGCTGAAGTGTTGTTTAGGGGGTGATCTGTCCATCAGGGGTGCTGCACCCAAGTGCAACAAAAACATTTATTTCTGTGTTTGTGAATTGTGTGCACTGTAGCTGAACATGCATCAACAAAGTAGGAGTGCCAATAATGCGCCTGTGTCATAAGTAAAGGGCCGGATGGCTCATCTCTTAAAAGATGATGTAACCCCCAAAGTGCACATAAAAAAAAATAAAAAATTCTTATTCACTGTATTGTGAATTGTGTGCGCTGTAGCCGCATGTGCATCAACAAAGGAGCAGCGCCAATCGTGCACCTGTGTCATAAGTAAAGGGCCAGCTGGCTCATCTGTTAAAGGGTGGTGTAACCCCCAAATTGCGCTCCACAAAAAATAAACAATTCTTTTTTTCTGTGTTTGTGTGTGAAATATATGCGCAGTAGCTGCACGTGCATCAAAAAAGCAGCAGCGCCAAGCATGCGCCTGTGTCATAAGTGAGTTAAAAGGTGGTGTAACCCCCAAAGTGCGTTCCACAAAAAATAAACAATTCTTTTTTCTGTGTTTGTGTGTGAAATGTATGCACAGTAGCCGCACGTGAATCAACAAAGGAGCAGCCCCAAGTGTGCGCCTGTGTCATAAGTAAAGGCCGGCTGGCTCATCTGTTAAAGGGTGGTGTAACCCCCAAAATGCACTCCAAAAAAAAATTCTTCTTTTCTGTGTTGAATTGTATGCGCTGTAGCAGCACGTGCATCAACAAAGGAGCAGCGCCAAGCGTGCGCCCGTGTCATAAGTAAAGGGCTGGCTGGCTCATCTATTAAAGGGTGGTGTAACCCCCAAAGTGCACTCCAAAAAAAATAAAAAATTCTTCTTTTCTGTGTTGTGAATTGCATGCACTGTAGCCACACGTGCATCAACAAAGGAGCTGCGCCAAGCATGCATCTGTATCATAAATCAAGGGCCGGCTGGCTCATCTGTTAAAGGGTGGTGTAACCCACAAAGTGCACTCCAAAAAAAATTCTTCTTTTCTGTGTTGTGAATTGTATGCGCTGTAGCAGCATGTGCATCAACAAAGGAGCAGCACCAAGCGTGCGCCTGTGTCATAAGTAAAGAACTGCCTGGCTCGTCTATTAAAGGTTGGTGTAACCCCCAAAGTGCACTCCAAAAAAAATAAAAAATTCATCTTTTCTGTGTTGTGAATTGCATGCACTGTAGTCACACGTGCATCAACAAAGGAGCAGCGCCAAGCGTGCATCTGTGTCATAAATCAAGGGCCAGCTGGCTTGTCTGTTAAAGGGTGGTGTAACCCCAAAAGTGCACTCCAAAAAAAATAAATTCTTCTTTTCTGTGTTGTGAATTGTATGCGCTGTAGCCGCACGTGCATCAACAAAGGAGCAGTGCCAAGCTTGCATCTGTGTCATAAGTGAAGGGCTGGCTCGTCTGTTAAAAGGTGTTGCAACCCCCAAAGTGTGCTCCATAAAAAATAAAAAATTCTTCTTTTCTGTGTTGTGAATTGTATGCGCTGTAGCCGCACGTGCATCAACAATGGAGCAGCACCAAGCATGTGTCTGTGTCATAAATCATGGGCCAGCTGGTTCGTCTGTTAAAGGGTGGTGTAACCCCCAAAGTGCACTCCACAAAAAATAAACAATTCTTCTTTTTTTCTGTGTTTGTGTGTGAAATGTATGCGCAGTAGCCGCACATGCATCAACAAAGGAGCAGCGTCACGTGTGCACCTGTGTCATAACTAAAGGGCTGGCTGGCTCGTCTGTTAAAAGGTGTTGTAACCCCCAAAGTGCGCTCTAGAAAAAAAAATAATTCTTATTTTCTGTGTTGTGAATTGTATGCACTGTAGCTGCATGTGCATCAACAAAGGAGCAGCACCAAGCGTGCGTCTGTGTCATAAATCAAGGGCCGGCTGGCTCGTCTGTTAAAGGGTGGTGTAACCCCCAAAATGCGCTCCACAAAAAATAAACAATTCTTTTTTTCTGTGTTTGTGTGTGAAATACATGCGTAGTAGCCGCACGTGCATCAACAAAGGAGCAGCGCCAAGCATGCACCTGTCATAAGTCTATTAAAGTGTGGTGTAACCCCCAAAGTGCGCTCCAAAAAAAAAATTCTTCTTTTCTGTGTTGTGAATTGTATCGCTGTAGCCGCACATAACCCCCCAAGTGCGCTCCTCAATAAATAAATAATTCTTCATTTATTCTGTGTTTGTGTGTGAAATATATGCGCAGTAGCCACACGTGCATCAACAAAGGAGCTGTGCCAAGCATACATCTGTGTCATAAATCAAGGGCCGGCTGGCTCATCTGTTAAAGGGTGGTGTAACCCACAAAGTGCACTCCAAAAAAAAATTCTTCTTTTCTGTGTTGTGAATTGTATGCACTGTAGCCACACGTGCATCAACAAAGGAGCTGCGCCAAGCATGCATCTGTGTCATAAATCAAGGGCCGGCTGGCTCATCTGTTAAAGGGTGGTGTAACCCCAAAAGTGCACTCCACAAAAAATAAACAATTCTTCTTTTTTTCTGTGTTTGTGTGTGAAATGTATGCGCAGTAGCCGCACGTGCATCAACAAAGGAGCAGCGTCAAGTGTGCACCTGTGTCATAGCTAAAGGGCTGGCTGGCTCATCTGTTAAAAGGTGTTGTAACCCCCAAAGTGCGCTCTAGAAAAAAAAAATTCTTATTTTCTGTGTTGTGAATTGTATGCGCTGTAGCTGCATGTGCATCAACAAAGGAGCAGCACCAAGCGTGCGTCTGTGTCATAAATCAAGGGCTGGCTGGCTCGTCTGTTAAAGGGTGGTGTAACCCCCAAAATGCGCTCCACAAAAAATAAACAATTCTTTTTTTCTGTGTTTGTGTGTGAAATACATGCGTAGTAGCCGCACGTGCATCAACAAAGGAGCAGCGCCAAGCATGCACCTGTCATAAGTCTATTAAAGTGTGGTGTAACCCCCAAAGTGCGCTCCAAAAAAAAAAAATTCTTCTTTTCTGTGTTGTGAATTGTATCGCTGTAGCCGCACATAACCCCCAAAGTGCGCTCCTCAATAAATAAATAATTCTTCTTTTATTCTGTGTTTGTGTGTGAAATATATGCGCAGTAGCCACACGTGCATCAATAAAGGAGCAGCGCCAAGCATGTGTCTGTGTCATAAATCAAGGGCTGGCTGGCTTGTCTGTTAAAGGGTGGTGTAACCCCTAAAGTACACTCCAAAAAAAATAATTCTTCTTTTCTGTGTTGTGAATTGTATGCACTGTAGCCACACATGCATTAACAAAGGAGCAGTGCCAATCATGCACCTGTGTCATAAGTAAAGGGCCGGCTGGCTCGTCTGTTAAAGGGTGGTGTAACCCCCAAGGTGCGCTCCAAAAAAAAAATTCTTCTTTTCTGTGTTGTGAATTGTATGCGCTGTAGCCACACGTGCATCAACAAAGGAGCTGTGCCAAGCATACATCTGTGTCATAAATCAACAAAGGAGCAGCGCCAAGCATGCACCTGTCATAAGTCTATTAAAGTGTGGTGTAACCCCCAAAGTGTGCTCCAAAAAAAAAAAATTCTTCTTTTCTGTGTTGTGAATTGTATCGCTGTAGCCGCACATAACCCCCAAAGTGCGCTCCACAAAAAATAAACAATTCTTCTTTTATTCTGTGTTTGTGTGTGAAACATATGTGCAGTAGCCACACGTGCATCAATAAAAGAGAAGCGCCAAGCGTGTGTCTGTGTCTTAAATCAAAGGCTGGCTGGCTTTTCTGTTAAAGGGTGGTGTAACCCCCAAAGTGCTCTCCACAAAAAATAAACAATTCTTCTTTTTTACTGTGTTTGTGTGTGAAATGTATGCGCAGTAGCCGCACATGCAGGAGCGCCAAGTGTACACCTGTGTCATAAGTAAAGGGCCGGCTGGCTCATCTGTTAAAGGGTGGTATAACCCCCAAAGTGCACTCAAAAAAAAAATTCTTCTTTTCTGTGTTGTGAATTGTATGCGCTGTAGCCGCATGTGCATCAACAAAGGAGCAACGCCAATCGTGCGCCTGTGTCATAAGTAAAGGGCCGGCTGGTTCATCTGTTAAAGGGTGGTGTAACCCCCTAAGTGCGCTCCAAAAAAAATAAAAAATTCTTCTTTTCTGTGTTGTGAGCTGTATGCGCGGTAGCCACACGTGCACTGTAGCCGCTCGTAACCCGCAAAGTGTACTCCACAAAAAATAAAAAATTCTTTTTTTCTGTGTTTGTTTGTGAAATATATGTGCAGTATCCACACCTGCATCAACAAAGAATCAGCGCCAAGCATACATCTGTGTAACCCCCAAAGTGCGCTCCACAAAAAATAAACAATTCTTCTTTTTTTCTGTGTTTGTGTGTGAAATGTATGCACAGTAGCCGCCCGTGCATCAACAAAGGAGCAGTGCCAAAGTGTGCACCTGTGTCATAAGTTAAGGGCCGGCTGGCTCATCTGTTAATGGGTGGTGTAACCCCCAAACTGCGCTCCACAAAAAATAAACAATTCTTCTTTTTATCTGTGTATGTGTGTGAAATGTATGCGCAGTAGCCACATGTGCATCAACAAAGAAGCAGTGCCAAGCATGCCCCTGTGTCATAAGTCTGTTAAAGGGTGGTGTAACCCCCAAAGTGCACTCCAAAAAAAATAAACAATTCTTTTTTTATGTGTTTGTGTGTGAAGTATGTGTGCAGTAGCCACACGTGCATCAACAAAGGAGCAGCACCAAGCGTGTGCCTGTGTTATAAGTCTGTTAAAGGGTGGTGTAACCCCCAAACTGCACTCCAAAAAAAATAAATATTCTTTTCTTGTTGTGAATTGTGTGCACTGCAGCTGCATGTGCATCAACAAAGGAGCAGCACCAGGCTTATGCCTGTGTTATAAGTAAAGGGCCAGCTGGCTTGTCTGTTAAAGGGTGGTGTAAACCCCAAAGAATGCTCCAAAAAACAAAAAAATTAGTGTGTTGTGAATTGTGTGTGCTGTAGCCGCACGTGCATCAACAAAGGAGTAGGGATGTGCAGGCTCGGTTCTACTCGGTTCCGTTCGGTTCTTTTTACCGAATCTTATTGGCTATCCAAAACTCGTGACAGCTGAAACCCAATAAGATCCGGTAAAAAGAACCGAACGGAACCGAGTAGAACCGAGCCTGCACATCCCTACAAAGGAGCAGCGCCAAGCTTTCTCCTGTGTCATAAGTATGTTAAGGAGTGGTGTAGCCCCCAAAGTGCACTCCAAAAAACGTAAAAATTCTTCTTTTCTGTGTTTGTGTGCACCTTAGCCGCACAAATATATCAATATAACATAAATGGAGGACAAAACTTTGTCCAATAAAAATAAAATAGGGAAAGATCAAAAACCACTTCCTCCTAGTGCTGAAGCTGCTGCCACTAGTCATGACATTGATGATAAAATGCCATCAACGTCGTCTGCCAATGCCGATGCCCAATGTCATAGTAGAGGGCATATAAAATCCCAAATGACAAAGTTCAGGAAAATGACATTAAAAAAAACATTTCAATCATCTGAGGAGAAACGTAAACTTGCCAATATGCCATTTACGACACGGAGTGGCAAGGAACGGCTAAGGTCTTTCCCTGTGTTCATGACTAGTGGTTCAGCTTCACATGACGATGGAAGCCCTCCTCCCGCTTCAAAAATCAAATGAGTTAAGCTGGCAAAAGCACAGTGAAGAACTGTCTGTTCTAAGAAGATATCACAAATCTCCAAGGAGAGTCCAAGTGTGGTGGCAGTTGTAATGCCTGACGTTCCCAACACTGGACAGGAAGAGGTGGCTCTTTCCACCATTTGCACGCCCTCTGCAAGTGCTGGAAGAAGCACCTGCAGTCCACTTGCTGATATGCAAATTGAAGATGTAATTGTTGAAGTACAACAGGATGAGGATACTGGTGTAGCTGGTGCTGAGGAGAAAGTTGGCGAGGAGGATTCTGATGGTGATGTGGTTTTTTAAAATCAGGCTCCAGGGGAGACAGTTGTTGTCCGTGGCATGAAAAAGCCCATCACGATCATGCCTGGGCAGAAGACCAAACATTCCACCTCTTTGGTCTGGCAATATTTCTATCCAAATCCGGACAACAACTGTCTTGCCATATGTACCATATGTAAAGGTGAAATAAGTAGGAGTAGGGATGTTAACCACCTAGGATCATCCTCCCTTATACGTCACCTGCAGTGCATTCACAAAAAGTTACTGTCAAGTTCAGAAACTTTGGCTAAGACCGTAAGCAGTCCAGGGACACCTAAATCCTTTGTCCTGTTGTATCCAAGCGCCTGCAAACCACACCATCAACTCCCTCCTCATCAATTTCCTCCTTAGTCAGGAACGGAAGTAGTGCTGTAGGCCATGTCACTGGCATGACTGACTCTCCTATCCGGGATTCCTCCGGAGGATCCTGCATTGCTACGCCTACTGCTGCCACTGCTGCTGTTCCTGCTGGGAGTCATTCATCATCCCAGAGAGGAAGTAGGAACACCACTACTTTTACTAAACATTTGACCCTCCAACAGTCTTTAGCAAGGAGGATGATGTAGTCAGGATGACAGCAGTTATCCTGAAGCAAAACAGATAACTGAGGCCTTGACTGCTATGTTGGTGTTAGACGTGCTTCCGGTATCTGCCATTATTACAGTGGGATTTAGATAATTGATGGAGGTAGTGTGTCCCTGGTACCAAATCTCATCTAGATTCCACTTCACTAGGCAGGCGATACAGAGACTGTACAGAAACATCAGAAAAAGTGTCCTCAGTGCCTAAAAAATGTGGTTGTACCCAATGTCCACCTAACCACGGACATGTGGACAAGTGGAACAGGGCAGACTAAGGACTATATGACTGTGACAGCCCACTGGGTAGATGTATCACCTTACACAGCAACAACAGCTGCGTCACCAGTAGCAGCATCTCAGAAACACCAGCTCGTTCCAATGCAGGCTACGCTGTGTATCACCGGTTTCAGGAAGAGGCACACCGCTGATAACCTCTTAAAGAAACTGAAGGAAATCATCGCCCAGTGGCTTACCCCACTTAGACTCTTCCGGGGATTTGTGATATCTGACAATGCCACCAATATTGTGTGGGCATTACATCTGAGCAAATTCCAGCATGTCTCATGATTTGCTCACACAATAAATTTGGTGGTGCAGAATTTTCTGAAAGTGACAGGGGCATGCAGGAGACGCTTTGGGTGGCCTGGAAAATTTCTGGCCACTTTCGCCATTCAGCAACTGTGTACCGAAGACTGGAGCACCAGCAAACACTCTTGAACCTGCCCCACCATCACCTGAAGCAAGAGGTTGTGACACAGTGGAACTCAACCCTCTATATGTTTCAGAGGATGGAGGAGCAGCAAAAGGCCATTCAAGCCTATACATCCACCTATGACATAGGCAAAGGAGGGGGTATGCACCTGACTCAAGTGCAGTGGAGAATGATTTCCGTGTTGTGCAAGGTTCTCCAGCCTTTCGAACTTGCCACACGTGAAGTCAGTTCAGACACTGCCAGCTTGAGTCAGGTCATTCCCCTCATCAGGATTTTGCAGAAGCAGCTGGAGAAATTGAAGGAGGAGCTAAGATAGAGCGATTCTGCTCGGCATGTGGGACTTGTGGATGAAACCCTTCATTCACTTTGCCAGGATTCCAGGGTGGTCAATCTGTTAAAATCAGACCACTAAATTTTGGCCACTGTGCTCAATCCTAGGTTTAAAGCCTATGCGGTGTCTCTTGATAGCAAAAGATAAGGTTAACATCTGGGTAAAATTGGAAGGGGGATTGGTGGGAGATATATCAATGAGATATTTGTTGTGGATACCATCTGGAATTAGAAACCTTCCAAAATTTACATCAAAGCATAGGGTATCAAGGTCAATATCTGTCAATATCAATTATCCTATAATGTATCTTCCACTACAGGTGCTTATGAAATATATTCCAGACTTGAATCTGGATACAGTATATGGCTTGCAAAAGGAATCAGTATGTTAAAAGATATATATTTGGATAATCTGATGATGTCTTTTGCACAGATACAAACAAAGTTTGCATTACCAAAAGTGGAAGTTTATAAATTTCTTCAGAATAGCCATTGGCTACAATCCTTCCTTTGCCCCCAAATGTATTCAGATATCTACCACTTTATTTCATAAGACGGATATCTTCCCAGGTACAAGAAGGTGGGATTTCTTATTTTTATTCTAACTTGTCAAAAACAAACCTGACTGATAAATCCGATCCCCAACTTAAATGGGAACAACAGTTGAAATTCACATTGGATAGGGAGGAATGGTCTCAGTTATTTTGGTAAATATACAAAATGTCTAAGTCTATATCGCATATAGAAAATTATAAAAAGATCTTTTATCGTATGTATTTAAACCTGGATAAGCTACATAAAATATGTCCAGATCAGGTGAATACTTGCTGGATATATATGGAAGAGTGGAGATATACTGTAATGCACATACTTTTGTGGTTGCACCAAATTAAGACCTCTATGGGTAGAGATCGAAAAATTGATTTATCAGGTTTTGGAAGTTAGAATTAACATAACTCCCTAGATGTTTTTTCTACATATATACAGTATCCTCCATCTGTAGAATTATGTAATAGATATATCTTAAACCATATTGTTATGGCTACTAAGATATTCATAACACAATTCTGGAAACGGGATAAAATGCCACATGTATCTTTGGTAATAAATAAGATAAATTATGGATACAAGATGGAAACAATAAATATAAATGAGAACTCTAATATTTTCAGTAAGTGGTATAAATGGAGAACATATATGTCCCAATTAATAAATCTTAGTTGAGGTCATAAAGGGGGGCTGGAGAGGATGGGTGAAAGAAGGAAAAAATAATTAGAAGTCTAAATATAGGATATAGAAATGAGGTTTAACCCCATTGTTACTTTACTCTTAAATTGGAAAAGAGTGAAGGGAGATTGCAATTGCATGACTCCACAAGTCTATACCTATTCACAAATGTATATTTTCTAAACTATATGGAAATGTATTGTATTTGTTAATATTTCAGAAAATGAAATAAAAGAATATTGAAAAAAAATAAATAAATAAATAAAATGGATCTGAGGTCTTGAACCCGATTGGGACTGGAGGTGGAGCAGCAGAGTAACCAGAGTGGACCTGGAGAGAGAAAGCAACTGTCAGCTGGGATGGAACCACAGGCTAGTACTGGAGTGGGATCGGAGATACTGTAGCAGCAGCCAGTCAGAGTGGGACCACAGGCTTGAACCGGAGTGGGACCAGAGATATCAGCAGCCATCCGGAGTGGGACTGCAGTCTTGGACTGAAGTGAGACTGGTATCAGAGTATCAGTAGTTGAACTGGACTGGAACTGGTACTTGAACACAGGCTGGTAGGTGTAGGCTTGGAAGCAGCATACAGCACAGGAGTGCAGGGTTAATGAAGTAACTCAGAGGCAGCAGGGAGGAAAATAAACACTTTGTTCTGACATGGTGCTTGTGTCAGGTGTAGACTTAAATAGGCCTCTCTTGTCAGAGATAGGCTAAAAGGGTCATATAAGGGCAGGAGACAGTTAGAGACTGTTTACTAGTTCTCACCTGATCAAAGAAAAAATGGCTGCACCCATGAACTTCAGGAAATAGAATGATGGTGCTCAGGACAGGATAGCCCACCTTGGTAAACCACATCTGGATAGGGTAAGAGTGACTAAGTCCCATTTTTGTGACAAATAGCACCCCAGTGCTTCAGTATTTACCAGTGTTTTTCGGGACATTTATTTCATGTAATTTAGTGCTTCAGTATTTATCCTTATTATCAAAACTTTACCTCTATTGCATGCCAGTGCTTCAGTATTCACCTATTTATCCATATTTACCAGTGAAATCAATGCCACATTCTTTATTTTATTCCTGATATACTGTTAGCTAAGTTATCCCTTTAGCCTGTGTTTTACCCTGGCCTCTATAAATAAATTAGCTATTACTCATACAGATTGGTCACCATCTTCAGCATCATCATCGTTTTCAAGTACAACACAGTCATCATTATGATCATCATTGTCCACATTCTCAGATACACAATTATCACCATCTTCTTGTTGCAGTGTAACTTATCTAAACTCCCATCCTCTATTTCAAAATCATCCTCAATACAACTCATCCAAATATTTTCAGATGATTCAGAAATTGTGGGCCCTATTCAGAGGTGGACACTATTCTAGTTGTGGCTGTGTCTTTGTACACAGCAGTACTAAGAAGTTATGCTAATGCCGCAGCCACTGCAATGTGTACAGAGATACCCACTGGCGGCATCTCTAATCCGCTGCTTGAGTACAAAGACATTGGTCACATCGGTCATACAGGTTGAGTCTCCCATATAAGAAATGTGTTTGATCTCCACTCAGGTGCTTTCAGGAATCACCATGAAGCCATATATCTGTGAACCTTTTGGGTTAGATAAAATTCACCATGTATATTCTTCTCTGCACTTCTGTATTTTTTCTTAATTCGTGTCTCCATCCAGATAACACCCAGGAATATGTAAATGAACACAAAAGAAAAAATAGTGCAGAGATCTCCAAACTAGGGGTGAGCGGGTTTGGATTTCTGAAATCCGAACCCCCCCGAGCCCCCCCGATCCGAGGCAGATCCGAGTCAGGCTCGACTTTTCCCGCCTGACTCGGATCTGAAATCGAGGCAAAATGTCATCATCCCGCCTTCCGAGTCTCGCGGGTTTTGGAACCTATATAAGGTACCGCGTCGGCGCCATTTTCTCACTCAGCTGTGGACAGTGAAGAGGGAGGGTGGGAGTTAGGGCTGGCTGGGCTGTGTAGTGTACGGTAGTGTAGTGCAGAGTAGTGTTGTGCTGTGCTGCGCTGTGCTGCTGTTGTCCACTACTTCAATGTCCATAGGGGCTGGCTGTGTTCTGCTGTGCTGCTGTTGTTAATAGGGGCTGTGTCCAATACTTCAAAGTCCATAGGGGCTGGCTGGACTGTGTTGTGCAGTCAGTTCTCCATAGGGGCTGTGTCCACTCCAAAGTCCTGTGCAGTGTCCCAGTCCTAAAGGGGTGCTGTAGTGTTGTCCAGGGCTTGCTCTGTCCATCAGGGGTGCTCCTCCCAAGTGCTAAAAAAATTATATTTTTTGTGTGTTTGTGAATTGTGTGCGCAGTAGCCGTACGTGCATCAACAAAGTAGTGACAAGCGTGCGCCTGTGTCATAAGTAAAGGGCCGGCTGGCTTGACCGTTAAAGGGTGCTGTAACCCCCAAAGTACACTCCAGTCCAAACCAAAAAAATAATAATTTTCTGTGTTTGTGAATTGTGTGCACAGTAGCCGCACGTGCATCAGCAAAGTAGTGCCAAGTTTGCGCCTGTGTCATAAGTAAAGGGCAGGCTAGCTTGACCGTTAAAGGGTGCTGTAACCCCCAAAGTACACTCCAGTCCAAACCAAAAAATTATTTTCTGTGTTTGTGAATTGTGTGCGCAGTAGCCGCACGTGCATCAACAAAGTAGTGCCAAGCGTGCACCTGTGTCATAAGTAAAGGGCCGGCTGGCTTGACCGTTAAAGGGTGCTGTAACCCCCAAAGTAGACTCCAGTCCAAACCAAAAAAAAAATATTTTCTGTGTTTGTGAATTGTGTGCGCAGTAGCCTCACGTGCATCAACAAAGTAGTGCCAAGTGTGCGCCTGTGTCATAAGTAAAGGGCCAGCTGTCTTGACCGTTAAAGGGTGCTGTAACCCCCAAAGTACACTCCAAACCAAAAAAATATATATTTTCTGTGTTTGTGAATTGTGTGCGCAGTAGCCGCACGTGCATCAACAAAGTAGTGCCAAGCGTGCGCCTGTGTCAAAAGTAAAAGGCCAGCTGGCTTGACCGTTAAAGGGTGCTGTAACCCCCAAAGTACACTCCAGTCCAAACCAAAAAAAAAATTATTTTCTGTGTTTGTGAATTGTGTGCGCAGTAGCCTCACGTGCATCAACAAAGTAGTGCCAAGCGTGCGCCTGTGTCATAAGTAAAGGGCCAGCTGGCTTGACCATTAAAGGGTGCTGTAACCCCAAAAGTACACTCCAAACCAAAAAAATATATATTTTCTGTGTTTGTGAATTGTGTGCGCAGTAGCCACACGTGCATCAACACAGTAGTGCCAAGCGTGCGCCTGTGTCATAAGTAAAGGGCCGGCTGGCTTGACCGTTAAAGGGTGCTGTAACCCCCAAAGTAGACTCCAGTCCAAACCAAAAAAAAAATTATTTTCTGTGTTTGTGAATTGTGTGCGCAGTAGCCTCACGTGCATCAACAAAGTAGTGCCAAGCGTGCGCCTGTGTCATAAGTAAAGGGCCGGCTGGCTTGACCGTTAAAATGTGCTGTAACCACCAAAGTACACTCCAGTCCAAACCGAAAAAAAAAAATTATTTTCTGTGTTTGTGAATTGTGTGCGCAGTAGCCTCACGTGCATCAACAAAGTAGTGCCAAGCGTGCGCCTGTGTCATAAGTAAAGGGCCAGCTGGCTTGACCATTAATGGGTGCTGTAACCCCCAAAGTACACTCCAGTCCAAACCAAAAAAAAAATAATTTTCTGTGTTTGTGAATTGTGTGCGCAGTAGCCTCACGTGCATCAACAAAGTAGTGCCAAGCGTGCGCCTGTGTCATAAGTAAAGGGCCGGCTGGCTTGACCGTTAAAGGGTGCTGTAACCCCCAAAGTACACTCCAGTCCAAACCAAAAAAAAATTATTTTCTGTGTTTGTGAATTGTGTGCACAGTAGCGGCATGTGCATCAACAAAGTAGAGCCAAGCGTGCGCCTGTGTCATAAGTAAAGGGCCGGCTGGCTTCACCATTAAAGGGTGCTGTAACCCCCAAAGTACACTCCAGTCCAAACCAAAAAAAAAATTATTTTCTGTGTTTGTGAATTGTGTGCGCAGTAGCCGCACGTGCATCAACAAAGTAGTGCCAAGCGTTCGCCTGTGTCATAAGTAAAGGGCCGGCTGGCTTGACCGTTAAAGGGTACTGTAACCCCCAAAGTACACTCCAAACCAAAAAAATATATATTTTCTGTGTTTGTGAATTGTGTGCACTGTGGCTGCACGTGCATCAACAAAGGAGCAGCGCCAAGCGTGCGTCTGTGTCCCATAAGTAAAGAGCCGGCTGGCTCATTTCTTAAAGGGTGGTGTAACCCACAAAGTGCACTACTCTCCAGCAAAAATAAAAAAATATTTTCTGTGTTTGTGTGCGCTTTAGCCGCACGTATATATCAATATAACATAAATGGAGGACCAAACTTTCTCCGATAAAAATAAAATAGGGAAAGATCAAGAACCACTTCCTCCTAGTGCTGTTGCTGCTGCTGGGAGTTGTTCATCATCCCAGAGAGGAAGTAGGAACATCACTACTTTTAGTAAACAATTGACCCTCCAACAGTCCCTAGCGATGAGGATGAAGTACGACAGCAGTCATCCTGAAGCAAAACGTATAACTGAGGCCTTGACTGCTATATTGGTGTTAGACGTGTGTCCGGTATCCGCCATTAGTGCAGTGGGATTTAGACAATTGATTG
The DNA here is from genome assembly GCA_031769625.1 of Taudactylus pleione. Taxonomy (NCBI): domain Eukaryota; kingdom Metazoa; phylum Chordata; class Amphibia; order Anura; family Myobatrachidae; genus Taudactylus; species Taudactylus pleione. The sequence continues at coordinate 16,773,076 of JAUIMM010000045.1, read as the reverse complement.
AGGTAGTGTGTCCCCGGTTCCAAATCCCGTCTAGATTCCACCTGCATCCTCAAAGCAGCAGCGACAAGCGTGCGTCTGTCTGTTAAAGGGTGGTGACACCCTCAAAGTGTGCGACACAAACAATAAAAATATTGTTCTTTTTTTTCGGTCTTTGTGAAATGTGTGGGCTATAGCCGCACCTGCATCCTTAAAGCAGCAGCGACAAGCGTGCGTCTGTCTGTTAAAGGGTGGTGACACCCTCAAAGTGTGCTACACAAACAATAAAAATATTCTTCTTTTTTCTGTCTTTGTGAATTGTGTGGGCTGTTGCCGCACTTGCATCCTCAAAGCAGCAGCGACAAGCGTGCGTCTGTCTGTTAAAGGGTGGTGTAACCCTCAAAGTGCTCCAAAAAATAAAAAACTATTTTTTTAATGTGTTTGTGACTTGTGTGCGATGTAGCCGCACGTGCATCAACATAGTAGCAGCACCAAGCGTGCGCCTGTGTCATAAGTCAAGGGCTGGTTTGGACATCTGGTCCGGACTGAAGGACGTGCCAACAATTTCTGACAAGTCTACTGTCACTGCATATGATACTGTCCTCAAAGCAGCAGCGACAAGCGTGCATCTGTCTGTTAAAGGGTGGTGACACCCTCAAAGTGTGCTACACAAACAATAAAAATATTGTTCTTTTTATTCTGTCTTTGTGAATTGTGTGGGCTGTAGCCGCACTTGCATCCTCAAAGCAGCAGCGACAAGCGTGCGTCTGTCTGTTAAAGGGTGGTGTAACTCTCAAAGTGCTCCAAAAAATGAAAAACTATTTTTTTAATGTGTTTGTGACTTGTGTGCAATGTAGCCACAGTTGCATCTTCAAAGCAGCAGCAACAAGTGTGCGTCTGTCTGTTAAAGGGTGGTGACACCCTCAAAGTGTGCTACACAAACAATAAAAATATTCTTCTTCTTTTTTCTGTCTTTGTGAATTGCGTGGGCTGTAGCCGCACTTGCATCCTCAAAGCAGCAGCGACAAGCATGCTTCTGTCTGTTAAAGGGTGGTGACACCCTCAACGTGTGCTACACAAACAATAAAAATATTTTTCTTTTTATTTCTGTCTTTGTGAATTGTGTGGGGTGTAGCTGCACTTGCATCCTCAAAGCAGCAGCGACAAGCGTGCGTCTGTCTGTTAAAGGATTACATCAGTGACAGCATCCAAGTAGGCATGTCAGAAAGTCCGTACCTGTTCTGGCAGGAAAAAGAAGCAATTTGGAGGTCCCTGTACAAACTGGCTCTATTTTACCTGAGTTGCCCCCCCTCCAGTGTGTACTCCGAAAGAGTGTTTAGTGCAGCCGGGAACCTTGTCAGCGAAAGGCGTAGGAGGTTGCTTCCACAAAATGTGGAGAAGATGATGTTCATAAAATGAATTATCAACTCTTCCAGGGAGACCAGCCTCCAGAACGTACAGAGGGACCTGTGGTTGTGGATTCCAGTGGGGACGAATTAATACTCTGTGTGGATGAGGATGTACACACTGAAGAGGGTGAGGAATCGGTGGATGAGGAGGATGAGGATGACATCTTGCCTCCGTAGAGCCAGTTTGTGCAGGGACAGATTAATTGCCAGCTTGTTTTGTGGGGGCCCAAACGAACCATTCATTTCAGCCACAGTTGTGTGGCAGACCCTGGAGCTGAAATGATTGGTTTGTTAAAGTGTGCATGTCCTGTTTATACAACATAAGTGTGGGTGGGAGGGCCCAAGGACAATTCCATCTTGCACCTCTTTTTTTTCTTTGCATCATGTACAGTTTGGGGCCTAGTTTTTCAAACTGCCATCCTGTCTGCCACTGCAGTTTCACGCCTAGATGAGTCACGTGTTTGTGCCGCCCACTCGTGTCGCTTAGCATAGTCATCCAGCTACCTCCGTGCAACATTTTGGACATAAAAACACTATTGTGAGGTGTGAGGTGTTCAGAATAGACTGGAAATGAGTGGAAATTAAGGTTATTGAGGTTAATAATAGCATAGGAGCAGAAAAACCTACAAATTCTGTGATTTTAGCTGTTTTTATGCTTTTTTTTAAAAAAATACAGATCCAAAACACAAAACCCAGAATCCAAAACACGGAAGGGTGGTTTTGATAAAACCAATCCAGATCCAAAACACGAAGAAAGATCCAGATCCAAAACCAAAACACAAAACACGAAAAGTGGCCGGTGCACACCCCTACTCCAAACATTTAGAATAGTAGCACTCACAATTTAAAAGGTAATAACAGGCATATAAGCAGAAACTCTGCTATAAGTGGCATATGTCCTCCAAATAGTGCTGAGATGTAATACAGCGGGGTAAAGCCCAGTTCCGGATACTTAACTTATCCAACGATATGGGGACAGATGGAAACACCACCAAGTCTGCTAATGAAAGTCTGCAGCCCTTCAGGATTTTAGATTAGGAGGGGTTTAAAAAGCCCCACAATACAGTGCAGCCATATCCACTTTTGCAAAAAGGAACTCATTCCGAAACACGTTAAGCGGTGGCTGCAGACTATCAGTAGCAGACTTGGTGGTGTTTCCATCTGTCCCCATATCTATTCCATATGTCCCCACAGTGTGATCACTCCTGCCACAAGCATAAGGAGACTACTGTGGCTGCTGCTCAGTCTACCACCGCAGCTCAGCACTGGGCTGCTGTGAGGGAGGAGGGGTGTCACCAGACTCAGGCCCCCGCTGGGCCCCTCAGGAAGCCCAGGCCTGGGTAATCTGTACCCGCTCCCCCCCCTCTCGGCGCCCCTGCATGCACAGTGCATCTCATACTTATGCACAGTGGAAATAACAGTGGCAAACATCAGCTTAGCACCTATCTGGGAGTCAGGCTCTGTGGGAGGATCCTGGTCAGAACAGTTTAAAAATGTAATCTGTCTGACACACACATGCTGCTCATGACACCCTTGGACACTCCTCTGGATTTTTCTGTCATTTTGTTTTTAGGCCTCAGTGTTATTATTCTCAGTTTGTATATGTTGGTTTTGGAGGTGATGCCAGTCACACTACTAGTACTTCACTTTCAGGTAAACTTACTAACCAGCAGCCATGTCCTTGATTCCCTATTCTGACCGGAAATGCTGATCCGCCTCCAATGCCGATTGGAGGCCATCAATAATCACCAATCCTTCATGGAAATTCTTCATGTTGAAAATCCCAGATTTGCAGATCCCACATTTTGGTCGAGAATGGCAAATCAGTCATATTAAACAAGTTGGATTTCACCGATGTCCCGATACTGGCATCTGGGATCAGGTAATTACAGCAATCTATTGCTGATATATTGGGGCTTTAACTCTGCACATTATATACTGTAAGTATAAGACAATTATTTTGGGTGTTTCTCTCAGTGTTTAAAATGTAAACTTTTTATAGGGGGTACGTTCACTGACAAATACAAATAAGTAGTTAAACTTTTATTTTTAATACAATGGTTTGCAGCGCAAACAATATAAGTAATGGAAACAATATTAAGTAAATCAAGTGCTAATTAAATGAGCACCTAATTGAATTACGTGAGCTGCTCACACAGATAGTGCGAGCAGTTCACCTGTGTAGGATCTGCAAATCCTTCATGTAATAGAATGGTGTAGAGTAAAAAAGCGAGCACTTGACACAAGCTGTTAAAATGTGTAGTGAAGCAACAAACTAGAATATATAATATAACACAATTTAATTAACAAAAATAATGCTTGTACACAAAAAAAATATATCAAAGCTATCAGGATCGATCATTTGCCTATACACCGCAGTGTTAAATGGCAAATGAGTTTTATCACAGTGCTCCTATGTGTGATAAAAAAAACACAAGCACAGAGAATTATGGAAAATTATGCTTCACTTTAGGATTGGATTATGCGATTAAAAAAACCACGCAAAATTCCAGATTTCAGGGAAAATGCCGTTTTGTCTCATTACAAGGTCTGGTTTGCACGAAAATTTGCGTCATTACTCTGTATTACATAATTTGGCTCTGTTGTATTTCTCTGAGTCTGAACCACTCATCTCTAGTATTTACCTTGCACTTGCCTACAGCTCAAATTCCAAACTTCAAGGCATCCGAATACTTGCATATGTTTGAGGAACGATAAGCACCCTGTTTTTATTATGGAATATTGCTAGTTTTTCATGTAAAGGGTTAAGGGAGAAAAGGGGGCGTAGCTGGAAGGTTGTCTATCAAAATAGTAACCTATGGTTGTTTAGTAAGGGGCTAGGCCTCTACTAGTCTTATAAATAGCCTGGGAGTGGAGCCATCTTCCTCTTTCCAGTTTTTCAACCCCAACCCACCCGACTAAACCGTTTGTATGCAATTTTTTATTTTCGTTGGACTGTGCAAATTTTGTGTTTTTTCCATTCAAAAGGTGGAGGTGCAGATGATCTGTGATCTGTGATCAAGTGATCTGCAGATATATTTGCAGATGATGGTCATTCATACACACTGAACGGACATCATCTGCTTGTGCCCTCGGGTCCCGGCACCCGGGGGGCGGGACCAGGCGGCCGGGGGTCGGATCAGGGGCGTGTCCTGCCCCCCTCCTCACAGTTGCTGCTGTGTGTGTATGGGTAGTCTGCAAACCACCCGTACACACTTGCCAATGGACAGATATGTCTGCAGACATATCTGTCCATCAGATGTGCAGCACAGCCAATGCGATATGTCAGAGAATGCCGACATTCACCGACATATCGTGGGTACACACTGGCTGACGGGCAGCAGATATATTGGCCAATCAATTGATTGGCCAATGTATCTGTCAGTGTGTACCCAGCTTTAGGGGGGACCTGGCCTTCACCTTAGGGAGGGGTGAAGGCTGTGTCAATTAAGGGAGAGGGGTACTGCCTCAGGCCAGTTAATGTCAGGCAGGGATCCGCCCCTTTCTTATTTAGTCATATAAAATTGCAGGGCTGTGGCTCCGGAGCACTGTTTTCTTTATGCCACCATCATTACAATTACATTTATAATCTGATCAATACATTTTGTCTGTGTCCTCTTTTAATTCCACATGTGTTCAAGTGTTTATTTCCAGTTATTTAACTTAATGTAAGGATTACAAACAATGGTTGTCTTATACACAATTTAATCCTTACAGTAACTTATTTTTCGGACCATGCCCAGTGTGACATCTATGCAACATTTTCTTGTAGCTTTGTATAAAAGTGCAAAGCAGCTGTAGAGAAGAAACTGGGCATAGATTACGACAGAATCTGGGCAAAGGAAAGTAGCATACATATGATTTTTTTTTAAACAGGAATCAGAATGTAGATAAAACATTTTAGTTTAATCACAAAATTAGCCCACTAAGGGCCTGATTCAGACCCGCTCGCGAGCGCACAGCACTCACAAGCAGCTCGATGTTTGGCCACTGCGCATGCGCCGCATCTGGCTTGCGCATGTTTGAGCCGCGCCGAGCGACTGAACTTCAGTCACTACGGGGCTCGCTACAAGATGGGGCAGCTATCGTTGGTGAGTGACAACTCACCCCGTTTCGTAGGCGGGTAGGGGGGGTGGCTGCACAAACGCAGGCATTCCCTTAGGAACGCCTGATGTTTGAGGAGGACCTACTGATGTCACTACTGATATCAGTAGTGGACTTCCTGCTCTATTAGAGCAGGAAGTCCACTCGGCCTTGAAGCAGCCTAGATAATCGCGATGGTCGCCAGGTCACTCGCACAAGCTGTGGGAGGTCTCCCACAGGTTTGCGAGCGGCAGGAGAATAAAAACAAAAAAAATGCACGCGGGTCTGAATCAGGCCCTAAGTGTGTAACATATCTAAAAGCTATATTATATATATATATATATATATATATATATATATATCTTTTTTATTTTCTTAGCAGAGTTTTATAATGCATTGACATATGCACAACAAAACTGTTATTTATAGGTGTAGAATATTTAGTAATAAGGAAGAAATTTCATCTAAACTTCTTGCTTTGCAGCAATACATACTGAAAACTCATAAGATGACAGATACACATTAAAAATAAAATTCAATTGACATCCTTCAGCGGGAAGTTGATGTATGACCATAATCAACATGCTTTGCTACAGAATGCATCCAACCAGTGTAATATAGTAGCAAGCCAGAAGGCACAGGAATGGAATTATCTAGACCAGATTGAGATTTTATAGTAACAAAATCTAGTTTGTACAAAATAAATCCAGCTTTTAAGGTGTCCATTAAAGTATGGGCAATATAAACAGTATGCTTCTAATCGACCCTAGGCCATTTACCGGCCAACCCATAGATGACAGAGGTTCGAAATGATTTAAAATACCCATATATTATTGCAAGCCTAGAAATGTGTTTATTTTCTTATTATATTGATATATGTCATGAACAATGGTATCCTGGAACATTTACATAAGGTTTAATTTTCCATTTTGAACACTAAGCATGACCTATCTATATTTAAGCTTGCATCTACATTAAGAGCTGTCAAAATAAAACAAAGTATTGCCCACAACAAAGATGTCTCTGGTCCAACAATTTTGAATAGTGGATCCTTAGCAAAATATTCAAATATATCCATTGATTTAACTCTTCATCACATAATACTTTTGGTGCTGTATGTCTGGTGTGCATGTAATTATTGAGATCAATCAAACCTGCCTGTATTAAACATACTGTGGATAAGTAAACATTTCCTAGAATTTTTTACTTAAAATGTACATTTTATCGATTTTCAAAAGATTAATGGCAACTGGGATACAACAGAGAATAAAAGGGATGGGTGAGGAGTTGAGAGAACAAGGTTCATCTGTAAAATCCATCTTTCCTGTTTTTTATATACAGTATATGTCTTTGAGAGTTTTTTTTTAAATCCATGTTGTGCTGATAAATGGGGTTTGCTCTAGCAACGTGATTGACAGTACTACATTTTATTCTCCTACAAGTGTTTTTATGAACACGCATGTAGCTAAGATATGTCAAGATACTGGGCAAGATGTAATAGGGTGTGAGTTTTTTGTGTGAGACAAACTCTGATCCTCTTGCACATTTAAAGGTCCGAGTTTGCCTAAAAAGTTCACGTGAGTTCATGGCTATTACATTATACGAGTCCGGGTGAGTTTTCTCCTATGAAGACTTGGACTTTTTAATGCGACTAGCATTAAAAGGTCCAAGTTATACAGAAGCTTTCAGAGATCAGTGAGAGTAAACAATAGATTTTTATTTTTTTTAAATGATGTGCATCCCCTACTTACAAGCATAACCAGCCCCAGGCTCTGTATAGCCTGTCCTGGTTCTAAAAATACAGGAGAAAAATGCGTAGGGATCCCCTGTATTTTAAGAACCAGAACAGGGCTCAGCTGAACCGGTCCTGGTTGTGGAAATACAGGGGACAAAATGAGTAGGGGTCCCCTGTAGTTTCCATAACCAGCTCCAGACTCTTTTTAGCGGGGGTGTAATCCCACAGCCAGGGGAATCCTTTCACCAGGTCCCCTGACCAAAACATTACACCTGACCAATAGTCTGCCCAGGCCAGGGATCCCTGTGGAGGTGGGGACCCCCCCAATAAGATAATACCTCTCTTTAGACCACCCCAGGCCTGGGCTGATATTCTAGTGTTATCCCAAGCACCCTTGGCTGGTGGATGCCGAGTTAATTGTGTAAATGTGTGGTGTAAAAAATAGAGTAACTAATATTGTTTTTTACTGAAGAACTGCAGGTCACAGCAAGCCTCCCCTGCATGCTGGTACTTGGAGAACCACAAGTACCAGCATGGTGGGCATTACTGGCCCACTGGTACCTATAGTTCACCTGGAAAATAAATATTAAAATAAAGACAAGACACACACACACCGTGACACCGTAAAGTTTTATAAAAACATACATGCACACTCACATTCACGCATACACACCTTGAATCCCTGTAGCTATTCACGTTCCCTTCTCCAGTAGAAATCTACTGCACCTGCAAAAAAAAAAAAATCAATTCTCACCTATTCCTAGCGTAGTTCATGTCCTCTTCAGTCCATGTAGGCTTCCACAGGGTTAAAAACAAAAAAATGCATACCCGAATTCAGCACGGAAAGGAGAAAGGGTATGTGTTTACACAAATATGTTTCTCCACGCGAATGACAGGGACCCACATGTCTCCTGTCATTGCAGGAGCCACCAGTCAATCAGCAATTGCCTCCACAGGATTCGCTCCTTTTTCAATCTCACACTCTATTACACCTCGCCCACAGTATTTATAGTTCAAAAGACCACATAAACATGCTGTACTGTATGAGGAAAGTTTTAGGGCATTCACAGAACGAGATTAGTTCTGTACATTATCTATGCTTGACATTGTGTAAAGCTGAGAAATCAATAAAAATATTTGTGATCATGTAAATTTAAATAAAATGCTAGAATATATCTAAGTATTCAAGCTGTTCAGTCTAGAACACTCAGAGCAGAGGGTTTTCAATTGCCTTGAAATGTACCATCCTGGATAATTGTATTTTTCATAGTGGATTGCCCCTTAACATTGAACAGCCATTTTACAGCTTGTAACTCTATAATTTAGATCTGTCCCTCCCCTCTCTTCCTTTCTGTGTGTCCCTACCCCTACTGTATCTATCTCACTGTCAGCATGTGTGTCGGCAGCAATACTGCAGGAGGCAAGATACAGGACTCCATTGCACACTAATACTAAATGTCAGTGGCACATATTTCATTTACTATGACAGTGATACTAGTGAATATATCACCAGTATTTTACATAATTAACCAGTTTGGCGAGGTCCCATGGTATCCACCTCCTTGTTGGTGTCCTCCAGTTTATTGCTGCATGTGATGGGCTAATGACTAATACGCATATGTGACATCCATGGACCATCTGTACATGCGCATTGTGCTTCCTTCCGGTGGGGACTCAGCAAATCCTTCCAGCTTACTGCTGTTTTCTAAATACTGAATGGAGGTCAGTGCTCACAGTGCTGGATGAAGAAGGTTATTGTCTGTGAGAAAGTTTTTAATGGAAGAGTGGAGAAGAGTGGGAAATAGTGGGGGAGAGGTATTTTAATTGTTTAATTTAGGTGTATGGGTTTTCATGTATGTGTGAGGAGAAGGAGCTTTCAATATAAGTGAAGCGATATGAATTATGTCTGGGGTGTGAGCTATTCATTTCTTGGCATAGTAAGTGTGGAGGGTAACCATTTAAAGGTGGGTGCTTCAAATTTATTAATGGGGTAATATTGGGACATATTTGTTTTATGGTGGGAATAATTTAAGTTAATAATAGAGTTATGGTGTAACCTATTATTTTTAGGTGGGTTAAACGAACTATTAATTTAATGCTTGGGTGGTTTGGGGATATTATTTGAATATGGGACTGAAAGAAGGATTGGAATTTCTTAAATATGAATACTAATTATTTAATGTTTGGGAGAAATTAGGTAAATTTATTAAATGTGAATCATTTTAATTTCATTTCAGATTGCTTAGGGTGAAAAGGGTCCAGTCAATAAATGTGAATACTATTAATTTATTGTTGTGTTAGTTAAGAGCATTAGAGGTGTATTCATTTACTGTGAAGGCTACAAATTTAACAGTGGTACTGGTTACAGGAGATTGTGTATGACATGACAACAGTCATAATGTCGACAATCATGTAGACACTAATGAAATTTCGAAAGGTTTGAATGTCGACATATTGTACATGACGGCACAGTGGTCACTTACCTGCTCCTGACGACTTACGAAACCTGTGACCATCACTTCCAGGTCAGAACTCCAATGCTTCAGCATGCCAGTAATTATTCCTTCCCTAACCCTAATCCCTACCCCTTACTCCAACCCTCCTTTTAGTGCCTAACCCTAGCCCCCCATCCGCAGCCTAACCCTAACCTTCCCATCCGCAGCCTAATCCTAATGTCAACATTTTGAGAAATTCTACGTGTTGCACATTGACATAACAACTGTCAAATTCTGGTGTTGATAGTATGAGTGTCGACATTGTAAATGTATTGACTATATCCCTTTGCAGGGAATGAAAGTTTATTATAAAATGTGGGAGCTTTTTCTTTAATATTGAGGCTGTTTAAGGAGGCATAGAGGGGCTGATTCTGTGTTGGGAGCAAAGCAAAAAAGCAAGTAACTTTGCACCTCAACAAACCATATTGCTAAGCAAGGGTGACTGCAAATACATTTACATTATTTTGTTCATGCAGGGTAAATACTGGCTGCTGTTGCATGTACAGTAATACTGTATTTGCTGAGAAGGACTATCGATTTCCAGTGAAACCTGTTTTTGCACAATAAAGGGGTGGAGTAATTTTCACTACAAGACTCACAATCTATAAACAGCACTTTAATGTTTCTACAGGCTACAGATGCGCCCAGGTACAGTGTTGCCGATCGTGGCACAAAAGTGACCCCGAGTTGCGCTATGCGCCACGCTATGCTATGGCATGTCCCCGATCGCGGGAGTGAGTCTCCATTCAATCCTATGGGAGACGCAAAAGCGCGTCCCAATTCGCGAAGAATGAGTCTCCGTAGGATTGAATGGAGACGTGAAAGCATGTCCCCGATGTCTCATGCTATGCGCGGAGCGAGACGCTGTGCCACGGACAAGATCCTAGGTGGGCTGATCTGTATGTCATAATAAGAGAGATGGACTCTGGGCTCTGAATCAGAGAGTTTTTTTTTTTGTATCGGCCTCCAGGCCACTCGCAAAGCTGTGGGTGACCACCGACAGCTAGTAGGACCGGCCTGGCAATGGTCGCAATTATCGCGACCATCGGGCTTGCGTCTAGACCCTGCGGGAGGGTCTCGGCTCCCGCAAGCCCGTGTGAACTTCCTGCTCTAATAGAGCAGGATGTCCACTACTGACATCACGAGTGATATCAGTAGGGCCACCCACAAACGGCAGGCGTTCCTAAGGGAACGCCTGCATTTGTGCAGCCACCCCCCCTCCCTGCCTACAAAATGGGGCGAGCTGTCAATCAACATCGACAGCCATCCTGTCTTGTAGTGAGCCCCGATGCGATGGAGCTGCCGCCGCTTGCTGGGGCTCGCGCATGCGCATGCTGGAGGCAGCACATGTGCAGTGGGGGAACATCGACCCGCTTGCGAGCGCTATGCGCTCGCGAGCAGGTCTGTATCAGGCCCTCTATCAGCATATATATATTATGCCATTTATTTTACAATCTATTTTATTTTATTTATTTTGTATATAGTTGTAGCTTGATTGTTTTGAGATGTTATTACAATATTTACATTTTTGCATGTTTCATTCATTTAGTAAAATGATTAATTAAAGACACAGTGTTATTGTGTGATTTCTTCCATTTAAAATTCCCCATATTCAGAGCAAATCTATATCGCGTTATTTTGTTGTGAGATACTTTTTTCTTGTTGTGTTTGCACAATCACCCACATACAGTAGGGGTAAATTTACTAAGCTCGACTGACATCGAATGCGGCAAATTCAGCCGTTAAATGCATATTCCGAATTTACTAAATGCTATAAATGTCTGAGTTTGCTTCATTCGATGTGTAAATTTCTGTCGATAATGCTTGGAAATCGTACTAGAACATGTGTTCGAACAAATAGACCATCGATCCAACTCACAAGCCTTTTACCATAGACATCAATAGGACCTCAAAATTTACTAAGCATTCGAATTTGTCATCGCAGCCAAAATATAGTGCAATACGGCTGCGAAAGATGCAAAAACGAACCCAAATAGAAACCTCAAATAGAACACCTTTTTCCATTCGAGTTTTACATATGAACATACTTAATCATCACTGACATCTTATTTCTGGGGCCAATAAATGGGAGTTAAGTACATGCATACACTTCTCTAGTGTTTCAAAATGAAATAAAAGAATGTGTTGTGATTTTTTTGATGACATTAATATTTGAGCAAGGAATTGTTATGTAAACCAAAGTAAATAGGTCCATTTTGAAACATATCTACAAACTGACATACAAACTGACATACTTATGGTCATTAAAAACAATACAACAATATATTGTTGAAACATTGCCATTTTTATTTTTTATTTTTTAAACATTAGGGTAAATCTGTGCCCAATTAATTCCCCCCCCAGCCTTTGGAGCTGCTATTGCCTATGGCTGTTGAGGCGCTTTCCAACTGCCTATGGGAAGAGCACCTTGGTGGTGAGGGAATAGGGGTTGAAATTGGGGTTGGAACCCCGGAGCTGCTGCTTGTACCAGCATTATGGCTTCTAACAATATTATTTGGAGGATACTTGAATTGAGCTCCCTGGTGGCTTGGGCCTGGCTATCCATAATCCTCAGCATGTTTTGCTGGGTTGTCAAATGTGCCTTTATTAGATGCAAAGATTGATAGTTGAAGCGGTTCATGTGTGTGCTCATCATCTCCATGGTATTGACTATTTTGCATTGGAATTGGGTTTGCTGTGAGCCACAATTATTAATTTTGCCTGTGTTTTGTGCCAAATTGCACATATGTTCCATCTGCATTTTCAGCTTCTCCTGATTTGTGGCTTGCTATGCTGCCCCGGTGCCCCAGAATTGTTGTTCCTGGCTTGGATTTGGTGGTGTGGGGCTGAATTGTGGGGCTAGATTCGCCTGCCTAGATGGTGTGCATAGAGGAGAATGTATTTAAGTCAGATGTAACGTATACATCTCCTCTGTTGCTGGCTCCTCAACTTGTGGTGTTGGCCCTGACTGAAGGATATCCTCCTCTGTGAAGAAAAATCAAATTGGTGTAATTATTTTTAATATTTACATTTTTATTAAGTTATGTGGTTCATTACTTCCTCCCTACATTTAGTGCTGGCTCTAGAAATGTCAAGAGGTGTAGTAGTCCATTCCAGCTTCAAATACACTTTTTTTTAATTCAAAAATTATAAACACAGTATGTAGTGGGTTGGTATGGGCCACACCTCCAATTTTCAGTTCTGCAGCCATTACGAAATGTATGAGTGTTTTGTACAAATATTATTATGAAATATTAATAAATTGATATTTTTTAAAAGTGGATATGTATTCCATAGCAACCAATCAGATTTTAGTTATCTTCTAGAATAGCGTGGGCAATTGATGGCCCCCCAGCTTTTGTAGAACTATGCATGCCAGCATGCCCTGCCACAGTTTTGCTATTTGGCCATACTAAAACTGTTGCAAGGCAAGCTGGGATGTGTAGTTCAGCAACAGCTGGAGGGCAGCTTGGTGTGGTGGCAACGGGAACAGTACCAAAAGCCTCCGTGGTGGTGTCAATGTGGCTGAAGGTCCTAAAGAGAAGTTAAACTAAATGATACCTTTGTTTAGATTGTCCATTCAACAACCACACAGTGATGTTTTAATTACCTGCCACCTCGTCATTCTCCACTTTATGTGCTGCAGACGGGCAGCCTACGGCTGCAGAAGACCTCTTCTGCACTGTAAAATATTTAAATATAAATTTAAAATTATTTAAAAAAAAATTGATACAAAAATAAAAACTTGTTAGTTTAAATTATGCACACATATTGCATGTTGTCTGGTAAAGATTGTAGATTTTTTAATTAAATATAACTAATGTTACAAATTTGAAACACTATTCATGCACAATATTACTCACGTAAATAATGGCTGCTGGATTATGGAATCTTTGCTGCAAATATATCAAACAATACCAATATTCTTTTTGTAATTGACAAATGGATGTCACAAATTTTAGACCAGTAATCCCACTTTTGTTTCTGAGAGACTTCACTACAACATTAACTAAACGTTTATATACAATGTATGTTTCAAAGAAGTAAGGCACCCATAAACATCCAATACACACACAAATGGTGCAAAAGTACAAGTCAAAGCATGTTCCAAAAAAAATTTAGTTATGTAGGCAAAAAATTATGGATTAATGGAAATGGAGAACTGGTTGATAACAAAGCACATCGAATGCCACAGGTGTTGTCATTTAATCTGCAACGTGTTGTTATATAAAATGATACAGACTATCCAGTAAAACACTGTACCCAAATGAAAATAATCACCTAAAAAAAGGGTACACACACCGCACCACCCAAAAATTAACAAAACTACCTACACAAATACAAAATACAATACCTAAACACACAATAACACAAATATAAGTGTAAAGATTAAATAAAAAAAAAATATATATATATATATATTATTTATATTTACTTATTTATTACCAGTTATTTATATAGCGCACACATATTCCGCAGCACTTTACAGAGAATATTTGGCCATTCACATGTCCCTTCCCCAGTGGAGCTGGGGCAGGGACATGTGACCAAAAAGGCAGCTGACAGGTTATTATAAACGAGTTTGCACATGGGGTGCATTTTTTCAGTTTAAACTATGTGATAGCAGCTACCAGGTTTCCATCAGTGTGACAGATAGTGTTGGACCTGCAGAGAAGTGGGGTTCCGTGATGTGTTCTGCAGGCTTAAATGCATTGATCAATCCATGAACCAAAACTCCATTATTTATACATTATTGTGAGTGTTTAAAACATGGTGAGTGCTGAGTTATCTGATTTTATTTATTTAAGCAATGTGGTCACAAGCCACTTGCACCCCATTCCTGGGAATGGCGGTGCAGGTCTGCACCCCAAATCTGGGAGTGGCGAGTGCAGTGGATTTCTGACTTTGTTTATGTGGTTAATTTTTAATTAACCTTTTGTGATCATAGCTTTCTCATGCACCCTATGTGCAAACTCGTTTATAATAACCTGTGTCAGCTGCCTTTTTGGTAGTATGATAGAAGCTATGTTTGGTGACTGCCTTGCCTTTAAAAGCCATTAGCTGGCAGGTGAGCTTTAAACCAGGTAACATTTTTTTCAGTTTAAACTATGTGATAGCAGCTACCAGGTTTCCATCAGTGTGACAGATAGTGTAGGACCTGCAGAGAAGTGGGGTCCCGTGATGTGTTCTGCAGGCTTAAATGCATTGATCAATCCATGAACCAAAACTCCATTATTTATACATTATTGTAAGTGTTTAAACATGGTGAGTGCTGAGTTTTCTGATTTTATTTATTTAAGCAATGTGGTCACAGGCCACTTGCACCCCATTCCTGGGAATGGCGAGTGCAGGTCTGCACCCCAAATCTGGGAGTGGCGAGTGCAGAGGATTTCTGACTTTGTGTGTGTATGTATATATAATATATATATATATATATATATATATATAATCACTCTAACACCAATACATTCATTTGTGATACAAAACCAAAATAACACAATGCAGCAAAACCAAAAACATTACTAGGGAAAAAAGAACAAAGCAAAAAATAAACTAAACTAAAATGCAGTATGAGTAGACAATAATAACAACATGACCATAACATCCATTACACATAATATTGATCTATTTCCCTGGTGTGCATACTTTTCATTGCCCTTGGGGCATCAGAGTTCCTAACATGAGTGGACTGAACCACCTATGATGGGATGAGGATCTTGATGGGCTCTGTGTATTCAAGGTTGGTGGCAATGTAAGGGGACCCACCTCCTGTCCCACGAGGTGACTTTGTCTCTTTCGACATCTTATCTTTGACACGCTGCTTGATGTCGTAGAACCGCTTGTGGCAGTTGTCAAAGGTGCGATTTGCTGACCCCTCAGAATTCACCGCTGTGAAAGCTGCCTGCCAGAAGAGGTGCTTCCTTCTGGAGCTGACCTTGCATGCGTCACGGCCAAACAGCTGCAGGTGATGCCTTATCAGCTCCGTCACCAGTGCCATATTTTCAGCAAAGGTGACGCACACATTGCGCTCGGTCCTGGTCTGTGTGCTCTGATGAGGCACCTCCTCACTCTCATCGGCAGAAGAGATTGGCCCCTGAGCTGCCACTTCCTCAACCTCCTCCACCTCTCTCACTTGACTATCCTCCATGTCAGACATACTGACAAACTAACAAACAAAAAACACCATGGTTCGGCCAGTTTGGGGCGTATGTATATGCCTGTGACAAGACAGTCATACGTATGACACTGTAAACAAATCATGCATGGTCTCTTCCGGATCTTATGAAATCGGCTGGGTTAGACTGCAAGCGTACGCATTAGGACAATACGCACGGATGAAAAATCTTGCCATGTTCGGCCAAGTTGGTTAAAATCGAATGCAAAATACAAATGAAAAATACGAATGATATTGAATGATTACACCATCGAACAACACGAATGACAGCAACTTGGCAGCTTAGTACTGTAAATTCAGTAACCTGTTCAAAAAATGAAACACATGAATATGGACGATGTCATCTTATATTGATCCGGATGACATTGAATAGAAATTGGCAGCTTAGTAAATTTACCCCATAGATTCTACAGCTTTACTTTATTTATTATTGAAATTATTTATATTCATATTTACGTATATTTCTAGCACCTGATTTTCTTTTTTCATTTTTATTTTTCCATATGCTAAACAGCTTTATTTACTATAGATTAGATTTTTGAAACAATCCCAAATCTAAATCTCTAAGCACATTTTAAATCTGCCCACCTACAGTCAGTGCAACATTCTTTTATCCAAGGTGCACTCATTTATTTGCTTTGCCTCAAACTCAGAATCAGCACCAGAATGCTCACTCATTGCTAGAATTTCCAAATTTCACACACCAAACATTTTTTTTAAAGAGGGTACCATTATTCCGGTATACATGTTGGGCACTAGGACCCAGAGTCTGCAGGGAGGTCCAACCTGATATGTGCACATGTGATTGTAGCCACTGTGTACTGTGACATGGTGGGAGACAGGATAATACCTTGTACCGATACGCATTTGCAGCTTACACCCACTGGCTGGTGAGCTGTATAGAACCCTACTCCACTTCATTACCATTGTACAGGTAACATTCAGTATGCTTGTACCCGCTATCTCTTAATAAACCAACACCAATATTTTATATGCAAATATTAGCATATATTACATTTTAACTTTCATACTGTAAATATCAGAGAACAAAGGCGAACTGGATTTTGTTATGCAATACATAATATAGCCTGTAAAATGTATTAAATATTGACACTGACCATTGGCAATGGCATAAATTTCAAACTGTGTTTTATGATCAACCATGTTCTAATAGGTACAGTATAGCACCAGTCATTAAAGGAGAAGAAGGAAACATGTATTATATTGCAGCATTTGATTACTATGTTAATTTTAATCTGATCACACTACACACCTCAATGTTTAACCATGTTTCCGCCATCCTTGCTATCTTACAACCAATGTTAGGACAGTATGACTGATATGTGGAGCAGTCAATTGGCCAGGAGGGGAACCAGTGGTCTACCTGCCCTGGCCTGGTGGGAAATTATAATGGAATAGAGAACATTACAAACATTGCCTTGTTACCTTACTTATTGAACCACCCTCGTATGTATGTGTATATATATATATATATATATATATAGGTACATGTAGAGGGGCACTCGCATTATCTGATTCAAATGCCGGGGTGCCATCCATAAATTTCAAGTATACAGGTAAAGACCCCTGTATCCCAGGGACCTGGCGGCACTCAGCGGACTTCAAAAAATGTCAAATAAAGTTTTAATCCATAAATCGACGTTTCAAGACCTGTGCGGTCTTTTCATCAGGATATACATACATGAATGAAATAAAAATACACTCACCTATATACCCAAGTGTATCAAGAAAACAACTAACACCAATTGCTTACCGTGACCAGCGTCGTCTCGTGGAGCACAGGGTCCGTGACCTCATCACACTGCGTCTAGACCGGCAAAAGATCCCAGCATTGTCTGGGTAACGGTAGCTAGGCAATGAAAGGACTCCAAAACAAATAATGCGTTGACCAGGACCACGGACCACTGCTGCTCACCGAGCGGACAGCTGTGGAAAGCACAAACATAACATATTACTACTATAACCATACTATTACATAGAGCCACCCAATATGTATATATATATATAAAGGCACATTTAAGAAACAGTATGAAGATCACATAAACAATCGGAACCCGATATATAGTCAATATTAGACAAAACCCATAAATCCGGGCAACCTTGTTAATATACTAAAAGATCAAAAATCGCATAGCCATATAAAACTAGAGATATAGAACAATGAGACCTAGATTTTGTTTTTTGAAAAATTCAAGGTATACATAATTATATAATATAGAGCAAATGCAAGATGTATAATAAACAGATCTAGTAATATGTTATGTTTGTGCTTTCCACAGCTGTCCGCTCGGTGAGCAGCAGTGGTCCGTGGTCCTGGTCAACGCATTATTTGTTTTGGAGTCCTTTCATTGCCTAGCTACCGTTACCCAGACAACGCTGGGATCTTTAGCCGGTCTAGACGCAGTGTGATGAGGTCACGGACCCTGTGCTCCACGAGACAACGCTGGTCACGGTAAGCAATTGGTGTTAGTTGTTTTCTTGATACACTTGGGTATATAGGTGAGTGTATTTTTATTTCATTCATGTATGTATATCCTGATGAAAAGACCGCACAGGTCTTGAAACGTCGATTTATGGATTAAAACTTTATTTGAAATTTTTTGAAGTCCGCTGAGTGCTGCCAGGTCCCTGGGATACAGGGGTCTTTACCTGTATACTTGAAATTTATGGATGGCACCCCGGCATTTGAATCAGATAATGCGAGTGCCCCTCTACATGTACCTATGCAATTTGGACTGACTTATTCTCAGACCTAAAGAGTGGAGGCACCGAAAGAATCTTTTTCCCCGTTCCCAGTGATATATTGGAAATCTACAATTGCACTTTTCTTTTTTGCACTTAGCACTTTAGTATTGCACGAATTGAACATTGCACAGGCACTTTATATTTATACAAGAACTGTTTATTGGAACTCTATCTGTGCACCAGCGAAATATACCTACAACGTATCATTAATATATCCTTTGAAGCTTTTAAGAAATATGGAAACAAATACCTTGGACTGTGACCCTCTATCCTTTGTCAACTTGGACCTACCGAAAGGGGAAACGCTTAGTTTTTCCCAAGCAGAAATTTCTGCAATACTATTTCAATCAAATGAGACTACACTACAGGATGCTAACTCTGCAGAGGATATATACAATCATCTTATTAAATTAAAACGAAAAGAAATAGATTACTTACTGCACGGCAGCACCTTATCAGATTATTTTAGAGCTAAACTAATACCACGTGGCTTTAGGATTAAAAACTGCCCAACTATAGGACGCAATAATGCAGAATTCTGTCGAAGATGGGTAGCGATCCTAAATAAGTGTAGTCTAGACCTTATGATCTTAGTGATAGAGGAGTCAGGCAAGGAACTTAGAAATGTTAAAACAAAAATAGAGTCCTATACGGCTGTTAATAAAGAAATATTGGATGATAACACATATCAACAACTTTGGAATAAACTTTTAACTCAATGTGATCAATACAAGAAGGATTTACTGAAATACAAAAAAGGCAAATGGGCAACAGTTAGCTCAGATTATGAGGAGAAACAGGTATACCGTTGGCTGAGTAGCTTTGGACCAATTCCAACAGGTCCCCCAAGAGGACGCCCTAATTGGAGAAACAAAAAACAAAGATTCAGAAAGGAAGCAATGTCCTCACAGAGTGATAGTGATTTCCAGGTACAGGATTCAGACGAGCCTTCAACTCCGCGGTCTATCCCTTTAGGGGTAAGTACCAGGAAACAGGGAGAATTACCACCATTAAATCCACAAGACGTGGGGGCCAAACCAAAAGGCTCCGGAAAAACAACCAGGAAGAAAACCTGATATTTAATCTTTCATCTAGAAGTATAACTGAAGTGGAAGCTAGAGTACTTAATAAAGGGTTGTCCTTTATCCCAACCAATAAACACAATGAGTTTAATTGGAAATTAGATAATTATAAATTTGCACGCACGCTAAGACGCAAGGAATACTTTCAACACCAGGGCAACTCGAATTTTGAGGAAACTTCTTCACCGTTTACATCTTTTTTTAAAAAGTACTCTTCTTCACACTTCGATCCGACATCTAACAACTCATCTATAAAAATGTTTTCTAGACTATTGGATGACTCAGTTCACAGGTTTTTCCAAGCACAACCCAAAATATATCATAACTTATCCCCGGAGGAACAGAAAGCCCTTAAAACGCTAGCGGAGGACTCCTCCATAATTATCCGCCCTGCGGACAAAGGGGGAGCCATAGTCATCCAGAACTTACAAGACTATCAATCAGAGATAGATAGACAACTGTCTGATTATAATATATACGAAAAGCTCTGCGGCGATCCAACGGGTACTTACAAAAGAGAACTGGATACCATTCAAATACAGGCTCAAGAGAACAAAATCCTGGAATCTAAAGTTATCAAGTTACTTATGCAAACACACCCTGTAGTACCACTACTATACACGGTGCCAAAGATCCACAAGGATCAGACTACACCATCGGGCAGACCTATAATCTCTGCCCGAGGATCTTTGTACCAACCCATTTCCCAATTTCTCGATAACCTTATACAACCATACGTGATGGCACAAAAAACATTCCTTAAAGACACTACTTCCCTGTTACAAAAACTCTCCTCCTTTGGATATGTGTCTGATAATACTTTAATGTGTACCCTTGATGTGAAAAGCCTGTATACGGTGATCCCGCATAAAGAGGGCATCGATGCCACCAGAATGTTTTTACATAAGGTGAATTTTGACAAGTTAGACATTGATTTTTTAATTTCCCTGTTGGAACTTACTTTAACTAGGAATTATTTTTTATTCAACGGCGAATATTATTTACAACGAAGCGGATGTGCCATGGGCTCGAATGTGGCACCGGCCTTCGCCAACATATACATGTTTGCCCAGGAAGAATATTTTTTCTTTACTGATCCAGCAGTGGCAGTTAACATCAGTTTCTATGTGAGATACATAGACGATCTGTTCCTGCTTTGGAAAGGGGATGAATCGTCTTTTAAAACTATCATCTCCAATGTTAACCAACAGAACACCCCGATAAAATTCACATTTGAATCCAGTACTTCGTCCATAAATTACCTGGACGTGACAATCAAGATAATTAACAATAAATTTAAGACATCACTATACACTAAGGACACTGACCGCAACACGTTACTTATGTCAAGCAGCTTTCATCCTCTGGCGTTGAAGAAAGGACTAGCTAGGTCCCAGATGATACGTGCTATGCGGATTACCAGTGAAAACAGTGATGCCGAGTGTGAATTGGATCAGATCGTCACAAAGTTTGAAAACAGAGGATATAACAAACAGATATTATTAAAACAAAAGAAAGAGGTACTGCAAATGTCAAGGTCTGCTCTATTGAATAGCACGAATATACGTGACATTGGAGACAAGATCCCCCTGATTACAGAATATACGCTGGCCAGTTCGGTAATCCCTAGAGCAACAAAAGCTCTCTGGCCTATCATCCGGAGTGATAAAGACTTGCCGGGTTTATCTAATAAATACCCTTTAGTAAGTTACAGACGGGGTAGAAATCTCAAAGATATTTTGGTGAAGAGCGATATATCTTCAATGAAACGGAAGAACGAATTCCCCTTTACAAAACAACCTGGATGCTATAGGTGCATTTCTTGCACCACATGCAAATTCATGGAAATAGGCTCTACGTTCAAACATCCACATACAGGTAAAGTGTTTTACATCAAACATGTGGTCACTTGCTCAACTCGCTTCGTAGTGTATATGATAACTTGTCCATGTGGCCTGTGCTATATCGGGCAGACCATTAGAATGTTCAAAGAAAGGATGGCGCTCCACCGGTCGGCTATTAAAGCGGCAATAGAGGGTAAAACAAGTGAACAACCGGTGGCTCGACACTTCAGTGAAGCAAAGCATTTATTGAAAGATTTGAACTATAAGATCATTGACCACATACCCCCATTAAAACGAGGAGGAGATAGAGCTAAACTTCTCTCCATCAGGGAAGCACGTTGGATCTTTTCCTTGAACACGGTATCCCCTGGTGGGCTTAATGAAAAACTTCCTTGGAACTCATGCCTATAATAGATCTGTTTATTATACAACTTGCATTTGCTCTAAATTATATAATTATGTATACCTTGAATTTTTCAAAAAACAAAATCTAGGTCTCATTGTTCTATATCTCTAGTTTTTTATGGCTATGCGATTTTTGATCTTTTAGTATATTAACAAGGTTGCCCGGATTTATGGGTTTTGTCTAATATTGACTATATATCGGGTTCCGATTGTTTATGTGATCATTATACTGTTTCTTAAATGTGCCTTTATATATATATATATATATATACATATTGGGTGGCTCTATGTAATAGTATGGTTATAGTAGTAATATGTTATGTTTGTGCTTTCCACAGCTGTCCGCTCGGTGAGCAGCAGTGGTCCGTGGTCCTGGTCAACGCATTATTTGTTTTGGAGTCCTTTCATTGCCTAGCTACCGTTACCCAGACAACGCTGGGATCTTTTGCTGGTCTAGATGCAGTGTGATGAGGTCACGGACCCTGTGCTCCACGAGACGACGCTGGTCACGGTAAGCAATTGGTGTTAGTTGTTTTCTTGATACACTTGGGTATATAGGTGAGTGTATTTTTATTTCATTCATGTATGTATATCCTGATGAAAAGACCGCAAAGGTCTTGAAATGTCGATTTATGGATTAAAACTTTATTTGACATTTTTTGAAGTCCGCTGAGTGCCGCCAGGTCCCTGGGATACAGGGGTCTTTACCTGTATATATATATATATATATATATATTATATATTTCAAATCAAATGTCCTGACTGACTCAACCCAGCCCAAACCCCTGGACCTAGAAACATGAAAATCGTGTAATATATTCCCTCCATGACATAGGTACCCACTAAGCAGGGATTTATTTAAATTCTACTCCTAAGGGGGTGAAAAGAGCTAAAATGTTTCCTTCCCCTGTGCAATGTCCTGCCTGACTGACTCATTGTGGTTGCAGTACACTTCAGTATTCAAACACCAACTGTCATGTCAAGTGCTGCCAAACATCCCTGGCAGTTGGTGAGGCTGCCCTATTTGAATAGTGAGGGAATGGAATATATTACTAAATAGGTGAGGAAGGGGAATGTCAAATGTGTTACTACAGGGTGAAGAAAGGGAATGGGCAAGGGAGGGGAATGTGTTAGTACAGGGGTGAGCGGGGTTAATGAGTTACTACAGAGGGGAATATGTTACTGCAGGCATGAGTGAGCGTAATGTGTTACTACATGTGTGAGGGAGGGATTGTATTTCCACACAGATGAGGGAGAGAAATGTTGAATGTGTTACAACATGGGTAAATGAGGGAAATGTGTTACTACAAAGATGAGCGAGGATATTGTGTTAATACAGAAATAACGGAGTGGAATATGTGAGTATACATGCGAAGGAGGGTAATGTCTTACAATAGCAGTGATGCATTACTACAGTATATAGGTGAAGGACTAATGTGCTACTGGAGTGGTGAGATGGAAATAGAAACAGTAAATATCTAAGGTCTACCTGGGTGAAACTAGGCACATCAGCTAGTGTATGTGTATATATATATATATATATATATATAACAATCATGCTGAACATTAAAACCACTGACAGGTGAAATTAAAAATATTGATTATCACATTACAATGAAATCTGGAATGGGGTGGGATATACTGTATGAGGCAGAATGGAAGCAGGAGAGAGGGAGAGAGAGAGAAATAGATAGTGGCGGCACTCTTATCTTTTGCACATAAATTCAGAGACTCACTCAATATTCCAAACATAGGCATGCGCAGAAGTCGGCACAGGGAGTAGCCCAGAGAGTGGTCTATGTCTCAGAGGGAGGACGGGACAGTGTAGTCCATGACCCGGTGGAGGGGGAGGTCCCATTGTAGCACCCCCTTTGATGACTTCTGTGCACACCCATGATTCCAATTCCAACACTTCGATGTATTTAGACAGTCAAACTTTTATCACCACTTTCTTTTTCCAAAAACCTCAAAGAGAGTTAACTCACAAAGAAAAAGATATGAGACCATATCGTAGCATATTAAAACAAGAACATATAACTAAAAAGGAAGGATTGCACATACATAAAAAGATAATGAGGCTTTAATGAAAAAATTGTGGCAGCTTTACAGTACATCAATGGTCAACAACCAGTGTAACAAGAATTTACCAACACATTTCATCTGTAGTGTGATCATGTTAAAATTAACATAGTAATCAAATGCAGCAATATAATACATGTTTCCTTCTTCTCCTTTAATGACTGGTGCTATACTGTACCTATTAGAACATGGTTGATCATAAAACACAGTTTGAAATATATGCCATTGCCAATGGTCAGTGTCAATATTTAATACATTTTACAGGCTATATTATGTATTGCATAACAAAATCCAGTTCTCCTTTGTTCTCTGATGTCACAATGACCAGGGACATTGAAATGTAACTAATTAATGTCCTGTAAATGACCTGAAATCATACCAAGGTAAGTGGTAAACTGTAAAAGGTTAAAAAAAAAGTTTAGGTCAGTAAAGGTTAAAATAATTTAAATCAGAACAATTAAAAAAAGGCCTTTTTCAGGGAACAAGTATGGGGATAAGAACTTACAGCTGTTCTGCAGTAATGAATAATAGGTTTGTCTTCTTTATGGCCCAGAAAAGCCTATCAAATAAAAATCTGAAGTATTTGGTTCAGTGTGAAGGGTGTTTGTACACTCTTAAGTAGGCAATAAGATGGTTCCTCAGTGTGTGGGGTTTATTTACAAAGAAGTAGCTTCTTAATGTTGTTACTTCCCAATGTATTCAAGACCAAAAATGACAATGGAAATGCTAGGAAGAACTTCCAGAACAAAATTTGTTTTCCGGTCTAGAAAAATGCCACAAGTGTGTTCAGTGACTATACAGAAGCTGCATAGAGTGGTTAATTTGATGTGTTAAAAATGTATTTTACACTTTGTTAAACAAAATGATTCTATGATTTCTTGTTTATCTCCAATGTTGATTTGCTCTATGCTCTCATTTCAGAGTACATTGAGACATTAAAGTGCATAAATTTCAATAAAAACTTTAAAAAATAATTATATATAGTGACAATGAAGCTGTTTAGTAGAAGTACACACTGACTCTGGGCTTCTGCAATACGGTTTGTTTTGTTAGGATGACCATAGACCATTAAGCATTATACAGTTCATGCTCACATGAGTCATTGATAAAAGGTTCTCAGCTTCATACAGCGACTTCCCAATTGCCCCTTTCACTAAATGAGACCTTCTCTCTAGCCACTGCCCAGTTTTCCAGCATCAGTCACATAGATAAATAGCTCAGACAGCCATTTATACCTTAAACTCATCCTTTCACTCCCAGACTGACACTCACACCTTGCCTTCTTAAGGGAGTCTTTCACAGATGCTCTGTTTGCTTAATCACATGCTTTCAGCTACAACAGGCTGGATCACTGAAATCACTCAAACAGGTAAGACCTTTTCTATCCTCCCATGCATAATTTCCCAGGGCTTAACAGCCAAATACTGTACCTCTGCAGCATACTGCTCCTATTGCCACATATCCCTCCTCCTAGCATCAACAAGTCAGGTGATGTGGACCTTGGGAGGAGTGCAAATTTCTAGGACAGGGCATCTACACTTTATATTTAGGATCCCAGGCCTATGCTCTAAAATTAACCAAAATGTTGTAGTACCAAGAACCACCTGTTAAGCTTGGTGTTCATCTCACAGTTTCTCTGAATGCACTGTAAAGGGGCATGGTCCAATATTAAGGAATATTCCCTACCTGACTGATAAACTGCCTATAGTAACCTACCAAGCCTAGGAAGGTTCTCTACTGTGACTTGGTCTTGGGCTTGACCAATTTTTGACAGCTTCGAATTTTCCTATCTGCGGTTTCACCTGACCCTCTCCAACTATGTAATCTAGGTATGTGCAGGCTCGGATAGGTTTGAGTTTGCACGTTGAGTTCGGATTTTTCCCTCCAAAAAAACGGAACTCAGAAAGAGGCAAAACATCATCTTGCATGGACGAACATCATCATTCCTGGACTTTTGTCTGAGCCTATCCGAGCCTGCACATCCCTAATGTAATCCAAACATTTAGCTTCTCAATAAGCTGCTGCACATTTTTAATGGTTAGCCATGAAACCTGCAGACCTTGATGAGGCCAGTGCTGCATCAACCTTAGGGACATGTGATTCCCAGTCTTGAGAGTGTATCATTATGTTATCTAGGTAAGCTGCTGCATAGACAGTATGGGGTTTCAACATATTGTTCATCACCCCTTTGGAAAGTGGCTGGCACTCCATGCAAACCAACAGGTAAGACTTTGTACTTTAAAAGGCCTTCAGGGGTAGAAAAATCTGTATTTTCCCTAGTTGCAGGCATAAGAGGAATCTGCCAGTAGTCCTTTGTGAGATCAAGAGTGGTTAAATATTTGCTGCAAGCCAAACTTTCCATCAGTTTGTCTACCCGGGGCATCAGATAGGCATTAAATTGGGATACGCTGTTTAACTTTCTAAAATCATTGCAGAATTGTAAGCTGCTGTTGGGTTTTGTAACCAGCACAATCAGGTTACACCATTCACTGTTAGTCTTCTCAATTATGCAGCTTGTAAAAGTCCAGAAAACTGGATGAAACACTTTGCTGTGTGCCTTTAATACAATACTGATCACTACTTGGACTTTACATGACAAACAGACAAACAAAAAGACAGGTAACTATACCTAAATTGGATTATATTGATTATAACTAACAGCCCCTGGATAAACGGCTAACAGGTGGAGCTGTAAGTATGTATCTGTTCCATACTAACTAGGAACTGGACTGATACTATCCTTTGCTCACCCCAGACTTGAATAGTGCCGCACTCAGCAGTCGGCATTTGGCGCTCTATGGCGGGAATTCAATTGTTTGTATTAGGGCGTCTTATTTCTCTGCCCTGTATTCTTCGCCGTCATCGCTGCTAATCATCCAGCTGCGCAGGTCTGGATTCAATTGTTTTTGTTTTGATTTTATTTTGGTGTGTACAATGTGTGCTTCCCAACTTGAGCCACATGAGCGCCCAGCAGTCCTCCATGCCCACCCGCCAGCGGAGCTTCCCCATTGGCCTCATTAGCTTACCCTGGGCATGCCTCCCAATAACTCTAAGCAGTGCCAGGCAACTTCCCAGCCGCCCGTGACAGTAACATGTCAGGCTGTCCAGTGAGAGAGCAGCAAAGCAGGAGGGGCAGAATCGTAGCGGGCTGCTGCTAATAGGATCCCGGAGGAGACGAGTTCCAGGCTTTGGAACGGGTAGGAAGGGAGGCAGGCTGTTGTGTGCTAGAGCAGTGTTTGGTGGACATGGGCTCCCTATAGGCCATACATGGTGCACCAATGCGCTGGGAGGGGGCATCCTGACCTGGCCTTCCAGGGTTAAAGCAAATAGGTTTGTCAGCAGTATATATATGTGTGTGTGTGTGTATATATATATATATATATATATATACTGTATATAATGTGAGTGCATGTGTATATATATATATATATATATATATATACACACATATATAAGTGTGTATGTATGTGTATCTGTACATATATTAATCATACAATTAAATGACACTCAAATAGAGATATATATATATATATATATATATATAAAATCGCTGCTCCTCTTGTACAATCCTTGCCAGCCAAAGGATCTAAAAAAGTAACAAACAACAAGACAAGAAGGCGCTGATAGTGTAGTAATTTCAAAACCTGTGTGGTTATTATGGTAAGTATTGTGCGCATATTAAATAAAAAATTTAATAAAAGTATTTAAGCTTATCTCAATTCCACTTTGACCGATGGTATGATGAATCAAGACCCAATACTTCTTTAAAGCCTCCAACTTCGAAATGCAGCCCAGCACCAAAAACAAGATCAGAAAAAACTCATAGAGTAGTATGTATCAACTTTATGAAAAAGTAAAGATTAAAAACACATACATAAAAACCACTTGACACAGAGCATGTATACAAACATGAATCACCCAACATGGGATCTGGATAGTCCAAACAAAATGGTGCCAAATTTTGGGAACTCACGACAGCCGTGGTATTTCTTCAATGGGTGCAAGCTTTGGAAAACCGTGAGCAGGATTCTATCGGCGCCTTCTTGTCTTGTTGTAGTATTATAGTATATAGTTCAACGTCGGGCGGCACTCAGAACGACTTATCAATGATAGATAAATCTAGATTCAACACTTGGCTTGCGGTCTGTGTATCATTTATACGTCGTCCTGAGTGCCGCCCGACGTTGAACTGTTATTTTTTCCTCCCTGTTGGGGTGGTAAATGGAAGGCACCAGGCGCAAGTATCACTAGTAGGCGAGGAGTGCCAGCCTCTATGCTCTTTATGTGTGTGTGTGTGTGTATATATATATATATATATATATATATAAATATATATAATGTATATATATATGTAACCCCTAACCTTCCCCCAAACCCCAATACTTACCTTTGGTAACCAGTGCCGGGAAAAAAATATAATAAAATTGTGTCCCCAAGCTGTTGCAGTCTTTCCGCAACCCTCCTCACAGCTGCAGTTTCTTGTAAGAATTCAAACTCAAAAGAAGGGGATGAAAGATGCAAAAAAAACTATTTTATTGAAATATAATTGATAATAACCCTTAACAATTACATACAAGTTAAATATAAATAAAATTCAAATATTTAAATACTTTTTATTAAAAACTCACACCCCTTAAGGGTGGTGAGAACTGACATGTGATAAAGTGAAAAATAGGTCGATCAATATTTTTTATCATGCCTAATTTCCAACAATTGAAAAGCCCTCTCCATGTTACAGATAGGCTGAAATTTAGGCGTGATAAACCACAATTATCATGACCAAAAAAATGTTCAATTGAATAGCGACTAAATATTATCACACCTAAACACATGTTTATGGCGGGAAAAAACACTGTGATAAAACAATTGAATTCCCCCCTATGAGCGGACTGCTGTACTGGCCAGGAACGAAAGAAACTGTGAGTATAAGTTACTGGCCATCCCGGATCTTACATTGTGCCATACATACCAGCCTACGGCCAATAGTCATCAGCTGCGAACTGCTAAGAAAGAGGGATTTACTAATTCAGTCAGTGTGTCACTATTTACAAATGGGACTGTGTTTACCTACTATTGTGATGTCTTTTACAACCAACTTGGATTTGATTTATTGAAGCAATGATCAGTAATTTTTCTATCTATATGTCAACCGTGTTTTAACTGAGAACTGACAGTGTATTAATGGGATGTTGATTTGATACTATTGAAACCTTATGCAGCATTTACACATTGTTATTTCCAAGCTATTATTGTTAATGTATCCTTTTGTGGAACATAATATATCTAATAATACTTGAATGCATAATATTTACCGGTATATGCAACCAGGTAACTATTGAGATATTCTTTTTTATGTGTTGTGATTTATGTTTTAATAAATACTGTACATTTTTGTTAGATATGAATTGCGTCCTACACTGTATGTTCACCAGCGCATTCACACAATTTTTTTTTTGGTATATTATTATATGGGATTTTTGCAATTTATCCTTTTTAGTGAAGTGCAGCAGATGGACTTGTTTTAGAATTGACTAATTGATTAACAAGCACTGAGTTAATTTACAATTTTAGATTTTTTTAGACTTCTCAATTACCCCTAGTTGGAGCAGGTTCTTCTCCTTTCTAACTGCACTTTGCCTGGCCTCAGGTTCCGGTAGGGCTTTTGTTTCACCACTACCTCAGGAAGCATGACAATATCATGTTTGATCAAAGCCATGCTCCCTGGTAGGGGAGAGAACATTTGACAAACAAAATGTACCATGTTTGGTTCTCTAGGTCCCGTACTAGACTTTATATTTTGTAAGGGTATTGCTTCGGGATAGCATGTTGAATAAACTAGTATCCCCAAAATATACTCTTGGCCTCGAGTTGAATTTTCTAGGGGCCAAACCAAATCCATGCCAATCCACTAAGAGGGTACCTGTATCAATGGTAGTATAACCAGGGGGGCCCAGTATGATGGTTTAGGTTAGGTTCTCTAGCAAACAAGCAAGTCTGGCAATACTTTTTCATGGCTATGTGTACACCTGGCCAATCATACATGGGTTTTTTCTTCTTCCAGATGCCCCCCCACAAAAAAAAACATGGGTATGTGCTGCATTTAAAGCCAATGGGAAATGTACTTGGGGCACTTCTAGCTGTATCACAACCTTTTCCTGCAAAGCGCTTACTCTATACAGGCAATCATTCTTAATCACAAAGTAGGTTCCTCCCCATGACGGTGGGGCTATATGGGGCACCTCATTTATCTCCATCACTGTATTAAAGGCTTGTCCCAGAGAAGCACAATTGACTTGGCCCCATGCAAACTCCTGTAGTGGAAATAGTCTCAGCACCGGTGACCAATCCATATTTTCCTTGGGCCCTGGATTAGGCTCATATGTGGGTTCCCCTCAGAAGAATTGCAAATGGTTGGCCTGTGTCTTTCAACTGTTCATGCCTTGCCGGCAACCACTATAGCAGCTTCCTGCATTGGCAACTCCATTGTCCCAAGGTGTAGATCTTGTTCTTCCTTGGGCATATCCTTTAACACTGTAAACCCGGCCAGTGAATCAATTGCCGGTATGTCTGGATGGACTTACTGTAAGATCACCTCCTAAAGCAATGGAAAGTCACATCCCAAGTTGAGTAGATATTGCAACATAGGAACTATCGCCATTACGGTCCACATGGTCTGGTTGGGACTAGGAGTAGGGTCCTCTCATATTCCTCAGATGTCCCATGAATATATAGGACCTTCACTTTTGGCAACTGAGGTGCTGGCTCTGTCGGGATCAGTGAACCCAAAACCAAAGTTCACTACCTGTGTTCACCAAGTCTAAGTCCATGTTCTGGTTAATGAGGACTATTATCTGGAACAACCTGCTGCCCTTCTAGGGTACACTTATGATACAGTAACTTGGATACATTGGTCCTGCCCCCTAGGCTAGGGAGCAGTCCATAGACTCTTGCAGTGTTGGGCATTCCATCCAGATGTGTCCAAGTTTCCCACTGTCAACACACATTATCTTAGCCTGGTTTTTCACTGTTGACCCCAGGTGGTCCCTAAATAACCCCAGGATTTCTTTGAATAGGTATTGGCATAAACCAAGGGGATTGGCCATTTGCTGTAATACCTCAAATCTCTCCACCAGCATGGCGAGTACCTTGTGGTTATGGGGGTCTTCCTGCATCACCCATTTTTGCAGTCCCCAGTCCAAAATCCAGTCACAGTGGTCTATTGCCAACAGCTCCACCATCCAATAGGTCAAATTTTCCTCCAGTTTCAACCACTTCTACAATATTATGATTAAGGCAGCCAACTGATGTCTTACTGGGATCTCTTTGGAGAAACACCACTCATGGAAGCACTGTGCTTGGTCTGGCCCGGCAATGCTGACACAAGACAATATATCAATTTTTAAGGTCAAGTCCACAATGTCTCCCTTTCCTCAAGGTCCCTATAAACTCACTGGGCCACACCAGACAAATATGGTGCCAGCTTCTCCATGCAGACTTCCAGTGGCCGTTTTGCCCTATATGTCATTCTCTCGCCGGTGGCGAGGTAGGCTTCTATGTCATCGTCAGCTGACATTTTCTAAAGCTTAGTATCCTCTTTAAGTTCTGACTATCAGCTGTAGCTGTTCAAACCACAATTTTTGTTGCTGTTGCATCTGAATTAGCTGCTGCTGCCTGCTCAGTGCTCACAAGCATTTTCAGTATTTACCCCATTTTGGCTTCTTTGTGGGTTGGAAAATGGAAACTAGCCTCCCTTAGAATCCCACTTCTAACACCACTTGTGGCGATGAAGCTTTGTAGTGGAAGTACACACTGACTATGGTTCATTTTGCCAGGTTGACCATACACCATATACATGTTCACATAAGCCATTGACAATGGTTCTTAGGTTCAAACAGTGATTTCTCAAATGGCCTTGTCACTAACTAACAAAGACCTTCTCTCTAGCCACCGCATAGATTTTCCAGCATCAGTCACACAGATTAATGGCTCAGACAGCCACTTTATACCTTAAAATCCTCCTCCCCCTCCCATATTAGCAGGCAAACAACATTTTCATCTTGCCTTCTTAAGGGTGTCTCTCACAGCTGCTCTTTTTGCCTAATCACATCATTTCAGCTGCAGCAGGCTGGATCACTGAAATCACTCAAACAGGTAAGACACATATTTTCTATCTTCCAATAGCAGGACTTCCCAGGGCTTAAAAGCTAAATACCCTTGCTTCTTCTGTAGCATTCTGCTCATATTACCAGTATATAAATATGTATATAATAACTCACTTAATGTCCATCACTCCCTTCAACAGCCACAGCATGCCCTGGTGACTTTACAAGCGTTATTGTAAATTCCAGTGTATACAGATGGCACTCGGGGTCTCAGCACCGTTAATGAAACACAGGCAATGCCAGTATTGTAATAGCTACCCAGTGTATACAGACGGCACTCAGGGTCTCAGCAATGTTAATAAAACACAGGCAACGCCAGTATTGTAATAGCCAATGTTTCAGATTTAGAAGCTCTTTTATCAAGACATGATAAAAGAGCTCCTAGCTCTGAAACATTGGCTTTTACAATACTGATGTTGCCTGTGTTTTATTAACATTGCTGAGACCCCAAGTGCCATCCGTATACACTGGGATTTTTGATATATATAGAAAGTATCATAACGCTGGCACTCCACCATACACAGGGTACTTGTCTGGGCGCCTTCTGATGGTTAGATAACAAAGATATACATGTAGAGAAACAGCGGCACTCACAGGACCTGATAACTGAGACTCACAACTCCAATCGGTCTGTGTTCAAATGCAGACCCATTGGAGTCATGAGTCTCATTTATCAGGTCCTGTGAGTGCTGCTGTTTCTCTACATGTATATATATGTATATATGTATATATGTGTATATATATATATATGTATGTGTATATATATATATATATATATATATATATCTAAATAGAAAGAGAGAGTTACAATTCACCTAAATAAACACGTTTGAACTGTAGAGTAAAAAAGGTTAAGTTGTATAAGTCAGGTCTAATTACAGTATGAATGAACTTTCCATGTTTTATTCTGTCGCTCAAATCATTCACAATTTGACAATTTACAGATGGACTTTCTAAGTTCAAATCGGAATTGCTTATGCTGAGGAGTACACACTTAGAGGACAAATGGGTCAGCAGACTTACCAATCGTCTAAGCGGCAGATTGGTAAACCATACACACTTACCAATCAGTTGCTTGATGTGTCTGGTCTGATATCACAACTAGACAGGGATTTAAATTTGCCCACTCAGTTGTGATGTCAGTTTTGGCGGTCCCTGCAGCCAGTGTATGGGCGGTAGGCAGGTTGTCCATACACACATGCAGATGCATCAATATACTGTAATGTATGTTTTAGTTATATCAACATCAATGTTTATATCGGGTGTACAAACTCATTGATTGCATTCGTGCTATATTGTTTGGTGATCGAACAAATATATATATATATATATATATATATATATATAATTTGACAAGTGTGTACCCAGCTATAGAGTCAGTGGATACCACTGTTACAACTGTGTAGAGATACATGCTTATGCTTGTATGGAAATAATCTTTTGAACTGATTTAGGATTTACCATACAATTTACCATACAAATTACAGTAAGCCCTAAATCACCTTAAGAGTAGCTATTACAGTTATGCACTAAAACATTTTGCCCATTTTTTGCATTACAGAATGCATTGTTGAAATGATGTCTACATTTGGTGCTGATTTCTAGAACAGAAACCTGTCAAACAGTTTTTTATAGTGTGGCATAGAACTACATCATATTTGTCACCTGCCGTTGTTAATAGGAAGCCACAATTTGCTTTTATGAGATTGCAGACTTTGTGCTGGAGGCTGGTCAGGAATTCCAGGAGACCAATTATTATTATTTTTTTTTTAATTGCCATGTGTAGAAAAGTAGAGTTATCAGATAATATATCATATTGGTGCCAATTCTCAGAGGAATACATGAGTTATAAACTAGCACCTGGTTGCAGCAAGGAGAAAATTGTGTTTTTCATAAGGCTGTATTGGGTTGCAAGGTCTTGAATCTCATGTATTTCTCTTCAATAATGGAATGCATGGTCAAATGTTCTCTAAAATATATAAAAAGCAATAATGTTTTATTGTGGCAGCTACATTGTATATTAATGCCTGAAAGGTTTGTGTTAATCAAGTAATATGACAAGAACACTTAAGAGTTAGCAGGGAGAAATCGATTTTCAATTATGATTGCAAAATCTTAAACTTTTACACCAGAAGTCCCCATTTATAGTTACAGTCATTAGTGTGATTTATTAATACCCAATAGTCAATTACAGTGTCTTATAGGTAGACATTTTTTACATGTTACAAGATAATCATATTATATTTATTATACAAATTTTAATTTATTGGTAGTAATAATTTAATAAAATGTGATTTTTTTTCAGCAGATTGTCATGCAATATCTGTGAACGCACCTATGCATTATAACTTAAACATGGTGTGCTTTAACTAAAAAATACGCCAACAATTGTAACACACTGCTAATAAATAATTTGCAAATAAATGTGTTTATTATAAAAAAAACATACTGTTTATTGCACATTTTATATGGAAACAAAATAAAAAAATTAACATATTTTTAAGTTTCATTTCAGCAAAAAAGTAATCAAGTCTTCATTTTCCAAAGCTCCAAGGCTGCTTAAAAAACTTTTTAATAAATAAAAATAGTAATGTTAACAATTAAATAACGCAATATTTGACATTTCAGAAAATCTGACTATCACAATTATACTTGTAAGAACTCATTTAACATTTTTGAAACATTACCCATAGGGAAGTTCTCAACTGTTTCTCATTGTTTTCCTATAAAATTTCAGACCTCTGTCTTTATAATGAACTATAGAATTGCTTGGATTATAGGTATAGTGCTTTGACAGGTGATACAAACAAAATTTCTGTTGCGCTATTTTGTTGTTAAACTGTTTAGAGTACTTTTAATGTATGTATAGATATATATATATATATATATGATTGTATTCATGTATATTGAATGTTTTTCTACTAATTCAGCTATGCAGTTTGATACTAATATTCAACTATGTTAATTATTGTTTTATTAGAAGGTGCCCTTTGATATGATTCTTAAAGGAATTTCTTGTAGTTATATGTTATGTCTAGTGGAATTGTTTATGTCAATGAGCCTTGAACATATAAATGTCAATGTCATTTGTTATATTAATATGGTGCTATTAATTATATTTAAGGCAATGCTGCCCCCTATTGTTAATATTTGTATCAATACTATGACCATATAAGGTATATAGTATCCGGTCTTTGTTAGGAGCCCTATAATTAGGTGTGAAATGCAGAAGTCTGGTGCCTTTAACTCCTGTCTCCCAGACTGATTGCAGAGAGTGCTGGGTCTGTTGTACCCATCTGGCCTATTGTGATAGGGCGAGGCTCCCAGGTGTGATTGTGCTGTATTGGACCATTATTGGAATTAATTAGAAAACTAAGCTAAGTACTGATAATTAATTTTATTTAATTATTTAACTTAAACCGTAGGTGTGTTGTGTCATTTATATCACTCTGTTCCTGTCTTAATGAACCCTCCATTTCCACCAGAAACAAGTGCTTCAAAATATCTTGATGCTTTATTGAAAAAAATTATTATAATAATAATAACAGTAATATGAATTAATTCACCTCTGAGCATTTCATCATCTATTTTGCTAATTTTAAGGTTGGTCACACTGCAACATCAATATAATGAACGTATTTATGTAGAGCCCACACTGATTATACCTTTTTTCAGAAGACTTTAAATATTTAGAAAATACTACTAGTTTGCTTATACATCCTGACATGGAAAAGAAAATCTGACCAGAATATCTAAAACATTTTTATGTTTTTGATATTGCAAGAAAGTTAACTGAAAGTATTTTAAAAGCACCATGAATAAATATTTTGTGGTTCCTGCTTTGACATTAAGCCACCTTTCCAAGACAACAAAAAGCAGTATTAGACATGTACATTTTCACAATAAAATCGACACCTGAAACTATTAGTACAATTTGCTTTTTCGAACTATTTTGAATTAAATACAGAAAAAATATAGGAAAATGGTGCTGATGCAATTTGATTGCATGTCAGTTTTGAGTAAAGATCTTGTACATTATGTCTTCACACTGTGTATGCTCTGCAGCCGAGTGCACCTACTTATTGATGATTCAGATTCAGTCACATTTCCACTTGCATCCAAAGGGGTGTTACTGGGTAATAATCTGGCATATGCACGTAAGTGTGTGAATAGGGGTGGTGCAGCCACATAGATAAATACAACTCTGCATATAGGAAAATATCCACATTTTTATCCATGCACATCATTTAGATATATTTATGGTTGACTTGTACTCAGTTCTGTATTATTATGTGTATCTATAAAAGACACACCATTTTAAAAACTACACAATCTACCATATGAAATGAAGATACTTCTAAGTTTATTTGAGCCAGGATGGGGGAGATTTAGGTATTGTTACCTCACCATCCATCAAAAGCTTTACTTTTGAAATGTAGAGTTTTATTGTTTTTCCGCTAATTCCATTGATAAACATGTCTTAGATAGAAATATATTAGGAGACAAGAGTGGATTCCTGTTTTATTATCTGCAACTATTCCAGTGCAATGTGCAAGCAACATAATTATTGACCAAGGACAGCCCAAATTATACTTCCAAAAGTCTGAAAAAAACTTGGGTACCTATGGGAGACCTCAATTGGCTGGAGGAGTTTCTTAAAACTGTCTTCATCTTTTTCATTCAGTGTTGAATAATCCTAACCCCCCAGGAATTGACAATACCATATTGCATATAAGCTGCTATAATACCATGTAACTTTATGGTTCATTTACATTATGATTGTTGCTCAACTGTCATAAAAGGTATAATTGAATATTAAATTATTGATACCATCTGGTCTGATCCAATATTGAGAAGATAAGAGTAAAAGATAACTATATAATCATTCTCTGCAATCAAGGAATATATCATTAATAACTGCTGTTTGTGATCTTAATATGTTGTAAATTAATTTATATGGATATATTGTATGTTTTATTTGCTATAATAAAATGAATAAACTGTTGTGATATAACGGCTATGGTGGCACATCATTTGAAGGGGTATATGCTCTTTTAAAAGAAAATGCCCCCAAGTTTCTTGGAGTCAGGGTGGGGGACATCAGTGCATTTAAACATCATTACCCATAATCTCACATGATCTCCAGACAAACACATCTAAGTAATGGAAGGGGTTATATCATGCACTAAGATCAATAGATATGGAAGCACTACAATAAACAACACTAGCCACCAACAATGGAGAGGACTCTGCAAATCCTCATTTGAAAGAGGAAAAAAGACAAGTGACTCTCTGTTGTTGTGATGAAGGTGCAGGTGAACACAACAGTATAATGACCAGAGAACAATTTATTAAATACAATTTCACTTGTACCTTTACAACAACAAAGACTGCCACTTGTTAGATTTGTTTTTTTTTTCCAATAACTTCTAAGTGGGTACATAATTTGACAAGTGGTTATTCACTTTTCAAACAAAGTTGCCCATTAATCTGTAGTTGCCAGGATGGGCGATAGTGCACATTTTTCCATTTCCTGGCTCTTTAAATGTTTCTGTAGTATAATGCTGAGTGACATCATTGCACTCTGTGACATCATTGAGTGCTGACTCTTCCCAGCACACTGCTGCAAAAACAATACTTACACATGTGTGTAACTAATACCTCTAAATCTCTATTATCATGTAGGATTTAAGTATTGTTTTTGCTGCAGTGTGCTGGGGTGAAAATCTCTTTTTTTCTGTGTTCAGTGTAAACCCCGTCCTTTACAAGCACCTGTGTTATGCAATTAAGCTGATCTGAGCAACTACCATTTTTTTTGCAAGTTTGGAGAGGCATGAAGGCAGTCAGCATTAGGAGGAGGTGCTGATGCTTATAGTGCCATGTGGAGGTTTTTTGGGGTACCTCCAAGGTAAGTTAGCTCTCAGCTTATATATGTACTGTTATCATGCAGTACATCAATTGTAATAATATGACCCAGAGTGGGTGCTACCATTATGTAGCAATAATTATTTTGGGGTGAGCGTTTGGTAGTGGGGACCCCGGGGGGTTCTGACTGGGCCTTTCTCATGGCATCACCAATTAATTCACGTAGAATACTTTTATCACTTCTCTATTTGTTTGTACATTATTAATGTCATTTTAATTCTTTATCATTTCATTAACACTTATTGATTTATCTTTACACATCTTTTCTTTAAACTTCACTATCACCTTTTTCCCTTTTTCATGTGATGCCCTGGGGATGGTCCTTGGCTGGAATTTTTTTTTTGGGGTGCCTAGCTTCTCGGACGTGAGCCCCTTAATGTTAGGGATGCCAGTATAGAGGAGTCTTGATGATTGGCCTGGTGCTTATTCATATATTTGCAAATGTGTGTAACTAATACCTCTAAATCTCTATTATCATGTAGGATTTAAGTATTGTTTTTGCTGCAAGGTGCTGGGGGGCAAATCTCTTTTTTTCTGTGTTCAGTGTAAACCCCGTCCTTTACAAGCACCTGTGTTATACAATTAAGCTGATCTGAGCAACTACCATTTTTTTTGCAAGTTTGGAGAGGCATGAAGGCAGTCAGCATTAGGAGGAGGTGCTGATGCTTATAGTGCCATGTGGAGGTTTTTTGGGGTACCTCCAAGGTAAGTTAGCTCTCAGCTTATATATGTACTGTTATCATGTAGTACATCAATTGTAATTATATGACCCAGAGTGGGTGCTACCATTATGTAGCAATAATTATTTTGGGGTGAGCGTTTGGGAGTGGGGCCCCCATAGGGTTCTGACTGGGCCTTTCTCATGGCATCACCACTTAATTCACATAGAATACTTTTATCACTTCTCTATTTGTTTGTACATTATTTATGTAATTTTAATTCTTTAACATTTCATTAACACTTATTGATTTATCTTTACACATCTTTTCTTTATACTTCACTATCACCTTTTTCCCTTTTTCGTGTGATGCCCTGGGGATGGTCCTTGGCTGGAATTTTATTGGGGTGCCTTGCTTCTCGGACGTGAGCCCCTTAATGTTAGGGATGCCAGTATAGAGGAGCCTTGACGATTGGCCTGGCGCTTATTCATATATTTGCAAATGTGTGTAACTAATACCTCTAAACCTCTATTATCATGTAGGATTTAAGTATTGTTTTTGCTGCAGTGTGCTGTGGGGCAAATCTCTTTTTTTCTGTGTTCAATGTTGACATGATATCAAAGTCAGCATTGGAAATATTGACATTTAACATGTCGACCTCCAATTTATGTTAACATTGTGATTGCCGACATTTTGAACATGTCCACATCTGCCCACCTTGAAAATCCCATATCTGTTCTATTCTATCATGTCACTTACAGACCTGGTGGCACTATTGTTTGAAAGAGTAGAGTCCCCTCTTTCAAATGGTTTACAGTTTATACTCCCACATGCTGGTTCATTAAATTCACAATTATTGATATTTGATAGAGGGAATAGCCCTCTTTCAAATTATGTCTCCCTTTAGTAATGATTGTCTGATGATAAAGTTTTAGAAAGGGTATTCAGATGCCAAGATCTTTCTTACCTTACTGTAGGTCAAGTAAAATAAGATGTAGGATGAAAATGACATGCTTTGTTGGGCTATCATACTATTCCTGTAAATTGTATGTTTTTAATACAGGGCAATGAAAACTAGTAAAAAAAATGAAATATAGCTCTCAAGTGTAGATTTTGTTTATGAAGACCTATGAGCAGACTTCTAATTGTTTTGCTGTTTTTTTATAAGTGGACTAATGCAAAAGTGAGAACCACAGAGTATTTCTTGTCTGTGTGTTTTTTTATTTTAGTTAAGTTTTGTTCAGTTTTAATACATATAACATTGGCTTAGTCATATTGAGAATATTTTATTTGTCATTTTAGAAGGAAAAAGCACACTAATTGTGTATTTTGAAAATTGTAAATATCCTAATGAGAAATACTGTAAGATATCATTTTTGTGGCTATCATTTTATAAAAATGTGGATATTAATGTTGGCATGTGACCAGCCCAAAAAGTGCCAGAGGATAGAAAACTCTCAGTGATGAAGGGTTTAAGCATATTCAGATAATACTTTGACAAGTTTCCAGATATATATTACTGAGTGTGCATATATTGTAAATGGCAAGACAACAATACAATTAATTTGCATACCTAATTTACAGTTTAAAAAACAAACAAGAATGAAAACAAATTAGTGTGGATAGCAGGCTAAGGCTGCAGTAGCTCTTTATATATATTGTATATATAATGTATATGCTTTATTACAGTGTTTCCCACAGTATTTCCTCAGGGAACGAATGGCAAGAATGGAAATGGTTCAAAATGGAACCAGTTGAGCAATGCACATTTCAAAACTTTAATTAATGTATGACAAGAGCTCAATTGAGAGTAGAGTTAATATATGTATATGTCAAACTGATCAGCAAATATAGTTAGTGGACTAGTAACATCACTCAATAACAACTGAACAGCATGCAGATCTCAAGTAATACATTTTTGATCCATGACAAAATAGTTGTTTCTCTTAGATTTAATTAGATTTCTAAATAATCAACTTTAATTTCTTTAACATGTCAGTTTATACAACCACATCAATTTGCTAATTAGATCAGAAAAGATTGATGTGCTGCTTATGATAACTGGAGAGGAAAGTTACACAGCAGTCTTTGTACACAGTCAAAATTAGACTGTTCAGTCAAGAGAAATGAAGTGACAAATCCTGTTAAACTGTTGTTGATAATAATGCAAGAAAAAAACTTAAAATCCTGGCAGAAAATGTTATGATGAAGTGCTAGTTTCCAATTGTGCAGTTGTTTTCATAGTATTTTTTAAAAAACTAGTTCCCCTAGTAGCTACATAGAGTGCTGCCTTTATTCTAAAATGACCATTGCTTTGATGCAAGAGGTGAGCATATTTCATCACATAGGTATGTGTCATATAAATCTGTAATGTAATACTCTGAAAAGGAAGTATATTAAAATACAGTATTGTATGTATATATACAGTCAGGTCCATAAATATTGGGACATTGACAGAATTTTCATATTTTGGCCTCTATTCACCACCACAATGGCTTTGAAATGAAACAAACAAGATGTGCTTTAACTGCAGACTTTCAGATTTAATTTGAGGGTAATTACATCCAAATCAGGTGAACGGTGTAGGAATTACAATGGTTTCTATATGTGCCTACCACTTTTTAAGGGGCCAAAAGTAATGGGACAAACTAAACAATCCTAAATCTAACTTTCACATTTTAATACTTTGTTGCAAAACCTTTGCAGGCAATTACAGCCTGAAGTCTGGAACGCATAGACATCACCATAGGCTGGGTTTCATCCCTGGTGATGCTCTGCCAGGCCTCTACTGCAAATGTCTTCAGTTCCTGCTTGTTCTTGTGGCATTTTCCCTTCAGTTTTGTCTTCATCAAGTGAAATGCATGCTCAATCAGATTCAGGTCAGGGGATTGACTTGGCCATTGCATAACATTCCACTTTTTAGCCTTAAAAAACTCTTTGGTTGCTTCTGCAGTATGCTTCGGGTCATTGTCCATCTGCACTGTGAAGCGCCGTCCAATGAGTTCAGAAGCATTTGACTGAATATGAGCATATAATATTGCCCGAAACACTGCAGAATTCATTCTGCTGCTTTTGTCAGCAGTCACATCATCAATAAATACAAGGGGACCAGTTCCATTGGCAGCCATACATGCCCACGCCATGACACTACCACCACCATGCTTCACTGATGAGGTGGTATGTTTTGGATCATGAGCAGTTCCTTTCCTTCTCCATACTCTTCTCTTCCCATCACTCTGGTACAAGTTGATCTTTGTCTCATCTGTCCATAGGATGTTGTTCCAGAACTGTAATGGCTTTTTTAGATGGTCTTCCTGTTTTTGAGGCTCACCAATGGTTTACATCTTGTGGTGAACCCTCTATATTCACTCTTGTGAAGTCTTCTCTTGATTGTTGACTTTGACACATATACACCTACCTCCTGGAGAGTGTTCTTGATTTGGCCAACTGTTGTGAAGGGGTTTTCTTCACCATGGAAATAATTCTTCTGTCATCCACCACAGTTGTTTTCCGTGGTCTTCCAGGTCTTTTGGTGTTGCTGAGCTCTCCGGTGCGTTCTTTCTTTTTAAGAATGTTCCAAACAGTTGATTTGGACACACCTAATGTTTTTGCTATCTCTCTGATGGGTTTGTTATGATTTTTCAGCCTATTGATGGCTTGCTTCACTGATAGTGACAGCTCTTTGGATCTCATATTGAGAGTCGACAGCAACTGATTCCAAATGCAAATGTCACACCTAGAATCAACTCCAGACCTTTTACATGCTTAGTTGATAATGAAATAACGAGGGAATAGCCCACACCTGTCTATGAAATAGCTTTTGAGTTGATAGTCCCATTACTTTTGGCCCCTTAAAAAGTGTGAGGCACATATAGAAACCGTTGTAATTCCTACACCGTTCACCTGATTTTAATGTAATTACCCTCAAATTAAAACTGAAAGTCTGCAGTTAAAGCACATCTTGTTTGTTTCATTTCAAAGCCATTGTGGTGGTGAATAGAGGCCAAAATATGAAAATTCTGTCAATGTCCCAATATTTATGGACCTGACTGTATATATATATATATATATATATATATATTCAGCCACTTTAACATTGTCAAAAACAAAGATGCTTGAATCATGGCTCCACAGAGACTATTTTTGTCCATTTTAATGTAGTAACTTTAGTAGTTTAGTGGTCGCACAGAAGTTTACTTTCTGGAAGCTGACACAAATGGAGATTATACTTTCAAATGTCTTCTCATGTATATTCGGCTCTACTGGAGGCCCAGAAGTTGGAATTTTCAACCACTTTCAGAAACAATGGAAAAGTATTGATAAAAACATTTATAGTGCTGTGGATGTTGCCCTCTTCCAAGATCCTGTATTAAACAGATTACGACAGGAAATGTTAGAATATTTACCAAATGCATTAGAAAAACAGCAACCAAGAGACGATTATTGAGAGCTTTTGCATTTATCCCTTTTGTTTCTTGGTGGTGGGAATAGCAGAGAAACATTTTGAGCTCCTGGTCGTACTCACCACGCTCGATGGATGGGTAAAGGTATTTACGCTCTGAAAGTATGTCTTTCAAAATCAGTTGCAATTAACACCTAGAGAGGCAAGCAACATGGTGAATTTAGCTTTGTTTATAAGTCTGGTTTATGACAATTGTTTGGAGATGGTCTAGGCACAGGTTTTAAGCACGCTTGTATCTGCGTGTTAACTATATATTTAACCGGAAATTGATTCATTTACAATAAGTATTTCTCACAAACGAGTTTCATTAATTATTTTAGCCGGTGGTACTCACATAGAGTTGGTAAATCATAGGACATACTGTAGGAAGGTAGAAAAAGAAGACTCTTGTTTGGGGGCACTCTTGTACATTTTAAAACTTAACTTTTATTAGATCTCATCACAGATCAGATATAACTCACATACACATAATCTGGTGCTCTGTAGGAAGAAATGATAAATCTAATTTTCCTCTCAAATCAGAAACAGCAGAATCAATAAAAATATATTACTCACATATGCAAAATCTGGTGCTCCAGATTTTGCGTATGTG
Source organism: Taudactylus pleione (assembly GCA_031769625.1). Taxonomy (NCBI): domain Eukaryota; kingdom Metazoa; phylum Chordata; class Amphibia; order Anura; family Myobatrachidae; genus Taudactylus; species Taudactylus pleione. The sequence continues at coordinate 16,729,227 of JAUIMM010000045.1, read as the reverse complement.
AGTAATATATTTTTATTGATTTCTGATCATATATTTGTATTGAATTCACCAGATTGTGTCTGTGCGTAGTTATATCTGATCTTTGATGAGATCTAATAAAAGTTAAGTTTTTAAATGTACAAGAGTGCCCCCAAACAAGAGTCTTCTTTTTCTACTTTCCTAAGTCTGGTTTATGTAAAGTATTACAATTACAAATGTTATATATTATGCAAGGACTTTGAGGTTCTTGCCTTAGCATTATCTAGCTTTCCAAAATTTCAAAAAGAAGGATTATATGGGTTTGGTTTTATAAAAAAATCTGCACTTATTTTAATTAATTAACTTAATTTAAAATCTTACAATATGTAGGAAAAATATAGTAAAATAATATAGACAAACAAGGCCTAATATTTTGTCAACTAGAAAAACTACCGCATAAAGGGACACTTTTATTACACATATAATGACTAAAAATGGAGTACGCTATTTGAAAGAGGTGTCACTCCTCCTTAAAACTAGACTTCCCTTATATGTGTTTGGGCCATTATAAAATGCATAGTGCACAATCTAGGTATCATTGTTTGGTAATCATAGGTTTCGGCATATCTTCCCCATCTCTGGACTCAATTATTTTTTTGTGGGAGGGTTAATGTCTGGTGATCTTACTGATAACCAGTTAATAACTTTTTTAGGTCACGTCATTTAAAAGACAAGGCTCTCCTCTCTTAAATGATGGTGTGCTTATCTTCCTAGAAACAATTATAGAGGGACTTTTAGGGACTTTATTTCCATCCACCCAATTTTCTAGCTTTTCCTTTTTTATGCAATTAAGTGATGTTGTCACATGCATGCAACCATGTCACTTCCTGCTTCTATTCCAGGCTACCAACATATCCCTACCAATCATCCGGACCAGTGAGAAAGCTATTTTTTCTTTAAAGTTTTGTTGTTCTTTTCACAGAGGATGATGACTGGGACTTGTCGTCTACTGGTTAAAGGTATATACAAAAGATAAGTTCTACTTGTTATTCCCATTGAAGGTTTTAAAGACAATGTAGACCTGCATAATAAATACTGTAAATTGTGTATAGAGTAGAAAATAATTATAGAAATCTTAACTTTGTATTGTTAATTATTAATATTTGTTATGTAAATTTTCTATTGGGGTGCATGTGTTGAAGTGATTGAGTAATGAGAAGCATAGAATAAGTGTACTGAGAAGTTTTCATATTTTAGTTTACAATTATTATATGCAGTAGTTAGTAGTGATAAGTAGGGATTAGTAAATCATACAGATAATTGGGTAACTTGTTCATTCTGTGTCTGGAAGTTAACCCTTTGGCTGTGGATGATGAGTGGAACTCATCTGCATATAAGGTAAAACTGTGGGCACAATTTAAAAAAACAAACAGATGCTGATTGAGGACTTTTGGGCCAGCCTTTGAGAGGTTGTTGGTCACACATGCAATGATGTCACTTTAAAAAAAAAATATCAAATGGCAAGTAATGCAGTGGATATGGGGTTACTCTAAGTCCCCTATCTCCCACATACTGGCACCTGCAAAGCCAGTGCCACCCTAATTTTAAAGAGGGGAGCCCCTTTTTCAAAATAGGTGCCACCATAGAAGTCAATGTCTGGTGATCAGTGGGGTCACCAAGTTGACACTGTCAATGTAAACATTAATAATGTTGATACTAGAATGTTAACATTCATTATGTCAACATGGTTAAAATGTCGACATTTACATTAGCCTTAGGATTAGGGTCAGCATTGACGTTACATTTAAGGTTAGCATTAGGTTTATTGTTATGGGTACGGTTACCGTTAGAGTTTGAGGAAGAATTACAGGAAAAACACATCATCAACATCTCAACAATGTCAATATTACAGTATAGTGCATCTGTGACAACATGCTGAAGTTGACATGTTCAATGTCTATATTATGAACAGGTTGACATGTTTAATGTTGACATAATGTGTAAATTATCGCCAGAGACATAATATGCCAAACCTGAACAATGTAACAACCAGAAATTAAACCCTAAACTACAGATAAACATTGATTTCAGGGATGGGAGTAGATGTTTCTAACAAAATATGTGGGCCACTATTAGCTTTTTTATGCAATTACAACTGTACAAAATGCAGGATTATATTTACTGGTTCTCCATCCTTGGCTTTGTCTTTTAGTGTCTTTTTTCCTTTAGAAAAACAACATGAGAGGGAAAGTCATAGGCTGCCATGATGTTTATCAGAGAAATGGGATTACCAGTAAATATAATTCCTCATTTTCATTTTGTTGATTCAATAAGATCCAACCATGGTATGTACCCAAGCAATAACAGAGAGGGTTGGCATATAAATAGTAAAGATCAAGCCAACTCAGACATCCAAACAGAATACAACTTTATTTTGCCACAGCCTGCAGCATCTGTTCCCCAAAACTGGGCCCAGACAGCACATTCAACTGATAATAAGAAACAAAAGTGTGCATTGAGGACCATGCTGCTACCCTGCACAGATGTTCTACAGACACCTGATCCTATCAAGCCCATTAAGTCAAAATCCACCTGGTCAAGTGTGCCCTAAGAATCACAAGAACCTCATAATCAGCTTTCTTGTATACATAGACAATCAGTTCCCCAATTGAGCTCTCGATTGTCTGATTCAAAGGAAACTTAACTCTTTTTGCCCCTATAGGAAGCACACAATTTTTTTCCATGATCCTCAAAGTCCTAGAGAGATAGATGGCAATTGCCCCTTGAAAGGTCAAAATGTGTAATTTTTCTTCCTCCTCATTGTGAGGTTTTCTGTAAAAGGTAGGTATTCTAATTAATGTGCAAAGCAGATGTGACTTTTGGAAAGAAAAAGGTATTAGTCCTGAAGACCACCCTATCCTTAAAAATGGCAACTTTACTCTTAAGGCCCAAATTTTGCAACTTTCCTTGCCAATGTAATGGCCATAAGTAAAAGAACCTTGAGCATCATATTTCTAAGAGTAGCCTCATTCAGGGGCTCAAGCGGTCATAAAGTAACAGTATTGAGTCTCAAATTTAGTTACCAAAGGGCTAAATGTGGCTTGATTCATTTTTCTGACTGCTTCGAAGAATTGGATCACTAGATCTATACCCAAACCAGCTTCTTACCCAAATGGATACGTATGGATGAAACCTGCACCTTAAGGGTAAAAAAGCAACAGTACAGTAACTCCATAAATAATCAATTTTGGAGAAAGGCACATTAACTGCATTAAGGCCTTGTTCCAAGCCAATCCAAACTATGAATCTCTTCTGGACACTATAGCATGCACAAGGTGAAGCCAGTTTCAATGTCTGAAGCAGAGTTTCATTCACAGGGTCAGACAGTCTATTGCATCTTAATAGATGCCTTTCTATGACATAACTAAATCCTTGATATCCAGAAAAGAGCACTTGGCCTTGGCAATCTTGCCTCAGAGCTGAAGGCCATGGAGGTTCTACCAACATCTCCAGAACCACAGGGAACTATGGCCTCTTCAGTCAAAATGGTAGAAACACATTTTGACTCCTTCTTAAATTATTTTCTAACTGAGCAATGAAAGGAAACATGGGCCTTACCTCTCCTGGATAAATTGACATAAAGCATTAGTATTAGGGATGTTAGGGACCCATATAATGGGGTTCACCCTGACATGGTGGATACTCAAACAATTTTAGCCAAAATTGTACTAAGAACTTCTCTTATACTCTATTTTAATTGTAGAGTTTATAAGGATTATTTTGACTATCATTGTTCTTAGTACTAAGAGTATGCACCTGTGTTCTTTGTCCCCTGCATTGTACTACAAGTCTTAGCATGGCAGCACCTCGTATTATGTTTAAAATTAGGGTGTGCAGTCTAAGCCTCCTCCCCTTTTCTTCTACGTTTGTGTATTTTGTACACTTGAAGGCTGAGACTCCTTCTGCTTGGTATTTGCACCACACCCATCTGCCCTTAGGTGCTTTTAATCATCTGCTCAGGTTCCTACATATTAGAATGTAAGTCCTGAGAGGTAAGTCCTGGATGAATTGACATAATGTGTTAGCATTAGGGATGTGAGGGACCCATCTTATGGGGTTCACCTTGATGTGGTGGATGGGAAAACTATCTTGGCCAAACTTGTAATAAGAACTTGTAATAAGAACCTCACTTATACTCCATTTTAATTGTAGAGTTTATCAGGATTGTTTTGACTATCATTGTTCTTAGTACTCAGAGTGTGCACCTGTGCTCTTTGTCTCCTGCATCTTTCAACTGTTAGTAGTGAGAAACCTGTCCTTATGATCTTGTGGTCTTAGTAAAGAGTAAGAGTAAAGATTTACTAACAAAGAGTTTTCAAATCATGATTTCAAGCTTCTCTCCACAAATGGAAATGGAGCCAGTCTATTCATTGTGGCCCATTACCTAAGTCAGATAGATTTTCTGCTAACAACTGCAGAAGCCAAAGAACTATAGAATATCAATCTCCCCTGCATACTGTAGTCTCCAGACTTTTCAGAAAGTACTGCCTATTCACCAATTCCTCACTTTCTGTATGGAGATTATCTGCAGGGCTTTAGACACAGAAGCCATCAAAATGCCTGATATCAAGGAAACCTTGCCAATATATGAAGCTTTTTAAGAGATGCCTCCATCATTTTCTCAATAGGATCCCTCTGGGTGCCACCATCCTTAAGTGTAATAGTAGTGTGAGCTCCAGCTACTGCCTAAAAATGTAAAACTATGCAGCAATTGATCTGTTTACATAAATAAATGCATTTTATCCAGTTGGCCAAAACTATCAACCTTTGTATCTTCAACTTGCATTAATTAGTGACCAGATATTGATCACCTTTTGCACAGCAAAGGTCCTAGACTTTCTGACCTATTCTGAAACACTGGATCCTGAGTTGCCTGGGATGAAGGATTAACTTTATAATTAATAGTTTTATATATATTCTCTTTAAAAAATGTACTTTGCAAAGCTTAAACTGTAAAGATTCCTATGCAACCTTACCAGACTCTGAACTCTCCTACAATACTTTTGTACTTCAACCAGGGATTCATCCTCAACAGCTGCATTAAGGCTGACCTGAGACCTTTACCTTTTACCTTCATATATATTAAGCAAATATTTTCTGTAACAAAAGCCTTCCTTACCCAGCAGACAAAATGCAAATTTGGCAGGGGCTTAAATTTTTTCCTATAACAGGGGCCACACAATCCATACACAGGAACCCGTTTGATCCTGAGGAATAATATTATTGTAAGTCCTGTAAATTTTAGAATGTTTCTTCTTGCTTGTAGGTTTCTTCCCAGGAGTACCTGAGGACACACTAAACATATGAAACATCTTGTAACAGATTAGAATGCCTAATGTACACCCACTATGTTAACCTATGCAACAGGTTAACAACTTGGGATGTAAGATCTTACAGTACCTCAATTGGGTGTTCTTCAGCTGTTTGAGATTATGCTTAATCTTCAATATATCCAAGTGCTGCTTCAAGGTGCTATAAAACTGTCTTCAGATTCAGATAGATGCTATTTTAGAGCACAAAATGGGCAAGACATCAGTGAATATCAGTGCAAGCCTTCATTTTATAGTTAACACTGAGATTCAATTCCCACCATTGCCCTAACTGTGTGGAGTTGTATAATATTCCAATGCTTGTACGAGTGTTCTAAGGGTACTCTGATTTCCTCCCACATTCCAAAAATGTACTGGTAGGTTAGATGGTTCTCAGCAAATATGAACCCTAGTGTATGTGTGTGTATATGTGATAGGTAATATAGATTGTAAGCTCCATTGAGTCAGGAACTGATGTAAATGGCCAAATATTCTCTGTAAAGTGCTATGGAATATGTGTCTGATATATAAATAAATAACTGGTAATAATGTTAAGGACCTCTGCCCATACTTACCTACTTTAGCATTCTCCTCTAAAGGAGAATCCTGGAGAGGAGATGCCGCTGACCACTTCAGAGGCAGTGCCGTGACAAAATTCTGTGAATTGCAGGTATGTAAGGAGGGGTGAGGGGTGATTTGCATCATTTTAGCCCCACCACCTCCATAGGGACCCATGGTTCCTGACATTATTTCCCCATGCGGGAGATCTACCCACCTTCCGGGGGTGTAGGGGACTACCTGAAAAATTGTGAGTCTCTTACTCCTTCTGGGAGAGTAGGTTCTGATTGCAGTAGGTACATGCTAAGCATGTGAACTTGGAATCCTGAAAAAAACACTGAAAATGCCTTCAAAAGGCTGCACTTGTATAATATAAATCTAAATATCTCTGTACATTTCAAATCTGCCACACCTGCAGTGCGACATGGTTTTATCAAGGTACAAAGTTACAGTACTTGCTCTTTTTTAATTTGCTCCCAACACAGAATCAGTCCCTTAACCTATTGTTGGCTTTAATGGAGCGAGGAACAAGAAAAACTTATACATAACAAAAAGTTGCAATAGCTTCATTTTGAATTCCTAGCAAATTGTATTACTCTGTAATAGATCCAAAAAAGGAGATATAACAGCGCTGTGGAAAACCTGCAACTAAATTAATGTTAAATGGATACAATGATGATCAGCTAAGTCAAATATAAATGTTACTGTTTAATACGATAAAATGTATATTCACATATAAACAACACACATCATTGGCCAATGAGACACTAATAAGAAATACACATATTAATAATCAACAATGAATGGTAGTATGACAAATGAGCACAGAGACTAATTTATCAAAATAGCAGCTGATGACTAATGAGAATCAGCTGTGCAATCCCGTGCTGAATATCTCATAAGAACAAAAAGTAATAAAAAATACTGAAAAAAATGTTCCTCTTTAAATGTCAAATTACTAAATGAGTAATGTCCAGATCCCTCTGTTATCCACACGGGAGATTTCGTATAATATAAATGTGAGCTCTTACCACCAACTTCCCAGCCTGGTTACTGTCTAGCAGGGACCTTCCACTCAAGCACAATCCCGACAAGTGGCCCCGGTAATTCACCGTATGATGTTTGGTGATCTAGGTGGTACCTGTGTGGTCCCACAGTGGTGAGAAACAAACCCCAATTCTACTGACTGTGTGTGTGGCACGGTCCCTCTTCACGCTGCAGCTTCCCAAAGCCTCACAGTGACACACAGCTTCTCCGCGTGGTGTCCAGGTAAATCTGTGACGCCCGGCAGAGGCACAACTGTGCAAGTGCACGTCTTGTAGACAGCAAACCTCCGACCTGGATGGCCCTGTCTGCAGTCCCCACTTTTCACGTCACGGCTCTCCCGATACTCACTGGCATGTGCGGCCGATATTTTCGGGGAATGTGGATGACTCTCAGCCGCAGTGTGCTGTAGTAATGCTGAAATCACAACATCTCCGTTATCCAGGACTGGAATGATGGCAAAATAGTTCTAGAAAGTCCCAAGGGACAAAAAAGTGTCTTTAGCTATAACTCAATAGCCGCTGATGTGTATCCCTGATGCGTTTCTTCCCATCGGGATTTCCTCAAATTTTCACTTTAATTTGTATAACCGGGCTATTCATTACAAAGGTAATGCAGGAGATACAGATGTGTCCTCTTACGCCATGCGCCAATCAACACCTGGTGCTGGTAAGTGTACAGGTCCTGTGCGACTCGGCATGCATCGAGCATTTTTATCACATCTTTTTTGCTTGAAAATTCATTAAGATGCAATCAGATGCAACAAACCGCTTCATGAGACTGCACTAAAATTTTTTACAACCAATGGTGTAACTGTATATGGAGCCCAGGGCAAATTTCAAAATGGAGCCCCCCCCATGTGCATGCATCGCAGACACACATGGCGAACAATGGGCATGGTCACAAGGGGCGTGGCCACTTAAAAATGGGGCATGTCAACATGACACTCACCCCTATCTCATCACTCTGATCATTCCTTTTCATTCCCTATGCACCTTAATGCAGTGCCCCTTATACAGTACCCCCAGTATGCAATGTCCCCAGTAGTGATTCCTCTTATGCAGGCCCTCAGTAGTGCTCCTTATACAGTACCCCCAGTAGTGGTTCCCCTTATGCAGCCCCCCATTAGTTCCCCTTATACAGTACCCCCAGCAGTGGTCTTCCTTATGCAGGCCCCCAGTAGTGATCCCCCTTATGCAGTGCCCCATGTAGTGGGCCACCCTATGCAGTGCCCCAGTAGTGCCCCTTATACAGTGCCTTCAGTAGTGGTCCCCTTGATGCAGGCCCCAGTAGTGCCCCTTATACAGTGCCCCCAGTAGTGGTCTCCCTTATGCAGGCCCCAGTAGTGATCCCCCTTATGCAGTGCCCTATGTAGTGGTCCACCATATGCAGTGCCCCCAGTAGTGGTCCCCCTTATGCAGGCCCAAATTAAATGAGATTCAGTTGTAAGACTGTTCATATATTACAATAATGTTTCCTGGAGTATACATCCTATTATGAACTAAGGTACAGTTGGCAAGATATTTAATATACAGGCAGTGTTATGGCATAGGGTAAAACCCTTGTGGGTTCTATTAAAAAATTACAGTATTTACTAAAGGTTTTGTTAAACTTCTAAATAGAACTTGCCATCCCTAAGATGTGTGCAGACTTGTATAGTGTTTAAAATGGTATTTTTTTTTAAATATGGGAGGATCCCTCCTATTTCATAACCAACCCCGGGTTATTCAGTCTAACCTGGTAGTGAAAATTAGAGGGGAAAAATGTTGTGGGGCCAGTATTATTACTCTATTACCTCGGCGCCACTGGCACCAGGTTGTCCACCAGTTTTATGCTTCTCTAGAGATTTCAGCTCTGGGCTGAGCAGTCTAAATCTTGGTTGATGTTATAGCAGGGGACCTGACCATGCATGTCTCTCTGCTATAGTGTTATCAGCCCTGGCTGTTTCAAACTAGTGTTGATTGGTGCAAAATAGGGGAGACTGCAAATCATCCCCCCCTTGTTTTCAATACCAGTCTAGGTTGAATAATTCAGGATTGGTAATGAAATTGGGAGTATCCCCATTGTCTTTAACAGAGAAAATGTATCATTTTTAGGGATTGTGGTGGTTCTAATCTCAGTGCTTAGTAAATCTGGTGTTTCTATATGTATAATACAGGTTGAGTCTCCCATATCCAAATATTCCGAAATACGGAATTATTTTGGCATGACTGAGATAATGAAACCTTTGATTTTGATGGTTCAATGTACACAAACTTTGTCTAAGGCACAAATTATTAAAAATATTGTATAAAATTACCTTCATGCTGTGTGTATAAAATGTATATGAAACATAAATTAATTTCATTTCTGTACACAAACTTTGCTTGAACCACAAAATTATTGAAATTATTGTATAAAATGACCTGCAGGCTGTGTGTATAAGATGTATATAACACACAAATCCATTGTGTGTGTATATTTGGGTCCCATTCCCAAGATATTTCATTATGATATGCAAATATTCCAAAATACAGATTATTCCGTTATCCAAAATACCCCTGATGCCAAGCATTTTGGATATGGGAGACTCAACCTGTATTAAAAAGTTGATATACTTTCATTGTTCTATTCTAAAGTCTGGTTTCTCAGCAGTTTTGCTGCAGTTTTGAGGTTAGTAAATCTGTGGGATGCAATCCTGCCAGTAAACTACAGCAAAAGCACAGGGATTTCAAACCTGCCACTTACAAACTCAGTTAGTGCCTTTAATACAGAGTATTTTTTTAAAAAAAAATATGACATCTTGCCCATCTCATATGCAGTTTTTGAGGCAAGTATTTAAAAAAAATTTTATACTGATTTTTTTTGTTGAATGTTAAATAATAATATAACTGATATAATGTGTATCTCAACTAAAGGCTTGTATTGTGATATAATGTGTATCTCAACTAAAGGCTTGTATTGTGATATCTATTACAGTTGACTAAGAAAGGATATTTATGCATAAAGATGAGTTATTTATCATTAAATGAACAGTTCCAATATTATAGTAACAAGCACAATTTAATCTTCATAACAAATTGAGATGCACTGCAATGTCTCGCATAATTTTTCATATAATGAAGTTTCAATAAAAGAACTTGTCACTTTTATAATTACTGATGTGTTCTCACTTAGTTATCCTTCTGGACAGATATTACTTTGTTAGAGCTGCATGAAATGATACAAGTGATAAGGTGTCACAAGTTTTTGTTCTATAGAACTCTGTTGTGTAGCTTGTGACATGTTAGACTTCTCGTGATAAGCCATGTTTATATCTCGGATAGTTGAGTGAGGATATATGTTGTTTGTTTGCAAGGTTTTTTGTCACACTTCTTTATGAACTTCTAGTGTTAGGTCCTAGAAATTTTGAGTGCTTTCTCATTACTCAGGATATAATAATTGTAAAGAACAGCTCTAACTTGGAAGAATTATTTCAGGGTACATCTGCTCTTGATAAAATTTCTGGAGACTGATGGAATACAGAATAACTGCACCGTATAATAATAATTTAGTAACTGACTTCATATACAGAATTAGGGATCTATGTACTAAGCCTTGGAGAGAGATAAAGTGGACGGTAATAAAGTACCAACCAATCAGCTCCCAACTCACTTTACAGGATGTGTTTGAAAAATGACAGTTGGGAGTTGAGTGGTTGGTACTTTTTCACTGTCTCCGTTATCTCTCTCACAGGCTTAGTAAATAAACCCTAAAGTCTCAAAAAGTATGACAATATTTTTATTGTAGACTGTTCTGGAGGTGCTCACAGAATATAGAAATGAACTATAGCAACCGATCATGAAAAAAGTCAAAAATCAAGAAAAGATACTCCATAAAAGGGAAAACTCAGTCAGTTAGAATAAGTGAGGGAATCCCCTTAAAAATATAATTTTATTGGATATACATAGATCTTAGTTGAGATCTGTCTAGCTTGAAATTTTTTTATTCAGTCAGCATAATTCTCATCACAAGGGATATTTATCTTTAACCTAATGCAGAGGTTCCCAAACTTGGTCGTCAAGGCACCCTAACAGTCCGGGTTTTAAGGATATCCATGCTTGACCACAGGTGACTTAATTAGTACCTCAGTCAATTTGATTCAACCACCTGTGCTCATCCATGGATATCTCTAAAACCTGAACTGTTGGGGTGTCTTGAGGACAGCGTTTCGGAACCTCTGACCTAATACTTTACTATGAGATATAGTGAATGAGATGCTAGTAGTATTGGGAGGAGTGTCTGTGCACAGGTTTGTCTAAAGGACAAACATTTAGATGCTACCCTGACTGTTGGAATACTTTAAAAATTGCAACTACCAAAAGGATGCAAAATATTAAAAAGTGGTGGAAAAGAGATCAGAATAGGGAAAAGTAGTGATCTAAAGCAAAATTTTAATTTTGAGAAATTCATGTTAAACCCAAAGAAAACTTCCTGATAAATATTATGTCTAAAAGGTGGTGTAGGCATTGGGTATTAGGTTCTTGAGTCCAAAATAAACTCTGATATATTGCAATCTCCCCAGGAGATAGATAGCTATTGGGAACCCATCTTGGTTCTTCAACAGCTAATTAATGCCCACATAAAATTATATTGAATATGACTGCAGAGGTACTGTACACTGCAAAAATAGTTTAGTGAATGCAGTGCCCTGTTTATGTAATCCATAAATTGATACATCAGATCTATTGTTTCTGCATGCAGATGCATACAAGAGTAAGTATCCTGATATGTGGATACAGGGAATATTAGTCTAAAGTGGACTTTCACCAATTTTCTTTAATTCACACCCCTGGATCCTTTTAATGTATCAGCACAGATTCATTGTTATATTTTGTATAGTGTTTAGGATTATAATTTTCTTGTACTACTATCTTAATGATCATATAGGCAAGTGTAGGCTGGAGTCTAATATCATTGTGATATTAAATTTACTGCCTTTCTTGAGTGTCTGTTTTGTTATCTAACTTATAAATTACTAGCTGCTGCCCACGGCTTCACCCACGATGAAATCACTTCTGCCAAAATTTTTCTTATTTGAGCTGTTCTAATTGTAATGCTTTGTATTGCTTTGCATAGGGGCCCTGTCACTGAGTGGCCCACATGACCAGCAGCACTATACAGACATAGTAGCGCCTTCACCCACCACTCACACCATTATCAGTGTATGCCCTGTGGACAGACTGTTATGTAGCTTATCCTATTCACGTGAATACAGGCCCATAGCACCTCTCCCCCACCCCTTACCGGCTGCACGCGTTGTGCCACCTATCTCTTGCGTTGATGATGTCAATAAATTTTGTTTCTGTTATTGCTCAGCTTTAACTTGATGGTTCGAGATGAAACATTGTGCAGGTTATTTCTAGGAGTTTCCACTACAAAATGATGCAGAATAAAATTGGTTTAGTAGTTTTTGTGCTAACTTGGAACAGTCAGACAGACACAACATTCTTATAATATTAGTATAGATGATACATTGCAGCTATAGATTTCAGTTGAGTTGTGCAGTTGGGAAATCTTTTCATAAAAATTTTCCCTGGAGTTAAAAAAAAAGGAAATATGGATATTAGCAGATATGGATATTGGTAAGTCAGCATACACTGTGTGGTTGAGAACCCTTTTTATAAATGGAATCCTTTAGAGTAAGCATGTATGTATTGCTATTTTATTATAAGTTCTTAAACAGAAAATCCCGGACTTTGAGCCATAGCCAATCAGCGGCCGCTCTACAGTTAGTGGCCGCTGATTGGCTGGCGGGACTGTAAACCCGTGCAGTCCCATCAGCTGGCATTCGCAAGATATCAGTATGTGTGGCAACACACATACTGATACCGGGTCCGTTGCTCGGGTAAATTGTTTTTTGTTTTGCCAAGTCCCGGGGATACTGCGGAGACCAGCGCCAGGATATAGGTGAGTATGCAATCTTTTTTGCAGGGCCAGTCATTAAGCATTCTACTGGAGAAGAGGACAGAAACATCTGGTATAGGTAAGTATGTGTGAATGGGTAGGTGTATGTAATAAAGCTTTACTAGTCACGGTGTGTGTGTTTTGAATTTATTTAACTATTTATTTTACAGTGGGGGTACAGGTGCCGCCCATCTGCTGGCACTTGTAGTTCCACAAGTGCCAAAGGGCATGCATGTTGTCACCTGTAGTCCCACTAAAAAATACAATAGTTTAATAGTTATTGTAGCCAACCCTGGTCCTCGAGAGCTACCAACAGTGCATGTTTTCCAGGTCTCCTCACAGAATCAAGTGTAATAAATAATTAAATGTGTTGGTGAGTAATGCATACACCAGTGCACCAGCTAGGTTGTCTGGAAACGTTAACTGTTAGTATCTCTCGAGGACCGAGGTTGGCTACCCCTGATTTAAGGCCTTACATTGTGTCTTTCTTGAGAATCCTGCACCTGCTTCTGCGCCTAGGAGTGGATTTAATCTCAGAAGGGGACCAGGAAGAGTGCTTTCCAAAAACAATTGACTTAAATAATCCTTTGCAAACCTTCTGTAAAGGCATTTCCCAACCTGTAGAGGGTCATTAAAAAAACAGAGTTAGTTAGTGGCCTTCAAACTGCCATTGTTCCCACTGTCCACTTAACCATATCAGATATGTTAACAAGCGGAACAGAGCATTAAATGCAACAGTTCCGATTTAAGGTTTAAGTCTTATGTTATGTCTTTCTTGGGAATTCTTGAGCGCCATGCCTGCTTGCTGGGAGTGGATTTAGATCCCAGAATGGATGAAGACATTGTTTTTTCTTCCCAATGGACACAGATCTGAAGAGAAAGAGATACATGTAAATAACTACTGGCAGGAAAAAGGCAATTTGGGAGTAATTTTAGTTTTACTAAAGTTTCTAAAAATGAAAAGTGTTCATGTTGCCTATAGCAACCAATCAGATTGTAGTTATCATTTCTCTATTGCATTCTAGAAAATGATATACAGGATCTGATTAGTTTCTATGGGCAACATGAACACTTTTCATATTTAGAAACTTTAGCAAATAAATATACCCCTTGGAGGCCCTTGCACAAAAAAAAATGCCTTTGCTTTACTTGAGCTGCCCACCTTCCAGTGTGTACTCAGAAAGAGTTTTCAGCACAGCTGGGAACCTTGTCAGTGATCGGCCTGAGACTACTTCCCCAAAATGTGGAAAAGATGATGTCCATCAAAATGAACTACAAATTCTATGAGAAAGACCTTTACTGTCAATTACATGCAAAAATTACAGAGGCACCTGTAATGGTGGATTCCAGTGTGGAAAAATTAATATTGAGTGTAGAAGATGATGTATACATCACCCCATATTATACTATCAGCCAAGCCTATATCGTCATTCCTTCCTGTGTTGTATATAAACTGCAGCTGCTCTCCCTGTTAGATTGGGAATTCATTGTCCACTTTAGTGGATGTTTGCTCCATTTTAGTCCATATCATCACCACACCCCCTACACATCTTCTGACCTGGGCTACAGGAGGAGCAGCTGCAGTCTGGAATACGGTTGCATGGATTTGCCCCTCTGACTTACTGAAAGTCAGGTAGAGGGGCCATGGGTTGGAAGTAGGGACACTATAATCAGAGAACACAGTTTTAGCTGCTTTATTAAATTTTTTAATCCATATTCTCTAGTTTCACCAAGAAAATGTGTATGCAAATCTCAGCAGAGGCATTTGTGATGCCATGGCTAATGCGCGTGCACACACACACACAGAAAAAAAGCACATTGATTAATTAAATTAATTTTTTGGGGGCACTTGGGAGGGAGAGCACCCAAACGAGGCACCAGCCTCTTGATAAATGACACAGGCAGCACCCCTGACACACACAAGAAAAAACAGATTGATTGACAGATTGATTTAATTATTTTTGGGGGGGGCAGTTGGTGGGGGAGGACCCCTATATTAGGCAGCAGCCCATTGATAAATGACACAGGCAACACCCCTAGTGCAGCTACGTTGCAGATAAGTGCAGATTGTTAATACGCACACACACAGGAAAAAAACTTTTTTTATTTGAATTTTTGGGGGGAACTTAGGAGGGAGAGGACCCCTGAATTAGGCAGCAGCCCTATGATAAATGACACAGGCAGCACTCCTGTGCACCTATGTTGCTGATAATTGTGACGCACACACACACACACAAAAAATGTTTTCATTTTTTTCACACTGATGGGGGGAAGCCCCCCTGAACGAAGCAGCATCCCTTGATAAATGACACAGGCAGCACCCCTGCACACCTATGTTGCTGATAATAAGTGTGGCTAATGCACACACAGAAATAAAATATATATTTTTATTTTTTTTCACACTGGGGGTGAAGAGCATCCCTGATTGACAGAGCACCCCCTGGAAAACACAGCAGAACAGCCAGCCAGCCCCTATGGACAACAGCCAGCCAACCCCTATGTACAACAGCCAGCCAGCCCCTATGGACAGGACAACAGCCAGCCCCTGTATAGATAAAATAGATAATGGACAACAGCCAACCAGCCCATATGGACAACAGCCACCTAGCTCCTATGGACAGGACAACTCACAACAGCCAGCCCCTATATGGACAACAGCCAGCCTCTATGGAGTTAAAAGCAGCCAGCCCCTGAGCGACAACACAACTGTATGCACAGCAGCGCAGCACGGTACAACTCCCAGCTCCCTCCCTCATCACTCTCCACAGCTGGAATGAAAATGGCGGTGATCGAGGGACCTTATATACAATCCAAAACCCACGAGAATCTGACAACGGAATGATGACATTTTGCCTCAATTTGAGATCCGAGTTAGGCGGGAAAACCCGAGCCGGCTCGGATCTGACTCAGATCCCCTAAGTTTGGGTGGGTTCGGATCTCTGAAATCCAAACCCCTCATCTCTAGCTGGGACTTCACAAAAAATTGCAATGGTGGCTACAAACTGCAGCAACTTATGAATCACACCCAATTAGTCAATGTGGGGTAGCATATTGTTAATAAGCAGTATCTTATCAATAGTACCACCAGTCTCTTTATCTCCTAAACCTGCCTATCACACTGATTCTGTTTTCACTGTTTCAGTTTTTGTTATCTTTCCCTCTATATCCACTCTTTACACCTTCTCCAAGCTACTACAGTGGGGATTTTTATGTCTTCAATTGATTTCTAAACCTCTGTTCAAATGAGATTAAATTTTGTCATATAATTGTATTGTCTTTTCAGTCTCTGAGAAAATCCAATAATGGGTGTTGCCGGGGACCCGCTCCACAAATTTAAGATGGCTACATTGGCACTGAGAGGTTTAACCCTCCATGCTGCAGAGCCATTTAACTAGAGCTATGTGCCAAAAGTATAAAATTTGTTTTGTAGCACTGCAGCCAGGAAAGACAGATCATGGGCAGCAGTGCTGTGGTAAATAATGCCCAGTGTGTGTTTTTGTATTCAATGTAAAATCCATTCCTCATAGTCCATCTGGGGGACACTGCTAGACTCTGGGTTTATGTAAACATGAGGCTCAGGAATAGGCACTAAATAAGCAACCAACTGAAACTGAATCCCTGCCTCTCCCTTCCACCTCCCTGGACCTTCAGTTTATATCTAACAAAGTCAAATGGAGAACCACATATAACAAGAACCACAACAACCAAGGAGGGAATGCACTGTGCAGTACCTCAGATGGATCATGAGGATTAGATTTTACTGTGAGAACAAAAATCCTTTTTCCTCTTCCATCCCACATGGGGGACACTAATTGAATTTGGGACTTCCGAAAGCAAGCCTGTACAATCTGATAAGACATGCATAATACTTGATGCTCAAAACTTGGCATCCCTGGCAGCAAAGTATGAGGCTTTGTAAATGTAAGCAGAGGGAACAAATTTTTACCCTGCTCAAATGCAAGCTCTAACAGAAACATGCACTGGCCTGCACAAAGGAAAAGGCACTTACTGACTGCTGATGTTGACAAGAGGCCCAAAAAGAAAACTGGCTACTGGAACCAGAGTGGAGTCAGTAACGTAGCACAGATACTAAAACCATTAAACCGGAACCAGCAGACACAGGGGTTGCAGGAGAGTAGGCTCTGAAGCTACCCAAAGAAAAAGACAAACAGGGAATGAGAGTGACACCAAGCTAGCTGCATAAGGACACCCTAATAAGGAACACCTGGAGCCAGGGAGAGATCATTAGATGGCCTAGTACTGGAAATGCAATTTCCAACCCGAAAATTCAACCTTTGACATTCTAAGATGCTAAGATGCCTCCAGCCAACTACTCTACACTTAATCAATGTACCCTATGTGAACCTCTCATGGAAGTGGATGTTCAGCAACTACATGGTGAGGCTAGCATCAAGAAAGTGTGAGTATAAATGTGCACTTTTTGGAGACACTGAAACAGAAGGGATCAAATTGCAGACAAGCAAAGGCCACCAGGTATGGTCACGTAAAAGGGAAAATACAAGCCCTCACAGCCTGCACAGGTACTGGAAAATAGGGGTGAAAACAGCATGGGATTCCCTCTTTTTTCAAATAACTAGCACCAGGCTAAACCAGCTACAGGGGGTGGAGGGGGGGAGGTGGTAATGTCATAGCAAGAGGGCACACAGTGTGAGGACCCACTGCCATCACAAACTCAGAAAGTGGGGACCCCAAAAATTAAATGGGGTTCCCCCCCAGTCAGTCCTGGGCTGAAAGTCCAGGGCTATTCCAAACACCCCTGGTGGCGGTGGGTGTGAGGTTAATGGTGCAAAAATAGAAAGCAAAATTGTTCTATACAGGTAGACTACAGGACTCTGCTGATTGGCTGAGAGCAGCTCTTCCACACTCTTTCAGCCAATAATTGTTTCCCCATTCAATCCTACGGGAGTGACCAGCAATAACCTGCTGTCATTTCGTGAACCACTTGAAGGCATCATAGGAGGAGCATTGCAAGTAAGTAAGGGGTGGTGGGTTGCACAAAATATATTTGAGGGGTGGGGGTGATGAAAGTAAAAAAAGTTTTTTATATTGCAAAAGATTAATTAAGCACAGCAGTGTTATAATGTTATGTTTGTAATTTTTGTGAAATTGTCCCTCTCTATCGAACAGGGGTGGGCAAAATATATCATGCAATTTGGTCCAGCCTGCTGCCAAATTTAGACACCTCCTGTGTCAGCAGCACATGCTGAACTTGAGTCACCTATCACAGTGTGCACTGCGGGACTGATAGAACATTATAGTAGCATTGTATAGAAGAATAAAATAATAAATAATTTGCATTGGGGGAAGCATATTTTTGCACATGGGCTCATTGCACGATAGGTCTGCCACCGTACCACTTTATAGATCTGATATACAAATCAGCTTTTTAAACTTTATCCAGAATGGTAGGCAGACAAATAATGTTAATAGATGGTGACTCAAAGACATTTTTTTAGACTGCTTATTACAAGTTGTCTTTTCAGAGCACAGTGATTAAATATGAAATATAATGAACTGATCCTTATTAGGATCTCCAGGATAGTCAGTCAGTTTTTAAGGAACACAGAGCCACAGCTACTCCTTCAGCTGATAAAGTTTTTATTACTACTAGTATTCCTGATCTGTTGTCCAACAGTAGATGTTTGAAAAATACACTCTTCCATTGCCATGTTTATAGAAATGCACCTTGTGTAAAGGTGAGCCTACAGTATCTTAGAGGATAGCAGTCAATAAATAAATGTAGTGTATGCCATCAGTATCTATCCTTACAATTGTTCGCAGCTCACAATTTCTTCAGAGGTCTAATTTGTGTTTTGGGTTTTATGTGGATTACTATCTGCATTCTACATAAAAAGACGTGTGTTCATGAATTCCATTATAGTGTATTATGTCTTACACACCAAATGGCTGGTTCATAGATAAAAACAGTTTGGTCCCAGTACAATGATGTCTCTGGGGCTTCCCACCCTCGACCCCCCATAACCACCATGTCTGTGTGTATGGCCAGGATTTGATTTAATAACTCTTTACTAAGTTGATGAGAGAGGCTGGTAAAGGAAATTAAATAAACTAAACATACCCTCACATTACACTCTGTCACTAATTATGCACTTTTCTATCTGAAAAGTTACACATCTGTTCAGAATGTGTGCTCCTTTTTTTGTACACTAGACTGTAGCAGGTATCCCTGGCTTAGTACCGCTGCTGCGCTGAGTGGTGCGGCGCCAGCTGCAAATCATCCACCGATGGATGTTGTTTGTACCTGGCCCCTACAGCTGCCCCTAGGTGGCCGCTCCATTGCAGGCTCCAGAGAGGCAGAGACAGAGAAGCGCCAGCACTGCCTGGAATGATAACGCCACAGTGTCTTTGATTGTGTAGTGCACTCATTAATTTTACTTATTATTGCAACGTCAATTTGCATGCTACCTAATTTAAATTACTTTAAAAAATATGGTCCCTAAGTGTATTCAACACATCCAAGACTCTGGGTCTCTCAGAACCATCTGATTGATGAGCACATTTTGCATATTTGTGCACTGTGCATTGTATAGAACCTAGTATGCAACTTCTAGTGATGGAGAGTCATATACACTTCTAGTGATGGAGAGTCATGCACATTTCCAGTGATGGGGAGTCATACACATTTCTAGTGATGGAGAGTCATGCACATTTCCAGTGATGGAGAGTCATACACATTTCCAGTGATGGAGAGTCATTCACATTTCCAGTGCTGGAGAGTCATATACACTTCTAGTGATGGAGAGTCATACACATTTCCAGTGATGGAGAGTCATACACATTTCCAGTGCTGGAGAGTCATATACACTTCTAGTGATGGAGAGTCATACACATTTCTAGTGATGGAGAGTCATACACATTTCTAGTGATGGAGAGTCATACACATTTCCAGTGATGGAGAGTCATACACATTTCCAGTGATGGAGAGTCATACACATTTCTAATGATGGAGAGTCATACACATTTCCAGTGCTGGAGAGTCATATACACTTCTAGCGATGGAGAGTCATACACATTTCCAGTGATGGGGAGTCATACACATTTGCAGTGATGGAGAGTCATACACATTTCTAGTCATGGAGAGTCATACACATATCCAGTGATGGGGAGTCATACACATTTCTAGTGATGGAGAGTCATACACATTTCCACTGATGGAGAGTCATACACATTTGTAGTGATGGAGAGTCATACACAGTTCTAGTGATGGAGAGTCATATACACTTCTAGTGATGGAGAGTCATATATACTTCTAGTGATGGAGAGTCATACACATTTCCAGTGATGGAGAGTCATACACATTTCCAGTGATGGAGAGTCATACACATTTCCAGTGATGGAGAGTCATACACATTTCCAGTGATGGAGAGTCATATACACACACATAGAGTCAGTCACATCATCACTTATAACTGAAGGGGTATAGCTGGGCTTTAACAGGGCATTGTTGTCACATAGGTACAGTTCGGTAAAGGTGGGTTGATGTATTTGCGAGCTGTACAGAGTTTGATGGAAACATAAATATGCATTTTCCAGGTGCATCTTTTACAAGTGGTGCAAGTGCGCCTTTATGATGATGCTATCAGGCTAAACATATAGATAAGTGGTGTTCCGGCCACAAAGAAGCTTACAACTCTGCAAATGGATGAAAAAACACATTTATTACTGTTTAAACAAAGCAGGGTCAGGTGCAGATGACTAGCGTTCAACTCTGAATTAGGGCCCAAGACCGAATATTATGATTTACATTATCAATTCAATACATATATACTAAGAGGGTTGACAACATCTGTAAACTGTTACTTCTTTGTCTATCTTTTGCTAATAGAAGCGCACAGTTCCCTATATTATAATATATGTTTTGCACACAAAAAGGCCCA
Source organism: Taudactylus pleione (assembly GCA_031769625.1). Lineage (NCBI taxonomy): Eukaryota > Metazoa > Chordata > Amphibia > Anura > Myobatrachidae > Taudactylus > Taudactylus pleione. Next base: position 16,708,454 of record JAUIMM010000045.1, on the reverse strand, counting down.
AGGCTGCCAGCTGCATTCCAGATGCAGTAAAATAATTACCAGAATTTATTTTCAAGTTAACCCAGAAATATTAATTTCCCACCATAATGAATGCTGTGGAATGGACTGTAAACAATTGAGGGAGGTGTGAGTACGGAAAGGACTGCAGCGTTCACAACATAGAAACCTCACTTCAGATTGCCTGAGGTGGGATCTTCTTATATTAAAAGTTCTTCTGTAATTGTTTTTTAGTACAGTGGTCCTTTCATTTTTTTAGATTTTAGTTTTGACATTTTTCGTAATTTTAATGTACTTGTGTTTCTCAAAAACAGTTACCTGTGCCACAGGGGCATTTCTAGAGAGAAGGGGGTCCGTGTGCAGTCTCCGACACAGGCCCCCTCCTCTCTGTCCAGTGGCCGGCAGCGCACTGAGCTGTGCACGGCCAGCGCTGGAGTTATAGACTCTGGGCACTAGAGTGCGCCCAGAGTCTATAGAGTATACACAGGTCACCGGAAAAATGGCAGCGGCGCCCATTTTCCCTGTACTTCACATGCGCAAATGATGGGAAAATGGCCGCGACGGCCATTTTCCAGTCGATTTTACAGTGCCGGACGCCCACGCCGAAGTGGGACTTCGGAGAGGTAAGTAATACTATGGGTGCAGGATGTGCGGTGCAGGGCCTCCCTGGACCCATTATAGATACGCCCCTGCTATGCCATGTTTTTTTAAGATTGCTTCATGACTCGACCAAAGTGAAAGTTTACTGCTAAACTCTCACATTTTCTAAACTCTCACCCTATTACATTTGGCCCAAAGTCTTTAAGTTTTTACACACACCACTCAGAGAGCTATGACCAGTTTTCATAGTTGCAATCACTAGGTTATTCATGTGACATTGGCACAGCTGCCAATGCATTGCCGTTGGATCTGATAACAGCTGCTTTTTACAAACATTGGTTCCATGCTGTACAAAAAAGTGAGACATCAATGATTCACTTTTACTGAATTATTTCCTGTGGAGTACTGCAAGTATCAGAAATACAGTATAATTCCATTTGATAACGTGAGTGGGGTGCAGATTCCTCTGCAGACATAAATACAGAACATGTAGCAGCTTAATTATATTTGCCTCTTGAAATATAACAATTTAAACAGTGGTACTAATCAATTTCAGCAAAAACATGTATAAATACATGTGTAAGTAAAAATATTTAATGCATTTGAAAGTGTGGACAGTATTTTTGTTTTTTTGCTTCACATAAAGCTACTGGAACTTTGTACAGATACAGTAGCTCTGTACTCAAAATTTTACTGGAATATAAATGATGGAGATGATGTTCCATACTCAATACAGTAAATAAATGGCAAAATGGAGCAACATGACATTAACAGATCGGTGAAAAACATCAAAAATGGAATGATAATACATATTAAAATATATAAAATATGGCATACCCATCACTAAAAGATAATTGAGACTTAATAGATCATAAAAAATTTATAGAGTAAGAAAAATGAGTCATAGTAAAAATAGACAAAATATGTGAAATTATTGTTTAGTTATTTATACATTCATGGGATAAAACACATTTATTTAGAATATATTTTCCAGTCTTCATTGATTCTATTGACTTTATTGAGGAGAACCTACTGTACTACAGGTAATAAAGCTGTCATCCCCACAAAACCATTATGGGTTACTTCACTTTATCCTCAACTATTGAAGAAACAAACACAACATATTAAAAATGAAGCCATGATTATTTATCAATAACGTCATTACACACACAGCATCATTGATGACTCAATGGGGCTTGGTTGCTTGTTAGTCATTTTATTACAGGCTCTTACAAAATGTCACAGGAGGATGTTATAAAAACATGGAATTACTTATCTCAACAAATAGTTTGGGGGCGTTGATGATTGCAAAAATGGTGGAATCATAAGATAGGGCAGTGTAATTATTAGAAACAGCTAAACACTGCATGAAGTCACACATCTGCACCACTACCAAAATGGACACATATGGGACTTATTCACAAGGATGTTCTTTTAATCTTTGTATTACTGTACCATCTTCCATGTATTGCTTATTCGCAATGAAAAATGTAAGGTACAGATGATCTTGCAAGATCATCAGTACCATGCAAGGAACTTGCATTTTCATTTTATCTCGCCATTTATCTGTCATCAGTTTAGGGCATTGCCTGTTGTGCCCAGTGTAATCCTATGTAGTGCGCCTAAAATGGCTGCCTCACCAGGATCCTTTTGTTGGTAGAATGAATAATCCTTGCAATGATGATTCAAAATGTTTGCTACACCATTTCATAATAAGTCCATGGCCTCTGTATTTTTTATTAAACTCATCCTGTTTATTGTGGGCCTGATTTAGCATGGATTGCAACTGCTAAAGTGTATGCAGAGGGCCGATTGTTAAGTACTGCGCATGCGCATGCATTGCTGTGCACATGCACGAAGGTATCATTGCGATCACAGAGACCACAGAGAGCCATCATAGAGTGATTGACAGGCAGTGAACTTTTGGGGGTGGTGACGGGGGTGTTGTTGAAGAAACACAGGCATGCCTGACCGTTAGAACTCCGTTACATGGGCATACATAAATTACCCACTGCGCCGGCATATGCAGCTTGAGTGTTCACTGTGTGCAGAAAGGTTAGCAATTTCTGAGTAAGGTTTGTTCTGCTGTAATTGTTCATAAGGCTCCAATGTTACTTGATGGTACAGAAGTTTTCGCTGGATTGCAAGGTATTACGGATGTGAGATAGGGGAAGTGGGCCTTTTTATGGTGGTCTGCTACAGCTTTGCGATGGCATTCATTAGCATATTTTCACAGCAGGCCTGCATGCAATTACGGAGCTGCAATTGCAATAGAGATCTATAATTAATCAGGCCCTGTGTTCATTGGCTCTGTGTTGTATTTTGTACGTACAATTTAAGTGCCTTGAGTCTTATTTGAGAAAGAGCGCTATATAAATAAAATTATCATTATTAGCAGTGGCGTCTTAAGGAGGGTGCAGGCAGTACCCCGGTGTCACCCTTGGAGGGGGTGACAACAAATTGCAAGCTCCTCTGCAGTGACAGATGATGGGTGCTGCAGTGTGACATTCTCCTGCAGCACCCAGCTCCTGTCATAGAAGAGGAGCCGACAGTGCTGACATCCCAGTCTCAGGGAGCAACCCAGCATTTTTGGCTATGCTGAGCTGTCCCCGGAGCGAAGTCATTGGGATCCCCTGCAAGGCTACACCCTTTATTTTAGGCCACACCACCTTTTTGGGCATATATACAAGTGTATCAAATTAATCAGCACATTCTCCTGGTGTGTCCTAATCACATCAGACTCCCAATGCTAGCAAAGTTGCATGGGACCTGGCAGCTTTCTTACCCCAGGCATGTAGCGCTGTGTGGCTTATTGAGCATAAATGTGTGGCTTATTGAGCAACTTAGATGCATTTTCAGCAACAAAAACAAGCGAAAAACACACCTGGCACTAGCAGAGTCTCAAGGGACCTGTCGCGCCTAGAGGGGCTGCTTGGCATGACTGAAGCAAAGATGTGCAAAAACACCAGGGGCAGAACTATGAGAGACAATGGAGGCTCCAGCACTGAAGGGGCACCTCCTCCATTGTCCACAACATATTCACCCCACTTAGGGCTGTAACTATGTACCCGGAGTGTACCATCACGGCTGCCCAATACATGGCACCCCTTCCCAGCACCAGAGAAGCCACCATGCACTAGTGGAGAGCTCCATGTCAGACCATCAGCTGCTGCCTTCTTCTATCTATAGCCTGTCTGCATGCGAATTGCTAAATTACAGTGTCAGCCGCTGTGATGAGGGGGGGGGGGACCAAATTATAACTTGCGTCTGGGATAAACTTACACCACTATAGGACACATCTGTACATTATTGGAATCACATGACCATTTATTTACACATATAAGACCTACATTATTTTTAAAGGAATGAAACACGGGAGCTTCTGGGTATCCTTCAAATAGTCCTACTCCCCTGTCCCTGCTAATCCTCTTCTGATATGGCTGCCTCCCATGTTCTACAGTAGCTCATCCTACCCTGCTGGGCCCACCTACGTTGGCCCTGCTCCTTTTCTGATATGTGTGCCTTCCATGGCCCTGGCTCCTTCTAACTCTTTTGGAGTTAGTCACAGGATGCCGGCGCTCGGGATTCCGGCGGTCAGAATCCCGACACCAGCATCCCAATAGGGTTAGGATATCGACACTTGTCTGTCAGTATTCTAACCCTTCCCCTCTCCCTACCACTAAGCCTAACCCTCCCACACTGGTCCCTAAACCTAACCCCCCCCTAGTTCCTAAACCTAACCTCCCCCTCACCACACCCTAAACCTCCCCCCCCTTAGAGCCTGATTAAGAGATGAATGCAACTGCAAATCGCACGCAGATCAAGCGATTGTTTTCCATTGCGCATTCGGATGCATCGCAGTGCGCGTGAGCGAAGGCAACAGTGTGATCGCCCTGCGTTCATGCAGACCATGGAGGCCCACTGCAGATTGATTGACAGGAAGTGACCGTTTGGCATTTGGGGGTGTTGACAGAGGGTGGTTAGCGAAATGCAGGCGTGCCTGGCCGTTTGAACGCCATTATGTGGGCATGCAAAAATTAGCCACTACAATTGCATACGCAGCTCTGTGTGATAAAAGAACTCCCTGGCCTGTGTCAGGTCAGACCTGCCGCAAGAGTAAAATGGCCACCGATGAACTCCGATGTTACCAATGTTTGTGAAGGTATGCGTAGTCGCACGCAGGTGAGAAGGCTGTAGTGGGCGTCTTTATGCTCGGGTGATCTTTGCTAACATTTGCATATTTTTTCAACTGCGTTGCGTATGGAAATTCAGTTGCGATCGTATTAGCATCCATCTCTGAATCAGGCCCTAACCCTCCCCCTAACCTCAATATTTACCATCGGGATGCCGGCGGTTGGGATGACAGTGCTGCGATTCTGACAGATGTCAAGATTCCGGTGCTGATATTCTGATATGCTGTTCACACCTTTTAATTTATCTTTAAGGAAGCCAGAGCTTGTGGTACTAATTATGTGGGTAAAACTAAAAGACCTCTCAAATTAAGAATGCAGAAACGCATCCTTATCATTAAAAATAGGATTCAGAGTTATGCAGTATCTAAACATTTCCTTGAGTGTCACACTGCAGCTCAGGAGACCTCACGCTTAAAGCTACTGAGAATGTAAAAGTGGGAGAAAAAAGTGGTGACATACTGTACTGTAGTTAATTTACTCTCTCGGAGAGAGATGTGCTGGATATTTGAACTGAGCACTGGCTCTCCTTTGCATTTTAATGAAAGCTATGAAATAACTCTGTTTCTATAGACTTTTTAAACATATATATACCTGATATGGTGTTAGTTTTTACATATATTTTTTATTGAACAGATATGGTGCTAGCTCTATCTGCTATTGGGAACTCTAATTTAAGTCCAAAACATATCTCCATACAGTATATACATTTCACAAGTTTTATATATTTTATGGTCTGATTAGAAAAGAAAAGCCCTTGATGAAGTCTGAACTACAGACTAAGGGCCTGCTTCAGCAAGGAACGCACGGATGTGGAAACACGCAATTGGCCGCTGCGAGAATATGCTAATGAATGCAGACGCACGGCAATTGCAGCAGAATAAGCAGACGGCCAGCACTACATAATACCACCCACTTCCCTTTACTTGCATCCTCTATACCTGGCAAGACAGCAGAAACATTGGTAACATTGAGAACCATCGGACCCATACACACAATAGTGGTTGACCTGACACCCTGCAGAAATTGCGATACTTCCTGTGTGCAACTAAATCCCAGCGTGCATCTGCCGCCGCAAGGGCTTAATTATGCATGCCCCTGAAACACTGTCCAAATGCACAGGCACGCCTGCATTTGCCCGACCACTCCCCCATCACCACCCACAAATGGCACTTCCTGTCAATCACTTGTCCCTGGGGCTGCGGACTCCCAGCATTTGCATACTAAATCGCACTGCTCGGTTTGCACACACGCACTCCGATGCATGCACAGTGCAAAACCATCGACCGATTGCGTGAGTCTGCATCCATACTGAATCAGGCCCTAAATGCATTGGGATATGAATACTTGACTCCTAATTGGACTGATAAGCATTTTATTCTTTGCTATTGTACGTGCAATACTTACCAGTGGAACTGTGTTGTTTTTCTTGTTGTATGTTGTAAAGTGTGTGACTTTTACCGTAAAAATTATGGTTGTGTTTTAAATAATCCCTTTGGGACTATTAGTTCCTATCATAAATCCTGAATGTGATAGAGTATTATATGGATACAAGGTATTATATGGATGCATAAAAAAGGTGGTGGAGGCTGTGCTTCTGGGAGAGTACTGCACGTGCTTACCTAGAAAATCGCAATACTCAAAGATAAATACAGCGCATACCTTGTCAGGCTCTCAATAAATACACTCTGACACAGATTTACTGATAACATATATACATATATGTATTTATTAACAAATATAAAATTTAATTAATCATATATCAGTCTAAAAAACTCCATATAAAGAAATTATAAAATTAAGGGAATCTAATACCGGTATACAAAATAGACAATACAGGAATACAAAAAAGGACAACATGCAGTGTGACTGTTTTTGGGGTTTTCCAATTACGGTACACCTTATAAGGATGTGCCCCTTCTGTGTAATGAGTGGTTACTGGTTGAAATAAAAGGTGGGTCTCCACGGGTCGCAGCTCAGTGGAAAATGGGTCCCAGAAAACTAACCCGGGTCAAGTGACCTGGTAATCCAACCCAGGTAGCTACCAGGGTTGGACCCGGGATGGGCCTGGGTAATGGTGCAGTGTAAATGGTGCAACCCAGGTTATCCGACCTGGTTCATGCCTAAAATGAGCTGATTGGTGGTTGTGGAGCAGTCACCTCCCACTTTTTATGACCTCAGAAGTTTAGCAGGGCAGACCAAGGTTCAGTGTGAAAGGGGCTGACCTGAGAATAACCAAGATCGATGGTGCTGTGTAAATGGTATCTGACCTGGGTCTGACCTGGGTTGTAACCATGTCTGAAAACCCAGGTCAGACCTGGGTTTTTGGTGGAAAAGAGGTACAGCTTGTGCAAACAATAACAGCTTATACAGCAGCTGCTTGACATCCTGACAGTGATATCTGCTGTGTCTAAAAGCAAGCTGTAATCATGAATTTCAGTTGTTAAAAAGTCCAGAAACAAAAAAAAGTCAATTTAAACACAGGCGGCAGCAATCTGTTTCTCTGCCTGACTTTGTGCAGTATTAAGCAGATGGTGTGATCAGCAAGGGACAGGTGTCCATTTAATTACTTTAGGCTCCTGCTTTCCTGGTCACTTTTTGTATGTTCCTTTGGGGTTAAAGTGATGTGCTGAGGGTCTGCTGGCAGACACTACCTGGTATGTATCTCTTATGTGATGAAAAACAGATCTTCCAGAATTGATTCACTCTGCAATCTTTAAAATCACCAGGCTGGATCTTCACTCATGAAGAAGGACAAAATGACAATGGGTCTGATTGAAAGGTGCCTGCAGATCATGTGTGGCTGCGATATCTCATGGATTCTCAAGTGCAGAAATATGCAAATGGCAGAGACACGCGGTGAAGTCAATGTCTGGAGAGGCACACATGAAGATGGGTCTGATTGCTGGGAGCATGTCTCACCCCCTACTCACTGTAGCTCTCCCCTCACTACACTAAAGCTGCCCATATATGGTGCAAGATAGCAGCCAATCCAACAGATTGGTATGATATCGCCACTATATTGTACCATGTGTGGGCATGATATCAGCCAGTGCGTGCTCCCGTGGGGTAGTACATCGCACCTCCAGATCTTACTGCATGTTCACTTGATCTGGGGATGCGATGTATGATCCCATGCAGCGCTATGTGGGTGGGGGAGGGGGATGCTGGCATATCAGGCGGTTGGCCACCCAATCGCTCCATGTGTGGGGACCAGTGGTGGACCTAGACTTTTCTTTTAGGGGGTTTAACAATGAATCCTGCCTCCTCCTCTCTGGTCCTGACTCCTATAATTTTCAGTCATGACTACTCCCCTTTCCAATACTGCCTCCCGCAGGCCCTGCGCACCAGTACACTATGTCATAGGAACAGTGGTGTCACTAGGGTTGGTGTCACCTAGTAAGTTCCGCACCCCCCCCACTAGGGACACCGCTGATCCATGTAAAGTAGGAATAAAGTTGTATGTTAATCTTCAAAAAACTAACTGGTTAAAATGAATAATACATTTTTACAGCTTTGTAGAATAGACAGCTCGTTGTGCAATTCAAATTCACTGATGCAGGGCCAGTTATATGGGGGTGGGGTTGGGCAACTTACTTTTCATACCCAGTACATGCTGCTGTGGTGTAATGGCAGGCAGTGCAGGTTCATGCCAAAGTGGTGGTAAAACTGAACCTAATGAGCCTTTAGTTAATCACAGTTGCCAAACACATGGATGCATGTTACCTGATGGATAATAGTCTCACCCCATCTAGGTGCTCGCTGATAGGATTTTTCATCCAGACCAATCAATCACGCATCTGATTTAATTTTGGAAAATCATTTTGGGGGCAACACCAATTACTATTTTGGTGCAAAGGGACCTCAATTCTCAAAATGACACCTATCTGATACAACAGTGTTAAAACTTTAAGGGTAAGATGTGTCTTTAAATCAAGCACATTATAAATAAAAGTTAATATAAAACTTAATGTACTAAATAAGATGACACATGTTAATGTTGCGATCTCATTTGCAGTGCTGCAAATGAGATCGCAGCTGTATGATAAAACATGCCCATGACCAGTGGTGGCTCCAGAGGTGGGACTGCAGTGCAGTCCAAAATTCAAATAGGTGAGCCACACCAACTGCCAGTGAGTCCCGGTCAGCAATGTTTGGCAGCAATAGTAAGGGAAGTTGGTGTGATACCCCTACTTGAATTTTGGACTGCGCTGCAGCCCCACTTCTGGAGCCTCCACTGCCCATGACACTCCCATAACATGCTCAAGACACCTCCTCTTTTTAGCCACCTCCCAGTCTCCACCCTGAACCACCCATGGATCACAGAAGCCGTCTCAGGTAATAGCGACATTGTACGCACGTGCTTGTGCCATCACATTCTCTTTTTTTTCCACAGTAAATATTTTTCTGACCTGCATAGTTTGACGATTATCACTCCTAACTTCAGTTCTCTCAACTACGTCCACCTCTGGATCAGGCCAAATATAACCAGAGATGTAGAGGTAACCAGGATTATCTCCTAATATGTTTCTCCTGCTTTCTTTATTGAAAGTTTCATGAATAGTTACAGAGAATTAAATATGCAACACAAGTTAGTTTCATAGCCAGTTAGCCATTAGTACACTCTGCTTTAAGTTTTCTAAGAGTAAATAATAATTGAGGATGTTAGTACTATAATACAAAAAAGGTCTATTCTATTGTTCATTTACTTTCATGGAGTAGTAAATGCATTACCATTATCTTAAGGAAGTGTATATATTTAGATATCCTTTGTATAGCTGCTTTAACAGCAGCTGTGTTTTTACCAACATAATAGTATGGGAATGCTGGTGCACTATTATACAAAAAGTACAATCATTAGTAAAGGCAAGCTGAGGTTCATTAGAGAATCTTCTATTTGCTAGCATATTGCACAACACTCAGCAGGATTGCTGTTAAAACATTTTGCAACAAATACATAATTGGGACTGTGCATTAAAGTGGCAGTAATAGCAAAATTATTTTGACTATATTATTTCTTGTGGTCTTTTGTGTTGCTGCACAGTCACAGATGAAACATGAAGCATTTAAGCAGTTGCATTTCTTTAAGCATTTGGGGCCTGATTCAGCAAGGTTCGCAATAGCGATTACGCACGCATTCTGACTGCAAAGATATACTAATGATTGCAATCGCAATGCAATGCCATACGCAGCCTAACATAAGGACGCCCCCCTTACCTTACACACATCCGTAATACTTAGCAAAGCTGCAAAACCATCTGTAACATCGAGTACAATTGGAGCCTCATGCATACTTCACAATCTCTGACCTTAATCAGAAATTGCTAACCTCATTACACGCAGTGGAAGCTCAAGCAGTGGTGAAATGCACTGGCACGCCTGCGTTTCGCCAGCCACCCCCCCGTCACCACCCGCAAATGATACTTCCTGTGAATCACTCTGTGATCTGTCTATGTAGTCACTGTGCTTGCAATCCCGATCGCAGTGGAGTGTTCGCGCACGCACACTTTAATGCATACGCATGCACAGAACTCAACAATCGGCCGAGTGCATGCATAAATGCAGTTGCGATAGGTAATGAATCAGGCCCTTTGTCCTAAAGTACTATAGACAGCTGGAGATATGAGTGAGTAGAGAAGGGGAGGAGAGATAGATCTTTGTGTCATCAGTGTAGAGATAATATTGGAAGACAAAGTAGCTGAGTGGATAATGTGTAATGAGAATATAATAAGTCAAAAAATTGGGAAAATTGGGAGATACAGGCTGAGAAAGGAAAGTAAGGGATGACAAGGGTCTGGTGGGATGTGATGTCCTGATGGATAAATTCAATTTTGGATGTGAAGTTGTTAGTGAAGATGAGCAGAGAATGAGGAGGGGAGAAAAGAAGGGGGGTAGAGAAGGAAGTTGAATGTAGTGAAGAGATAATGAGGATTGGTAGACTGGGAGGAGATAAGAGTTTTGAAATAAGACTGTTTGTAGAGTGAAAGACCAGAACTGTACAGTAGGTTGAGAGCATACGTTTGGAAGGGAGGAAGTCTACTATGGAGCATGAATTCCACCACTGTCATCAGCAGTGTCTGAATATTTTTGCAGATATCTGCTGCATTTTGAATGCCAAGCTTGATGCATGGATCTGTGAAGATACAGTAAGTACTAACCACAGGAGCAATTGAACAGAAGTAAGTGGACATTGTATAGAGAAACAGCTTGGTAAATACAGGAGAGAAAGAGAGACAATAGGGGAGAGAAGTGTGTCGAGCATGGTGGATAAGGACATTCAATAGCCTCAAAGTTACCCTTGGTGATGGTAGTCTTGAGAGGCAGAGGTGAAGAAGGAGTGAGGTATAAATTAAAATGATGGTCAGACAGAACACCTGGTGAATTGGTAAAATGAAACATATCACAACTGTGAGTGAAGACCAGATCAAATGTGTCTATTCATATAGGAGAGCAATGATGTACATTGATGATGTGAGGGTAAAGATTTTAGAGGAAGAGGGGTCAGTAAGGACATCAGTAGGGATATTGAAGTCACCTAAGTGGGAAAGTCTGAAGAGAGGAAGTCGGAGACCCAGGAAGCAAAGTTGTCAAGGAATTTAGTGCAAGGGCCAAGGGGACAATAGATGACAGTTACTCAATAATAAACAGTTTGGAAAGGTGAAGAGTATGAACCTCAAATGTAGAATCTGAAAGAGGTGGTTCAGAGAGTGTGAGTTGTTAGGAGCAGCAGAAAGACAGAAGAAACCATACACCACTACCATGCCAACCCCCAGGGAGGGTCGTGTAATAGAACATGAAGCCACCAGAGGAGAGTGCAGCAGGACAAGTGGTGTTTGAAGGGTAAATCCAGGATTTGGTGATGGCTAGGAGATTCAGAGATTTGCAGATGAAAAGGTCATGTATGGGGAGCAGTTTATTATAGAAAGCTTTTGCATTCCAGATGGTATAGTAGACTAAAGGAGAGAGATGTGAATGAGATTATCAGGGTTGCTGTAGCATGGAGGTGAGATTGAATTGGAGCACTGAGATAAAGAAAGCATATGGATGATGTGGGCTCCTGAGATAGGAAGGGGAACTGCAGGTGGTAGGCAAGGAGGGATTCTGTGATGCAAATGGAGGTAAGGAGAGGTGATTAAGGGAGAAGGGAGGTTACAGGGCTTAGTGGTTGGGTAGCAGGTCCATAGTGGGAGTGATTAAAAATGGAGGAATAGGAGAGATGGGGGATAGTACTACAGTGGTGGAAGTTAGACAATGGAGGGAGACAGGGGAGGAGGTGGGGAGACTAGGGGGAGAATATAAGTGGAAACAGGTAATAGAAGAAAGTATTATCTAGCCAATGAGTGTGAGGGGAGTTGAAAAAAAGGTACATGGTGTAGATGAGGGAACTAAGGGGGGGGGAATGAAAGTAGTAATGGAGACTGATTGATATTTAAACAGTGCAATAATACTATTAAAAATGTAGATAAAAGAAGAATGCTGGTAAATGGAATGGGATTGAAATATCGGCAGCTGTTCAGCTATGCTTAATCCTAAATCTCCCTGGGGGTACCTAAATCCAACCCTCCCCACCTCAGCTAACTGTTAAGATGCCCCAGACTTACCTTGTTAAGGACAGCATCCTTATGCATTACGGCAACGGGAATAAGATAGGCGTAGGTATTTCAATGCCTACCTTAAGTCCCGTGTCGGGCTTTAGCCATCGGGATTTAGACCGCCGTCATCCTGGCCACCGGTCTAATAACTACATCCCATGGTACATATAAGTACAACTACAATAGTGTTTTATTAATATTAATATTTCAGAGGTGTTAAGGGTGCAGGAAATAGAGGAGTCCTTCACCTGAAGACAGATAACACTGCACCCTGTGTGATTTCACTAATTAAGTCAATGAAGGAGCTAAGCATCTCCATAAGTCAAACATAATAGAAATCTAAATACAAAATATGCATATAAGATGTGCTAAACATGTAATGAGAATTATCTAGTTATAAATACTTTAAACAACAAATGTTTTCAAAGAGGAACAAAGCCATAGAAACTCCATATATCTACCATATTGAACTTAAGAAATCTATGTGTAGAAGTGTCACACTCTTTACAGCATAAAAAGATGTCCATTCATGCAATAACTTTCTTATCTTATATGAACTAGTGAAAAAACAATGATTATTATTAAGTACATTCAGATAATATAGCTATGGCAGTAAAAAGAAATTACAGACTGGCATGCCATCATTCATGACTAGCAATGGGGAATATTTTTATCCAGTGACACATTCATTATATGTGCAAAGCTTACAACAAGTGGATGTGTCTGTTTGATCTACTAATATATTTGACTTCTTTTTTTATTTTTACAGCAGCAACATCGTTTGAACTGTACTGCAGAAGATATTGTAAATAGCAATATTCTAGCTCAATACTCTGGTCCCATAAACAAATATTTTATTTCTGTTTGTTTACAATTTATGGTGTTACTGTATTTATTTTCTGTCCATTTACTTGCATGGTTCATAATTCTTTGTTTCCACAATCTTCTTTAAAGAATCCCTTCATGATGATGGAAATGATACGTGCAAATTTACAGTATTTACAGCTGCAGCATCATAAACATATTAACAGTGAAATTCTAACGACGTGCTGGATACAAACAAAAATCTTTAATAACCAATCAGGGAATAATTAAGGCTTACTTTGATATATTGAGAATTGTATTTAGTATTCAGGTAACTAATGTGGGAGTTTACATTTTACCTTCATACAGTACCTCCCATATATCTGTCCTCTACATGTATTGTACTGCCATATACCGCCAGACTATATTGTAGTGATTAAACAAAACATAATCTTCTCTTTAGTGAAGAGTCTTTATTTTTCTCTGTAACTGCTGGACCCACATTGGAACTGCAGCATATGGCCCAGTGGCAAGCTCAGCTGTGGCTGCTGGCAGGCAGCAGGGTCCTCCCTGGGTTTTCTCGCCATGGACAGTCACGAGATTGTGGCCTCAGCTCCCTGGCTGCAAAAGCAGCAGTATTGGCAGACACTATGGTGGTAGGTGCCTGTGGTGTGCAATGGCCGTTAGTTAGTCCACATAGCAGATGGCTTAACCAGATGAAGGTTTATTAACCAGGTACAAACAAGAACAAGATAACTCAGGGTTAATAGTAGGTATAAGTTACCTGGATTGTCCAGTTGCAGCCAGGAATGTCTGTAGGGTTGCTGGGTGTTGTGGTGTGCAGGATGTTGCACTCACTATATGCAGTATATTATCATTGGTGGCAGCGGATTATATATATAGAGTGCGGTGGTGGCACAGTGTTAATTAAGGCCTCATGGGGGCTGGGGCTCTCCATTACATGGAGTAACTCAGGTGCAGATTTAATGTGCTGAATGGAGCTGGAGGAAAGAAAGCCCCAGCGGGACGTGCCTTCTCCAGCAGAGACTCTGCTCAGGTACCAAGGCCCTGATCCAGAGCCGCTGGCAAAAAGCGAGCGCTTGCTCTGAATCAGGGCGGCCATTTTTTTGTGAACCGGCCTCCTGGCCACTTGCTAAGCTGTGGGTGACCACCCACAGCTTTTGCGAGCGTCCAGGTGATAGCCGCAATGTTCGCAACCATCACGACTATCGGGCTTGCGACGAGACCCTAGTGGTAGGTTGTCCTCTGCCGCAAGCCCCAGTGAGCTTCTTGCTCTAATAGAGCCTGAAGCTAACTACTGACATCACTGGTGATGTCAGTAAGGCCGCCCACAAACATCAGGTGTTCCTTCAGGAACGCCTCTGTTTGTCCAGCCACCCCCCACCCCAACTACAAAATGGGGCAAGCTGTCGATCAACATTGACAGCCACCCCGTTTGTAGCGAGCCCCAGAACTATTGAATTTCTCACTTGTTACGGGGCTTGTGCAAGCTGCGCGTGCACGATGCACAACCATCAACCTGCTTGCGAGCGCATAGCGCTTGCAAGTGGGTCTGAATGAGACCTCAAGTACCCAGTGGCAGTAAACAGAGGCCATGATAATGATGCTCCTGCTTTGCCTATTATTGTGGCAAAGCAGGAAGTGTTCACTGCGGTATGTAATAAGAAATGATGTGCTGAGTGGGTGAGTGATAAGTTACCCATTTAGTGATTAGTTCTGAGATGTACAGTGTGTCTTAACCATGCAACGTACCTTCCTATCTCTAGGTGCTGTTTGAAACCCCCCTAGACAGTTTTCCCGCCACCTGCGTGGGGTGCAGTAGTGACCTTTCTGGCCTCTCAGGCTCATTGTGCCCGAACTCATCTGACTTTTGAAGGTACAGATTTCTTTTTTCTTTCTCACACGTTTGTGTATTTTGCTCATTTTATGAATGGAAATTACTAAGGTTGTGGGTACTTTGCGGAAATATGTAGGTTTGTCCTGGGTGGCCTCTTAGGCACACTGCACCTCTTAAAATGTTGTATTTTTTGTTTTAATTGCTTTAAGGTTAATAAATGTGGTTTTGTGAATCAGATTTCCATATATTCTCTCTTTGTACATCTTAATGAAGGTCACTGATCACTTTAAGAGCATTAGAATTGAGTTAATTAGGTGCTAATGATGATTTTATAACAGGTGCCTGTCAGGCGCACTGCGCCCGAACCTGGGAGTCCCAGAGGTGGGCCTGACGCAGGGTTAAATGTTGTCTGCACATACGTGGTGTCCAGAGTTATGTGCATGCATGATAAGAAACCTCGCTCATGCAGCTGACACAAAAACTTTCAACAAACTTTATTGTTAAACTAATATTAGACACTTCCTGCTTCCCTCGCGCTTTCCCCAGTGAGGAGAACTAGTTATCGGCAGCTACAGGTGACAAAATCAGTACTGGAGAAGACTCCCAATGGTAATTGATTTTGATCTTAGTAATCTCTAGGTGTTCCAGCTCTGCCATAGGTATTTATGGTGGTGCCAAATCACCCCTGCTTCAGTGCTTGCAGTCAGAAGATAGAGATATCTCTTTGGTACATATGAAGAAGCAATATGTACCATGATTATCTCTGCCTTTTATGTTTTTTTTCTTTTATCTCACCTTAGTACATGCACAACTATATATCCTTGCTTATGACTGCTCTCGGTCAGCTCTTTGGGCCATCACATGAGCAGCAGCTATGGCTCTCAGGATATGCATGGCGTCCTTCCTGCTGTTAGTACTGTAACAGCATCACAGCTTGTAACCGCTTTTCACAGGACACCCCTGAGTGTAGTAAAGAGCACAGTTTGAAGCGCAGAGGTGCCTCCAAATCCCTCCAGTCTAGATTAATAGTTGATCAGTCATTGCACAAACAAACCGGTAGTGAAAGTGCAATGATGCTTCTATTGTTTTAGGTCACATTATTTGGGTGTATCACACTCATTTTAAGAAATTATTAAAGTGTTTGTTTAGTTTAAGTATATTGTTTGTTGAAATTGCCTTTTGGTTTTCATCTTATTCTAATACTATACAGCTTAGAAAATGTTATTTAAGAAAGTCTAAAATTGTGTGCCCATAGTACAAATAATTATATGTGATATCATGCAGTGATGTGCAAGGTTTACTAGGGCAAGACTGCAAACCGTGCATGGGTGTAAACTAACCAGGATGTAGTCGGCATCCCGATGTGTGGAATGCCGACCGCTGGCACAACAAAAGTAAGTATCAAGGGTTAGGAGAAGGGTTAGGTTTAGTGTTAGGGGTTAGGGTTAGGCACTGGGGGGAGGGTTATGGTTAGACACTAAGCGGGGAGGGTTAGGTGTAGGGTGCGGGACAGGGTGGTTAGGGTTAGGCTCTAGGGGGGAGGTTAGGCTTAGGCACCAGTGAGGGAGGGTTAGGGTAGGGTTTAGGGATAGTGTTAGATTTCTTACCTAGTGGTGTTGGGATTCTCACTGTCGGGATGTCGCTATCGGTATTCTGACCAGCGCATCCTAACTGCCGGGATCCCATACCCAACCCAACTGACCTGTGCATGCAATGCAGCACATTTTTGTACAGTAAATCAATTTAAGGTGCATTTCTAGCAATATAATAATGTTTAAATATAATGTATTAACTTAGTTTTAGATATTAGAGAATATATTTAGTTTAGACATTTATCCAAATATGTGAGATCAATAGAAAATATGTCTAAATCGAAAGTCAATGTAATTTCAATGTGTAGCTATTTATTATTGTATTATTGTAGTTATTTACTTTTATACACTTTACACAGAACATATTATTTCCAATGAAAAGTCATCCTTCAGAAGTTAGTCTCATAACCTGTATTTTCTAGAGCTGTACTTACGGAATTCTGAATTCTGTAATAACGTATTTGGCTGTTGAGTCATTTTGCTACCTCAGCAAATTATACAAATGTGTGAGATATTGCTTTTCATTTATGTAATGTATCTAAAATATGGGTCCCTTTCTAATTCCAGAATCCCAGAGCAGTTTTGATTAATGTTTTTGATATACAAAAATTGATTGGTGTAATTCTTTGCTTATTGATTTCCTTAAAACATGCAATCATGGACTTTAATTAATTCCAAAATGGCCTGGTACAGCTCTTATCTAAGAAATAGCTCAGATATGTTCTGAGTACTTACATTTTAACTCTTCCTAAGTGCATTAAAATCTTTTTTTAAAACAGACTGATAATTTTCCCTTACAAAAAGCTTCAAATATGTGTTAGATTCATTTTTAAATTAATCACCAGAATAGCTATAGAAAAGCTTTTATCTTCTTTATTTTATTACAAAATGGAATAACAGAACAGAATACAAGTAGCATGCCAGTTTATACAAGCATTACTTTTTGTAAGCGCAGATACTGTAATTAATGCATACATGGAGTAGCCCCTGATCCTAGATTATAGCATGCTGTATGTACATTTTTTTTTATTAATTACATAGGCAATTCTGAATAAAGAATCAGAAACTAATAAAGATGTACACCATTAATTCATATTCTACAATAAAATAACTTTGGCTGAATAACTTTACAACTTTTAACTTCTCTTACAGAGACTTTATTGGAAGCAATATTGTTGCAATTATAATTGCAACAAATTCTGCTAAATTGGGTATATGATCAAGAATATTGGTGAAATATATGAAATTTGGTGCAAAGGAAAAAAGTAGTTGTGCTTGCATAAGCCAGAAGGGGAACTACCTACAGTACTTTGCTGTGATCTGGCTGTGGCATCACCCCAGTGGGAAGTTCAGGGAAACACTATAGTGAGGGACTCAGTGCTGAGCTAAAGAAAAGAAGGGGGTGGGTCTCTTTCAACTAGACTGCACATGGGGCATATGGCTGCCCAATTAGTGATTGTTTAAAGTTACTGATTTAGTTGGTGCTGAGAATTCCTCTTGCTTTCTTAAGCCAAGTTCTTTTTAAAAAAGTGTATGTGATGAGATTTATTAATGGACAGACAGCCACCATTCTAGTAGACAAAAAATAAATGGTACCTTCACAGCATTTGGGTTACATATTTATACACACAAACTATAATCTCTAGATTCTAGCTATAGTAAGCACTTCATATATACAGTAGTGCGAAACACAGTTTTGCCTTATGTCATGAAGCTTCTTATTCTTAACTGTAGCGTAAATGGACACAAGTTAATTGACTTGTGTATAAAGTAGCTTCTTGAAATAAGGGAAAAGAGAGTGAAGGAGACAGCTGAAGGGAAGGGACTTTTCTAAGAGTCACTTTGACAGTCCTTGTAAATTAAATCTTCCAATGCTGCTGCATATACATATATGCAACATCATAAGCACAAGCTGATTACTGCAAAAGAAAAGTAAAAAAAACTTACCTGAGTATGGAGCCGGTGATCGGGGCTCCGGTGATGTCCTCCTGGGCTTCGGCCAACTGGTCTCCCATCCTGCACTGTGACCCAGTCAGCTGCTGCATTAAATAGCTGGTTGTGTCATAGTGCGGGATGGGAGACCAGCTGACAGGAACCCAGGAGGACATCACCGGAGCACCGATGACCTGACTGGAGGTAAGTAGAAGTAAGAGAGGTTAGAGGGGCGGGGGGCAGCGGTGAGGGCGGGGGGTTGCAGAGGGGGGCAGGCACTGGCGGTGGTTAACAGTGGCTGGTCGGCGCATGCGCGCAACCTTGTCACTGTATTTTTTCCAAAAAATACAGTGATAAGGCTGCGGAGGGGATTTGCAGGGACAGAGCTTTATTGCAAGCTCTGTCCCTGCAAGGGATTTTTAATAAATTCCTGCAATGCGAATTCAGTCAGTAATATCACACTACAATCGCATTTTAAATGGAGTAAATAGAGCCCTTTGTACTCAATGTCTACAATATAAAATATACATCACAATATTAGATGCCACTACTGTCTTTGTAAAATTAGTTAGACATCCACGCAAGTGAAACTGCATAAACACATGTCCAGAAATAATAAATAAATAATAAAAATCCATATTATCATTGTCAACATATTAAATATTATGCATTTGTGTGCTTATTGGGGTTGAATCATTTTTAGATACAGTACTCTGTGATGAATAGAAGGAGCACATCAACCTTAGGATGTTTAGAGTGACTGAGGGTTGTATAAACAGCAAAGTTGTGTTGGACTTGTAATCCATGTAAGATTACAGGGGGATATATGGTAAACTTTTGATTGCTGACTGGTTTGCAAGTTTGAATCAGTTTGTAGAGTTCTAGGGGAGTTAGCTTAGGTCAAGTTATTTAAATGTGAGATGTCAGAGTGCCCGGAATATATCCCAACCAACCACCTCTTATTCTCATGTTTTTTTCTGTTTTTATTCCTTGCATTTTGTTATTTTGCTGACGTTTCCTTTTTAGGTGAAGTGCTGCTAGTGGACAACATGGAAGTCAGCAGCCATAATTGGATCATGTGCAGTCAGGAACACTCTTCTTTACTTTGTTCCAACTGTGACATCACCCTAAAAGGAGGTCCTGGTTATTACTCTAGCCAGAGCTTGGTGTTGAGCTTAAGCAGGGGGTAGGTTTTTGTGACTGGGCTGTGCCTGGGGAATGTACTGTAGTTGGCATCCCGGCATGCGGGATGCCGACGGTGGAAATACCGGTACCAAAAACCCTGCAGGTCAGGATCCCGGCACCAGTATCCCGACCATCAGCATCCCGAAGGTAAATATCGGGGTGCTAGGGGTTAGTGATAGGCATTAGGGAGAGGGTTAGTGTTAGGCATCGGGATGGGAGTGTTAGGATTAGGGTGCACCGAGGGGGAGGTTAGGTTTAGGCACTAGGGGGAGGTTAGTTGTAGGCACCGGGGAGGGGGTCTTAGGTTTAGGGATGCAGGGAGGGGGAGGTTAGGCTTAGTCACTAGGGGGGAGGTTAGGTTTAGGCACCGGGGAGGGGGTCTTAGGTTTAGGGTGTGTGGAGGGGGAGGGGTGCGGGGAGGGGGAGGTTGGGTTTAGGCACTTGGAAGGGGGGGTTAGGTTTAGGTACCGAGGAGGGAGGGTTAGGGTAGAGGTAGTGAAAAAACTTACCTTTAGTTCCTATGGGTGTCAGGATTCTGGCCGTCGGGAGATAAAGTGGATGGAGATAAAGTTGCTTTACAGGCTTTGTTTGAAAAATTACAGTTAGGAGCCGGTTGGCTGGTACTTTATCTCCATCCACTTTATCTCTCTCCAAGGGGTCTAATTACAAAGCTCTAGAGAGAGATAAAGTGGACAGAGATAAAGTACAAATCAATCAGCTCCTAACTATCACTTTACAGGCTGTGTTTACAGTCTTAGTACATCTACCCGAGAACATGTTATGCTTGCCTGCACATTTCTGAATTACACCAGGGGGTAAATTTACTAAAACATCTAGAAAGGAAAGGTGGAAGTGTTGCCCTAAGTAGCCAATCACATATTAGCTATTACAGAAATTATAAAGTACATTCTAGATAATTATAGAATTTGATTGGTAGTTACTTCTCCTTTGTAGAAGTATTAAAATGTTCATGTTTGTATCTGGGATATATACAGTATATTGAAAAGGATTTATATAAAATAACATGTATGGAATATATAAATATAACAGTAAAGTACATGATTAATATAATCTCAGATATAATATCATCTCAGCAAAGTATATTAATATAGATTAATATACAAACATAATCACTTTGGACAATGTTTTTCCTTATCCATAAAAGACAGTAGATACAGTCAGGTCCATAAATATTGGGACATTGACAGAATTTTCAGATTTTGGCTTCTATTCACCACCACAACGGCTTTGAAATGAAACAAACAAGATGTGATTTAACTGCAGACTTTCAGATTTAATTTGAGGGTAATTACATCCAAATCAGGTGAACGGTGTAGGAATTACAATGGTTTCTATATGTGCCTCCCACTTTTTAAGGGGCCAAAAGTAATGGGACGAACTAAACAATCCTAAATCTGACTTTCACTTTTTAATACTTTGTTGCAAATCCTTTGCAGGCAATTACAGCCTGAAGTCTGGAATGCATAGACATCACCAAACGCTGGGTTTCATCCCTGGTGATGCTCTGCCAGGCCTCTACTGCAAATGTCTTCAGTTCCTGCTTGTTCTTGGGGCATTTTCCCTTCAGTTTTGTTTTCATCAAGTGAAATGCATGCTCAATCGGATTCAGGTCAGGAGATTGACTTGGCCATTGCATAACATTCCACTTTTTAGCCTTAAAAAACTCTTTGGTTGCTTTTGCAGTATGCTTCGGGTCATTGTCCATCTGCACTGTGAAGCACCGTCCAATGAGTTCTAAAGCATTTGACTGAATATGAGCATATAATATTGCCCGAAACACTTCAGAATTCATTCTGCTGCTTTTGTCAGAAGTCACATCATCAATAAATACAAGAGAACCAGTTCCTTTGGCAGCCATACATGCCCACGCCATGACATTACCACCACCATGCTTCACTGATGAGGTGGTATGTTTTGGATCATGAGCAGTTCCTTTCCTTCTCTATACTCTTCTCTTCCCATCACTCTGGTACAAGTTGATCTTTGTCTCGTCTGTCCATAGGATGTTGTTCCAGAACTGTAATAGCTTTTTTAGATGTTGTTTGGCAAACTCTAATCTGGTCTTCCTGTTTTTATGGCTCACCAATGGTTTACATCTTGTGGTGAACTCTCTATATTCACCCTTGTGAAGTCTTCTCTTGATTGTTGACTTTGACACATATACATCTACCTCCTGGAGAGTGTTCTTGATTTGGCCAACTCTTGTGAAGGGGTTTTTCTTCACCAGGGAAATAATTATTTTGTTATCCACCACAGTTGTTTTCCGTGGTCTTCCGGGTGTTTTGGTGTTGCTGAGCTCTCGTGTGCATTCTTTCTTTTTAAGAATGTTCCAAACAGTTGATTTGGCCACACCTAATGTTTTTGCTATCTCTCTGATGGGTTTGTTTTGATTTTTCAGCCTAATGATGGCTTGCTTCACTGATAGTGACAGCTCTTTGGATCTCATATTGAGAGTTGACAGCAACTGATTCCAAATGAAATGTCACACCTAGAATCAACTCCAGACCTTTTACCTGCTTAATTGATAATGAAATAACGAGGGAATAGCCCACACCTGTACATGAAATAGCTTTTGAGTTGATAGTCCCATTACTTTTGGCCCCTTAAAAAGTGGGAGGCACATATTGAAACTGTTGTAATTCCTACACCGTTCACCTGATTTGGATGTAATTAACCTCAAATTAAATCTGAAAGTCTGCAGTTAAAGCACATCTTGTTTGTTTCATTTCAAAACCATTGTGGTGGTGAATACAGGCCAAACTCTGAAAATTCTGTAAATGTCCCAATATTTATGGACCTGACTGTATATAGGATGTGGTAATAATACTGTATATCCTCATCTTGTCTTATAAAATATGTATACTACAATATGAAATATACAGTAACTGAAAGATTTTGCAAGATATTAACATTTAAATGAATTCAATGGTATTATTCTGAGTCTTTTTAATCCTTATAAATCTATTTGTTATTGTGTAAAAAATGGCGTTATAAG
This sequence comes from Taudactylus pleione, assembly GCA_031769625.1. Classification (NCBI taxonomy): domain Eukaryota; kingdom Metazoa; phylum Chordata; class Amphibia; order Anura; family Myobatrachidae; genus Taudactylus; species Taudactylus pleione. The sequence goes on along the minus strand of JAUIMM010000045.1, from coordinate 16,685,688 downwards.
TAAGGCAGATACTGGATTGTTGAGCAGCTTATTCCAACTTCCTAATTCAGTTTGTGATTTTTCTATTTCAACTAACAACTAATTATTTTGTGATTTTTGTGATCCACATCAGATCTATATTTTTACTGTAGCTTCTTTTAATAATCCCTTAAATTTGAACCCACAAAAAATATGTGGTTAGTGTTGCTGCTTTAAATAAATTGTCAAAAGTTAAAACAACCTTAGGCTGGGTACACACACAAAGAGTTTCTGTTCAATCATCCAACTAGTTGATTGGTTGGAAAGAAAATCTGGTAAGGTATGAAAGTAAATGACAATCAGCAATTTGCTACTAAATGCCAGAAAACAGATGAAAATGGTCGTCAGACAATGTTTGATGTAAACCATTTGGTCAAACAACAGTTTTTATCCATTTTCTGGCATTTGGGAGCAAATTGCTGATTGTCATTTGCTTTCATACCTTACCAGAATATTAATATAACATGAAAATTTATGAAACATATAAATTAATGAACTGCAGCTCAATATTATTAAAACAAATATGTCATCACACATGGGATATACTTTGGACTGTGTACAGTGCAAAAATTTGGCTGAATAAATGCAGTTGTTAAAGCTCAGACACAATGTATCACTGATGGCTTTTGATCAATGTTGCAACCAAAAATAGATCATAAGTCCCAATGTCACAAAATACATCTGAAGATTGCAAACAAGGTAGTCTATTGAATATAGTCACCATACGTAGCCCAGGGCCAGAAGTGGTTCCTCAGCAGGTGTAATGTGTGGATTGATACCGCTATGGCGTGGTGTACAGAACCGAAGGGTCTCCTGATCAGATGCAAGCTCCCTTGTCTCCCTTGTCTCAGTGGTGGCAATGGTACAACGGACTCCCCAACTCCTTACCACGCCAGGAGCTCCCAATGATTTTGTAGGAGCAAAGGTGTGTTGCTGGGTCATGCTGCTCCGGTGGCTTCCGACCAGGGTGTGAGGGGGATAGGCAGTTGTCAAGATGTGGTGGGCTTACCATGGCAGATGGGCTGCAGGTGGGAGAGGCGATATGGGGGTGCAGGCTCCACATGTGTAGCCAGGGGCAACTTCAGCTAGTGCAGGCAAAGGCACTGGTGGGTGTGGCGGCAGAGACCGCTAGCAGCCGGTTTATAAAAGTTCCAAATCCAGGCACATGTGTGGCGGTAGAAAGCAGTTCACTCTAGTCCTTGACGCATTTAACCCCTCTTAAAGGGTTTTTTTCAAAAGGCAAGTAAAATGACATTCCTCAAGGAAAAGGCCTTTTTAACCTGTGTCTAATTAATCAATTAGATGTAATTCAATCCATCAGTGTAGCTACCATTCTTAAGCATATCACCATAAGCATACACATTTAGCAAGCCTTAAAAATCCTTATAGGAATATCATGCAGATACAAAAGGAGATAAAAAAAGAGAAATAGATGAGAATAACCCTAAAATCTATATAAAATTAATAAATTAATAATAATAATAATAATAATAATAATAATGATAATATTAATAAACTAAATTAATGAAATACAAATAATGAAATAAAAATTATGCTATATATATATATATATATATATATATGTAAACAAAGATATATATATATATTCATCATATCAGTGGCACTCTGGGTAAAGAAGGGAAATTTAGACAGGAATCTGTGTCAATGCTTCAATGCTTTAATGCATCGTTCTCAAGACATAACAAAACATTGAATGAGTTTACTTACATATACCCTTCACCACACCACATGCAAGATACAGCAGCATCTGGGTCCAACCCTGATCTGCCCACTAGTGACATCACAGGCACGACCCATTGCCATGGCACCAACATGTGTCTAAAAATAACCACATAAAATGAAATAATGAGAGAGCTGTTTTTTACATTAAAAATGCAGACAAAAAATCAGTCATGTTTAACTTGAATAAACCATAATAATATGTCAATAATGCCACAAAACACATCATATAAATATGTTGCTTAAAGAAGTCAAATCAGAGCCAAATGGATATATATATATATATATATATATATATATATACACAGTCAGGTGCATAAATATTGGGACATTGACAGAATTTTCAGATTTTGGCCTGTATTCACCACCACAATGGCTTTGAAATGAAACTAACAAGATGTGCTTTAACTGCAGAATTTCAGATTTAATTTGAGGGTAATTACATCCAAATCAGGTGAACGGTGTAGGAATTACAATGGTTTCTATATGTGCCTCCCACTTTTTAAGGGGCCAAAAGTAATGGGACAAACTAAACAATCCTAAATCTAACTTTCACTTTTTAATACTTTGTTGCAAATCCTTTGCAGGCAATTACAGCCTGAAGACTGGAATGCATAGACATCACCAAACGCTGGGTTTCATCCCTGGTGATGCTCTGCCAGGCCTCTACTGCAAATGTCTTCAGTTCCTGCTTGTTCTAGGGGCATTTTCCCTTCAGTTTTGTCTTCATCAAGTGAAATGCATGCTCAATCGATTCAGGTCAGGGGATTGACTTGGCCATTGCATAACATTCCATTTTTTAGCCTTAAAAAACTCTTTGGTTGCTTTTGCAGTATGCTTCGGGTCATTGTCCATCTGCACTGTGAAGCACCGTCCAATGAGTTCTAAAGCATTTGACTGAATATGAGCATATAATATTGCCCGAAACACTTCAGAATTCATTCTGCTGCTTTTGTCAGAAGTCACATCATCAATAAATACAAGAGAACCAGTTCCTTTGGCAGCCATACATGCCCACGCCATGACATTACCACCACCATGCTTCACTGATGAGGTGGTATGTTTTGGATCATGAGCAGTTCCTTTCCTTCTCTATACTCTTCTCTTCCCATCACTCTGGTACAAGTTGATCTTTGTCTCGTCTGTCCATAGGATGTTGTTCCAGAACTGTAATAGCTTTTTTAGATGTTGTTTGGCAAACTCTAATCTGGTCTTCCTGTTTTTATGGCTCACCAATGGTTTACATCTTGTGGTGAACTCTCTATATTCACCCTTGTGAAGTCTTCTCTTGATTGTTGACTTTGACACATATACATCTACCTCCTGGAGAGTGTTCTTGATTTGGCCAACTCTTGTGAAGGGGTTTTTCTTCACCAGGGAAATAATTATTTTGTTATCCACCACAGTTGTTTTCCGTGGTCTTCCGGGTGTTTTGGTGTTGCTGAGCTCTCGTGTGCATTCTTTCTTTTTAAGAATGTTCCAAACAGTTGATTTGGCCACACCTAATGTTTTTGCTATCTCTCTGATGGGTTTGTTTTGATTTTTCAGCCTAATGATGGCTTGCTTCACTGATAGTGACAGCTCTTTGGATCTCATATTGAGAGTTGACAGCAACTGATTCCAAATGAAATGTCACACCTAGAATCAACTCCAGACCTTTTACCTGCTTAATTGATAATGAAATAACGAGGGAATAGCCCACACCTGTACATGAAATAGCTTTTGAGTTGATAGTCCCATTACTTTTGGCCCCTTAAAAAGTGGGAGGCACATATTGAAACTGTTGTAATTCCTACACCGTTCACCTGATTTGGATGTAATTAACCTCAAATTAAATCTGAAAGTCTGCAGTTAAAGCACATCTTGTTTGTTTCATTTCAAAACCATTGTGGTGGTGAATACAGGCCAAACTCTGAAAATTCTGTAAATGTCCCAATATTTATGGACCTGACTGTATATAGGATGTGGTAATAATACTGTATATCCTCATCTTGTCTTATAAAATATGTATACTACAATATGAAATATACAGTAACTGAAAGATTTTGCAAGATATTAACATTTAAATGAATTCAATGGTATTATTCTGAGTCTTTTTAATCCTTATAAATCTATTTGTTATTGTGTAAAAAATGGCGTTATAAGTAAGGCAGATACTGGATTGTTGAGCAGCTTATTCCAACTTCCTAATTCAGTTTGTGATTTTTCTATTTCAACTAACAACTAATTATTTTGTGATTTTTGTGATCCACATCAGATCTATATTTTTACTGTAGCTTCTTTTAATAATCCCTTAAATTTGAACCCACAAAAAATATGTGGTTAGTGTTGCTGCTTTAAATAAATTGTCAAAAGTTAAAACAACCTTAGGCTGGGTACACACACAAAGAGTTTCTGTTCAATCATCCAACTAGTTGATTGGTTGGAAAGAAAATCTGGTAAGGTATGAAAGTAAATGACAATCAGCAATTTGCTACTAAATGCCAGAAAACAGATGAAAATGGTCGTCAGACAATGTTTGATGTAAACCATTTGGTCAAACAACAGTTTTTATCCATTTTCTGGCATTTGGGAGCAAATTGCTGATTGTCATTTGCTTTCATACCTTACCAGAATATTAATATAACATGAAAATTTATGAAACATATAAATTAATGAACTGCAGCTCAATATTATTAAAACAAATATGTCATCACACATGGGATATACTTTGGACTGTGTACAGTGCAAAAATTTGGCTGAATAAATGCAGTTGTTAAAGCTCAGACACAATGTATCACTGATGGCTTTTGATCAATGTTGCAACCAAAAATAGATCATAAGTCCCAATGTCACAAAATACATCTGAAGATTGCAAACAAGGTAGTCTATTGAATATAGTCACCATACGTAGCCCAGGGCCAGAAGTGGTTCCTCAGCAGGTGTAATGTGTGGATTGATACCGCTATGGCGTGGTGTACAGAACCGAAGGGTCTCCTGATCAGATGCAAGCTCCCTTGTCTCCCTTGTCTCAGTGGTGGCAATGGTACAACGGACTCCCCAACTCCTTACCACGCCAGGAGCTCCCAATGATTTTGTAGGAGCAAAGGTGTGTTGCTGGGTCATGCTGCTCCGGTGGCTTCCGACCAGGGTGTGAGGGGGATAGGCAGTTGTCAAGATGTGGTGGGCTTACCATGGCAGATGGGCTGCAGGTGGGAGAGGCGATATGGGGGTGCAGGCTCCACATGTGTAGCCAGGGGCAACTTCAGCTAGTGCAGGCAAAGGCACTGGTGGGTGTGGCGGCAGAGACCGCTAGCAGCCGGTTTATAAAAGTTCCAAATCCAGGCACATGTGTGGCGGTAGAAAGCAGTTCACTCTAGTCCTTGACGCATTTAACCCCTCTTAAAGGGTTTTTTTCAAAAGGCAAGTAAAATGACATTCCTCAAGGAAAAGGCCTTTTTAACCTGTGTCTAATTAATCAATTAGATGTAATTCAATCCATCAGTGTAGCTACCATTCTTAAGCATATCACCATAAGCATACACATTTAGCAAGCCTTAAAAATCCTTATAGGAATATCATGCAGATACAAAAGGAGATAAAAAAAGAGAAATAGATGAGAATAACCCTAAAATCTATATAAAATTAATAAATTAATAATAATAATAATAATAATAATAATAATGATAATATTAATAAACTAAATTAATGAAATACAAATAATGAAATAAAAATTATGCTATATATATATATATATATATATATATGTAAACAAAGATATATATATATATTCATCATATCAGTGGCACTCTGGGTAAAGAAGGGAAATTTAGACAGGAATCTGTGTCAATGCTTCAATGCTTTAATGCATCGTTCTCAAGACATAACAAAACATTGAATGAGTTTACTTACATATACCCTTCACCACACCACATGCAAGATACAGCAGCATCTGGGTCCAACCCTGATCTGCCCACTAGTGACATCACAGGCACGACCCATTGCCATGGCACCAACATGTGTCTAAAAATAACCACATAAAATGAAATAATGAGAGAGCTGTTTTTTACATTAAAAATGCAGACAAAAAATCAGTCATGTTTAACTTGAATAAACCATAATAATATGTCAATAATGCCACAAAACACATCATATAAATATGTTGCTTAAAGAAGTCAAATCAGAGCCAAATGGATATATATATATATATATATATATATATATATATATATATACACAGTCAGGTGCATAAATATTGGGACATTGACAGAATTTTCAGATTTTGGCCTGTATTCACCACCACAATGGCTTTGAAATGAAACTAACAAGATGTGCTTTAACTGCAGAATTTCAGATTTAATTTGAGGGTAATTACATCCAAATCAGGTGAACGGTGTAGGAATTACAATGGTTTCTATATGTGCCTCCCACTTTTTAAGGGGCCAAAAGTAATGGGACAAACTAAACAATCCTAAATCTAACTTTCACTTTTTAATACTTTGTTGCAAATCCTTTGCAGGCAATTACAGCCTGAAGTCTGGAATGCATAGACATCACCAAACGCTGGGTTTCATCCCTGGTGATGCTCTGCCAGGCCTCTACTGCAAATGTCTTCAGTTCCTGCTTGTTCTAGGGGCATTTTCCCTTCAGTTTTGTCTTCATCAAGTGAAATGCATGCTCAATCGATTCAGGTCAGGGGATTGACTTGGCCATTGCATAACATTCCACTTTTTAGCCTTAAAAAACTCTTTGGTTGCTTTTGCAGTATGCTTCGGGTCATTGTCCATCTGCACTGTGAAGCACCGTCCAATGAGTTCTGAAGCATTTGACTGAATATGAGCATATAATATTGCCCAAAACACTTCAGAATTCACTCTGCTGCTTTTGTCAGCAGTCACATCATCAATAAATACAAGGGAACCAGTTCCATTGGCAGCCATACATGCCCACGCCATGACACTACCACCGCCATGCTTCACTGATGAGGTGGTATGTTTTGGATCATGAGCAGTTCCTTTCCTTCTCTATACTCTTCTCTTCCCATCACTCTGGTGCAAGTTGATCTTTGTCTCGTCTGTCCATAGGATGTTGTTCAAGAACTGTAATGGCTTTTTTAGATGTTGTTTAGCAAACTCTAATCTGGTCTTCCTGTTTTTGTGGCTCACCAATGGTTTACATCTTGTGGTGAACTCTCTATATTCACTCTTGTGAAGTCTTCTCTTGATTGTTGACTTTGACACATATACATCTACCTCCTGGAGAGTGTTCTTGAGTTGGCCAACTCTTGGGAAGGGGTTTTTCTTCACTAGGGAAATAATTCTTCTGTAATCCACCACAGTTGTTTTCCGTGGTCTTCCGGGACTTTTGGTGTTGCTGAGCTCTCCGGTACATTCTTTCTTTTTAAGAATGTTCCAAACAGTTGATTTGGCCACACCTAATGTTTTTGCTATCTCTCTGATGGGTTTGTTTTGATTTTTCAGCCTAATGATGGCTTACTTCACTGATAGTGACAGCTCTTTGGATCTCATATTGAGAGTCGACAGCAACTGATTCCAAATGCAAATGTCACACCTAGAATCAACTCCAGACCATTTACCTGCTTAATTGATAATGAAATAATGAGGGAATAGCCCACACCTCTCCATGAAATAGCTTTTGAGTTGATAGTCCCATTACTTTTGGCCCCTTAAAAAGTGGGAGGCACATATAGAAACCTACATCGTTCACCTGATTTGGATGTAATTACCCTCAAATTCAATCAGTCTGCAGTTAAAGCACATCTTGTTTGTTTCATTTCAAAACCATTGTGGTGGTGAATAGAGGCCAAAATATGAAAATTCTGTCAATGTCCCAATATTTATGCACCTGACTGTATATAAACATTAAACCCAATATAGTTAATAAGCATCATTAATGAAAACGCATCTGTCAAATACTGGCCCTGACAGACATCCATAGCCAATACTTGCACAGACACAGTGTCACAATAAATACACTAACATCCTAAAAAATCAAACAACAATCTTAGCAATAAATCCAATAGCCAGAACCTCATTGCAGTCAGCACATTGGCGCAATCCTACAGAAAGCAGTGTAAGCCTAAATGCTCATTGAGACCTTTGTGGTATAATGTCCCTAATCAATGTATCCAGTGGGATTCACATTGTAATACTGTAGTTTCAAAGACCTATTACCACCTCATGCAAGTGGAGGGACATGGTCAATAATGATGTACCTAAGCATCGCGAGACTATGATTAGCGTGAAAGAAGTGTCTCGCCACAGGCTCTTGTGCCTGTTTTGAGGGCCGCACTGATGGCAGACCGGTGCAATGCCATCTGCTCCTGTAATGTATGGTTGGTCTTGCCCGCATAATTCAGACCACATGGACATGTGATCATATAGATAATACATTTTGTCGTGCAGGTCACTCTGTGTATAACCTTTTACCACTGTGTGGATGATAAAAGTACTCCCCAGTGGTCATGTACCTGCACGTGAGGCAATTGAGGCATTTATGGCACCCCAACTTCAATTTGAGGAAACCGCCCCCCTCACTGTTACCCAATCTACTGTTCTCAGGCTTGCCCAGTCCGCTGATGTTGGATTTAACCACCCAGTCCCTAATATTTCTACCATGGGTGCAGCATGAGATCAGTCTGGTATCACCCAGATTAAGGTCGCTATCCCTTTGTACAATAGGCCAATGCTGTTTTGAGATGGTATTAATTTTGTCAGTCAATGTGTTGAAGTGACTAACCCATGGTAAACATTTCTGAGCATATCTGTTCTTGGTGCCCACTAGTGGGAGATCAAGGTTGGAATCGGATGCTGCTGCATCTTGCACATGGTGTGGTAAAGGGTATATGTAAGTAAACACATTCAATGTTTTGTTATGTCCTGAGAACGATGCATTAAAGCATTAAAACATTGACACAGATTCCTGTCTAAATTTCCCTTCTTTACCCGGAGTGCCGCTGATATGGTGAATACACTGGTGGGCTTTATTGCCATCTGCTGAGGGAACCCGGACTGTTGTATTTTTTATATGGGAGTGCCATCCACATTGTGATTTATATATATATATATATATACATACATATGTATATGTATATATATATATCTCTTAGAGCTTCAATCAAGGTGCTAAATAACCAGAGATCTATATTTGGACCTAGGTATTATAAAATGACCCATCTGGGATACTCCCAAATGCATGCAGGTTGATAAAAAGAGACTTCATGAGTCCACAGATACTCAAAAATCTAAAAGTATCACCCCCAAAAAATGGATATAATGGATATAATAAATGGCAAGTCATGGATTAATCCCACTCACTACTTTTAATCAAAAGTGTGTGTATCCAGAAAGCATCCTGCATACATAATCTACGGTATCTGTCTCCCCCTCTTGATGTTGAAGCAATAGATTTAATGCCTACAATTTTTAATAACCCAGGGTCTTTGTCATGAACAATACTAAAATGTCTTGAAACGCTATGCTTCTCATAGCCGCTAATGATATTCCTCCTATGTTTGCAAAACCTGGTATTGAGAGATCTCGTGGTACGACCAATATATTGTAATTTACACGAACATTTTAATAGGCAAATAATGTATATGCTATTACAATTTCTAAATGATTGAATTGGAAATTTTCTATCAGAATCTTTAGCCATAAAGGTCAGGGTCCTATGTCTAATGGAATTGCATGTAATGCAACAAGTATGACCACACTTATAACACCCAATGCTTTTTGTAGATAAATCAAACAAATTATAACCATAAGGTTGTTTTACATTAGATGTTTTATTAATATTTTTATCTTTATTTTTATTCCTAAAGAAACTAGGAGCCAGTATATTTTTTAAATTATTTGCTTTTTTAAAAATAACCATCAGACCTGATTTCAACTCTGAATTTAAAAGAGGATCCATTTTCATTATCTTCGAGTTCTTTTTAATGATATTTTTAATTTTGTGCACAACAGTTATATTTAGAGATAAAAATATTAGACTTATCAATACCATCTCTAACCTTTTTGGTTTCTCTCCCTACTGGATCTCATAGATCCATTCTATTAAGTTTCAACACTGAATTATTTGCACTTTGTAATATTGTTTCAGGATAATTTTTTTCTTTAAATGCTTCCACCAAAATAGCAGCTTGTTCCTCATAGGTCTTATTGATTGAACAATTTTGATGAATCCATCTTAGTTGTCCAGAAGGAATATTGTCCAAGACTTTAGGTATGGGGTAAGCTTGCATAAGGAAGACCTGTCAAAAGTGACACTAATCGGCAAATTGCAGAGAATATTACAGTATTGTTACTGATTGTGGGGTATATGTACTAAGCCTCAGAGAGAGAGAAAGTGGACGGAGATAAAGTACCAACCAATCAGCTCCTAACTGTCATTTTCTGAAATGCTAATCTGTTTAATTTACTACACCTGGATAATGATGAGAGCTTAGGCAGATCAGTTTGTGACTGGAAAATTGGAGTAGGAAGAAGGTTTTTCAGATTTTTGGAGTTGAGTGGTAGTTTCTCTGTTGGATAGCAGCATAATGATATAATAGGCAACCATAAGTCTTATGCCAGGTACACACTAGACAATATGTCATTCGATCTGGCAGATCGGACGACATATCGTCCACATTGGCAAGTGTGTACCCACTATGTCACTGACAATGTGTGCTCCCATGCATCATTAGCGACAACCCCCTTCAGACCTGAATGCAGGCCTGCATTTGCCGATGCCAGAACCCCAGTTGAGGCCCACCGCTCATGACATTGGCTTGGTACACATCATTAAATGTGCACCCAGCTTTAGCTGGATAAATACCATGATTTGGCACTACATTTGGAGGGGTATAGTATAGTACAAAAGAAACAAAATATCCCTTGACACTAGGCAGAAACAAACTCAATTGGATAAAAAATGGAGTCAAGATTGTGTTCAGCAGCTACTAATGGACAACTGCAAAGTCCCAATAAAGGGGTACAACAAGAGAAAGAGAAACATCTTAGGTGCTGAAAAATGGCATAAGCAACACCCCTTGTGACATCAGCAGGAATTGTCTCCTTACTGAATAGGCTTACCATCAGCTCACCAGCACTCTGTCTTACCTGACAGCTGTTGATATCTCTGTCTACCTCTGAGGTTTATTCAACCCTATGCAGCCTTCCATACAACACTGACACCTGCACTGTCTGATGATTTCACAGCATGAGAAGTGACTACAGCAGTACTTGCCTCTGAACTTGAGTGAAACAACAGGGCTGGAAGTAATACTGCAGGCAGCATAAACACTTCACTTGTTTGGTGTGAACTTTGGCAGTGCTGTTGGATTATGCACACTAACTGATTGGTTAAAACAGCCGATTAAGGATACACACAGTGGCCATCCACTCCTTTTAGCTGTAGACCAGTTACATAAAAGATAGCTCAATGGTAGAGCTCGCACCTGGTAGTCCACAGACCCATGTTCAAATCCCAGTGGCTCTTTGGAAGAATAATTATTTTTATAGTGTATTTATTATTATTGCTAGAAATACCATAACTCTCTATTCCCCTATTTTTGCAGAAGCTAAAACATAGCTCAGTAACAGAGCCTCTGTCTAGTAACCCGCAGACCCAGGTTCAGCTCCAGGATATTCCCAAATTCAGGGCTCATTATGCTTATTTTGGAATTCTGATATACTTATACAAATAAAATATTATATATAAAGGAAGTGAGAAATTATAGTACATATGTGGCCTATTCATAAATCTAGAGCTACTTAATGAAAAGGTCCTCTAATGAATTGTCCACCTTAGATCTCAAAGACAACTAATGCGGAAAATGAATAATGAAATATTACTTAATAATAAAACAAAGATAAAAATATAAATACAGATCTCGCAAGAAGAGATGGAGAATGAAGGAAAAAGAAATCCAAAACACTCAGGTTAATTACTGAAACCATTCAATTCTATATTCTCGTTTAAACCTTGGGGGAAAAGTGTCACTAGAGCAAAGATCCAGTATGTCTCACATTTGCAAAGTGTTGGATATCTGTCCCCCTCTATTGATAACTGAAATATGTTAAATTTCAGTAATCTTAAGGACATTATCATTCCCCTTGTGTTCATACAACATGTGTCTAGAAAGGCTATGTGTCAACAAGCCTTTCTTTACATTATTCCTGTGTTCAATGAAATTAATGTTAAGGCTCCGTGTGGTGCGACCCACATATTGGATTCCACAAATACATGATATCACATACAGTATATCACATAAGTGGAAGAACATTTAATAAGCTGATTGATGTTAAACTCTTGACTAAAAGTATGTGATATAATAGTTTGTTGTTTATGACTAATGTAATTACACATGATGTAGTTAATCCCGCCACATTTACAGCAACCCTTCAATCTGGTGGGTAAGCACGTATCACTCTGCTTACTACTCACAATTGCTTTTTTTCCTTTTAAACTTTTATTCTCATGATGTAAAAAGCTTGGGGCCAACTTATTCCTCAGATTTTTTGTTTTTCTGAAGACCACCTTAGCTTGTGGTTCCAAACAAGGTGCTAGTATTTTATCCAATTTCAGGAGAGAGAAGATTTTTCAAATTATTTTGTGTATCTTGTCACTATAGACATTAAATTTCATCACAACAAACAGGATAGGACTATCCATATCCCTTACCTAACCAATACTCTTATCAGTTTTTAGTAATGTCCATTAAATTCACTTCCTCTCTATACTTATTCAAAAGACTAATAGGATAACCCTGATTCTAAAATGCTAGGGTGAGTTCATCTGCTTGTTTATGTTAAGTATTGATCTTCAAACAATTCCTTTTTATTCTGATATATTGACCCCTCAGTATATTTTGTTTCCATCTCGAATGATGACAACTAGAGATATTCAGAAAATTATTAATGTCTACTTCCTTTTGATATGTACCAGTTCTGATGAAACCATCATTCACAGAGAGAGCGATATCCAAAAAAATAATACCATGTCTACTGAAGGTGCTAGTAAAACTGAGACCAAAAGAATTCAAATTAAGGTGATTAATACATTTATTAATTGAATCCCCATCCATCACCATCCCAAATAAAAATTTAATTTTTCATGTATCTTCCATAGAGCACCAAGTTTGCCCCAAATGGACCATTCCAATGTAAAGATCTTCAAAACATCCCATATAAAGGTTTGCAAAACTTGGGGCAAACTTGGTGCCCATGGCAGTCCCATGCAATTGTAAAAAATACTTTGAATCAAACAAAAATAACTATGAGAAAGAATAAAGTGCATAGAATCCAAAATAAAGTCACATCTCCTCTTTTCAAGGTTAATATCTCTGGATAAGTATTGTCCAGCTGCTTCAATGCCACCAGAGTGTGAGATATTTGTATATAATGGCTCCACGTCACAGGTGACTAGATGGTAATTTTCACTTCATGGAAAGTTTTTAATCATATTGAGAAAATGTTTTGTATCTCTAATATATGCTGGAAGAGAGGATATGTGCACCTGTAAATGTGCATTCACAAATTTAGACAAACCTATGGTCAAAGATCCAACACCAGCTATGATTTGACGTCCTGGTGGAAAAATAAGGGACTTATATATCTTGGGCAGAAGGTAATTAGTGGGGATAATTGGGTACATATTAACTAAAAAAATAAATTCCTTCTTGGATATCGCTTACTGCCCAACTGCTGAGTTCAACATCTCTTTGAATTCACCTAGATATTGTTGAGTGGGGTTGCTTTCTAATTGTGTGTAAAATTTGGAATTAGACAATTGTCTCAATGCCCCAGCAAGGTAATCTGCTTTATTTTGTATTACCGTACCTCCCTTTTTCTGCACTTCTAATAATTGTATTGTCCTCCATTAATTTAGACAAAACTTGTTTTTTTGTCTCCCAAGGTTCTGTTTATATTTGTTAGCCTTTTTTTCCTTTCCACAGAGAATCCTAAAGTCCTCCAATGTGGTATTGTAAAAATCTTCAATAAAGGGGCTTTTGTGCTGCAAAGGATAAAAATCTGATTTTTTGGAGAATTTTTTAATCCCTGTGGAGCTGTTTTTATCGAAAATAACCTGAGCTTCTGCCTGCTCTGTCCCATTTTCTCTAAGTAAATCCATCAGCATATCAAGGCCTTTTCTATCCAAATCATTAAGGAGATTATTCTTTTTCAAACTTTTATTAGTGAAATACCGTTTTCTGCATAAATCCCTTGTATATTTGTTAAGGTCAACAAACAGAGTAAAAAGGTCAGGTTTAGAGGAGGTGGCAAACTTAAGTCCTTTACAATGTATTGTGATTTATTTTTATGATGTGAAATGTGTAGGTATTATGTTGGAATTGTATATCACTAACTGTTATCTATGGTTCTAAATATTATGATTTGTGGACACACTAATATATTTCTGAGCACACTAACAGGTGACTTGAATGAAGCTACCTTATTACCCTAGAACCCCTATTGGTGGATTCAGGTTTAAAAGGAGCACAAAATCACTGTGAGACATACTATGGTAGGAGTACAGAAAATGATTGCTGGAAGCCATATTGTTGTGTGATTTTATTAATGTATAAAGGTAATATATATCTGTGTCAGACATTAGGTAGTGTTTTTAGCTATATACATTCATGTTCAGCAGTTTAATTTATATGTATCTGTGTCAGGAAAGGTTCGCAATGCCGAAAGTTCACTGTATAATCCCAAGAGTAAATAGTGTCTCATTGTTACTAATCCTGGGTCAACAGTGTCTACATGAGTACATACCCTACACCCCTCATAAATAGTGTCTTATTGTGTCAGGAGATGTGGCCATACATTATGTAAGCCTCTGTCAACAGTGTCTTATCTTCAGTTAAGCTAAGTACATGTCATAAACAGTCATATGTCTACAACATGTCCAACTTTCTTAATTGAGGCAACAGTGCCCCCTACTGTCTATTCTTTCCTCTTTCTTTTACTAAATATTTCCAAATGACCTTTGTACTTGTTAAATGCTTATGCATATGTTCTTCCTATATAAGACATTACCTGTCACTATACAGGAGCCTTTTGTCTATGCTTGATGTATGAGATTCCAGCTCCAAGGTGTTGGAGGAAGAGGCTCCTGGGGAATGAAGCCATCTATGTATTAAGTAGATTCAAAAAAACAAGTTAAGTATTCTTCCTTTTACTTTGTATTAAATGTTTTTTTAACATATATTATTTGTGTGGCTTGATTAACTCTTTGTATTCAGGAATCATATTCTCATTCCACCAAGAACAATAATGGTGTCAGAAGTGGGATACAAAGGGTTATTAGTCATAAATCTGCTTAGAATGTGTAGCAAATGGCTTTAGCATTGCTATGCAAAAGTAGCGTTGTGCAAACGCGGGGTTGTGCAAACCCATGTAATAAAATTCTCTATCTTATATATTAATAAGGGAGGTGCAAACCCATAAAAAATCCTCATAAATGTCTCATAATTGAATGAGGGAGGTGTGACCTGATCCTGTGACCTGATCAGTCACAGAGTGTATACTGTATGTCATAGTATATCTGCATGTTGTCTGTTTACTGTCTTTGTGTTTGTGTTGTTGAAACAAACAAGTATAATGCATTTTAAGAAATATGCAGAAGAATGCAGTGATAAGCAAGCCTTTCTCACAGATAGAGAGATTCATTCACATTGTCCCATGAATTCGCAAGGGAGGGGCATTGAGGGGATTTATTACACAGTAGCTGTTAGTGAGAGTGAGACACTTTAAAAGCACAGCTGCCTTTGAGAAAAAAAGTTTTCAGATAGAAACTTTGAATGAATCTGTAGATTCTTGTGACATTGCACAAGATTCTAATAGTCACACAGTGTAGAACAAGAGTATGGTTCTGAATTGAATGGAAATCAATGTGACAAAATGCCATTGGTTTGTGGTACTCCTGAGGTGAAAGATAGTACAGCTGAATTACCACATACTGCCCCTGTGTGTGGTGAACTGAACAAGAACCAGGAAGTGTCTGAGTAACCATTAGAAAAGGTTGGGCTAAGTGATGATGGGGGAGTGGTTTTGATGATGACTGGGAATTACCCAGAGACAGGGGGTGGAAAATGGGCAGGATTTCAGTCAAAGAACATTCCTCTGAGACAGAAAACTACCCTCATTATGATAATGATTAAAAGAAAGTTACTGTGATGTTTCACAGTAATGAAAATGCATGCTCTGCAAATGATGTTTATGAGTTATCAGCTATTGATGAGACAGTAGTGGTGAGAAACACACTGATACTGATAACCAGTGAGCCATCACATATGGCAATGCACAACAGCTTTGCACCCTCAACATACAAACTAAGTGGGGAAATTAAAATGTTGTTTGATAACATAGAGCAAGAGAGAGAAAATTGGGATATAAGAACTGTGTTTTGTATTGCAGAAAGGCTTATTGTGAATGGTAAGAAAGATCAGACCCACAGTGTATGCCCTGATAAGACCTTATCAGTTATCAGTCAATTGTTTTAAATCAACTTACAGATGCAGAGTCACCAACGGCAGTTACCATTGCTGACATGTTGATTGCTGAGGAGTTTAAAGCAGATAAATGTATTGTGCATTACAGAGGCATGCACGATCAGACTTTGATACATGGATGATGGTACTTACAGGAAAGAATTTGTATGAAGCGACAAGGCCCTTACATTGTACCAGTTATTTTGCAGCCGACTGCTGAGCTTATCAAGTTTAAGCCATTGTTGCCAATGTTACCAGGACTAGATTATAGTGCTGCCTGCACTGATACAGAACTTTTCTCGATTGTTGCTGCAGCAATGCAGTCATCTTTGCAGATTGTCAGGCAGACACATGAAGAAAAGGAGTTATCCCTGCTGCAAATAGGGGCAAGACAAGTACAGGTGGCAGAGTCATATGCCAAAGTAAAGGAACACCAGCTGCAACGTGTGTGGTGCACAGATGGATCAGCCACACTGACAATGCAAGGACATTTCTGCACAGACAGCTGGGCCATGTTGCAAGGTTTCACCACTTGGGTGCCAACATGGAAGCAGAACAACTGGCAAATCCACAGCAAAGTTATCTGGGGTGGCACTGCCCTGTGCAACCATAGGCCTGTGTCTGTTAGCCATGTCAAAGCCCATACTGGACTAGATGGCAATACAGTTATGGTTGTACTGGTTCAAGGCAGAACAGTGGCACTTACCCCTGAAGATCAAAGAGAACTGTACAATCTTGGAGAAATAGCTCATGTGCAGTGTAGCCGCAGGGAAGCAGAAGACACGTATACCTGGGCCCAGAGAAAATAAATTCTCATGACACAGTTGCTGGCAAGAAATATTGTAGAGAAATGTAAAATCGATCAGCTGTGGAACTACAAGTAAAAGCAAACCAAAGACATGGGCTCTTTATACAGAGGAGAACGAGCAGGACAGGTGTGGCAGATAGCTTTTATTGGCCCTGTGCCCACTGGAGATGGGGGAGTCAATTATGCCACACTGCAATGGACACCTACTACCCTTTGGTGATTGTCGCTCACCCTCTGTACATGCTAATACACATGCCCATAGCCTGTATGGTGAAATTCATCGCAGATGCTGCACTGATTGTGTAAATACTTGTGAAGTTATGAAGCTGATGTCACATTCCACTAAAGCCTTATTCCAAACCATGGAGAGACAATGTAGAAAACTGTCATGTTTGACAACAAACATCTTTGAGACATTTGAGAAGCTTTAAACCAACACAGCATGGAGTACACTGGAGGGTCATTTGTATTTCTTACTATGCACAAACTGCCAGTTTTAATGTGTGAATGTTTTGTGTAAGGGAACTGTAAATTTCTATGTTACATATAGATCAGATATAATAGTAGGATGTATATATATGATTATTACAGTATACAGATGTGCCCAGTTTGTTGTTCAAGGTGCGCCATTCAGGGCTCTGAGTCGCACCATGGAACATTACGTGATGGCTGGACTTGTGGCGTACCAAGGTATTGTTCAACTAAGGATACTCTACGGCATGTAATACAGCACTTAACCAATGGGTGGCTAGTGCTCCACTGTTGTAATTTGTATTAAATACCATACTGTTAAATTGGATGGATATCACATTCACGCATTGTACAGTATTTGCATATTTGCACAACCAATAGTTTTAATATCACATACAGTACATACAGTAAGCTCTTAGAACGATACGCAAATCAGTACACTTATTGTACATAACTGGATAGTAGTGTACTGTAGTTGCCCGAGTATTAGATGAATGAGATGCATGCACAGCTTTCAATGAGGTGAGGTGAATTATTCTCTAATGGTGGGGTACTGTGTATATACAGTATGTACTAGTACTGTATAATACCTGGAAAGGAAGACAATTTTTTTATTATTAACAGCAGCAGGTGAGTGGAGTGCACAAGGATGAGCATGCTACAGTATGTGCTGTTCTTCATATACTGTACTGTAGCTGGCTTGTGGGCTAGTGGTTAGGTGATTGCTTTGCAACAATGATTGTCCCAGGTTCGAACCCTGCAAAAGAATAACATTTTTTTGGCACTCTCGGCTCTGGACACTATAGTGAAACTACTATAGTAGTGGGCTGTTTAAAAGTAAATCATTACAAACTGATTGTGCGTTTAAAAATTGCAAACTTGCGTCAATGTCTGCGCTGTGGTGGCTGTCAGCTCCGAGGGGTTACAATGGGATCTCTGGCATATGGAAGATCACAGCACTGTGCATGCCCAGTGGGTCGGGAGTCAAACGCAGCGAAAGTGGGATGTTTATATTAGAGTACATACTTTAGAGCACAAACTTGCGTCAATGTCGGTGCTGTCCCAGCCTTGGACACTATAATGATTTCTCTCTGCATTACAAACTGAGTGTGCTTTTACAGCACAAACTTGCATCAATGTCAGCACAGTTGGCACTGTGGTGGCTGTCAGCCAGCTCTGAGGGTTTATAAATGACATCTCTGGTGCATGCCCAGTGGGAGGGTTGCAATGGGATTTCTGGTGCATGCCCAGTGGGAGGGTTGCAATGGAATTTCTGGCACATGCCCAGTGGAGGGGTTACAATAGGATCTGTGAAGCGCTATGCCATGTCATATGGAAGATCATTGCACTGCGCATGCCCAGTTGTCTGTATTACTATGCAGTTGAATTTTCACGCACCACTCTCTGTGCTATCCCAGACTTGGACACTAGAGACATTTCATGACTTCAGAAACTGCTAGTGAGCTATGTTTGAGAGAGTCTCTGTATTACAAACTGACTGTGCATTTAAAGCACAAACTTGCATCAATGTATGCACGGTTGGCGCTGTGGTGGCTGTCAGCCAGCTCTGAGGGGTTACAAATGGAATCTCTGGTGCATGCCCAGTGGAGGGGTTGCAATGGGATTTATGGTGCATGACCATTGGAGCCGCTATGTAGCTGTGGCATAAAGAGGCCCATATAGTAGTAGTGCGCATCCCCAGTGTGTCGGGAGTCATAACACAATGGAGCCACTCCATACACCAGTCGAGCTACAAGAAGGCTCACAGTACACGTACTGTAATTCGCAGCCATCACATCACATACATGACAGATGCAGTTCTTGCTAGGAGAGGCTTGTGGGTAAGGGGTTAGATGAACCAACTTGCTTACACTTCCTGTCCACCTGTTTGAGACCTTGATACATTTTCTTTTTTTTAAATGTTCACTACAGTAGTTCAGTATTGTTATCCAACCCTTACTAAACTCAATACCTTATACTGTATATGTAGATGTGCCCAGCTACTGTAGTTTGTTGCTCCATACGCCATGTAGCACATTGCTAGTTGCGCGCTATGCTGTGGTGTGTTGAGTCTGATAGCACTGCGCATACCCAGTTGTCTGTATTACTGTACATACTGTACTGACTGTGCACACTTGTGGTAATGTAAGTACAGTACTGTCGGCACTGTCTCGGACTTAGACATTGTAGTGATTCCATGACTTTAGTATCTACTATAGTATAGGGTTGAGGCATGTGGGCTAGGGGACTAATGCCTAGCCTCACTGCTTCTGCTGTCTTCTTGTCCTGTGGGCTCGAGATCTTTAAAATATATATAAATATTTTCTTTAAATCTTCACTAATTCATTATTCAATACATTATCCACAAATTCTGGCATTTCTATGCTACTTTATGCCACTGTGTGCTCAAGAAAGGGGTGTATGGCGCTCCAATACAATACCCACATACAGCACAAAGCTACAGTAGTCACGCTACAGTATGGCCTTTCGAGTCTATTTCTACTGTGCATGCCCAGTGTGTCGGGAGTCACACACTGTATCCCAGACTACTGTATAGTGATTTCATGACTTTAGAAATTAGTAGTGTATTAGGCTGTTTAAAAGTGGGGTCTCTACCACATATAACAAGCTGATTGTGTGTTTAAAGTGTCTGTATTACAGTACATACTGACTGTGCATTTAAAGCGCAAAATTGCATCTATAACGGTGCTGTCCCAGACTTGGACACTATAGTCATGGAAACTATAGTCATTTCATGACTTCAGAAACTGGTAGTGAGTGGGCTCTGTTTGAGAGAGAGAGGTCTCTGTAATACAAACTGATTATGCATTTAGAGCACAAAATTGCATCAATGTTGGCACTGTCCAAGCCTTGGAAACTATAGTGATTTCTCATGACCAGCAACTGGTAGTGGGCTCTGTTTGAGAGAGAGCTCTCTGCATTACAAACTGACCGTGCTTTTACAGCGCAAACTTGCATCAATGTCAGCACACTTGGCACTGTGGTGGCTGTCAGCCAGCTCTGAGGGATTATAAATGGCATCTCTGGCACATGCCCAGTGGGAGGGTTGCAATTGGATTTCTGGCACATGCCCAGTGGAGGGGTTACAATGGGATCTGTGGCGCATGCCCAGTGGAGCCAAGCCATACGCCATGTAGCGCTATGCCATGGTGTATGGAAGATCATTGCACTGCGCATGCCCAGTTGTCTGTATTACTATGCGGTTGAATTTTCACACTTGTGCCACTCTGCGCTGTCCCAGACTCGGACACTATAGACATTTCATGACTTCAGAAACTGCTAGTGAGCTCTGTTTGAGAGTCTCTGCATTACAAATTGACTATGCATTTAAAGCGCAAACTTGCGTCAATGTCGATGCTGTCCCTGACTTGTACACAATAGTGATTTCATGAGTTCAGTAACTGGTAGTGGGCTCTGTTTGAGAGAGAGGTCTCTGCATTGCAAACTAACTGTGCATTTAAAGTGCAAACTTGCCTCAATGCCAGCACGGATGGCGCTGTGGTGGCTGTCAGCCAGCTCTGAGGGGTTACAGTCTTGGACACTATAGTGATTTATCATGACCAGCAACTGGTAGTGGGCTCTGGGCCTGATTCAGACCCGGTCGCAAGTACTGAGCGCTCGCAACCGGGTCAATGGTGGCCCAGAGTGCATGCGCACAATGGAGTTTAAAGCACAAACTTGCATCAATGTCAGCACAGTTGGTGCTGTGGTGGCTGTCAGCCAGCTCTGAGGGGTTATAAAGGGCATCTCTGACACATGCCCAGTGGGAGGGTTGCAATGGGATTTCTGGTGCTTGCCCAGTGGCTTGGGAGTCACACACAGGGCATCAGGTCCCTTCCCCCGAAGCAAACAAGAGATTTTCATTACCATAATAAAGGATGCTCTGTTAGCCATTTACTGTAAGCAGTCAGCTCTGCCCTTGTGTCCTGAAAAGGCTACAAATGGTGAACATTGCCAAAGACACCATCCCCCATCTGCTAGGTCAACTAGTATGCCGCTATGAATGTGTCTGTACTGGATATTAAAAACTGACTGTGCAGTTGAATTTGCACAATGTGTCACTCTCTGTGCTGTCCCAGACTTGGACACAATAGTGATTTCATGACTTCAGAAACTGCTAGTGAGTGGGCTCTGTTTGAGAGAGAGGTCTCTGTATTACAATCTGATTGTGCATTTAAAGAGCAAACTTGGATCAACGTCGGTGCTGTCCCAGTGGAGCCACTCAGTAGCTGTGGCGTGAGGATGCTCATACAGTAGTAATGTGCATGCCCAGTGGGTCGGGAGTTACACACAGTGTTAGGTCCCTTCCTCCAAAGCAAGCAATAGCCTGTTATTACCATAATAAAGGATGCTCTGTTAATCCATTTACTGTAAGCTGCCAGCTCAAGGTCTGCCCTTACCTGTACATTGCTGCATTTTGCACAATGCAAACAATACAATGTCTAATGCATTGTGGTTTCATTTAAAATACAGCTGGGTGGCATAGAGTAGCATACAGTAGAAATGGCAGGTGGTGGGAAGTTGAGGAGAGTCTACTGTATTGGAGTAAACTTACTTAATAATATTGAACTTCAATTGCTCTATATTTATTCAATGTTGTTTGTACGTCGATACCTGTATGTGTTGGTATAAATTACAGACTTCACACACCACCAAGTGATTTCTATGTAATCATGTTGTGAAGATTTAAACAAAAATAAAAATAATAAAAAAATGACAAATTGTAGCCTTCCAGGCTTTGATCCCGGGATGCCCATTACTGTACTTACAGGTACAGTACTGTACAGTACAATCATTTTTGTTTACTTTTTCTAGTTGGCATCATGCAGTGACCATTGGCAAATCAATTTTGTTTTCATCTTATCTAAAAGCATGTACAGTATTAAAAAGGTGTGATTAACTGCATACAGTACAGTATATTACAGTATGCTAGGTTAAGTAAAAATTGTCATTAATTTATAAAATTGGTGTTTGTGTGTAATTCAGTCTTTAAGTGTGTCTGAGACCCAACATGTGCATCTGTCATTGCAAGCTACAGTAAAGTTGGGGTTGTTGTGAATAATGAAGTGAATTCAACACTGTACCCCAACAGTTCTGAACAGGAATTAATCTTACTGTAAATCAGTATGTGATGTACAGTAAGAACTATTGTGCATGGTTTAACAATTTTATATTAGATCGTATGCAATAGCAGAAGATGCTTGCAGCACGGATCAGGTAGATACATGCTCCAAGTACTGTATTGGTATAAAAAACAGATAACAGATGCATGCACGGATCAGTGTGTTACGTGTTGCAAGTGGCTACAGTATGATAAAAAAAAGTCAATAACACACAGATGCAGGGGCGTATCTTCCTATTGGCTAGGATTTCCATGACCAGGGGCGCTGGGCGCTGGGGGTTGCCATCCGCAGTCAGTTATATAGTATCCCTGTTGCCCATCCAAGTGATTTCCCAGCTGCCTGGCACTTACAACAGTAGTATACAGTACACATACTGTACACACTGAGGCCCGTATTCAATTTGGAGCTAAAAGACGAGATCGGCTAAAAACGTTTCGCTGATGATGTCATTTCGCCAGGCGGAAAAGTATCACTGTATTCAATTTGAAAGACTTTCCACCTACGCGTGAAGTCAATGCAATGTATAGTAATATGCAAAAAAGTTTTGCATTTGAATAGCAGGCGGAAAAAAGATCTGAATTGGGGTGCAACGTTGCGGGAAACCCCATGCAGCCTTCAGACAGTCCCCTAAAGGTAAACTGCATCAAAATAAAAAATAAAAAAAACACTTTAGAACACCCTAAAAAAATCACTTTCATTTTGGGGGTGGAAAAAAAAATTTGGAGGACAAAGTTAAAAATCCCAAGTATGCCCCAGGTGTTTTTTCCATTTGCAGGTGCTAGCGGCAGGTAGATTTGACATGATTTTTTAAACTTAACTTTAGCCACTTTTAAATATGCTGACCCCCATTTTCAAGTACCCCAAATTTGCTAGGATAAGTAATTTTCTGCAAATAATATTCCTGAATACTATTCTTCAGCACTTATGCAAAACAGCTATTTACCATTGTAATGCACAGAGCTCTCTCTCAAACAGAGCCCACTACTAGTTTCTGGTCATGAGAAATCAATATAGTGTCCAAGTATAGGACAGCACCGACATTGACGCAAGTTTGCGCTCTAAAGTATGTACTGTAATAGAGACATCCCACTTTTGCTGAATTTGACTCCCAAAGCACTGGGCATGCGCAGTGCTGTGATCTTCCATATGCCATGGCTGGAATACTGTAGCGCTACTGTACATGGCGTACTGTATGGCTTGGCTCCACTGGGCATGCGCCAGAAATCCCATTGCAACCCCTCCACTGGGTGTGCGCCAGAGATCCCATTTGTAACCCCTCAGAGCTGGCTGACAGCCACCACAGCACTAACTGTGCTGACATTGATGCAAGTTTGCACTTTAAAAAGACAGTCAGTTTGTAATGCAGAGAGATCTTTCTCAAACAGAGCCTACTACCAGTTACTGAACTCATGAAATCACTAAAGTGTACAAGTCTGGGCCAGCATCAACATTGACACAAGTTTGCACTTTAAATGCACAGTCAATTTGTAATGCAGAGAGCTCTCTCTCAAACATAGCCCACTACCAGTTGCTGGTCATGAGAAATCAATATAGTGTCCAAGTCTGGGACAGCGCCGACATTGACGCAAGTTTGCACTTTAAAGTATGTACTGTAATAGAGACATCCCACTTTCACTGCATTTGACTCCCAAAGCACTGGGCATGTGCAGTGGTTGGAATATTGTAGCACTACTGTACATGGTGTACTGTATGGCTTGGCTCCACTGGGCATGCGCCAGAAATCCCATTGCAACCCCTCCACTGGGCATGCTCCAGAGATCCCATTTGTAACCCCTTGGAGCTGGCTGACAGCCACCACAGCGCCAACTGTGCTGATATTGATGCAAGCTTGCACTTTAAAAACACAGACAGTTTGTAATGCAGAGAGCTTTCTCAAACAGAGCCTACTAGCAGTTACTGAACTCATGAAATCACTAAAGTGTACAAGTCTGGGACAGCATCGACATTGACACAAGTTTGCGATTTACATGCACAGTCAGTTTGTAATACAGAGACCTCTCTCTCAAACAGAGCTCACTAGCAGTTTCTGGTCATGAAAAATCACTGTAGTGTCCAAACAGAGCCCACTACCAGTTACTGAACTCATGAAATTACTATTGTGTACAAGTCTGGGACAGCACGAAGTGTGAAAATTCAACCGCATAGTAATACATACAATCTTCCATACGCCATGGCATAGCGTTACATGGCATAAGGCTTGACTCCACTGGGCATGCACCACAGATTCCATTGTCATTGAACCCCTCCACTGGGCATGCACCAGAAATCCCATTGCAACCTCTCCACTGGGCCTGTACCAGAGATCCCATTTGTAACCCCTAGGAGCTCACTGACAGCCACCACAGCGCCATCCGTGCTGACATTGATGCAAGTTTGTGCTTTAAATGCACAGTCAGTATGTAATGCAGAGAGCTCTCTCTCAAACAGAGCCCACTACCAGTTGCTGGTCATGAAAAATCACTGTAGTGTCCAAGTCTGGGACAGCGCCAACATTGACGCAAGTTTGCACTTTAAAGAATGTACTGTAATAGAGACATCCCACTTTAGCTGCATTTGACTACCAAAGCACTGGGCATGTGCTCCAGATGTATTGAATACTGAATACTGTAAGTGAAGATTTAAAAAAAAACAACTATATTTTCAAGGTCTTGAACCCACGGGACAAGAAGATGGGAGAAGCAGTGAGACTAGGCATTAGACCACTAGGCCACACACCTCACCCATTACTACAGTACTGTAGTTCCTAAAGTAATGAAATCACTACAATGTCTAAGTCTGGGACAGTGCCGAAAGTACTTGCATTGGCGCAAGTGTGCAATTTCAACCTCACAGTCAGTACGTAATACAGAGCTTAATGATTTAAAACTTTATTAGACATTCTTCTACTGCTTTATTATACATTCCTGATTCCATGTGGAAAATGCTGTACTACTGTATAGTGTACCGAATCACCATTTCTGTCAGCCAATCATCCGGCAGTGATACAGAAAATGCTTTAGAAATCAGACGCATGTGCTATGTATTTTAGGAAAAGTGACACCTGGCGGACAAAAAGTTGTATTACGCTACGCTATATTACAAAACTTTCTGTGTGGCGCGACTCATGGCGTTGTGTGTGGTGCACCTTGCATGGTGCGCTTCATAGCATATGGAGCAACAAACTAGCTGGGCACATCTTTAGCAGCTAATTAAAGGAAATTATTATTCTATTTGTTTAGTTAGATTTAGTAAGGATTAAGGTGTTGATTTTGCTGTTAGGCAAATACACTGAGACAGTTAAGTTAAAAATTATATTTATAGTACGGATATATTATATTGTATTAGATATTGAGACTCACCCTGTTTTACTTTCCTTTTCAGAATGTGTTATCAAGAAAGATGATCTCCCTCATATTTATTCTGGGATCGTGATACCAGAAGCTTTCTTATGATATGTACTACTGTATATCAGAGACTGCATTACAGTGCTGATGACAACAGGGTAAAGACTGTTAAATTGTATGGATTCACCCACAGTGCAAGGGTAGGAGATCTGGTGTGATTCTCACACAGGACAATTACCATTGAGGACTCAATATGTTCAAGTGTCAACTGATTGTGTTTATACATGTTTGTTTACCTGATAATGTGTATTACCTAGTATAAAATCAAGGGTGGAATGTGGTAGGAGTACAGAATATGATTGCTGGAAGCAATATTGTTTTGTGATTTTATTAATGTATAAAGGTAATATATATCTGTGTTAGACATTAGGTAGTGTTTTTAGCTATATACATTTGTGTTCAGCACTTTCATTTATGTGTATCTATGTCAGGAAAGGTTAGCAATGCCCAAAGTTCACTGTATAATCACAAGAGTATGTAGTGTCTCATTGTTACTAATCCTGGGTCAACAGTGTCTACATGAGTACATACACTACACCCCTCATAAATAGTGTCTTATTGTGTCCAGAGATGTGGCCACACATTATGTAAGCCTCTGTCAACAGTGTCTTACCTTCAGATAAGCTAAGTACATGTCATAAACAGTCATATGTCTACAACATGTCCAACTTTCGTAATTGAGGCAACAGTGTCCCCTACTGTCTATTCTTTCCTCTTTCTTTTACTAAATATTTCCAAATGACCTTTGTACTTGTTAAATGCTTATGCATATGTTGCCTTACCATATAAGATGTAACCTGTCAGTATACAGGAGCCTTTTGTCTATGCTTGATGTATGAGATCCCAGCTCCAAGGTGTTGGAGGAAGAGGCTCCTGAGAAGACAGCCATTGATGTTTTAAGTAGATGTAAAAAGCAAGTTAAGTATTCTTCCTTTTAATTTGTAATAAATGTCTTTTTTAACATATATTACTTGTGTAGCTTGATTAACTCTTTGTATTCAAGAATCGTATTCTCATTCCACCGAGAACACATACCCTCTGATGAAACCACTGGTACATGGAGCAGTAAAACGCGTAAGGGTCTCAACACTTGCCAAACTGATGACCTATTAAGGAGTCGGAAGTGCGGAGGATAATGCTGCTATACACTTTCTGAAGTTGGGAGCTATTTAGAAACCTCAGCGGCTTCCAGCATTCAGCCTTTACCCTCCAACACAGGTGAGCCATGTGCTTGTTTGGGCTTCACAGACATCCGTTTGTTCCCTTTGAGCCAGCCAGTGCTAAGGTAAGTTTCTTCTCAGCTGATAATTGTAAATCGTTGTCTGCTGCTCCACACATTCGCATGGAATCAACCCAGTAAGGAGTATTTAGCATCTGACCTATGCTTGGACTGTGAGGCCTGCAGACATATCATCTTGTGGAACTTAATAGCAGAAAAGGAATGACTTAAAGTGAATACTTCTTTAAATCAGATCCAGCACTTACTAAACCCTGACTCAATTTAACATTATAACTCTACTCCATGATTTATGTACATCATGTTTTATTCTTTGATGTTCATTGGAAGACACCTACTGCAGAGGTGATCTCCTCTAGTTGATAAATATCCATTTTTTTCTGATCTAGCTATATTCTTCATCAGTTTGATGTTTATTATATGTGTGTTTGTGTATTATGATGTTTTATTTATTAATTTGATTTTTATAGTTTTATATTTCTATGTGTAGTGCTCCTTGTTTGGATTATCACTTATATTTCAACTCTATGTTTCTCATTTGAGCTTTCATTACATGATCATATGGTAGTGATGTATTTCCAAACTATTCAATGTTACATGTTTAGTGGGATAGATAGATCTTACCGCTGTAAGGAGCTGCTTTTATGTTTTACTTAGGGTGATTAGATTAGTAAAAAATTTTCTGCATCTGAATTGTATATGGTTACATATACTGGATTGTTTAACTCCCTCTTATTTGCCTGAGCCAGTGGGCAATACTATCCAATGTGGCTCTCACAGCAAGTTCATCCTGGAGGATGCACAATGCTACATGCTCTATTTCTGTGGTATCCTCGATGCATGAATGCCATCCACAAGGACTGGACTCTGCTACATTCACAATGGATGCCAATCTACTCTGTACCACCACCAATAAGTTCCACTAGCAAACTCGATAGCCCCACAGTGAGTTTAGAGCTGATGGTGCAAGATACCATTGTGTGTTAACCTCTGCATATACTGCTGTTCCCCTGTACCTGCTGTTCCCTAGTAAACCCAGTAACCTGATGCCTGTCCAGCCTTCCAAGGAGCATACTGTTCTTCTGAATGGTCTGGAATTGTCATCCTTTCTCATCTTGGACCCTGTAGAGCCAACACCCAGTGGCAGCAGTGGGACAGTGACATCCAGTGCAGCAAGTAAACTGCCTGTGGCACCAAAAAGGGGGCATGTCCTTGATGAGAGGGATGAGGCCACGCAGCACCCCCCCAATTTTATCACTTTTGGGCCATGGCCAGCACTCCCAGAGATGCTGGAATGCTCCCAGAGACTGTCCCTGCACTGCTGGTTCCTCCTCAGTGACCCGGAGCTGGGTGCTGCACTTTGACAATAGTGTGCAGCACCTGGCTCCCTGTCACTGAGGAGGACCTGGCATTTTGTTGTCATCCCCTTGGAGGGTGACACCCGGTGCGGTCTACTACCCCCTAGTGATGCCACTGGCTATACCCCTTCAATGCTACTAGTCCTGTCACTGGATCAGGTACTATGCCTTTGTTTTTTTCAGCTGCACTTAGGATTGTGCATTTTCAAGGAAACTTAAACCAATGCAATAAAATGTATGATAGATTGTTAAAATAATTTGTATTCCAAGAGAAAAATGTGAAAGTTGAAAAGAATAAAAGAGTGGTCCTAAAGTAATAGTAATTTGAATTATGCATATTTACAGGAGGACCTCAAACCTGTAGTTTTTCTCTTATATTGATCAGAAAGTGGATGTGCTATTTTAAATGCACTGACAGATGCCAACACTTGAAACTGAAGTAATGCTTACTGCCAGCTTGTCTATGGATTGCTAACTTTCAATGCTACATCAATGCTGACCAGGCCACATCCATTGCTTAGTTTTTATGTTGAATTTGAAAGGCACAAGTGCTAGGAAAATGTTTACTGTCAAGCCTGGACTCTCTGGAATGATCTTGTCCCCCAAAACAATATTATAATATTCCTCTATGCATACAATTTCAGGTCTTCATGAGTAAGGCCCAAACTCTGCTTCCTAATCCTTGCTTCTTATATTCCCAACTGGAGCTGACTGTCTTCAAATAATATATCTGACCTGAGCAGGAAATGTATCAATTTATCCTTGTCTTTACTCCAAAAATGTTTACAATTTGATCTGCACCTCTTTGTGGTTAACTAGGTACCTCTCAAATGGATTACTTATAATTTGTCTACTAATTAATGAAGTGTGGTTAGTGGGATGGCAGTGACGGATAGCTGGGAGCAAGACTTACTAGGCCAAATAGTTTATTACAGTGAAATACAACTGAGGATGATGCGCTGTGTCCATAGATTTCATATATAAGTACAGAGGAGTCAGCATTACTGAGAGATGGGAGCTACATAAGGTTGTCTAGTTTTTGATAAGTCTTAACTACCTGTGGGTGGAGTTATGTATGGTGGGGAGGTATGTGAAATACACAAGTGCCGCAGGGGGATCATGGGCCTGATACTGATATAGAAGCAAATGCCATGGCAGCGTGATCTCTCATTGATTGCAATTGTGAAAATATGCTAATGACTCACTCACCATCCAGTGCTTAGAGACGCAGACTGAAAGTATTTCACATCCGCCGCTCACACACAAAACCAAAGTCATCAGAAACAATGAACGCAGAGCAGGCGGCCATTAGCCTTCAGAGTGAGTCTCAACTATTGCATACATAGTGGGTCTCCAGTCACGCAGAGGGCTATCTTGCTGTGAGCAAGAACACAGTGGCTAATGTATGGATGCCCAAACAACACTGTTTACATGGTCCGACATCTGCGTTTTTCTAACCACCCCCATTACCTCCCCCAAATGTTGACAAGCACTTTGGAAGTGAATTCTCTTTGTGAGAAAAATCGCAATTCAGTTCCTGAGCGTCCACAGTGCAGCTTATATGTCTGCGCAATGGCTAACAATAGCTCATTCTGCGTAATATCGCATCCACGTCTGATTTAGGTCCCATGTGAATTTCTGAATAGCTACTCTGTATCTTGTGGTTGCCATTTAAAAAATATATCAGTTTTTAAAAAGGGGTTTTAATATAACAATGTATATATTCATTAACATGTGAGTTAAGCCCAACGGAGCTATGTATCTCAGGACTTACAGTATATATATTCCCTTTGACTAAATACCATGTCACATTTGATTAATATATATTTAGAATTGAAATATGTAAGAATATTTATATAATTAATATATTAGCTATGTAATTGGTATTTATCAGCTACAGAAGTCTTGCAAATCATTTCCAGATTAGATGAGATAAATAATGGTATGTACTACAAGCTATGATGATGTTACAGGATACTGGAACAGTCCCATACTACTGTGCTCCAGTGATTGCAGCTGCCTGTTTGAGCTACAGATTGTAATACCTAAATTCAATATAATCTGTATATATATATATATATATATATATATATATATATATACTTGCTCCAGCCTATACTTAGTGAAAACAATACATCTGGTAACAGATATATTTATACTTCTGTCCAACTCTACATAACCCACAGCTGCACCGACATGTCCTCTCTGAATTTTGCCTGTGTGAGAAAGACCCATATCAACTAGGGGTCAGCGGGTTCGGATTTCTGAAATCCGAACCCCCCCAAGCCCCCCCGATCCGAGGCAGGTCCGAGTCAGGCTCGACTTTTCCCGCCTGACTCGGATCTGAAATCGAGGCAAAACGTCATCATCCCGCCTTCCGGGTCTCGCGGGTTTTGGATCCTATATAAGGTACCCGCGTTGGCGCCATTTTCTCACTTGGCTGTGGACAGTGAAGAGGGAGGGTGGGAGTTAGGGCTGGCTGGGCTGTGTAGTGTAGTGTAGTGTAGTGCAGTGTAGTGTTGTGCTGTGCTGTGCTGCACTGTGCTGCTGTTGTCCATAAGGGCTGTGTCCACTCCTCCAAAGTCCATAGGGGCTGGCTGTGTTGTGCTGTGCTGCTGTTGTCCATAGGGGCTGTGTCCACTCCTCCGAAGTCCATAGGGGCTGGCTGTGTTGTGCTGTGCTGCTGTTGTCCATAGGGACTGTGTCCACTCCTCCAAAGTCCATAGGGGCTGGCTGGACTGTGTTGTGAAGTCAGTTGTCCATAGGGGCTGTGTCCACTCCAAAGTCCTGTGCAGAGTCCCAGTCCTAAAGGGGTGCTGTAGTGTTGTCCAGGGGGTGCTCTGTCCATCAGGGGTGCTCCCCCAAGTGCAAAAAAATAAAATATTTTCAGTGTTTGTGAATTGTGTGCGCAGTAGCCACACGTGCATCAACAAAGTAGTGCCAAGCGTGCACCTGTGTCATAAGTAAAGGGCCAGCTGGCTTGATTGTTAAAGGGTGCTGTAACCCCCAAAGTACACTCCAAACAAAATAAAAAAATATTTTCTGTTTGTGAATTGTGTGCGCAGTAGCCGCACGTGCATCAACAAAGTAGTCCAAGCGTGCGCCTGTGTCATAAGTAAAGGGCCGGCTGGCTTGACCGTTAAAGGGTGCTGTAAACCCCAAAGTACACTCCAAACAAAATTAAAAAATGTTTTCTGTGTTTGTGAATTGTGTGCACTGTGGCTGCACGTGCATCAACAAAGGATCAGCGCCAAGCGTGCGCCTGTGTCCCATAAGTAAAAGGCCGGCTGGTGTGTCAGTTAAAGGGTGCTGTGACCCCCAAAGGGCACTCCAAACAAAATAAAAAAATATTTTCTGTGTTTGTGAATTTTGTGGGCTGCAGCTGCACGTGCATCAACAAAGGAGCAGCGCCAAGCGTGCGCCTGTGTCCCATAAGTAAAGAGCCGGCTGGCTCATTTCTTAAAGAGTGGTGTAACCCACAAAGTGCACTAGTCTCCAACAAAATTAAAAAAATATTTTCTGTGTTTGTGTGCGCCTTAGCCGCACGTATATATCAATATAACATAAACTTTCTCCGATAAAAATAAAATAGGGAAAGATCAAGAACCACTTCCTCCTAATGCTGAAGCTGCTGCCACTAGTCATGACATAGACAATAACATGCCATCAACGTCGTCTGCCAAGGCCGATGCCCAATGTCATAGAAGAGGGCACATACAATCCCAAATGGCAAAGTTCAGGAAAATGACCTTGAAAAAAACATTTAAATCATCTGAAGAGAAACTTAAACTTGCCAATATGCCATTTACGACACGGAGTGGCAAGGAATGGCTAAGGTCTTTCCCTATGTTCATGACTAGTGGTTCAGCTTCACATGACGAAGGAAGCCCTCCCACTAAAAAAATTAAAAGAGTTAAGCTGGCAAAAGCACAGCAAAGAACTGTGCGTTCTAAGAAGATATCACAAATCCCCAAGGAGAGTCCAAGTGTGGTGGTGGTTGCGATGCCTGACCTTCCCAGCACTGGACGGGAAGAGGTGGCTCTTTCCACCATTTGCACGCCCCCTGCAAGTACTGAAAGGAGCACCCACAGTCCACTTGCTGATATGCAAATTGAAGATGTCACTGTTGAAGTACAACAGGATGAGGATACTGGTGTAGCTGGCGCTGAGGAGGAAGTTGGCGAGGAGGATTCTGATGATGATGTGGTTTGTTTAAATCAGGCTCCGGGGGAGACAGTTGTTGTCCGTGGGATGAAAAAGCCCATCACGGTCATACCTGGGCAGAAGACCAAACATTCCACCTCTTTGGTCTGGCAATATTTTCTATCCAAATCCGGACAACAACTGTCTTGCCATATGTACCATATGTAAAGGTGAAATAAGTAGGGGTAGGGACATTAACCACCTAGGAACATCCTCACTTATATGGCACCTACAGCACGTTCATAAAAAGTTACTGTCAAGTTCAGAAACTTTGGCTAAGACCGTAAGCAGTCCAGGGACACCTAAATCCCGTTGTCCTGTTGTATCCAAGCACATGCAAACCACACCATCTACTCCCTCCTCATCAATTTCCTCCTTAGTCAGGATCGGAAGTAGTCCTGCAGGCCATGTCACTGGCATGACTGACTCTCCTATCCAGGATTTCTCCGGAGGATCCTGCATTGCTACGCCTCCTGCTGCCGCTGCTGCTGTTGCTGCTGCTGGGAGTCGTTCATCATCCCAGAGAGGAAGTAGGAACACCACTACTTTTACTAAACAATTGACAATCCAACAGTCCTTAGCGAGGAGGATAAAGTACGACAGCAGTCATCCTGAAGCAAAACGTATAACTGAGGCCTTGACTGCTATGTTGGTGTCAGATGTGCATCCGGTATCCGCCATTAGTGCAGTGGGATTTAGACAATTGATGGAGGTACTGTGTCCCCGGTTCCAAATCCCATCTAGATTCCACTTCACTAGGCAGGCAATACCGAGACTGTACAGAAATGTCAGAAAAAGTGTCCTCAGTGTCCTGAAAAATGCCATTGTACCCAATGTCGACTTAACCACGGATATGTGGACAAGGGGAACAGGGCAGACTAAGGACTATATGACTGTGACAGCCCACTGGGTAGATGTATCACCTTACGCAGCAACAGCAGCAGCGTCACCAGTAGCAGCATCTCAGAAACGCCAGCTCGTTCCTAGGCAGGCTTCGCTGTGTATCACCAGTTTCAGTAAGAGGCACACCACCGACAACCTCTTAGAGAAACTGAGGGAAATCATCGCCCAGTGGCTTACCCCACTTAGACTCTCCTGGGGATTTGTGATATCTGACAACGCCACCAATATTGTGCGGGCATTACATCTGGGCAAATTCAAGCATGTCCCATGTTTTGCTCACACAATAAACTTGGTGGTGCAGAATTTTCTGAAAAGCGACAGGGGTGTGCAGGAGACGTTTTGGGTTGCCCGAAAAATTTCTGGCCACTTTCGCCATTCAGCGACTGCGTGCTGAAGACTGGAGCACCAGCAAACACTCTTGAACCTGCCCCACCATCACCTGAAGCAAGAGGTTGTGACGCAGTGGAACTCAACCCTCTATATGCTTCAGAGGATGGAGGAGCAGCAAAAGGCCATTCAAGCCTATACATCCACCTATGACATAGGCAAAGGAGGGGGTATGCACCTGACTCAAGTGCAGTGGAGAATGATTTCCGTGTTGTGCAAGGTTCTCCAGCCCTTCGAACTTGCCACACGTGAAGTCAGTTCAGACACTGCCAGCTTGAGTCAGGTCATTCCCCTCATCAGGCTTTTGCAGAAGCAGCTGGAGAAAGTGAAGGAGGAGCTAAGACGGAGCAATTCTGCTCGGCAAGTGGGACTTGTGGATGAAGCCCTTCATTCGCTTTGCCAGGATTCCAGGGTGGTCAATCTGTTGAAATCAGACCACTACATTTTGGCCACCATGCTCGATCCTAGGTTTAAAGCCTATATGGTATCTCTCTTTCCGTCCGACACAAGCCTGCAGAGGTGCAAAGACCTGCTGGTGAAAACACTGTCAGCTGAAGCAGAACGTGACACGTCAACAGCTCCTTCTTCATTTTCTCCCGCAACTGGGGCTGCCAGGAAAAAACTTAGGTATCCTAAGCAACCCACTGGCGGTGATGCAGGGCAGGCAGGACCAAGTTTGGACATCTGGTCCGGACTGAAGGACCTCGCAACAATTTCTGACATGTCTACTGTCACTACATATGATACTGTCACCATTGACAGAATGGTGGAGGATTACATCAGTGACAGCATCCAAGTAGGCATGTCAGACAGTCCATACCTGTACTGGCAGGAAAAAGAGGCAATTTGGAGGCCCCTGTACAAACTGGCTCTATTTTACCTGAGTTGTCCCCCCTCCAGTGTGTACTCCGAAAGAGTGTTTAGTGCAGCCGGGAACCTTGTCAGCGAAAGACGTAGGAGGTTGCTTCCACAAAATGTGGAGATGATGTTCATAAAAATGAATTATCAACTCTTCCAGGGAGACCAGCCTCCAGGACGTACAGAGGGACCTGTGGTGGTGGATTTCAGCAGGGACGAGTTAATACTCTGTGAGGATGAGGATGTACACAACACTGAATAGGGTGAGGAATCGGTGGATGAGAAGGATGAGGACGACATCTTGCCTCCGTAGAGCCATTTTGTGAGTTAAGCCCAACGGAGCTATGTATCTCAGGACTTACAGTATATATATTCCCTTTGACTAAATACCATGTCACATTTGATTAATATATATTTAGAATTGAAATATGTAAGAATATTTATATAATTAATATATTAGCTATGTAATTGGTATTTATCAGCTACAGAAGTCTTGCAAATCATTTCCAGATTAGATGAGATAAATAATGGTATGTACTACAAGCTATGATGATGTTACAGGATACTGGAACAGTCCCATACTACTGTGCTCCAGTGATTGCAGCTGCCTGTTTGAGCTACAGATTGTAATACCTAAATTCAATATAATCTGTATATATATATATATATATATATATATATATACTTGCTCCAGCCTATACTTAGTGAAAACAATACATCTGGTAACAGATATATTTATACTTCTGTCCAACTCTACATAACCCACAGCTGCACCGACATGTCCTCTCTGAATTTTGCCTGTGTGAGAAAGACCCATATCAACTAGGGGTCAGCGGGTTCGGATTTCTGAAATCCGAACCCCCCCAAGCCCCCCCGATCCGAGGCAGGTCCGAGTCAGGCTCGACTTTTCCCGCCTGACTCGGATCTGAAATCGAGGCAAAACATCATCATCCCGCCTTCCGGGTCTCGCGGGTTTTGGATCCTATATAAGGTACCCGCGTTGGCGCCATTTTCTCACTTGGCTGTGGACAGTGAAGAGGGAGGGTGGGAGTTAGGGCTGGCTGGGCTGTGTAGTGTAGTGTAGTGTAGTGCAGTGTAGTGTTGTGCTGTGCTGTGCTGCACTGTGCTGCTGTTGTCCATAAGGGCTGTGTCCACTCCTCCAAAGTCCATAGGGGCTGGCTGTGTTGTGCTGTGCTGCTGTTGTCCATAGGGGCTGTGTCCACTCCTCCGAAGTCCATAGGGGCTGGCTGTGTTGTGCTGTGCTGCTGTTGTCCATAGGGACTGTGTCCACTCTTCCAAAGTCCATAGGGGCTGGCTGGACTGTGTTGTGAAGTCAGTTGTCCATATGGGCTGTGTCCACTCCAAAGTCCTGTGCAGAGTCCCAGTCCTAAAGGGGTGCTGTAGTGTTGTCCAGGGGGTGCTCTGTCAATCAGGGGTGCTCCCCCAAGTGCAAAAAAATAAAATATTTTCTGTGTTTGTGAATTGTGTGCGCAGTAGCCACACGTGCATCAACAAAGTAGTGCCAAGCGTGCACCTGTGTCATAAGTAAAGGGCCGGCTGGCTTGATTGTTAAAGGGTGCTGTAACCCCCAAAGTACACTCCAAACAAAATAAAAAAATATTTTCTGTTTGTGAATTGTGTGCGCAGTAGCCGCACGTGCATCAACAAAGTAGTGCCAAGCGTGCGCCTGTGTCATAAGTAAAGGGCCGGCTGGCTTGACCGTTAAAGGGTGCTGTAAACCCCAAAGTACACTCCAAACAAAATTAAAAAATGTTTTCTGTGTTTGTGAATTGTGTGCACTGTGGCTGCACGTGCATCAACAAAGGATCAGCGCCAAGCGTGCGCCTGTGTCCCATAAGTAAAAGGCCGGCTGGTGTGTCAGTTAAAGGGTGCTGTGACCCCCAAAGGGCACTCCAAACAAAATAAAAAAATATTTTCTGTGTTTGTGAATTTTGTGGGCTGCAGCTGCACGTGCATCAACAAAGGAGCAGCGCCAAGCGTGCGCCTGTGTCCCATAAGTAAAGAGCCGGCTGGTGTAACCCACAAAGTGCACTAGTCTCCAACAAAATTAAAAAAATATTTTCTGTGTTTGTGTGCGCCTTAGCCGCACGTATATATCAATATAACATAAACTTTCTCCGATAAAAATAAAATAGGGAAAGATCAAGAACCACTTCCTCCTAATGCTGAAGCTGCTGCCACTAGTCATGACATAGACAATAACATGCCATCAACGTCGTCTGCCAAGGCCGATGCCCAATGTCATAGAAGAGGGCACATACAATCCCAAATGGCAAAGTTCAGGAAAATGACCTTGAAAAAAACATTTAAATCATCTGAAGAGAAACTTAAACTTGCCAATATACCATTTACGACACGGAGTGGCAAGGAATGGCTAAGGTCTTTCCCTATGTTCATGACTAGTGGTTCAGCTTCACATGACGAAGGAAGCCCTCCTCCCACTAAAAAAATTAAAAGAGTTAAGCTGGCAAAAGCACAGCAAAGAACTGTGCATTCTAAGAAGATATCACAAATCCCCAAGGAGAGTCCAAGTGTGGTGGTGGTTGCGATGCCTGACCTTCCCAGCACTGGACGGGAAGAGGTGGCTCTTTCCACCATTTGCACGCCCCCTGCAAGTGCTGAAAGGAGCACCCACAGTCCACTTGCTGATATGCAAATTGAAGATGTCACTGTTAAAGTACAACAGGATGAGGATACTGGTGTAGCTGGCGCTGAGGAGGAAGTTGGCGAGGAGGATTCTGATGATGATGTGGTTTGTTTAAATCAGGCTCCGGGGGAGACAGTTGTTGTCCGTGGGATGAAAAAGCCCATCACGGTCATACCTGGGCAGAAGACCAAACATTCCACCTCTTTGGTCTGGCAATATTTTCTATCCAAATCCGGACAACAACTGTCTTGCCATATGTACCATATGTAAAGGTGAAATAAGTAGGGGTAGGGACATTAACCACCTAGGAACATCCTCACTTATATGGCACCTACAGCGCATTCATAAAAAGTTACTGTCAAGTTCAGAAACTTTGGCTAAGACCGTAAGCAGTCCAGGGACACCTAAATCCCGTTGTCCTGTTGTATCCAAGCACATGCAAACCACACCGTCTACTCCCTCCTCATCAATTTCCTCCTTAGTCAGGATCGGAAGTAGTCCTGCAGGCCATGTCACTGGCATGACTGACTCTCCTATCCAGGATTTCTCCGGAGGATCCTGCATTGCTACGCCTCCTGCTGCCGCTGCTGCTGTTGCTGCTGCTGGGAGTCGTTCATCATCCCAGAGAGGAAGTAGGAACACCACTACTTTTACTAAACAATTGACAATCCAACAGTCCTTAGCGAGGAGGATAAAGTACGACAGCAGTCATCCTGAAGCAAAACGTATAACTGAGGCCTTGACTGCTATGTTGGTGTCAGATGTGCATCCGGTATCTGCCATTAGTGCAGTGGGATTTAGACAATTGATGGAGGTACTGTGTCCCCGGTTCCAAATCCCATCTAGATTCCACTTCACTAGGCAGGCAATACCGAGACTGTACAGAAATGTCAGAAAAAGTGTCCTCAGTGTCCTGAAAAATGCCATTGTACCCAATGTCCACTTAACCACGGATATGTGGACAAGTGGAACAGGGCAGACTAAGGACTATATGACTGTGACAGCCCACTGGGTAGATGTATCACCTTACGCAGCAACAGCAGCAGCGTCACCAGTAGCAGCATCTCAGAAACGCCAGCTCGTTCCTAGGCAGGCTTCGCTGTGTATCACCAGTTTCAGTAAGAGGCACACCGCCGACAACCTCTTAGAGAAACTGAGGGAAATCATCGCCCAGTGGCTTACCCCACTTAGACTCTCCTGGGGATTTGTGATATCTGACAACGCCACCAATATTGTGCAGGCATTACATCTGGGCAAATTCAAGCATGTCCCATGTTTTGCTCACACAATAAACTTGGTGGTGCAGAATTTTCTGAAAAGCGACAGGGGTGTGCAGGAGACGTTTTGGGTGGCCTGAAAAATTTCTGGCCACTTTTGCCTTTCAGCGACTGCGTGCCGAAGACTGGAGCACCAGCAAACACTCTTGAAACTGCCCCACCATCACCTGAAGCAAGAGGTTGTGACGCAGTGGAACTCAACCCTCTATATGCTTCAGAGGATGGAGGAGCAGCAAAAGGCCATTCAAGCCTATACATCCACCTATGACATAGGCAAAGGAGGGGGTATGCACCTGACTCAAGTGCAGTGGAGAATGATTTCCGTGTTGTGCAAGGTTCTCCAGCCCTTCGAACTTGCCACACGTGAAGTCAGTTCAGACACTGCCAGCTTGAGTCAGGTCATTCCCTTCATCATGCTTTTGCAGAAGCAGCTGGAGAAAGTGAAGGAGGAGCTAAGACGGAGCAATTCTGCTCGGCAAGTGGGACTTGTGGATGAAGCCCTTCATTCGCTTTGCCAGGATTCCAGGGTGGTCAATCTGTTGAAATCAGACCACTACATTTTGGCCACCATGCTCGATCCTAGGTTTAAAGCCCCCTCCAGTGTGTACTCCAAAAGAGTGTTTAGTGCAGCCGGGAACCTTGTCAGCGAAAGGCGTAGGAGGTTGCTTCCACAAAATGTGGAGATGATGTTCATAAAAATGAATTATCAACTCTTCCAGGGAGACCAGCCTCCAGGACGTACAGAGGGACCTGTGGTGGTGGATTCCAGCAGGGACGAGTTAATACTCTGTGAGGATGAGGATGTACACAACACTAAATAGGGTGAGGAATCGGTGGATGAGAAGGATGAGGACGACATCTTGCCTCCGTAGAGCCAGTTTGTGCAGGGACAGATTAATTGCCAGCTTGTTTTGTGGGGGCCCAAACGAACCAATAATTTCAGCCACAGTTGTGTGGCAGACCCTGGCGCTGAAATGATTGCTTTGTTAAAGTGTGCATGTCCTGTTTATACAACATAAGGGTGGGTGGGAGGGCCCAAGGACAATTCCATCTTGCACCTCTTTTTTTTCTTTGCATTATGTACAGTTTGGGGCCTAGTTTTTCAAACTGCCATCCTGTCTGCCACTGCAGTATCACTCCTAGATGGGTCACGTGTTTGTGCCGCCCACTCGTGTTGCTTAGCATAGTCATCCAGCTACCTCGGTGCAACCTTTTTGACATGAAAACACTATTGTGAGGTGTGAGGTGTTAAGAATAGACTGGATATTAGTGGAAATTAAGGTTATTGAGGTTAATAATAGCATAGGAGCAGAAAAACCAACACATTCTGTGATTTTAGCTGTTTTTATGCTTTTTTAAAAAAAAATACAGATCCAAAACACAAAACCCAGAACCCAAAACACGGAAGGGTGGTTTTGGCAAAACCAATCCAGATCCAAAACACGAAGAAAGATCCAGATCCAAAACCAAAACACAAAACACTAAAAGTGGCCGGTGCACACCCTTAATATCAACGGATTTACACCTCTTCAGCTGCAAGTGGAGATAAGTTTAAAATGCCCACAACTCTGCATTGATAGATACTTGCATTTACTTAGTTCTAGAATATGTACAGTGCGGAAACACACAGTACATGCAGTATCAGGCCTTGGACGTCTAAGTGTTGCAGTCTGCTTTGAAAAGTGTCTGAATTCAGGGCTGGCTAACAAGCAAAGCCGATTTTTAAAAAACTTCCTGACTGGTTTTCTTCAATCCCATCATTTGAATATCTTTCCACATAATACCCAGATGTATTCAAGTGTAAGACTAGTCAAAGGATTTTAGAGTTTTAAAATAGTATGCAGATCTAAGAGGAGCAGGATCTAAGCTGCCATCAGCTTCTAAGTACATCTCCTTTGCAGAAGACAGGATTTTGCACTTTTTAAGCTGCTTTTAAATAAGAAAAAAGAAGTTTAATTTTCTGATACTTCTGTATCTAATAATAAATGCAAATGTCAAAAGTAACAGTTTGAGTGTGGACACTTTGCAGATAAAAGTGTTGAGAAAATAACTGTAAGAAATCTTTCTCTTGCATCTGTCCTTGGTATGCTTCAATTTAATTTACTTCCCTAAGTTGCTCCTTCTTTCAAAGCAGAATTAATAGTCATCAGAGTTCGGTTGCTGTGTGCTCTTGCCAGTTATCACTGTGGTAACAGGATTTATTCTCTTTGTCTTTTTCAGGGTCCCTGAATTCCTCCTCCTTCCCCGTAAAACAGTCTTTTTGGACAGGCTTATTAAAATAACAAGATAAATTGTCTACAAGATTCATGATTCTACCAAGCAGCCCAATTTTGACACACACGTAACTCATTTAGTGAATTTCACTGAAGGCTTCAGGAAATGGAATGTCTTAAGATCTTCCTACTGTATTTCTTTTGTTAAGGATAAGCTTAGTCTTGTTTGAGTAGTTTTATCCATGTCAGATATTATATACTTTGTTCTATATTTAAATGTTACTGTATATTAAAATGTACATAACATGGGGTAAAATCTTCACCTGAGGGTTTACAGGTATGACTTGTCAACAATTCATGAAAAAAAGCAATAATTTTAAAAATAAAACTCCTACAAAAAACACTGTATATACTTTTATCAAAACTTTACATAAGAGAAATTGTTTCATACATCTTATTTTCAGAAATACTATAACATAAAGTTGAGATACTTTTGAGTGAAATATATGATTCCTAAGTTCATATCAGAAGTTATAATTGGGTGTTGTTAATACTCTGTCTTTAGAACTTTATCAATTAAGTATAAAGTTTTACAGCAGTGAGGTTTAAAATGTAATGTTCCTTTAACATGAGTATTTTGACATATGCAAGTTATAGTGAAGCTAAAAGCTGAGTAATATCTAACAAATATGTGTAGATCAATAAATAACCCACACAATTTATGTAGCTAGGATTATATCTGTGATTACTATTAAAGTATTTTGTATTAGCATACTACAGTAGGGGGGATTTTACTAAAATGCTGTTTTCTGGCATTTTTCTGTGTTTTTCTTTGTTACACCAGAATTACTGAAGACCAAACTAAGAGGAAAGTGCCACTATATGAAATTGAAAAATCTACCGTGATTCACATACAGTAGCTGTCCCAATTTATTTTACTAGTACTGAATAGAAGCCATCAAATTTACCAAATGGCAGATTATTAATCAAACAGAAAGCCACCAGAGAAAACATCAAGCAAAAGAGGAGCCTCTGATACGCATGTTTGCTGTCAATTGCTTTAGGTCTACAGTAGATAAATGCATTAAGTAGGGTTGCAGGATTTTTTAATGTTTTGTAGCTGCACACACTTTGGCCCGTATTCAATTTGAGCCGAGCCGCTATACTTTTTGCCTCCCTCCCTACATCGCGCGTTTTGCAGGTTGAAAAGTATCGCGAACGTGCCCGAGTATTGCCCTATTCAATTTGAAAGTAGGTGAAAACGTGACCCGGCGAAACTTAAACAAGCGGAAAGTACTGTCAGTTTTGGGGAAATCAGCCTGACACCCCCCAAAAGATGCTCTGACATGGGGGTTCCCTTTAATACCCCCCGATTTGGCTTGGTGAAGGTATTTGGTGTTTTTAACGGGCTCAATAGCTGCTAAATATTTATATAAGTGGTGAAGAATAGTATTCTGGGTTTTTTTTTGCAGAAAATGACTTATCCCAGCAAATTTGGGGTACTTGAAAATGAGGGTCAGCATATTTTAAAGTTGCTAGAGTTAAATTTAAAAAATCATGAAATATCCACCTTCTGCAAGCCCCTGCAATGAAAAAAACACCTGGGGCATACTTGTGGACCCCCCCCCAGAGTCAAGTTTGCTAGTTTTTATCTTTGTCCCCCAACTTTTTTTTTTTTGCCCCAAAATCAAAGTGATTTTTTGGGGTGTCAAGTATTATTTGAAATTTTTTGGATACAGTTTACCTTTGGGGGACTGTCTGAAGGCTGCATGGGGGTTCCTGCAACATTGCACCCCAAAACCCCAATTCTGCATTTTTTTCCGCCTGGTATTCATAAGCAAAACTTTTTCGCTTAATACATTACATTGACTTTCCGCCTTTACGGAGTAAAATCAAAACAGGCGAAAATGATGTCATCAGCGAAAAGTTTTCACCAAAAACATGTGAAAATGGCTTTTTGCTCCATATTGAATACGGCCCTTTGTTATAAGACCACCTATGTGCAGGGCAGAGGTACAGTATACATAAACTGCCATCATTACAACTCTTCTAATGTGCTGGTAGTCTGTTATGGGAACAAGCTGATCATAAGTTTTGTGTTAGGCTATCCTGGATCATATCATGATGCCTATATTCTCAGACAGTCATCCTTTTATATTAAATTTGATAATGGAGAAATGTTGTGTTAATGTTTTACAGTATGCGTCACATGTTTTATCATCCTATCACTG
Source organism: Taudactylus pleione (assembly GCA_031769625.1). Lineage (NCBI taxonomy): Eukaryota > Metazoa > Chordata > Amphibia > Anura > Myobatrachidae > Taudactylus > Taudactylus pleione. Next base: position 16,642,289 of record JAUIMM010000045.1, on the reverse strand, counting down.
TGTAATATGCCTTGTTTTTTATATTATATTTGTTAAGTGACTCAGGATATGGTTGGTCACTCCTGGGCTTCTTACACCTCTGTTGTACCCACAAATACCTACACAGCAGTAATATAATTATGTCTGGTAGTGTACTCCTGTACTCTCCTGTGAACTTCCAAGATATTTAGTTTTTTGTTGTCTGCAGGTTAATCATGCATTATAACAGCCACTGCCTTTGGTTTATGCAGCAGACAATGGTTATTATTATATCATATCATGATGTACAGTCAGGGGGAGCATATTAGGCAAAGAGTTATTAATACATATTTCACATATAAGTATTTTTATGTTAGTTGTACAATTATGTAATGCAAAATGTTGTTATAATACCAAAATTAGCTTAACTATAAGTGTACAAGAGTATTTTCTTCTTTTGCACTTGACATTTCTATACTCTCAACAAAAATCAAATACAATGTTTTCAGAGTCATTATTTTTGTATTATGTCTGTAAAATGGACATATATTTGAAAAATCTTTATTTCAAGTCTACCTTTTTATACATCATAAATTGTATTCGCAAATAATCAAATTTTAGTTGTATATTTAGTTACTAAAGTGAGAGTTTTTAGAAGTTGAGATGTTGCACATAGCAACCAATCAGATTCTAGCTATTATCTTCTAGAAAGTGCTAGCTAAATGTTAAGATTGGTTGCAATGGGCAACATCTCCACTTCTAAAAACTTTCACTTAAGTAAATATACCCCTTATAGTCTGTATTGATGTATTCTTGATTACAGTTTGGATATTATTTTGATCTAGAGCTGTAACTATTCTACACAAGGTATTGGTAGTATAATTTTAGTCTGTACTATATTTGATTATCTGATGACTTTGTGTAGACATAGGGCTATAGGGCTAAATTTATAAAGCAGCAGTATCACAACTCTGCCTATAATGTTGTGATACTGCTGCTTAATTTTCTGATTGTATTGGTATGGTCTCAGGGGCACTGACAGGTGCGGAGGGCCTGGGATAGGCATGGCCTAATCGAGGGAGGTGTGGCCATGCCCCCTTTGGATAAAAAAATAATTTAAAAAAATCATTATGCGCTGCACGCCGAGAAGGGGGGTGCTGTGAGCTCCTCAGCCTGGTGCAAAGCCAGTAGGGGTGCGCGATCAATGGATCAGCAGTAGCAGATGTTTTTTTTTGTGGCAAGATGGAGATTAGCCCACCTCCATTTTTGATTGGCCCATAGTAGAGGCGACCATCAAGGGGGTACAAACCTTTGATGGTTCACCATAGATGGCTTGTATGCCATCGATGGTAATCACCAATGGGCTCCCCCCCCTGTGTGATTACCCAGAAGCCAACATTGTCAGCATCCAGCCACCCACCCCCACTCTAGGAATGGCCATCGCTAGTTAAACATTGATTGTTTACTACTCATGTTTGATGGTTTTACCATTAATGACAGAGAACCCGATATGTTTTATGTTTTCTTTTTTACTGCTCCTGGTCCGCTAAGCTCTGCCCCCCAGTTTTTTATTGACCTACGGCCCACTGTGACTGGTGACCATTGAGTGGTGCAAACCATTGATGGTTCACAATAGATTGTTTTTATGCCATTGATGGTAACCATCGATGGAACCCCACCAATGGCCATCCTAAGTCCCTATTTCCCCGGAAAGTCCAGATCATGTTACTATTTAATGCAGAATTCAACCATCAATGGTTTAAAGCAATAAGCCATTGTTGGTACAGCTGTTGATGGTTATCACTACAGTATACCATAGAAATTGCTATTTTATGGTATACTCTTTTAAAAAAAAATATATATATATATATATATATATATATATATATTTTTTTTTTATATAAAATTGTGTTGGATAAGTTCTAAACAGATCTTTTTGACCTAAATCAATCAGCAGTTTTTGGAAAATATGTTAGCCAGTTTAGTGGTTTAGTTACAGTGAAAGTGGATTTGTTGTAATACATGTTCTATGCAAGTGTATATAAGCAAGTATCGTATCTTTCAATTTGTTTAATTAATGCAGGTAGCAAATATGTATGTTAATTAGTTACATGTAGGTATCATACATTTTTCTACAATATTATAAAGAACATTTACAACAAATAAAATTATTTTCTTTTACTTTCTGGTGTCATTAATTGCATAATCATTATTGAAAATATATGAATTGTTAAAAGGCGTTCCCCAGGCTGCTGCAGTGTTGAAGATCCATATGTGTCTTGCACATTTACTCTCTAAAGCAGTTCATGTTGCAAAAACTGCCTTAGCTGCTCCTTTTATGATAGGAAATCCACACAAACAGGCAGGCCACCACCTGTGGTATCAGTTCACACAAACAAACTGAATATAAGAGGGTACATTTGGACCCTTAATATATAATAATGATTGGGCACATTACCTAATACATGTGCTAATGTTATGCCATAAGGGAAAAGGAAATGGACCCTATGGGCCTGATTCAGAGACGGATGCAAAGAGCAATTGTTTGCTACTGTGCACTTGCAGCAATTGTATTGTGATTTCTCTCATACACAGATAGTCAGAATTTGGGGGTGGTAGGTAATGAGGGGGTGGGCTAGAAAAACGCTTGCATGAATAGCCATTGCGATTGCCTTCAGATTATGAGATCTCACCAGTGGCGGAACTAGAGAGTGGTGGGCCCAGGTGCAAGAATATGCTTTGGGCCTCCCTATGCAGTAACCCCAGTAGTGGTCCCCCTATGTAGTACCCCAGTAGTGTCCGTTTAACAGTGCCCTCAGTAGTGCCCCTTACACAGTGCCCCCAGTAGTGGTCCCCCTATGCAGTGCCACCAGTAGTGGCCCCCCTATGCAGTGCTCCCAGCAGTGCCCCTTATACAGTGCCTCCAGAAATGGTACCCCCTATGCAGTGCCCCCAGTAGTTGTCCCACCTATGCATTGCCCCCAGTAGTAGTCCCTCCTATGCAGTGCCCCCAGTAGTGGTCCCCCCTATGCAGTGCCCCTTATACAGTGCCCCCAGTAGTGGTCCCCCCTATGCAGTTCCCTGTATACAGTGCCCCAGTAGTGGTCCCCCTAAGCAGTGCTCCCAGTAGTGCCCCTTATACAGTGCCTCCCAGTAGTTCCCCATATACAGTGCCTCCAGTAGTGGTCCCTCTATGCAGTGCCCCTTATAAAGTGCCAACCAGTTGTAGTCACCATATGCAGTACTCCTATTAGTGCCCCTTATACAGTGCCCCCTATGCAGTGCCCCCAGTAGTGCCCCTGATACAGTGCTCTCAGTAGTGGTCCCCCTATTCGGTGCCCCCCAGTAGTGCCCCTTATACAGTGCCCCATATACAGTGCCTTCAGTATTGTTCCCCCTATGCAGTGCCCCTTATACAGTGCCCCCGGTAGTGCCCCATATACAGTGCTCCCAGTAGTGCCCCATATACAGTGCCCCCAGTAGTGGTCCCCCTATGCAGTGCCCCCAGTAGTACCCCATTTACAGTGCCCCCAGTAGTGGTCCCCCTGTGCAGTGTCCCAAGTAGTGCCCCTTATACAGTGCCCCCAATAGTGCCCCCCCCACACACAAAACAAAAAACACACTTACCCGAATCCCCGCTCTTGCACCCGCTGCAGTCAGCTCCTCTGTCCTTCCGCTCTGCATAATGGGAGAGACATCATGATGTCTCTCCCATTACCCACTGTGGGAGCTGGAAGGTGGAGCTCATGAGTGAGCTCCAGCCCGGATCCCTCCATGGATGCAGCAGCCAATAAGAGGCTGGTGGCAGTGTGTTTGTTACTGTGTAGTGCGCACCACTCTCATTGCAGTCTGCACTACACTTAAATACTGTGGTAACCGAGGGACACTGGTGATGGGTGCAGCAGCACTGTTGAATACAGGCAGCTGTGAGCCCCTGCACCACAGTGGGCCCCAGTGCAAGGCAATGTCTGCACTGCCGCTAGTTTCACAACTGGATCTCACTGCATATCAGGAGAGATGCTGTGTTTGAGATAGGTCAGACTTGCCACGCATGCTGCATGGCTGCCCGATCTGCATCGATGTTATCAAAGTTTATGCTGTTGTTCATCATTGGACAGATATGAGGTAGCAGCAGTGGGCATCCCTATGCTTGGCTAAGCTTTGTAAATAGCATATTTCAGCAGCTGCGATCCGTGAGAGATTGTAGTTGTGATTGCACTAGCATAAATCTCTGAATCAGGCCCTATATATGAAAATCTTTTTTTACCATGCCCTAATGTTTTCTTTAAGGGTCCCACACATTCACAAAGGGTCTGATTCAATGGTGTACGCTAATGCCACCACACCTGCACATTTGTATGCAGCGGCTGTGTAAAAATATGCAAATGTCGCAACTTTGTAAACCCAAGTGACTGCGTTAAAAGTCACAGATCAGTTGATTATCTGACTTCTAAAAAACCATATGGTTATGCAGAATGGCCACCAGAACTAAGGCACTGGAATGGACAGTGGCAACAATTGTTCAGAAGGAGTGCCTCTGAGTGATTCAATTCTTGCACAAACCACACATGCCAGAGCATGTTCCTTTACATCAGGAACAATGGTGGGCCACCACACAGAATGAGACAGAAGTTCCTGGGTCTTTAGAAATTCCAGGGTGCACTGAAGTTTTGCTTCAATAAATTTTAGAAAAGGACAGCACTTCATTGTTCAGGAATGAATAGTAACTCAGAATAGGTCTAAGGAGGAGCTTGATCCTGAAATTGTGAGAGTTGTAAAGCAGGCACAATGGGCAGATTACAATTGGCAGAATCATGTTTGGGAAGGAAACTGTGGGAACATGCATCTGCCTTAAGATTCCTAGAGCCAGCTCTGCAAGTAATAATGAAAACTGAAATGAGTGATTACTAGTGCCCAATGTGTCTGTCTAGAGTTGAGTCTTTTGTATAACATGATGTACAGGAGGTTATTATGATCAGTGATGACAGTGATGATATGCTAAGCTCTCTCTAGCCAATGTCTCCAGTCTTCAAGGGCCCACTTAATGGCAAGATGTTCTTGGTTAGCATCATTGTACTTGGATTCAGCAGCAGAGAACTTCCAGGAGAAGAATACACAAGGGTGCAACTTGTCATCATGAACATGCCTCTGAGATAGGATGGCTGACACCCCAACTTCAGAAGCATCCACCTCAACAATGAACGGCAAGTCAAAGTTTGGATGGCAAAAGTACAGGGGCTGAGACAAAGGCTTGTTTCAAAGTTTAAAATGCATCCAAAGCTTGGGGTGACCTCTTGGTAGCATTGGTTCCCTTCTCAGCCAGAGCCATGATGGTATCTACTAGTAGAGAGAATGAGCAAATAAATCACCTGTAATAGTTTGCGAACCCCAAGAATCTCTGAATAGTTTTTAAACTTGTGGGTATAACCAAGTCATGAATGGCTTTGAGTTTGTTTGGATCCATGGGAAAGCCTTCTGGTGTGATGATGTAATCTAAAAAGGCTACTGTACCTGACAGACTTCAAATTAGCATTTTTCAACTATTGTGAAGAGACAATGCTCACAGAGACTCTGAAGGACTTGTCTGACATAGCAACAATGAAGAGCTCTGATAGGAGAATATATTAAAATATTGTTGAGAAACAAAAACACAAATATCCCAAAGAAAACTCGAAGGATGTAATTTATCAGTTCTTCAAAGACAACCAGGGCACATCAAAGGCCAAAGGGCATGACTAAGTACTCATAGTGGCCTGACAGAATATTAAAAGCTGTCTTCCACTCTTCCCCCTCCTTAATGTGAATTAGATTATACACTCTGCGGAGATCTATCTTGGAGAAAATGGTGGCACTCCAGAGTTGATCGAAGAGAACAGATAGCAAAGGGAGGTTTTTTTAACAGTAAATTTATTCAGTCCCCTGTAGTCAATACAGGGTCGCAGGCTGCTGTATTTCTTGGAGACAAAAGAGAATCCTGCACCAGCCGGGCACTTGGAATGTCTGATGAACCCTTTGCTAAGGTTCTCTTCAATGTATTCCTTCTTAGCCTTGGTCTCAGGAGCTGACAGGGCATAGAGTCTTCCTTTGGCTCCAGAAACTAGATCAATGGCACAATTGTGACTCCAGTGTGGATGCAAAGATTTCACTTTTCCTTTGGAAAAGATGTCACAAAAATCATAGTAAGGTGAAGGGGGATCCTCAAGTACCTGCTCTATAATCAAAACTGGTAGGAACAAACAAAAAACAGCTCAATCAGGGCCCCAGTGAGTAATCTACCCCAACTTCCAATCCACGGTAGTGTTATGCTGAGTAAGCCACGGATGTCTCAAAATAAGTCGAACTGTGGAACAATTTCTATGAAGAAAATAAATATCCTTTGCATGTAGAGACCCAATGAACAAGCAGACTATTGGAGTATGATGCATGATCTTACCACCAACCAAAGGACTCCTATCAAGACCACAAACTGTAATGGCTGGATTTAGTTTGACAGATGAAATATTCAGGGACTCAGCAAAACCAATGTCCAAGGACTTACCAGCTGCACCACTGTCAATAAAGGCTGAGCTGTAAGTGGAAGACTTTTTGTGGTGAATCTGAGCTGGTACAAAAAAAATTATTATTGGAAGAGATTAATTGTATGTCAGGGCAGGAATGAGCCATGTGACCTTTTCCACTACAATATAGACAAAGCCTCAAAGAATGTCTTATGAATTTTTCTTCTTTGGATAACCTATATGCCCTGAGTTTCAAAGGTTCAGAAAGATCAGTCATAGTGGAGGAAGAAGGAGCAACAGAAGAAGGGGGTGGCAATTATTTTTCCATCCTTCTTAATTTAATCAGCCTATCAATTTTGATTGAAAGCTGCATGAGAGTCTGGAACAGGGTATTGAATCAAGTAATCCATGATCTGTAATGATAGCCCAATAAGTAAAAAGCTACTAAGAGCTGAGTCAGTCCATCCAGTTAACTTGAAAAAGTATCCAAGAGAGGAAAAGGATCACAGAGGACTCCTGGTAGGGGGCACACTTAAATAGTCACAGTATAGTTAAATAATATAAGTAATAAGAGAATAATAGGTATGCAGTAGCTATATATGTGTTCAGGTACTACCAAAAGAAAAATATATAAAAATATATAAAACTTAACTTTTAATTAGGATAAAAATAAAAATGTATACACTATCAATATTAATAATCATGCACATAAACAAATATACACTTAAAATAGAATGCCAATGATATCATGCATGCATGTGTCATCGTTCTGATGTAAAACAGTAACAGTTACCAAATCTCGTCTGGTCACAGAATCTATAGAGTTGGTTATCAATGATAAATGTTACAAAAGAAAAACATAGGTTACCAAAGCGAAATAATAAGCAGTAGTATTTTAAACATTATCATAGTTAATACTGTTTTGTAAGAAGATTCATACATAAATAAACATTCTGAAGCTTCCGCTATTAATTAATCAGAGCTGATCATTTCCTTCTATCAGAGTATATTTGCAAAAAAGGGATTATATATATGTTTCATTTCCCTTCATTCATTCCTGTATGCATATATTTTGCAGACGCCTGATGTAAATGATCCATAAAAAATCGATGCAAAAAAAAAAAAAAAATTGATGCAAAAAAATGCTGGCCTCACAAAGCAAAATATAGAGGAGTGTTCTTCAAAACATCTCTACATCTGTATATACATATTATGTGAGTGTAACTGCAGATATTAATGCATAAAAAAATCTACTGCATACCTATTATTCTATTATTACGTATATTATTTAACTATACTGTGAATATTTAAGTGTGCCCTTTTCCTCTCTTGGATACTTTTTCAAGTTAACTATATCTGACTCTGGGGTGCACCACTAGTAGGCTAATATTGTTTCCCTTTTGAATACAGAAACATAGGGATTTCTAGTTTAATACACCATAATTATCTATACCATACTACTAGTTTTTTTGTCACAATTTGTTATAATAGAAATATTTTTGCATTGTTGTACCTGTGCAGCCACGGACTTTTGTCCTTGTTACAGTCATTCCATCCAATGTTTGCAGAAAAGCATCTGAATTTTGTACTGTACTCCTCAGCAGTTCTATGACCCTGCTTAAGAGCACAAGTGTGATTAAGCAAAGGTAACTCGATCAGGGTCATCATAAAGTAATATAATATAGTGTATGGTTAAGCCATCCTGGCTGCGTCAAGGTGTCTTTTACTGGAGGTCCCTAATGCTACATGAAAATAGAATCCACTTTGGGTCCTATAATTGCATATAGTTATGTAATATTATAATAGCACATACATTAATATATCTAAGTTGAGAACCATCTTACCTGGAGGTACCCCAGAGTCCTCCAAATGAGTCTCTCCCTGAAGCCTGCTTTATTCCCTTCCTCATGTCCAGATATTGGTCACCAGCCCCAGTTGGAGTCACTGTCAGTCTTCAGCATTGCTATTGGTTAGTCAACATTTTAGGGTGGTATATTGACCATTATCACAACTAGTATCTTATTTTCTTCCTTTTGTGGTTATAGGTACATTAAAGTTTTGTAATATTATCCTTGAGATCAATAATACTCTATCAGGCAATTTAGGGATGAACATGCACCACTGGACTTCCAGTTATCTCCAGGTGATTTGCACAGGTGGCTTTGAAGTTAGTTAGCTGATAAGGAGTGATTCCATGTCCTGCATATTTAGAACCATATATGTACAACATAAGGAACAAAAGCAACTGCCCAAATACAATTATAGTTATACTAACAAACTTGGCAACATTAAACATGCTATTACAATATACATTACAATATCCCAAGTCTTTAGCATAACAGGCAACAAGGATAATAAATGGTCATGCAACTCCTTCTCACTGCACTTATAAATTTAGAAGCAAGGGAAACTGTAAAAAGTACAGCATTTGTGCCACTACTCTGAACTAGAGATAATTTGGTCCTAAATCATAGTCTTGTTTTGGTTTTGGCAAAACTACTCTCAAGTGTTTTGGTTCAGTTTTGGTTTTGGCTTTGGATCTCATTCAAAATGTATAGAAACAGCTAAAATCATGTAACTTGGAACAGTTTTTGTTCCTATAGTATTATTAGCATCAATTACATTTCTAAGTAATTTCCAGTCAATTTTGATCATCTCACATCACCTGAAATCAAAAGGGCTGACTTAAATGCAATCCAAAATATTTGAGATCTAGATTTTAGATCCAAATTCTGAACTTGGTGAAAAGACCCGAGTCGGGACACAGTTCTGCTTTGAACCTCAAAGTGATTCGAGTTGGGAACGTCTAGGAACCCATCAGTTCGGGTGTGTTCGGTTTTCAGCAAAACCAAACCATTCATCCAGGGGCAGAACTATGGGAGACAATGGAGGAGCCAGCACTGAAGGGGCACCTCCTCCATCGCCCACAAAATATTCACCACACTTAGGTCTGCAAATATGTACCCGGAGTGTACAATCATGGCTGCTCAATACATGGCACCTCTTCCCGGCACCTGAGAAGTTACCATAACCATATACTAGTGGAAGGCTCTATATCAGACCATTGGTTGTCACTCCCATCCATCTATATGGTCTGTACCAGCTCATTGGTGTCACTGCTCCTCAGCAGCTACTTATGCCAGCGAGACACATCCAAAAATAGGGTGTTTTGGGGGGATATCTAGCAAATTTACTTTAGTAAATATGCCTAATAGAAACATGGTCACATATTCAGGGTGAGGGGGCACCAAATGATAACTTGTCTCCGGGCATCTGGGATGAACTTACGCCAGTGCATTCATCTCTACTCTGAATGAGATGAGATACAGGATTAATGACAGGCTGGTGCACCCTCATCTCATCTCATCCGGCATATTGGAATCTATTACATTTAGGCAATAGTCTCACACAACTAAAGGACATTAGACAATTTATAGTTGGATTGAATCTGTTTAAAATGTGGCACAGTAAACATCATGCAGGTCAAGTGAAGAATATGTGTGGAACATCAGCTCTGAGATAACATATGGATTGGCATCCTGATCTGTGAGAAACATGCAAGCAGTTCTATAATTGCAAATAAACATGTTAATTTTACATCTAGTGATTTTGAAAGAGTTGAATGAGTGATGATGGTGTATTGTGAAAAGCCGTAAACAAGAGGGTATCAATCCTGTAGATGTTCCCTGGTGACTTGAGGGAGACATGGGAGGAAGCATTAATGTTTGGGACTAAATTTTCCAGCATCCTCTAGAGGGAGGAAAGCTATATACATGCACAGTTCACCAGATATAAAAAAGACTGTAGAAGGCTGAGGAGGTGAGAAAATAAGTCTGAGAGAGAGAGAGATGGACATGGGCAACTGCAAGGTGTGTGAAAGGTGGTGCTAAGGAGTTTGGTATTGGTGGAGTTGGTGTTAAGCTGCAGAGGTGCAAAGATGTACTTTACCCACTGTGAGGAGAGTTGAAGAATAGATGGGGCACCATGGTCATGGAATGTGAAGACACCCAGGCAACGGAGATATTCACATTGTGGTGTTGGAGTGGAGTGAACCCAGCAGTAGAAGAGATGGGGAGATGGTGATAATATTATAAGCTCCTGTGATTTATGGAAAGCAGTAATAGTCTGGTGTATGCTGACCTCAGACAACTACTACAGAGCCTCTAAAGTGACTCAAACTAAGCTACCATCAGTTTGGGGAAGAAAACTGTAAGAGGTCGAGTGTTGCTAAGACTTGAGGTGCTAAAACTAAGTTCCACATTCAAGTGTCATATGTGTCCATCTATTGAAAGGGGAACATAGCATCTACTGAGTTCTGCTCTGGATGCAATAAAACCACTACTATTTGTTGGGGTAGAGGGTGCGGAGGGTGCGCTCGCCCTATGGGTGTAATGCTGGAGTAATAGTGTGTTGTGGTCTTTTGTGTTCGATGTTGTTTGTGGAGTGATGGGGTGTAGGGAGGGAAGGGGGTCTAATGGACTGGAGGTGGTGGGTGAGGAAATGAAGACAGAGGCAGAAATGGGGGCCAAAGGGTTTATTGGAAAAAAACAGTACTAATCCTGTTCGGTCCCAGGCACCCAGGTGGGGTGAGCGATCCACATGGGGGTGTGTGTGGGTGGAGACGGGGAGGTGAGTGGACCCTTTTAGCGGGCTCCTTTTTTCAGTGCAGTTCAATAGACCGGCACGTTACCCCTGCTGGACCTTTGGTCAACAGTCTTAGGATGTCTCGGGGGGAGGGGAGTGGTGAGTTGGCAGCGGGTCTGGCGGTTGTGGATGTACACCCTATCGGCGTCCCGCGCAGGGGTATAAGTCTTGGAGTCACTTACCTACCGGTAGGATTTGTTGGTGAAAAAGGCTTGGGCTGCTGGTAGCTGGTGTTAGTTTCCTTTTGCAGATGCAGTGTTGGATGGCTGCTGCAGTGTCAGCGGTTGGAGGAAGCTCTGTGTGTGGTAGTGGCTTGCTGGTGCACTGTGGGGCTTGGTGCATCGCATTGCTGGCGTTCTGTTCCCGCTGCCTGGTGGGTGCCTGCTGGTGTGGATCGCTTAGGGATTGCTGCTGGATGAACAGCCGTGAGTGGAGCTGGTGTTGGTTGCTCCCAGGGGGCGGTGCATGGTCGCCTGGGTCTAGCAGGTGGAGTGGTGATCAAGAGGGGTGCGAAGGGCTTTGCTAGGTGTGATGCCCAGCGCGGCCCTGCGGGTGGTGGGTAGAGAGGGTTCTGGAAGCAGCAAGGCTCAACCGAGTTCTCCGCAGGAATGAAGAACTCTGGTGTAAGCTGGCTGTGGTGTCAGAATGTAGGGGGTCTCCAAAGCGTTTCAGCAGGGGCTCTGCCTTCTTCAAGGAGGTAAGAAGTGTGGCTATGCATGTGTGAGGTTTAAATGTGGAACTTCCGGGTTCTGTGTTTGTCAGGTGGTGGAGATGACCAATCAGGGCTAAGAGTGGGTGTGGCCAAAGTATCTGATAGGTTGTGGGTGATTGTGCGAGGCTAAGCCTGTGGTTGGGTGATAACGTCACGTGGTTTGGGCAGCCAATGGTTTACTGTGCTGCTGTGGTTGTGTTAGCTGGGGCTCGTGTCTGGGTGCATATGTGGCTGCTATGGGGATTGTGACCGGCTGTGAATGGTCAGTGGCGGTCATGTGGTGTCGGCAGCCAATCGTGTGCTCTGCTGGTGTGGGTGTGTATGCTGGGGCTGGTGTGCTTTAATGCATTATGCAGCTGCTATGGGGATCGAGACTGGGTGCAGTTGGTTGGAGGTTGTCACGTGGTGCTGGCAGCCAATCTTGTGCTGTGTAGGGTTTCTGTATGTTTACATGGGTTAAGGTGACAGCTGGCTCTGGCGTGCATTGGGCGGAGGAGGTATGCAGAGTGTTTTGTGCTGTGTGGAGGATTTAATGAGCGGGCAGGGGCATGTGGCGAGTAGGGTGGGGGTCAAGGGCACCGGGGTGTGTAAGGCAATTATTGTGGAGGTGGGGATGTGAAACAGCATTGTCGTGGTAGTTTAGTCCCGTGGTGCAGGCGGCCAAATGTGTGTGTGTGTGGGGGTGATTATGAGGGTGATGGTTGGTGGCTCGGGTGACCGCAGGGGTACGGGGAGGTGTGGATGGGCATCTCTCCGGGGATGGTGGCTAGGTGATCGGGCAGGGGGAGATGGAATAAGACTGGTGCGTGTGGCATGTGTCAAGCTGACAGTGCTGTAGTGGACATTCCGCTTATGTGTATAATGGTGTCTAGATGATGGCCACGTGTGGTGGGAGGGTGGGAGTAGTGGTTAGTATCGCTAACCTGTATGATGTGTGGAATGCCAGGGTTGTGTAAGTATATATGTGGTGTGGCCAAGTGGTTAAATCGACTGACACAGGGAAGTGTGTGTCAACGTGTGGCGAGGAGTAAGGTTGGTGTGTTGACTAATAGGTTCTTAGTGTGTGGAATGTGTTTGGTGCAGTAGTGTGTAAATGGTCTTGTTGTGGAGATGGGGGGGAAGGGGTGCCGTCTTGGGGTGGTGTGGTCACTATAGAGGCAGGAATGTGTGTGGGGGCTGGGATAAAATGTAGCATGAGGGGGTGTAGGGGGCAGGTGTGTGTTCATGTTACGGATCGGTGATGTGTGTCAGACAGGAGCCATAGCAACATAGAGAAGCGGGGGGCGGGGTGTGTCTTAAATGTGTGTGGCAGTGGGGTGTAATGGGTGCTTAATGTGCTGGGCGATGAGGTGAGGGGGACGGGGGTGGCTCGGATAAGATCGTGACTAGGTGTATAAGTGTGAGGGCCGCTGTCTGTTGTGTCGGGGGGAGTCCATTTGGGATGTGGGTGGGGGTGTTGGAATTGGTGGTGCGGGCGATATAAAGGGTATGGGGGTGGTAGTGATCAAGGTGTCAGGGTGTGTATGTGTTAGGGCAGGGTTGGTTGGGGAAGGGGATGTCAAGGTAACGGTGATGCAGGGGGTGAATGGGGATCACTGATTCTGGGTGTCAGCATTTGAAGGTGAGTATGGCTTGATGGGGGCGGTAGGGGGAGGTGGTAGATGATTTGGCATTCCACACATCATACAGGTTAGCGATACTAACCACTACTCCCACCCTCCCACCACACGCGGCCATCATCTAGACACCATTATACACATAACAGGAATGTCCACTACAGCACTGCCAGCTTGACACATGCCACACGCACCAGTCTAATTCCATCTCTCCCTGCCCAATCACCTTGCCACCATCCCCGGAGAGATGCCCATCCACACTTCCCCAGACCCCTGCGGTCACCCGAGCCACCAACCATCACCCTCATAATCACCCCCACACACACACACGTTTGGCCGCCTGCACCACGGGACTAAACTACCATGACAATGCTGTTTCACATCCCCACCTCCACAATAATTGCCTTACACAGCCCCATCCTACTCACCACATGCCCCTGCCCGCTCATTAAATCCTCCACACAGCACAAAACACTCCGCATACCTCCTCCGCCCAATGCACGCCAGAGCCAGCTGTCACCTTAACCCATGTAAACATATGGAACCCCTACACAGCACAAGATTGGCTGCCAGCACCATGTGACCACCTCCAACCAACCACACCCGGTCTCGATCCCCATAGCAGCTGCATAATGCTTAAAGCACACCAGCCCCAGCATACACACTCACACCAGCAGAGCACACGATTGGCTGCCGACACCACATGACCTCCACTGACCATTCACAGCCAGTCACAATCCCCATAGCAGCCACATATGCACCCAGACACGAGCCCCAGCTAACACAACCACAGCAGCACAGTAAACCATTGGCTGCCCAAACCACGTGATGTTATCACCCAACCACAGGCTTAGCCTTGCACAATCACCCACGACCTATCAGATACATGGGCCACACCCACTCTTAGCCCTGATTGGTCATCTCCACCACCTGACAAACACAGAACCCGGAAGTTCCACATTTAAACCTCACACATGCATAGCCACACTTCTTACCTCCTTGAAGAAGGCAGAGCCCCTGACGAAACGCTTTGGCGACCCCTTACATTCTGACACCACAGCCAGCTTACACCAGAGCTCTTCATTCCTGCGGAGAACTCGGTCGAGCCTTGCTGCTTCCAGAACCCTCTCTACCCACCACCCGCAGGGCTGCGCTGGGCATCACACCTAGCAAAGCCCTTCACACCCCTCTTGATCACCACTCCACCTGCTAGACCCAGGCGACCACGCACCGCCCCCTGGGAGCAACCAACACCAGCTCCACTCACAGCTGTTCGTCCAGCAGCAATCCCTAAGCAATCCACACCAGCAGGCACCCACCAGGCAGCGGGAACAGAACGCCAGCAATGCGGTGCACCAAGCCCCACAGTGCACCAGCAAGCCACTACCACACACAGAGCTTCCTCCAACCGCTGACACCGCAGCAGCCATCCAACACCGCATCTGCAAAAGGAAACTAACACCAGCTACCAGCAGCCCAAGCCTTTTTCACCAACAAATCCTACCGGTAGGTAAGTGACTCCGAGACTTATACCCCTGCACCAGACCCGCTGCCAAACCACCACTCCCCTCCCCCCGAGACATCCTAAGACTGTTGACCAAAGGTCCAGCAGGGGTAATGTGCCGGTCTATTGAACTGCACAGAAAGGAGCCCCCTAAAAGGGTCCACTCACCTCCCCAGTCTCCACCCACACACACCCCCAAGTGGATCGCTCACCCCACCTGGGTGCCTGGGACCGAACAGGATTAGTACTGTTTTTTTCCAATAAACCCTTTGGCCCCCATTTCTGCCTCTGTCTTCATTTCCTCACCCACCACCTCCAGTCCATTAGACCCCCTTCCCTCCCTACACCCCATCACTCCACAAACAACATCGAACACAAAAGACCACAACACACTATTACTCCAGCATTACACCCATAGGGCGAGCGCACCCACCGCACCCTCTACCCCATTATATCATTACACAGGACCCGGTACTCCTGCTTTTAGGAAGGTGCAGCACCCCAACACAAACAATACATCTCACATCCCATCTGCCCATACAGCAGAGCGCAGTTCTAACCCATCATTTGCAGTTATCTTCATTAGTACCCAGAACTGCCGCACTCTGTCCTTGAGCAGAGAACACACAGAAACACCCACTACACCCCAATAGTACCAACGACATCACATCCACACATGGGAATTTTCAACATCAGAGAGACAAGATTAGATAGGGCCAATACTCTCCTCCGTGACCTAGAACACAGCATTAAACTACATAACAACAGCAACACATTTTGCCATACTTACCTACAATTAGAGAAATTAATCACCAGAGAAACAAAACTATGGTGGGACACACACATACTCCAATGGTACTCTGACAACGACATCATACCAAAAGGCCTAGTAGTACAGAAAACACCATCACACAGTCAAGATAACCAACACTTCATGACCCAATGGAAGCACATTCTACATAACTGCTCCAAACAACTGATCAACCTTATCATCACCAGCCATAAAGAGGAATTATCCACACTCGACACACAAATCAACACCCTGGATAAGGATCTAGACCCCTACAAAATTGAGGAGGAGTTTAGGAACCTGGTCACACTCACCAGGACCAAACTACATAAAACAGAGCAAGCCATCATAGAAACAAAAAAAAACAAAATTCTACGAGACAAGTTTGGCAAGACCAACTGCAGCAACTCCAACCACAAACCCACCATCAAAAACCACAGGAACAAGACACAGACAGACACAAAATCACAACCAAAACACAACCCCCGAACAGGGAGTCCACAAGGACGCAGCACCGACCCCCCAGATACACCCATCTACAAGAAATTAGAACTTACCTACCAACAATGTATGTCCAAAGTCCACAAGAACCACAACCCGACAAACACCCAACCTACACACATAGACTACACAGACGTCCAGGAACTAGACTCCGACATAGACACATCCTTCAGCATACACGAGATAGAAGACCCATTGGACTCTGAACAATACGAAGACCTAGCCAGAAACTCCCTGAGACAAGGGTGGGTCAACACTCTCAGAGACACCTCTGCACTCACCACCACACAGGACAATCCAAAACACACACTATCAACACACCTCACCACCACCCCACCACCAGCAAGATGTACACCCACAAACACAGAAGAACAATGGTCCAATCATTTTTTAGATTTGGAGGCAGGCAGCCGCACCCGCCTATCACCATCACTAATCATACACCCACACAGCATAAAGAGAAAACTAGACCAACGAGACGTGGATGCAGAGGCGGACACCCGACCAGATCCCAAACACCCACCGACCCCCCAACACCCGACAACAATGGCATCTTCAACCTCAGCTCACGCATCCTCACACCAAAAGACATCATTCTCCTCAACAAAGGCCTCAAGTTCGCACCCAACAACCACCTTAACAAATTCGAAACCTACCTAGACATCAACAGATTTGTCCGCAAACTAACCTTAAAAAAGTACTTCCTATCCAACAAAACCACCTCAGAAACCAACCCTGACAAATTCAAGCACACAACACTAAGACCACCTTCCAAATTCTTCCCCAGCCATCTTAAAGGACATTTCATCAACACCTTCGAACACATGGTAACGGAAGACATGAACAAACTTGACACCCGAATCAAACACCGCAACCCTAACCTCACGGCAGGCGAACGCAGTGCACTCAAAGAACTCAAAACTGACACCAACCTCATAATTAAACCAGTACTCTTGAACAAAACCGATTACATCACAGAATCCCTACGCATACTACAAGACACAAACACATACGAAACCCTCAGGACAGATCCCACACATAACTTTAACATGACACTCAAACACATACTCCAAAACGGACTAGACAAAGGTATCTTGAACAAACACGAATACAACTTCATATACAACTCCAACCCCATCATTCCAGTTTTCTACTATCTCCCGAAAATACACAAAAGCATCACCAATCCACCAGGCAGACCAATCATATACGGCATCAATTCCATATCAAGCAACCTCTCACAATACATTGACCATTTCCTGCAACCACATGTCAAACGCCAACGATCACACCTCCAGGACACCACCCATGTACTCAAAATCCTCGACAACATAACATGGGGTGATGACCACTGGCTGGTCCCCAGCGATGTTACATCACTCTACACTGTAATCAATCACACACAAGGACTCGACAGCATCAACGAACACCTCAAACATGACGATTCACTGGAACCAGACCAATTATCCTTCATTCTACAAGGCATTGACTACATCCTTTCACATAACTATTTCTGGTTCAATGGGGAGTTTTTCCTGCAGAGGACGGGCACCGCCATGGGGATGAAGTTCACGCCCAGCTATGCAAACCTGTTCATGAGTAGCTGGGAAGACTCCCACATATGGATGTGCCATGGCTGGGACGCGAACTTGGTCCTATGGATGAGGTACATTGACGACGTCCTCTGCATCTGGAAAGGCCCCCTCAACACATTACTTGACTTCATCAAGTACATCAATGATAACGATAGAAACCTCCATTTCACGACACACTACAGCCAGACATCAGTCAACTTCCTCGACTTGGAAGTCTTCATTGAAAACCAACAGATACATACCAGAACCTACCATAAACCAGTGGACGTCAACAGCTACATCCTATCCACCAGTGGTCACCACCCCACCTGGCTTGACAATATCCCCACAGGACAATTCAAACGCATTAGACGCAACTGCACAAGACTCACATACTACAAGGAACAAGCCAACACCCTCAAAAAACAATTTTTGGACAAAGCATACAAACCAGACAAGTTAGAACGCACCCTCATACAAATAGGTAAAGAAGACAGACAGCCACTTCTTGACTACAAACAAAAACCACAAGATATACAGAACAACATCCCATTTATCATGCAATACAACACACACGCAAACAGCATAAAACAAATCGTGAACAAACATTGGCACCTACTACTACAAGACGAACAACTCATCGACATCTTACCCAGCAAACCAAAAGTCATCTATAGGAAAGCCCCCAACATACAGAACAAACTGGTACGCAATCACATTCCACCCTTGCAACATTCACAAACTACCCTGGACAACTCTAGACCCACACAAGGTTTTTTCCACTGGGGTACGTGCACCAACTGTACCACCTTGAAATATCGCAGCACCAGACCCACCACATCATTCACATCAACACAGACAGGAGAAACATACAAAATACAGGAACACATAACATGCAACACCACGAACGTCATATATCTTATACAATGCCAATGCAACCAACAATACATCGGCAGAACCACCAGACCACTTAAAACCAGGATCCAAGAACACCTCAGAAACATCACGAAACAGGCAGACAACCACAGCATACCGATACACTTCCAAGAACACCACCATAGCAACACGACAGGCATCAGATTCACAGGCATTAAACACATCAAGAAAAACTGGAGGGGAGGGGACCACACCAAGACCCTAAACAAGGAAGAACTCTGGTGGATATTCACCCTCAAAACACTAGCACACAAAGGACTAAACATCGATAACGAGATTAAATCAGTCATCTCCAAATGAACACGGCCACCATATACTTGACACATTAACAACACCGATCCCCACGCAACCCCGCGTACTCAACCTCTTAAAATGTCAAGACAATCCAACCTTCCACCCTCTGACCATCCAAACCCCCCCTCCACTAAATCATCTACCACCTCCCCCTACCACCCCCATCAAGCCATACTCACCTTCAAATGCTGACACCCAGAATCAGTGATCCCCATTCACCCCCTGCATCACCGTTACCTTGACATCCCCTTCCCCAACCAACCCTGTCCTAACACATACACATCCTGACACCTTGATCACTACCACCCCCATACCCTTTATATCGCCCGCACCACCAATTCCAACACCCCCACCCACATCCCAAACGGACTCCCCCCGACACAAAAGACAGCGGCCCTCACACTTATACACCAAGTCACGACCTCATCCGAGCCACCCCCGTCCCCCTCACCTCATCGCCCAGCACATTAAGCACCCATTACACCCCAATACCACACACATTTAAGACACACCCCACCCCCCGCTTCTCTATGTTGCTATGGCTCCTGTCTGACACACATCACCGATCTGTAACATGAACACACACCTGCCCACTACCCCCCCTCATGCTACATTTTATCCCAGCCCCCACACACATTCCTGCCTCTATAGTGACCACGCCACCCCAAGACGGCACCCCTTCCCCCCCTCTCCACAACAAGACCATTTACACACTACTGCACCAAACACATTCCACGCACTAAGAACCTATTAGTCAACACACCAAACTTACTCCTCCTCGCCACACGTTGACACACACTTCCCCGTGTCAGTCGATTTAACCACTTGGCCACACCACATATATACTTACACAACCCTGGCATTCCACACATCATACAGGTTAGCGATACTAACCACTACTCCCACCCTCCCACCACACGTGGCCATCATCTAGACACCATTATACACATAACAGGAATGTCTACTACAGCACTGTCAGCTTGACACATGCCACACGCACCAGTCTTATTCCATCTCCCCCTGCCCGATCACCTAGCCACCATCCCCGGAGAGATGCCCATCCACACCTCCCCGTACCCCTGCGGTCACCCGAGCCACCAACCATCACCCTCATAATCACCCCCCCACACACACACGTTTGGCCGCCTGCACCACGGGACTAAACTACCACAACAATGCTGTTTCACATCCCCACCTCCACAATAATTGCCTTACACACCCCGGTGCCCTTGACCCCCACCTTACTCACCACATGCCCCTGCCCGCTCATTAAATCCTCCACACAGCACAAAACACTCTGCATACATCCTCCGCCCAACGCACGCCAGAGCCAGCTGTCACCTTAACCCATGAAAACATACGGAAACACTACACAGCACAAGATTGGCAGCCAGCACCACGTGACCACCTCCAACCAACCGCACCCGGTCTCGATCCCCATAGCAGCTGCATAATGCATTAAAGCACACCAGCCCCAGCATACACACCCACACCAGCAGAGCACACGATTGGCTGCCGACACCACATGACCACCGCTGACCATTCACAGCCGGTCACAATCTCCATAGCAGCCACATATGCACACAGACACGAGCCCCAGCTAACACAACCACAGCAGCACAGTAAACCATTGGCTGCCCAAACCACGTGATGTTATCACCCAACCACAGGCTTAGCCTCGCACAATCACCCACGACCTATCAGATACATGGGCCACACCCACTCTTAGCCCTGATTGGTCATCTCCACCACCTGACAAACACAGAACCCGGAAGTTCCACATTTAAACCTCACACATGCATAGCCACACTTCTAACCTCCTTGAAGAAGGCAGAGCCCCTGCCAAAATGCTTTGGAGACCCCCTACATTCTGACACCACAGCCAGCTTACACCAGAGCTCTTCATTCCTGCGGAGAACTCGGTCGAGCCTTGCTGCTTCCAGAACCCTCTCTACCCACCACCCGCAGGGCCGCGCTGGGCATCACACCTAGCAAAGCCCTTCACACTCCTCTTGATCACCACTCCACCTGCTAGACCCAGGCGACCACGCACCGCCCCCTGGGAGCAACCAACACCAGCTCCACTCACAGCTGTTCATAAAGCAGCAATCCCTAAGCGATCCACACCAGCAGGCACCCACCAGGCAGTGGGAACAGAATGCCAGCAACGCGGTGCACCAAGCCCCACAGTGCACCAGCAAGCCACTACCACACACAGAGCTTCCTCCAACCGCTGACACCGCAGCAGCCATCCAACACCGCATCTGCAAAAGGAAACTAACACCAGCTACCAGCAGCCCAAGCCTTTTTCACCAATAAATCCTACTGGTAGG
This sequence comes from Taudactylus pleione, assembly GCA_031769625.1. Taxonomy (NCBI): domain Eukaryota; kingdom Metazoa; phylum Chordata; class Amphibia; order Anura; family Myobatrachidae; genus Taudactylus; species Taudactylus pleione. The sequence goes on along the minus strand of JAUIMM010000045.1, from coordinate 16,620,930 downwards.
TAAGTGACTCTGAGACTTATACCCCTGCGCGGGATGCCGCCAGGGTGTACATCCACAACCGCCATACCCGCTGCCAACCCACCACTCCTAAGACTGTTGACCAAAGGTCCAGCAGGGGTAACGTGCCGGTCTATTGAACTGCACTGGAAAAAGGAGCCCCCTAAAAGGGTCCACTCACCTCCCCAGTCTCCACCCACATACACCCCCAAGTGGATCGCTCACCCCACCTGGGTGCCTGGGACCGAACAGGATTAGTACTGTTTTTTTCCAATAGACCCTTTGGCCCCCATTTCTGCCTCTATCTTCATTTCCTCACCCACCACATCCAGTCCATTAGACCCCCTTCCCTCCCTACACCCCATCACTCCACAAACAACATCAAACACAAAAGACCACAACACACTATTACTCCAGCATTACACCCATAGGGCGAGTGCACCCTCCGCACCCTCTACCCCATTATATCGTTACACAGGACCCGGTACTCCTGCTTTTAGGAAGGTGCAGCACCACAACACAAACAATACATCTCACATCCCATCTGCCCATACAGCAGAGCGCAGTTCTAACCCATCATTTGCACTACTATTTGTTGTTTATATCCAAGATGCTATTTTGGGAGAACAAATTACTTTACTTTAAAGACTATATTAACAGCTCTGCAACACATATACCAAATGGCCCCAATTTGTTCACACAAAGACCCAAATGCAACAGAATGTGCCAATGTTCAATCCCTCTAGGATGGACCATCTAGTTAAATATCATGCTTGACATTTTAGACAGTTATATAGTTTTTAATCATTGTAGTTAGTTCAGTGAAGTGCACAAACAGCTTTGATTGCATAATGTGATAAGTTGAAGCAAATTGCCAAATCTCCAAGTATAATGTTATGATAGGATCATATTTGATATTTAGATGCATGAATAACAGTTCATAGTTTTTAGTTTGTACTATATAGGCTCTAATTCTGTATGCTAAGAGTTAGTGTATAGTGTTATAACTGTTTAAAAATCATATTGAATGATTATTGTGAACAAGAATATAGTGTTTATTTGTATTTTATGCCAACTGATTTTGAAATGCACCAAGAAACCTTGCAGGTCACATGCCTCACCTTAGCCTTATGGAGTTTTTAGTAATAAAGACTACTTTATTTTGGCACAACTTTTGCCTCTGTCTGTCTCTGGGGGAGAAATCCTTGCCTCTCTGCTGCATTGTGATAAATAACAATTTGCTTACTATTGCAGTATTATTGCTGATATTTCACCACCTGCTGAATTGATTGCAATTGTTGTATTATTGATGATATTTTCCACCTGCTGGATTAATTTTATCTAAAATATATCACTATCCAGGAATAACAAGGAAGTCACAGATATATGAGATTTGATATTTGAATTGCCTTATTGATGTTTCTTTTGTTACATGAAATTATTTGACATATACATGCATATGTGTTGTTTTTTTAGTGTTTGTGGGTCAAGATTTTAGTTACATTTTAAACTACAGAATAGTGCTCCACAATAAGAGTTTATTTTTATGTTCCCTTACTGTCCCCTTACTTGTATAATTTTATAATATATAATTTTCTGCCCATGTTGTGTATTATTTGTATGTATATTAAATGTTGCTAGAAATATAGGGGGATATGTATTAAACTTTCTAAAGAGACAGGTGGATAAGCTGGCCATAGCAATCAATCATCTTATGTGTATCATTTTATAGAATGTACCTAATAATTGATAGGTTGTGAGCACAATACAAAACAAGTTATAGAGAAAGAAGGTAGGAGAGGGAAGTATAGAAAACATACAGATTGGGAAGGAACACAATGTACAGTATACAGATGGGGGTATGGGGGAGAGAGCACAATACTTAACAAAGAAATGTGGGGGTGCACACTACAGGACATACTAATGTTCTCAGAGGAGGGCACAATGCTGGGATTGTTTATATATTATACTTTGTAATAACATTTCCAGAATATCATTTTGACAATTTTGTTGGTAGGTGCCTCAACTTGTTAGTTGCTTTGTGCCCTCCACAAACCTTAATCTTGTTCTTCACACCATACCCTAATACCCTGTACTGTACCTCATCACCTCCTTATAACATATCTTATCTTCTGTAATTTTAAAATCTCTATGTGGTATATTTAATTTGAAAGCTGTAGCATCTCTTCATACTTGACCTCCAAATGTAAATCAGCACTAATAATAAATGGAAAACACGGCAGGCTTTGTAAATGTATGTCTATATCTTTGTATGTCATATCTCAGCACCTATCTCTTCTCAGGAAATATGAGAGTCCGTAGAGTTGAGGAAACACATTTTGTTCAGTGGCAGATTTCAAGATACTCGATGAGCTACATTATTTACAGGAAAATGCCTCTGTATCAAACATAAATAATAGATGGAGACAAGGTGTATGATTTCATAGAGTAAAGTATATAGTGGGCTTCACTTATACAGTAGATGGACATAAGTCTCTGGTGCCTCCTGCTGAAAACCACTCCCATTCAGATACCACATTGGCTCATCTTAACATTTCTGGTGTCAATTAGAAATTGGGGTAATATGTTACATATTACAAAATAGCATATGTGCCACTACAGGTCCCATAAAGCCATTAACTGTCATTGCTGAACAGCAAATAAAGACTTCAATAGGTGATAATGTGTTTCATTCACCAAGAACATATATAATAATAGAACATGATAATATAGTTATAGAAATAGTTAACTAACTATAGTAAAGATCAGCGGTGCCTCCTACCTTTTAGAGTACAGGAGGGCTGCCGCTGCTTGGGATTCTTTATTAAGATGTTACTCAAACTATTGACTAGAGATGAACGGGTTCAGTTCTCTGGGAACCGGACCCACCCAAACTTGGTGTATCTAAGCCAAGATCCGAATCCAGCTCGAGTTTTCCCGCCTGACTCGGATCTTAAAAAGAGCCAAAACGCATCATCCTCTTGCTGTCGGATTCTCACGGGTATTGGATTGTATAAAGGAACCGGTTATCTGTGCCATTTTCACTCTGGCTGTGGAAAGTGTACAGAACAGACATGCTGCTCTGTCTGTGCACATGCTGCTGTGTCACTGTGTTGTTCTGTCGGGGGCTGGAGGCTGCTGCTATGTTGTCTATAAGGGGCTGGGGGTGCAGTACATAAAGGGGGCTTCATTTATCAGTACATAAAGGAGTGCTGCTGTGTCACTGTTGTCTTGTCAAGCAAGAGCAGGGGCTGCCGTACATAAAGGGCTGCTGCTGTGTTGTCCATAAAGGGGTTGGGGCTGTAGTACATAAAGGGGTGCTTCAGTAATCAGTACTGATGTGTCACTGTTTTCCTGTCAATCAAGGGGCTGGGGCTGCAGTTCATAAATGGCTGCTGCTGTGTTGTCTATAAAGGTGTGCTGCTGTGTTGTCCTGTCCATCGAGGGGCTAGGGCTACAGTTCATAAATGGGTGCTGTGTTTCCCAGGGGGATGCTCTGTCAATCCAGGGATGCTCTTCCCCAGTGTAAAAAAAAATAAAGGTTAAATAAAATTATCATTCCACAAAAAAATGTAATTAAAAGATTTTTTTTATTAGAGTTTTTTTGTGTGTTTTAGCTATGCTATTATTGTTCAGTGACACTGCCGGCCAGACTGCAGTTTATCATCCACTTACTGTATTTGTGACTCTGCAGGTGGTCCATCTGCACTCTGCAGGAGTGCTTTGTTGTCCATAGAGGGGTGCTGTGTTGTTCTTCAAGGGGCTGCTGCCAGGTTGGCAATTGCTTTTTTAGTGAAGTGGAATCTAGATGGGATTTGGTAGCAGGGACACAGGACCTCAATTAACTGTCTAAAACCCACTGCATTATTGGAGGATATTGGACGCACTTCTAATACCAGCATAGATATCAGTCATCCACTGTCAGTCATCCACTGTGTAACTGGGTGACTGCTGTCATACTTGCTCCCCCTTGCAAAGGATTGTTTAACAGTAAATTGTTTTTTAAAGTACTACTAGTGGTCTTCCTGGTCCCCTTCTGGGATTAAAATGCACTCCCAGCAGCAGCATCAGGCATAGCGCTCAAGGATTATTCTGGGGCAAGGACTGATGTGAATAATTTAAATATTTTTTGTAAATTTACTACTAATAAAATCTTCCTTTCCTGCCTTCAAATACATACTCTAAATCTCTCAGGCCTCTTGAAAAGTAAAAACATTTGTTTATTGATGTGCCATATAGGAAGTTGTACTGCCACAGTTGCTGCAATCTTTGACATGCAGTTGCTGAATGCCAAAAATATCCAGAAATGTTTATTGCCACAGACAGCATCTCCTGCATGCCCCTTTAATTTTAAAAAATATTCTGAACCACCAAGTTGATTTGGTGGGCAAAACATGGGACATAATGTTCACCCATGCTCTCTCCTCCTCCCTCATAAATTTGCTTTGGAATCAAAAAATTGAATTAGATTTACTACCAGTCAACCCTTAATTTCCCTGGCTTCAAGTACATACATACTCCATCTTCCTCAGGCCTCTTGATAAATGAAAACATGTTTCCTTATGTGCCATGTTGGAAGTTGAACTGCCACAAGTTTGTACTGCCCACTGCTGCCCCTTAGCATAGTCAGTACATAGTGGGGGGCTAAAAATATGCACCAAGCAGCTAGCTTGGTGCAAATTTTGGGCCTAAACTGGATGAAAACAATATTGTGAGCTGTGAGGTGGTCAAAATTGTCTGAAAATTAGTGGAAATTAATGTTATTGAGGTTAATAATACTATAGAAACAAAAAAAGCCAAAATTATTTGATTTTAGCAGTTTTCCAAAATTTTTGAAAAAAAGAAATACAGATCCAAAACCAAGACCAAAACACGCAAGGGCAGTTCTGGCAAAACCAAATCCAGATCTAAAACACAAAGGAGATACACATCAAAAACCAAAACACGGGGTCAGCGCACATCCCTACTAATGACAGATTACAACCACCGCCAGTGTGCTCCATCAATGTTTGCTCATGCGCAGTCACAATAATACATCTTCTAGGGACTGCATAGACTGCAGCCCCTAGAAACACTGTAAGCCTGGCACTTATAAGTGTGGGCTTCCTGCTGGAGCTTTTAGTGCTGCTAATCACACACCAGACTCTCCAGCCCAGGTGGGAAAAGTTTCCTCCTTCTGGGGCAGCCAGGCTGGTGTGAGGTTAGCACTATGAACTTTCAATAGGAAGTCACTACTTGTACACACATCCTAAGGGGCCAGTCTGTGTGCTGCAGGGTCAGTGTGCTTTGGTGACAGATTATATTGGGGGGATGCAGCCCTGCAGCCCCTAGGTAAAATCCACTACTTGTAAAGATGCTCTACTTTCAAAGTGATTCATTAAAAGTGATATTGATATATTAAACCGTAGTGGCCAGTAGAAGCCCTCACATGTTTTATTCATATTATTGTCTGATTACAGATGAAAAAAATAGTAGTTACACAGATCTGATACCCAGCAGAGTTAGTGGTGCTAGTGACAGGCCCATAGAGAGCTAGCCCCATTACTTTTGAGGGACATGGCCTAAACGCCCCCCCTTAGAAAAAAAAAAAAAAATTATATGTGCAGCACTGCGCACTGAATGGGGGGCACCTTGAACCACTTAGCCAGGGGCAAATCTTGGGTGGAAGCACAATCAGTGTGATCACTTTCCCTGACAGGCAGAGAGACTGCTTCTACTCAGCAGCAGCAGCTTCCCTGGCCCCACTGCAGCCTAGCACATAGCAGTGTGTGCTGGGCTGCAAAGACACAGGCTGCTGACAGGAAAGAGGGAGGGAGAGGGGGCTGTGGTGGACCCTGTCCCCTGCCAGACCACTCCATCAAGCTCAGGCCCGGGTAATTAATAACCCACCTCCCCTTCTCAGCGCCCCTGGCTGGTGATGTCTATAATATATTTTTTTATGTTAGACTGAAGGTTTAAAAATGTTGTATTAATTAGTATTGTGTGTATTATTAACTAAATTAACAGCCTCATAGAATAATTGACTGGACCAAACTTTGGGCTGTTTTAAATTATATAATTTGACTTGTCAGGAAGATACAAAAAATTATATCCATGGGAGAAATACAACAAAGATCAAGGTACAAACATGGAAACACAAGGACACACATGAGGACACAGGGCCTATTTATTGATTTTTACAGCACAGTCCCGAAAATGTTAATTCCTTAATGCCGCATATTGCAGCAAATTGGGATGTTTTTGCATGACTTTTTATTAGGGAGCCCATGCTGGGACATGGGCTCCAATAATAGCCCATCCCAGTGAATGGAAAATAGCAAAATTAATGCTAACTTTATTGGGGTAAATTTACTAAGAATCAAGGTTGGTTAAGTTTTTTCCATTTTAAAACTCGCAAATTTACTAAGAACTTAAAGTTAGTTTTTCGATGGTGAAGCAGATCGAGTTTTTTTCCCCCAAATTGTGAGTTCAGAGGAGAGTTTAGAGGAGAGTTTAGAGGAGATTACTTACTCGAGATTCCAGTGTATTCTCTCTGCAAACCTCAGCTGAGCAAGCAGCCTGCACATACCCGTGAATTATGTGAAGGCTGCTTGTGTATTGAACCTGCAAAAAAGTGTTAAATGTTAACTATAAAATGACATAGGGTCCCCCCCAAAGCATAACCAGCCCCAGATTTGCCAGCCAGTCCTGGTTCCTAAAATTACAGGGAACAAAATGAGTAGGGTTCCACCATAATTTAAGAACCAGCACCAGGGCCAGACCTGGTTTTAAATATAGGAAAAAAAAAATATAGGGAGAAATAAAAAAAAAAATGTTACTTTCATGGTGTATGTTGTGTTTTTTTTCATATTGCTTTGGTTGTGGAACTGCAAGTACCAGCGGCCCTTTAATGCCCCGCATGCTGGTATTTGTGGTTCTCCAAATACCAGCATGCAGGGGAGGCTTGCTAGTATGTGTAGTTCCACAACTAAAAACAATATTTAACCATTTATTTTACACTACACACTAATACTATCAACCAGGCACCCACTGCCCTAGGGTGCCAGGGATAGCTTGGCACCCTAGGACAGCATAGGACAGGGGTGCCCTGGAGAGGGGGACACCTTTATTGGCGGGGTCCCAAACTCCCCAGGAATCCCTGGTATGGGCTGACTAGCAGTGAGGGCTGATGCTGTGGCTAGGGGGCCTGGTGAAAGGGCTTCACTGGCTGTGGCATCAGTCCCCCACTAGAAAGAGCCTGGAGCTGGTTTTAAAAATACAGGGAACCTAGCGCCATTTTTTTCCCCTATATTTAAAACCAGGTCTTGCCCTGCTGTCTGGTGCTGGTTCTTAAATTATAGTGGAACCCTATTAATTTTGTTCCCCACTATTTTAGGAACCAGGACTGGCTGGCAAGTCCAGGGCAGGTTAAGCTTTAGGGGGGGACGCTATGTCATTTTTTTTAAACAAAAACACTTTATATTAGGTATACAGACAGAAACATACACAAATCACACTGATCTGTGTATGTTTCTGCCAAACTCGCAGCTCAGGATGTGAGTGTTTAAAACTTCAATTTCACAGTGAGTTTGCTACAATCTCACATGAGATTGGAAACTCAATTGTTAGTAAATTTGCGAGTGGCTTCTTTTTCATATAAAGTACTTCCCATTTTGGCTGTTGGTGAGTTTTTTCGAGTTTGCAATCTCACATGAGTTTTAACACGGAAAAGACAGATCTCACGTCCAAACTCACTCGAGTAGTAAATTTGCGAGATGAAAAACATGCCTAAACTCACGTTAGTTTGCAAACTCACACAAACTTGAAGCTTAGTAAATTTACCCTTATCACTTTACGTCCAGGATTACACCTTAATGCCCATGAGCGACCATCTCACCACTCATGTACAAGCACAAGTTACTGGAGATGAAAATAGGCTAAAGAGACTAATGCCATTTAAAGATGGGGTTAGTTAAAAGGCCAAACTCAGAAGAGCTAAGCTGATTGGAACTTTTTACAGTCCAAATAGAATCCTTATGTGGGCTACTTTTGTGAGCGTGAGAGAGGAATCCCCTTGTTAAATAGCCATGATGCTAATGTGTCAATTCACTGAAAATCAAATGAATAATTCCCAGCGCTATAATAAAACATATAAGCAGAAGGTATCACCTGCACCAGTGTGTGTAGGGGTAAGGTAGAGAGCAGGTTTGTGCTGCCTTAATCGTCTCCAGGTAAAGATTTCCCTGCTTTACTAGTGAATATTGTTATACAAATAGTATGTAGATCTGTTGGAGCCTTAACATTTTCTTTGTCACCTTGTGCGTTTATATAATGATGTTGGATCATAAGGCGAGCTCAGGGAGGACAGAAACCTCCCAGTGAGCAGAAGGGCTATTACTCTATAAAACATTTTTTTTGCAATTTATTATTCATATAAACATAAAACTCACTGCAGTACTGTATATTCAACAATTTACAATAAAAAGTAATATAGAAAAATGTATTTTAGTACAGTATATTCCCACTCACTATGGAGTTGAGGGGGTTGATATACAGTTTGATATCTGGCCACTGTGTTGTGGTCTAACACAGTGAGGATGTATTTTAATAAATAAACAGATAAAAGTTCCGGTGCCTCGCATATAGCTGTGCTCAGACCCTATTGGAATGCAGATGTCTTTCTCTAGTTGGTGTACTGTAGCATGGCTTACTGGTAAGTATGGAAGTGCAGAAGGATCCGTTGTGTATTCCCACCTGAATGGTGGTTTGACTTATTCACTGTTGCTTTTTACTACTGGCAAGCTGTGGCTCAGTCTGCCAGGTATGCAAGATGCTCCAGGATCTTACTGCAGCACAGGATTTTAGGCTGCATTCCCAAGTGTTTCGCTGGTTGCTGTCTGCAGGGATCTCTTAAGGTGCCCATACATGGTGCGATAAATCAGTCGATCTGACGGATTGGTACGATTTGGCTGCTATATTGTACCATGTATGGGCATGATATTGATTAGTGCGTGCACCCATGGGGTTGTACTGTTACTGCAGGTTCAGTCAATCTGGTGATGTGATGTGCAATCCCATGCAGGGCTATGTGGGTGAGAGAGGAGCCGGCATTTCGGGAGGTCAGCCACCCAAACTCACCATGTGTGGGGACCGCCCAATATGTCGGACGTCGGATCTCCTGTCGCATCGCATGGTGCATATCACACTGTGTATGGCCAGTTTTACTTCCAGATAGGTGGGTGTCTGTTGCTCTTTGATCGCCGGGTTATTGGCCAACATGTTTCTCCCGGTGTACACTCTCCATCAGAGCTATTTTGATATGTGATATTGTGCATATATAGTTCATGCAGTAATTTGTGTTTAAATGTTAGCTTCCTGGGCTGCATACATTATTTAGAAACCACTGCTTCTCTAGTTATAATTTGTAATATCTGCTCAGAAACTTATTTGTTAGCTCCACTTCTCATACATTTTAACAGGTTCTGTTGTACTAGACCAGGGATGGGGAACCTTAGGCCCGGGGGCTATATAATGCCCGTGGAATCATTTGGTCTGGCCCTCTGAGCTTTTTTCTGCAAGCCTCATCTGCTTAGCAGGGTGCCTAGAATGGCACCCTGCAGACAGAATCTATGCAGCAGTGCCACCTGCAGCACCCTTGGAATTTTCAGACAGTCACACTGCTCCCCAAACTGCTCCCCATAGCATCTTCAGGATGCTCCAGGCATTGCTGTAGTTACCGGATATTGTGACCCCGCCCCATGTGATGTCACAAGGAGGGGCATGGCCTGCACCAGGCCCACACATAATGTTGTATATATCAAAATGGCACTCGGCAGAAAAAAGGTTCCCCACCCCTGATCTAAACTGAGTTCTCTGTATAATGCGGGATGTTGATGTTGTTTCAGTTATGGGTTCTCAATACAAATTTTATATTTTATGCTGTGAGTTAATAGGTGTTACTTGCCAACTTCCAAGTATAAATTAGGGACTTAGTGCTTGACAGATAACCTTTACTAGTCCTCTTATAAGTCTGATTTGTTAATAACTCATGACAGACTCTTTCATTTTGTACTGAAGGACAGAGAGTAAAGGATTTAAGTCTCTTATTAATATAGGCAGCTGTAGTCAGTAAGGGTTCATTACAGACCTCTCTGGGTGGCTTCTATTTATTTTGTGAGTAATGCTGGGGAGTTCCGATCACTCCCCATGCTCCTCCCTCAGGCTGCGAATGACAAAACTAGCCTGGACTCTCTCCTTTGGCTGGCAGCTTCCTCTCAGCTATGCCTTTGCTCAGCTATGCCCTACACTCAGGGGTAAATTTACTAAGATCCGATTTGTCCCGGTTTTCAACTCGGATAGGATCAACTTTTTTTCATCAAAAAAAATTGTGAATTTACCAAGCTCCTGGTTTTGACAGGATCATTTTGATTGATGTGTATTTGGTCGATCCTGTCCGATTTTAAGTTCCGATTTAAATGCCGAATTTGTCTCCCGAACAAGCAGCCTGCACATATCAGTGAAATATGTGCCGACTGTTTGTTCTTTTTTTAATTATTTTTAGGGTTACATTTATTTAAAAAAAATTATGTAAGGTTCCCCCCCAAAAAAGACTAACCAGCCCCGGACTTGCCAGCCTATCCTGGTACTTTAAGTTATGGGGAACAAAATGTGTAGGGTTCCACTGTAAATTAGGCACCAGAAACTGGTTGCAGGGCTAGTCCTGGTTTTAATTATAGGAGGAAAAAAATTGTGCAGTGGTACCCCCATAATTAAAACCAGCACCGGACCCTTTCTAGTGGGAGGCTGATGCCACAGCCAGGGGAGCCCTTTTATCGGGCCCCCCAGCTGCAGCACCAGTCCTGACTGCTAGTCAGCCCAGGTCAGGGATCACTTGGGAGTTGGGGACCCCCCCTAAAGGGGTCTCCCTTTCCTGGGCACCCCTAGCCTAAGCTGATAGCCCGGGTCTATCCCCACCACTTTAGGGTGGTGGGTGGTGGGTTGATAGTGTATATAGTGTGTAAAAAATAGAATTAACAACATTGTCTTTACAGTGGAACTACAGGTCCCAGCAAGCCTCCCCCGCATGCTGGTACTTGGAGAACCACAAGTACCAGCATGTGGGGCATTAAGGGCCCACTGGTACCTGTAGTTCACCTGTAAAGAAATGTGTAAAAAAAACACACAACACACACACCGTGAAAGTACAGTTTTATTACATACATACACACACATACTCACCTACATTACCAGGAGTGGTCCCCTTGTCCAGTAGGCATCCAAGGTCTTCTTAAAACAAAAAAAATGAAAATCTCAATCTACGTAACAGATACCAACCAGGATGGTTGATATCTCCTGAATGAAATGCTTAGAAGTGGCTTCTTCCTTTATAGAGCCATACCTGAGCCCCCGCCTCTCAGCCAAAGAACGGCTCCTACAGTGAAGTCAATGGAGAACCGCAGGTTACTAAAGTTCATTCTGCAGTTCCCACCATTGACTTCAATGGAGGGAGACATTCATTGGCTGAGAGAGGCAGGAGCTCACCTCTATCAGCCAATGAACACTCAGATATGACTCTACAAAGGCTAGAGCATGTCTGAGCATCTCATTTGGGACATAACAAGCATTCTGGTTGTTATGTGTTGCATGGATCGGGTCATGTCAATTTTTGTTTTAAGAAGACCTTGGATGCCTACTTTGGACAAGAGGACCACTCCTGGTAATGTAGGTGAGTGTGTGTGTCTGTATGTATGTAATAAAACTGGACTTTCTTGGTGTGTGTGTTTTGAGTATTTTACACATTTCTTTACAGCTGAACTACAGGTATCAGTAGGCCCTTAATGCCTCGCATGCTGGTTCATGTGGTTCTCCAAGTACCAGCATGCAGAGGAGGTTTGCTGGGACCTGTAGTTCCACTCTAAAGACAATGTTGTTAAATCTATTTTTTACAGACTACATACACTATCAACCCACCACACCACCCACCGCCCTAGGATAGTGGGGATAGCCCCAAGCTATCAGCCTAGGCCAGGGGTGCCCTGGAGAGAGGGACCCCTTTATTGGGGGGTCCCCAACTCCCCAGGGATCCCTGGACTGGGCTGACTAGTGGTCAGTACTGATGCTGCTGCTGGGGGCCCGGTGAAAGGGCTCCCCTTGCTGTGGCATCAGCCACCTCTAGAAAGGGTCCGGTGCTGGTTTTAATTATAGGGGGACCCCTACACAATTTTTTACCCCCTATATTTAAAACCAGGACTGGCCCTGCAGCCTGGTGCTGATACCTAATTTATGGTGGAACCCTGCATGTTTTGTTCCCCGTAATTTTAGGTACCAGGACAGGCTGGCAAGTCCGGGGCTGGTTAGCCTTTTGGGGGGGACCTCATGTCATTTTTTTTTAAATTAACCCTTACAACACACATTCCATTCAGAAACATACACAAATAACACTGAATTGTGTATGTTGAATGACAACTCGCAGCTTAGGAGGTGGTGCATTGAAAACTTCTATTGAGTCCCCGATTTGAGTGTAAAATGGGCGACTTTAACAAAATGAATAATGGTAATTTCACAATTTGTATTAAAAAGTGAAAAGTACTTTCGAATTGAGCCGATGGTGTTATCATTTCTATTGTTCAATTGGGCTGCATTTGCGGCATTAAACCACCCAATTTCAACATGAAAAAAATGAATAAATTATCCGACTTTAATGATAGTAAATTCCCAAATAGCAAAAGAGTGATATTATCACCTGAAAATGCAAATCGGGACCAATAGAAATGTTGATAAATTTACCCCTCAGATTTGTCCAATGGCTCTGCGGCTATTTGCAGTTGCATAGCCAAGCCTCCAGCTGTCAATGGCTGTGGGTATCTTTCCTGCACTCAGCAAACACCAGCCCCTGCAGCTGTGCTCTCTGCCGCTGATCCTCCTCACGGGTAAGCCCACTCTCTTCCTCAGCCTCACTCCTGTCCTGGGCCAGCAACTGAAATCTCAGGGGCCCAGTACACTGATGTATCTGGGGGCCCCACCTTCTCACCACTATCCCCAATCCTGCACATCCCTCCCCTGCATGTGTGATATGGGAAGCATGAGAATGTTAACTGAAAGATATGCCAGCCTTTAAATAAAATAAAAAAACACTATGACTTACCACACTGTCTCTCTGTCACTAACGATGCAGGCTGTAGTTCTTGTCTTCCATCTCTTGCAAGGTCTTCTTGATGACAGTGCTGTGGATGCCTCAGGGGTAGGAGGGATGGTGTCTGCAGCCAGCCATCCTCAGTCCACAGCCTCTCATCACCTTCCTCAAATTCAACCTCTCATCACCATCCTCAGCCCAGAAGCCCCCATCATCTTTCTCTGTCCCCAGCCCCATCCTCAGTCCCCAGCCTCTATTACCTTCTGCCCCAGGCACAATCACCTTACTCTGCATCCAGCCCCTGTCACCTTCTGCCCCCTTCCCCCTTCATCTTCCTCTGCCTCCTTCACCTTTCTCCATCACCAGGCACCATCACCTTCCTCTGCTTCCAGCCCTGTCACCTTCTGCCCCAGCCCTCATCACCTTCCTCTGCCCCCAGCCTCCCACATCTTTCTCTGCCCCTTCACCTTCCTCTGCTTCCAGCCCCTGTCACTTTCTGCCCCAGTCCCTATGACCTTCCACTGACCCAGCCTCCCTCATCTTCCTCTGCCTCCTTCACCTTCCTCCATCACCAGGCACCATCACCTTCCTCTGCTTCCAGCCCTGTCACCTTCTGCTCCAGCCCCATCACCTTCCTCTGCCCCTAGCCTCCTTTACCTTCCTCTGCCCCAGCCTCCTTTACCTTCTTCTGCCCCCAGCCTCTTTACCTTCCTCTGCCCCAGCCCCTGTCTCCTTCTGTCCCCAGCCCCCTTCATCTTCCTCTGTCCCCAGGCACCATCAACTTCCTCTGCTTCCAACCCATGTCACCTTCTGCCCCAGCACCCATCACCTTCCACTGCCACAAGCCTCCCTCATTTTCCTCTGCCCCTTCACCTTCCTCTGCTTCCAGCCCCTATCACCTTCTGCCCCAGCCCCCATCACCTTCCTCTGCCCCCAGCCTCCATTGGGAAAGATTTCTGGACTACACAACCTGACTATATATATGATGGGAGGTGCTACCTGATGAGACTAATTGCAGGCACAGAAACAGACAAATCTCAGGTGCACAACTCCAAATTATTAATAATATATATAAATGCAATAAAATTTTGCAATCAATAGAGGTTTTTAGCATAATCATGGCCAAGGTTATGGGCCTACCCACCATAACCAGGTAACCTATTTTGGGTAGGTCCCTAACATACTAGGGTTCAAATCCAGAGTGCAGGACCTCCCAAAACTGGCCCAGCCAAGCCGCCCCAGGGCACCACCATAGTAAGAAAAATGCATTGTAAAGAGATAGTTAGGAGCAGCTGCAGCTGCATATAAAGAATGAAAATAAAAAAGTGAAGTACATATATATTAAACACACACAGTGAAGGGTTAAAATGTGTTATTAAAGGAAAATGTGTTACAATGCGGTGCCCTGAGACAGATTAACCAACGCAATCCAGGGGGACCCACGCCCCAAAATGAACCAAAGTTGCACTACAGTATATAACTTGTAGGACTTATCTAGAATTGTGCCTAATACAGTGTGCATATACATTACCATACTCCATGCTTTTAAACCAATAAGGAAGGGTGCTAGTCCAGAATGAGGGCATCTCATTTCCCTCAGAAGTGCAATAAAGCACATTAAATGGAGCATATGGGAAAGATTTCTGGACTGCACAACCTGACTATATATATGATGGGAGGTGCAACCTGATGAGACTAATTGCAGGCACAGAAACAGACCATACCAAACCAAAAAAAAATGGCAGCTGCTCAATCAATCTAGCAGCACTAATCAGGTGCATGAAAGGGAGGGGTCATGCTAAGTAGAAAAAGGAGGTGGGTTTAACCTCCTATTGTTCCTCAGCACACTGAATAGTACCTGCAACAATATATGAAGCCTCCATTGCCTTCCCCTGCCCCCAGCCTCCTTTACCTTCCTCTGCCCCAGCCTCTTTCACAGTCCTCTGCTTCAAGGCCCTATCACCTTCTGCCCCAGCCCTCATCATCTTCCTCTGCCCCCAGCCCCCTTCACCTTCCTCTGCCCCAGTCTCCTTCACTTTCCTCTGTGTCCAGCCCCTGTAACCTTCTGCCCCCAGCCCCTGTTACCTTCTCCCATCCCCAGCCATCCCTAATGGCAGTCTCAACTACTTACCACTGCAGTGGTGCAGCCTGCCTGGTGGCCTGCTGGGGATCAATCCACTTCCGACTGGCCAGGGAAGATGTGCAGTGACATGATCTATGATGTCACGCTGCCGTGTTGCAGAGTTAAAGGTCATGACCAGCCCATGTCACAGCTCAGTCACCTGGAAGTGCCCAGCAGTGCCCAGGCAGGCTACAAGGGAGCCTACCATGGTGGCATCCCAGTGGCCACAGATGGAACATTGAGTCCAATGTTCATGTCCCTGTTTTGTGCCTGTCTGGACCTCGGGGCCTGGTATGGGTGGACCCTTATTCCCCCCCTGTTGCTGGGTCTGCTCCTGTCCATTATGTCACCTCAGATAAGCCACCTCAGGGCTCAGCACTCCTTCCCATCTATTAGGTGGCACCTCTCCCCTTAGGACAGGTAAAGCTGGTTTCTTTCTCTGTGGCTACCTGGGGCTGCTGTCGCCACCATTACATGCACCTCCATACAACACAAAGTCCCCACTCTCCTCCATTATTTCAGGTTCTAGGCAGCCAGATCCTTTTGGCAGATTCTTGCTCAAACCTCCAAGTATGTATAAGTACACATATCTAATACATATTTGTGGTTTAATATATCATAACAAATATTTATATTAACTATTGCAGTTTAATTTATTTATTTAATACCAGTTATTTATATAGTGCACACATATTCTACATATTTTGCAGATAATATTTGTCCATTCACATCAGTCCCTGCCCCCGTGGATCTTACAGTTTATATTCCCTACAACATGCTCACACACATACACACTAGGGTTAATTTTTTATGGGGGCCAATTAACCTACAAGTATATTATTGGAGTGTGAGAGGAAACCAAAGTACCAGGAGGAAACCCACGCAAGCACAGGAAGAATATACAAACTCCACACAATTAGGGCCGTAGTGGGAATCAAACCCACAACCACAGTGCTGTGAACCAATAATTCGAACTATTGCACAGTTTGTGCTGCCCTAACTACACCTAACCACCCCTATCATTACAGGGGTACACTGCATATCAGTGGCTTGTTTGATCACATATATGATATTCTAAAAAGTATCTTATCAAACACTCACATTATTATATAACAATCTAAAAAATAGTTACCATATTCTGTATCTTGGGACAAAGTATTGTAGTTACAACTTGTATCCAGCTGGATAAATTGGCTCTAAGAAGTCCTTTCATGCATAGATCGCTGGAAAATTCATCAGAGTCTCACTGAAACAATACTATAATACTTCTCCAGGGATAGTCACACAATAAGTTAGATTACAGGAGTTGTCTCTTCCCCAGTACCTTCAGCATGCACAAGGGGTTGGGAGGTGCTGCATCGGGGGTCACCACCCGTTGTGAATCCTCTGTATTTAAACTTCATTAACGAGTTGTTGCCAAAATATTTCTCTTGAACAAAGAGATGATCAAAAATTAATTTCAAGAATATGAAATGTCTCTTGGAACTGTTTTATTTTATTGTACTGTAAATTAGAATGTCAAAAGCAAAATATTTAACATTTTGTTCAAAAACAAAGTTTGTAAACACAAATATGTCCATATTCTTTTACTTTCACAATTTGATTTGCATCTCTAGGTTACTAAATAAACAAAAGAGAAAATATACAGTTTATTTTGCTATCCTTACAATTTAAAAATTTTCATCAATTTAAGTACATTATAATGAGGTACATGTTGTACGGGATGTAGTCAGGATCCCGACGGTCAGGATGCCAACAGTCATAATATCGACAGCATCCTGATGGTCACAACCCCGACAGATTCAATGGTAAGTATTAGGGTTAGGTTTTGGTACTAGGGGGAGGGTTAGGGTCAGACTGTGGGAGGGAACAGTTAAAGTTGGGCTGTGGGAGAGGTGGGAAAGTGTTAGGCTTCAGGAGGGGTGGGGTAGGGTTAGTGTAAGAGGAATGATTTGGGTTAAAATAGTTACCAAAATTAATTAGGACTTTGACCATTGGGATGCCGCTGTCTATATTCTAACCATTGGCATCCTGACCGTTGGGATCCTGTACCCGTAATCAGAATGTAGTGCCGGCTGTCGGATGCCTCCTGTCAAAATACCGACAACGGCATCCCAATGGTTGGTATCCTGTCAAGGGTTGGGTAAGTATACTTGCCCTTCCCCCTTCTCCCCCTAACCCTCCCTTCTTGTAGCCTAACCCTAACTCTCCCCACCCTGCACCCTAACCCTCCCCATTAGTGCCGAAACCTAACACTCCACCCTTCGTGCCTAAACCTCCCCCTCCCCTCTTAGTGCCTACCCTATCCCCCCAGTGGTGCCTAACCTTTAACCTCCCCCCTAGAGGTGTCTAACCCTAACCTCTCCCCCCAAAACCTAACTCTAACCCAGCTACACTGCCTAAACCTAACACTCCCCTTCCCCCCATGGCTAAAAGCTAAGGGCGCCTCAGAATCACCTCGTTCAGGCTGGCGTCCTTCTGGATTCCAGCGTCGGTGTTTTGAAGTTCTGTGTCGGGATTCAAACCGGTGGCATGCTGTCCGCTGGTCTGATAACTACATCCTCCTGTACCCAACCCTGTAGTACAATGAATACACATTAATTGAATTGCTAATTGCAATGTTTTTAAGATATAATTAAAAGGAGGTTACAATTATATATATGCTACTTTTGTGTTATTTTTTAACATATAATAATAATAATAATAATAATAACAACAATATATTACTATAGTATTATACAGTAATTTCATACAATAGCTACTTTGTTTTTTAAATGTTTACATCTTTCATCTCAGTTAGGAAAAAGATTGTATAGTAATACAAATTGTGTCTTGGAAGTTGTATACATGGAATTCTGATGGATACATCTGTTAACAACTAAAGCATACACAAAGGTGCCAAAGTGATTTGTGCCTTAGGATACATCTATATTACTGCTACTGGTGCAAGATATTTTGTATCTAATCCGGAATGAATAATTTGACCAGCAGCATACTGGAGTCCATGTCCAATAATATATTTCTCTCTAAACATAATTGGTACTGCTACATTATGATTGGCATAGACTAGTGAACAATGTTTTTACAAATTGGCTTGTTTAACAATGCAATGATCTTAGCAGGAAAATTAAATAACTATTGCAGTGTTGCAGAAATGTAGCTAATTTTGAGTGCTTTGTATACCTCAACTAAATTTTACGAAATCAAAGTGTAATACTGCATGTAGTACTAATGACCATAGTCCCATGTGATTTATTCAGCTCTAGTTCTTTTTTTACTTCATTAACTATTATGATTGTTGTCACTATATGAAAAATTAGATCACCCTCGAGGACTTTGTTTTTCCTGGCTGCACCATAGTACTGGTAATTACACAGTAGCTCACTAGCCTATGAAAGGTTTAGCCATACATAGCTGACAAAAGATACTGTTTCAGGATGGGTTACCATGGTGGCGTACTTGTATTCCCACCTGTGTGCTTCATATGGGAATATATATATATATATATATAGATCAATGAGCAGAGCTCCTATACTGTGTTTCCACATCTTAATTTCTATTCAAAATAATAAACAAACATTTTAGCTATGATATTTTTAACTTATTAAATTCTATAGAATTCTAGCTAATTACTTTATGTAAACAACTTTTGCAGTGCAGAACATTAAGATGTAAAATACAATGTACAGATTATGGGTCTGATATAGAGATGTATGCAATGGAGATTTTTATGCAGAACAAGCTATTTTTTTGCTATTGTGCATGTGTCAAAATCGAGGGAACCCATTACCCAATGTGCAGCATGAAAGTTCTCTGCATGTCAGGAGAGACGCTGTATTTGAGACAGGTCATACCTGCCACAAGGGCAGCATGAATGGTAGATGTGCATCAATGTTACCGATATTTACACTGGTATGCGAAGTCGGATGCAGATGAGAAGGCAGCAGTGGGCCTCCCTATACTCGGGTAAGCTTTGGAACTATTAAGACAATTTTGCAGCTGCGGTCCGTGCGAAATCACAGCTACGATCACATTAGCGTCTATCTCTGAATCAGGCCCGATGTCCTGTATGATATTGGAATAACAGGGCAAGTAAGGCCGGTTCCAGAGATTTATTTTAAAAATCCAATTTCTATTAGCAAGGACATTTATGGTCATCTTCTGTGCAAATCAAGAATAGCTTGTGCGTAAATGGGTGTAAGAACTTTACAACAGTGCAACAATTGTGATGCTCTTTCGTTGCAGCCAATCAATACCATAGAAAATATACTGTACGAGTCAGACAGAAACACATACATACAGTAAAACATATACACATTGAATGGTTTCGGACAGGGAAGGGAAATGATAATTTTTGGAAATAAGATAGATTAGTTTGTAAATGGTGCTATATAATCTTGAATGTAAAGATGTGTCATCATACTCCTAGCCTTAATAAGCCATACGGCCCAAGACGCCCAGTGCAACTAAGCCCCTCTGACAAAAAGCAACTAAGCCCCTCTGAGCGCTCGCAACCGACTCGATGTTGGTCCACAGGGCATGCGCACAACGGAGTCGGCTCCATCGTGCGCATGCACAAGCCTCCGCTAACGGCGGGTGATCCGTCGTTAGCGGGCTTGAAGCAGATGGAGTGAGCTGTCGATGTTGATTGACAGCTCGCTCCATTTGCTGGGCGGGCAGGGGTCATGCCTGCCCAAACGGAGGCTTTCCCGCCGGAATGCTAGCCATTTGGGGGCAGCCCCACTGACATCATCAGTGATGTCAGTGGGGAGCTTCCTGCTGAAACACAGCAGGAAGCTCCCTGGGGCTTAAGGTTGATGAGACCCTACCCTAGGGTCTTGTCGTAAGCCCCGATGGTCGCGATGGTCTTGACCATTGCGACCATCTCCCTTAGCGGTCATTAGAGCTGTGGGTGTTAACCCACAGCCTAACGACTGACATGGAGGCGGCCGTTCAGGATGCAAGCGGCCGCCCTGTTTCTGAACGACCGCTTGCATCCTACGACCGCCACTGAATGAGGCCCTCAGACTCATTCGCACACATTCACACACATCTGTACAGTAAGTGTTGCACATAAAATTGATCAGGGTAATCTAGCAAGTAGTTTTGTTGCTTCCACTTGTTTTATTTGTGCAAAGAAGATGCACATTTTGAGTGAAAAAAAGTTTAGTGCGGACAAGTCACCCGGGACCAATACACAAATAGTCCCCAAAATTGTAAATTTTTTCACTTATCAAATTAATATAGCTATTAATTATATTTGAAAAATAAAAAAATTAACAGTTTTTGGTAAAAAATTTTTGTAGAAATAATTCTGTATACATTTACAAAATAATATGAGCTTTGCTTATTAACAATATTTTTACTAAAATTCCTCACAATATTTTAGGTTCACATAAATTTACTAAAGAGCAATTGTGGGAGAATTCGTAAAATTAGACTCCAAACCCTAATTATCACATATTTTTAGTAAGCAGATCACATTTCCCATAATTCTAATGGGAAATGTGATCTGGCCAAATTTACTAAAAATAAAATGTGAAAAAATACTGAGGGAAGCCCTGTAATAATAACGCCACCTGGAGATGGTATTATCCAGGATTTCCCCCAGTTCCCCGACTCCTGCTCTGCTCTAATAAAAAATAGTTATAAAAAAAAAAACACTTACCAGCATTCAGGGACCGGTGATCGGTGCTCTGGTGATGTCCTCCTGTGCTCCTGCACTGTGACCCTGGTGAGCCTGTCTGAGCATGAGTGGGCACCTTCTCACTGTTTATTTTGCAAAAAATACAGAGAGAAGACTGCAGAGGGGATCCACAGGGACAGAGCTTTTTTCGCAAGCTCTGTCCCTGTGATGTTTCCTAAGTTCGCAATGCGAATTTAGGCAGCAATATCAAACTACAACCGCATTTTAAATGCGGATTGTAGTAAATAGGTCCCTATATACTGTTAATTTAGCTAGATAGATAGATAGATAGATAGATAGATGAGGCTGGGGATGTAGAGACAGAGAGGGGAAAAGGCTTTGATATGGAGAGGCAGAGAGGGGCATGAGACTGTTGGTGGATAAACAAACAGGGATATGAGGCTGCAAAGACAGAGAGCAGAAAGAGGCTGAGAAATACAGAGTGATACTGCTGGACAGACACTGGTATGAGATGGTGCTAAGACACAGGGATGGGCCTGTAGAAACACAAAGAATTGAGGCTGGAGAGACACAGGGGAATAAACAAATGGCCAACAAGCCTCTACCTACCGTGGAGGGATGGGGACCCCAAATATGAGTGTACTGGATCCCCGGACAGAAGTGTGAGAAGCCGAGACTGCCCTCAGCTCAAACTGCAAGAAGATTGTCTTCCTGCAGATGCTCTGTTAGGAGCTTCTGTGGACAGGAATGGTGGATGATACTGGAGTGATTGCCAAGTTTACGATAGGTTTACCTTCTTACAGCCTTTACATATAAACTTTTGTGACCTAGTGAATACCAATTTACAGTGACAGGGTATAATATCAGAAGTATCAGATGAGAGATGCAAACTGCAACTTAGGTGGGGTGGAAAATGCACAAGGTGTCCATGAAGTGGGAAAGTACTCAAAGCTATGTCCAAGAGTGATTAAGTACCAAAGACCCCCAGTAGACACAGAGGCACTAATGCACTATTAGGAGAGGTATGCAGTCTTCCTGAACCCCGGCATCAGAATCCAGAATGCCGAAGCTTAGGTTTAGGCGCCCTGGGGGTTGTTAGCATTAGGCTTTTGGAGGGGAGAGGTAGGTTTAGGCTCCGGGCAGGGGGGTTAGGTTCAGGCACCACCTGGGGGGTTTAGGGTTAGGCACTAAGGAGGGAGGGTTAGGGTTAGGCACTAAGGGGGGGAGGGATAGGTTTAGGCTTAGGGGTTGGTATTTGGGTGCAGGGTAGGGAGGGTTAGTATTAGTGTAAAGGAAAGCAGAGTTAAGGTTAGGGGGTAAATAGGACAGAAGAACAGTACTCACCATTCCCCTGTCGGGATTTGAACCTTTGGGATGCCACTGTCATTTACAGTCAGTTTTGACCACCTCACAGCTCATCCAGTGTAGGCCTAAAGGTTGCACCAAGCTATCTGGCTGACTAAGCTAAGCGACAGCAGTGGGTATCACAAACATGTGGAATTTCAGCTTCCAACATGGTACAACTAGTAAACAGAGTGGCATCACAGTGGCGGACAGTATGACAGTTCAATAAACTACTAAAACACACTAAGAGTACGGCCTGCTGCATCACAGTACTTGTGTTATGATACACACTGAGGTACAGCCTGAGGCATCACGGTGCTTCAGTTATGGATACACACTAAGGTTACAGCTTGAGGCGTCACAGTACTTGTGTTTTGGATACACACTAAGGGTAAGACCTGAGGTGTCACAGTATTTGTGTTATGGATACACACTAAGGGTACGTCCTGAAGCTTCATAGTACTTTTGTCGTGGATACACACTAAAGGTATGGCCTGAGGCATCATAGTACTTGTGTTATGGATACACACTAAGGGTACGGCCTGAGGTGTCACAGTACTTGTGTTATGGATACACACTGGGGTATGGCCTGCAGCATCACAGTATTTGGATGGATACACACGGGTATGGCCTGCAGTGTCACAGTACTTATATGGATACACTGGGGTATGGCCTACAGCAGCACAATACAGTACTTACATGCATGCACTGGGGTACGGTCTGCAGCATCACAGTACTTATATGGATACACTGGGGTATACAGCCTGCAGTGTCACAGTACTTGGGTGTTAGGAATACACTAGGGTATCACCTGCAACATCACAGTCCTTGTATGGATATACCAGGGTACAGTCTACAGCGTCACAGTACTTGTGTGTTAGGGATACACACTGGGGTATGGCCTGCAGCTTCACAGTACTTATATAGATAAACTGAGGTACAGCCTGCAGCATCACAGTAGTTGTATGGATACACTGGGATATGGCCTGCAGCATCACAGTACTTGTGTTAGGGATACACTGGGGTACAGCACAAAAAATTATAATTTTGTAACTTTTTTAACTTATTTTTTTAACCTTTTGTTTAAAGTTTTCTTGACTTTTATTAAGTGTTTTTTTTACTTTTTGTAACTTTTTTAAAACTTTTTTTAATATTTTTTTTACACTGGAGCAGATGGACACCTGACAGGTGCATCAGCAGCACTGGAGCGGATGGACACTGGACAGGTTCATTGGCAGCACTATAGCGGATGGACAGCAGACAGGTACATCAGCAACACTAGAGCGGATGGACACCGGACAGCTGCATTGACAACACTGGAGCAGATGGACAGCGGACAGGATCATCGGCAGCACTGGAGTGGATGAACACTGGACAGGAACATCAGCAGCAAAAGAACAGTCACTGGAGTGTATGGTTGGAGCACAACACAACCCCTGGATGGACACAGCACAGCCCCTGGATGGAATCAGCACAGCCCCTGGATGGACACAGCACAACCCCTGGATGGAATCAGCACAGCCCCAGGATGGACAGCACAGCCCCTGGATGGACACTGCACAGCCCTCAGCACAGGAGCAGCCACTGGAGTGTATGGATGGAGCACAGCACAGCCCCTGGATAAACAGCACAACTCCTGGATGGACTCAGCACAGCCCCTGGATGCAGGTCTGCCATCAGAATTTGTGTGGCCCAGGACTAAAAAAATCAGCAGAGTCCCCTCTCCTTCCCCTCCTACCTTATTCCTATGAAAAAGAATTTGGACAAAAATATCAATCCTGCCCTCTTCTGTGTTCAGCCAGCACACCCTTGTCTGTCCAGTCAGTCCCCCTTATGTGCATTCAGCAAGATCCCCTTATATGCGTCCATCCAGCCCCCCTTATGTGCATCCAGCCAGCCCCCCTTATGTATCTAGCCTGCCCCCCAATGTGCATCCAACCAGCCCCCATTATGTGTCCAACCAGCCCCCCTTCTGTGTGTCCAGCAAGGCCCCCTGGTGTGTCCAGTCAGCCCCCCTTCTCTGTGTATCCAGCCAGGCCCCCTTGTTTGTCCAGCCAGCCCCCCTTCTCTGTGTATCCAGCCAGGCCCCCTTATGTGTCCAGCTAGCCCTCTTGTGTGTCCAGCTAGCCCCCTTACATGTCTAGCCAGCCATCTTATGTGTCCAGCCAGCCTTCTGATGTGTCCAGCCAGCCCCCTTATGTGTCCCCCTCCCTTCCCTCCCCTCCCTCATACAGCACAGTGCAGCACATCGTGGTCAAACTTTGTTACACCAACGTGTGCTGCCCACTGCTGTCTGTCTCCTCTGTGTCCAGGGCAATTTCCATTTGAAAGTTTACAACAACACATGTGTTGCAAGATTCAGGTAAAAGGCCGCACTATGCATGCAACAGCAAATCACACAAGTCCAGGGCCTTGGTACAAGTAACTGCAGCTAGTTTTATTTCTGTGTCAATATAACAAGCAGAAGACTTAAGACAACAACTAATGGAAAAGAAGTATAAAAGGAAGTAATGAAATTAGCTTACAAAGAGGTCCTTAACAAAGAGAAAAAGACACTTCTACAGTACAAAAACAAAAAAGATACATCAAGTAATACAGAAAACAGAATACAACACACCATGTAAAAACATCAAAACAATACTTACCAGACACTGGAAAGTCCTTTTGAAGGATGAAACCATGAAAAATATCCTACCAAGTATCAATCAAGCAATTGTTTTCAAAAAGAGGCTTGTACACAACCATATTAGCCGCAGAACGTTAGAACAGACCTCAATCACCACTCAATGCAAAACAAAAGGTTATTTTCACTGTGGCAAGAGCAAAAACTGCCACACTAAAGGACGGAGAACAGCAAAACCAATCAAGTCTTTCAGATCTAATGTAACGAAAAAAGACATTTAAAATTTGTAATTTCATGACGTGTGACACAAAAGGTATTATATACCTGCTAGAATGCCCATGTGGAAAGTTTTACATAGGCAAAACCAATAGACCTCTAAAACATAGAATAGGAGAACACAGACGGAACATATTCAACAGCTTCAAACTATATAATGTC
Source organism: Taudactylus pleione (assembly GCA_031769625.1). Taxonomy (NCBI): domain Eukaryota; kingdom Metazoa; phylum Chordata; class Amphibia; order Anura; family Myobatrachidae; genus Taudactylus; species Taudactylus pleione. The sequence goes on along the minus strand of JAUIMM010000045.1, from coordinate 16,595,648 downwards.
TCACACATAATCAGGATCCATCCAAACATACTACTGACCCTGGGCAGACTTTATTAGAGTTACAACCAAAACCTAAGCTATTCTCTGAAACAGGTCCTCAATAATGGGTAATGGGATAAGTGGATTTCTATAATGTGGCCTTGGTCAATTGCACAAACACTAAGGACAAGATGCACAGTATTCAGATACAGGGGATCCTTGGCCCCTGAAAAGCCACTGCAAAATTCTCTCAAAGGTTATTTCTACCCCTAGATGTCCTACAGTTATGTGATCATGAGCTTGGTCTAACACCATTCTTCTATATGCCTTAGAAAATGTTCCATAATATCTTCTTTCTTGGACAATTGGTAAAACAAATCTTGAAATACTGCTATGTGAGGGTAATGGGTTTTCATCAACCACTTTTACATTCTCTCTAGCCTTTACCAGAGTAGGGACTTTTAACATGTTCTGAGGCAAAGATATATTTTCGTACTTAAAGATCAGGCATACAGTCAACTGGCTTAACAACATTTCCTACTTCAGTAGGAGGTAAAGCATTCTATGCCCCACTGCTGCTCTTGTCATTTTCTGACTCCCTAATCATGCTTGAAAAAGGGAACCCTGCCACATTATCAAATGGGTCTGAATTATTAACATATTAGGTTTCATACAACTTACAGAAGTGGGAAAAATCTCCCCAATATAGTTTAAAACATCAAATAATGAACCAATTCCATAGTGACTACGTTGAGACCACACTGTGTTTCTATGTTCACTACAGCAGTATCATAATGCCAAGTATTCCCATGTATACAGGTTGCACCAACAGTTTTTCCATGATGTTTTAAGGTGTTCACCAACTCAATCTGCAGTACAGGCTACTCGAGCAAAGAATTATACTCTGCAATTTACTTAAGCAGTATCACATTGCATAGTTTCAGTGGACAAAAAGCCACAACATGGCCGAAGCTTATCCTATTTTTATCAACTCTTCTATGAGACAGGAACCTTCTGGGAAGAGCTGGCTAAACTCCAGGTTCTAGGCCTACAGTCTCTGGATGTTCCAGTTCATTCCACCACCCAGCATCCTTTTCCCCTGGAACAGTGTCACCAGAATTGAATGGAGATAATCACTGCAGGACTAGTATAATCACATGTTCCTTGGCCACCACCTACCTCTTCACAATTTCCACAAGATGATCTGCTGTTTTATGGTTTCCATGGCACATACACTTGCACAGATCTGCAGTCAAGTAGATATCAGTCTATAACAACCCTGTCCACAATATATGGCCCTGTCAGAGTCTCTGGTTATAACCACCTCTTGATGAGATTTGAGATGCATTTGAGATTTGCATGCATTTGAGAGTGGGGAGGTTTATTCACTTGGTATGCCCAGTGATAAACTTGTTGTGCTCAAACAGACACTGTGCCACCCAAACCAGTTAAAATTTCAGTTTTGAGTTTGTCATAGTCCTTGATATCAGTAAGGCTTACAGTAAGTCAAAATATGCTTTTTGCAGTTCTACTGACAAGAACGGTGCCAAAAGGCCAGCCCACTGATCTGTAGGGCAATTTTCACTTTCAGCTGTTCTTTCAAGAGTTGTTCAGTAGGCTTCACCACCATCACTGCTTGTCCTCTTTTGCAGAAAATGAGTAGCCTGTATGGAACTGGGGCTAGTTGTTACATCCGGGGAAGCATTTCCAGACAGTGCTGCTAGACGCTGCACCACCTCTTTTAAGGCTTTGTGGTCGTGGTGCTATTGCATGCAGAGTTCATAGCTAACCAATTGCTGTTTCCTCCAGTTTTCATCAATAGCCAATTAAAATTTTTAATAACATCACTAGCATATAATATTGACTTTTTTTGCAGAAGCCACAAAAAGTTAGTTGTCTTTGGGCCCCCTTTTTCCATCCCTGATGATAATAAATGGTCTCAAAAAAGAAAATCCACAACACATAATCAGAGAGAATAATTCCAACATTTAGAATCTATACTGTACTTTGTATATAATGATTGAATGATATAATTTGATTGCTATGCAAATGCATTGAGTATCTTTCGTGTATCATCTGAATATTTTTTCATGGATGTTGAAAATATATAAATTTAGCAGTAATAAGATATACACATATTTTTCTGCAGTCTACTAGGGTAAAAAGTGAATATACTCAGTGACACTTTGGATAGAGGTATGAGACAACATGATTTGCTGTCTGTGAAGGCAACGAGTGAATGTTCTTGACAGTACTGGTCAAGGAATTTCTTAACCCTGTCAGAAAACCTAGAGTAAACATGACAGACAGGAGCAAGTTAAGGAAGCATATAGTAACAGAAAAACATTATGAAATGTCTTCTTTAAAAAGAACATTGAACATAGAAGCCATAAAGATTTATGTTGCATAACCATTCATCAGCTCACTAAATCTCAACGTCAACATCCAACAATAAAGTAAAAGTAAATATTAGAACTTAATACAGTAAGTATGACTTAAAATCATTAACATTATAAATTAACAATTATGCTTACATTAAAGTATATTCTCAGCTCAAAATTCCTGTTTGCTCTATGTAGTATACATGTACTTAGGCAATAGGCAGGCATTAGACTCAGACTCTTATGACTGTGTTCTTCAACTAAACAATGAGGATTGTGAGTTGTTGTTGACATGGTTTTACACAGCAAAATATAATTTCAATGCTACATATTCAAATATTGTGGTCAGTATTTAATGCAGAACTTACTCTAGTGACTACTACAATACATTTCATGCTACTAGTGACTCAGTTACAATAGGTATTTTGTGCTGCAGACACTTTACAATGCAAATCTATGATGAATTTACTATGCAGATCCACGATCCCTTGGTAACCCAATGCAGACCCAAATACATTCCTTTCCTGTTATCCAGCTCTGTTCCGTTGCACTGGAGGTCCTCGAGTTGAATTGGACACAAAATTAAACAACACTTAAATCTCTGGCATAAAATTTAGTTTTCAACCACACATTTGTCATATACACTTACATCTTAGTTTTATTATCTGCTCTGTTTGCAAAATATGCATTAATTAGGCTTTGATGTAAAACCTATCAATTTGAGCCAAATAAAACTCTCTAATCTTGTGTACACAAAAAAATTATAACACACACACACACACACACACAAGCATAATATTAGCATCAATGGGCCAAAAGTGGCGAAACTGTATACAGTGGCGATACTGTAAACAAATCATTATTGCTTTCATTAGTAATTCAAATGGTTTTGTCCAACAATAAAATTATAAAATAATAATTCTATAGTAAAATGACATTAATACATACATTTTGACCCCTAATATATTGATAAAATTGTGCCTCATCATATGTTCTGATTGACCAGATAGCTGAAACAGCATAAGGATTGAGCTATCTCATCTATCAGAAAATGTCTATCAAGAATGCCTTTTTATGGGAGTTTTGCATAAAGTGCACATGGTTTTGGCTTTGGAAAACACACAACTGATGGTTTGAGTTTACACCCTCCAAACTGCTAGATAGTAAATACTCTGATTTGAAAGTTAAAACCAACCAATGATGTAAGACACTTTGAAAACTGCCCAATTGATCACTGGTTTCAATTAGACCCAAGTTTAAGAAGTGATACAACCAAGAAAAAACAAATGGGACAGAAAAACACAGAACAAAGTTAATGATAATACTCATTCATGGATGTATCAGAACTGTACGATGAGCAAGAATTAATAAATTATAAAGTCTGAATGGATATAATCCATGAAATAAGATGAATTCCATCTACTGTACCAATATGATTGACTTCTCCTTTTATGTATTAGCAACGCATATTGTCCCCTAATGAATAAATCAATTTATATTGCCTATATTGAAGAACGATAATTGACAGCAAAGACAGCACTATTTTTCTAATGTTTCCCTCGTACATTTAAACATCAGCAACAAGAGAAAAAAAAATTCAACAGACATGCACAAACCTATCCTTTTTTGTATCTCTGCTTAACTTCAAGCAACCCAATATGGCTGTAACTTGCACCAGAGCCACACAATCTGTCTGCATCAGTAAACAAAGTATGCTTAGAGCTGGAATCATCCTCATATTGCCAACAGGCCTTAGAAATTCACCCTACTCTGTGAAATCATTACACAATGACTTGGTAATACTATCCAGAGAAAAACCTGTGGCAAAATAAACAAAAAATGTCAAAGTAAAGACAAAAAATGAACAGACCACATAATATATTAAAATGAAGCTTCAAAATATAAAAACAAACTAAAATGCAAATGAAGAAGATGATAGATTAAAGTAACAAGACCTTCCTAGATGCCACTTTCAAGATAGAAACCATATTTAGTTCCCTACCGATTCAGTTTGCATTAGATTCAGAGAGGGAATATTAGGGTGTATGGACACTACATGCAATGTAAATGTACCCTACTCTAAAGCCACAGCTCAGGCGGAAACCTCATCTAAGTATGCCTGGTCTGGTGCATGTGCCTACTGTGCACACATCAGTCTGCTTATGCTCAGAAGAGGAGCTTCATTATTTTTATTTTATTTATTGTATTTTTTTATTTTATTTAAGAATTTTTCAAAATTACAGCAAGAATAAAATATCAGCGGATTTTGTAGTCCCTAACAGATTGCGTCCATAATCATATAGGCCCTGATTCAGACCCGGACGCAAGTGGCCGTTCGTACATTCGGCGTACGTGCCGAAATATGTTAATTTAAGCGCTCGCTCGTAATTTCGTACGCAGCTAAACTTCCTCCCCAAAGTCTCCCAACCCCTCCTCTAGCTAACGAGCGAGCCAAATAGCAAGCGTACATCCCCAATGTGGCTTGCAGGGAACGCTCGCACAAGTACAAACCGGAAGTGGGCCTGTCAGATTTCGATTACCTGCTCGTTCATTCTGCCTACCTACTTCAATCGTATCATGCCAATCAATATATCAATTAGGTTAATTGCTCTTCACATGTGTTCAAAACCTTTTTTTTTCATTTTCAATAAACTTTACTCTTGTCCGTGTTTTTGTTTACCCGCAGAATACGTACGGTTTAAACAATGGTTTTCTTTATCCAAAATACATGTTTGATCCAATTATCAAATTGTTTTCCGTGTTTTTACCCACGCATATTTTACTGGTTTCATTTCTTTATTTAAATTAGCTTACGCATGTCAGTGCGTCAAGCCTATCATAACTCACAATAGATTTTTTGTCCTGTAGAACACATGACTCATACACTAACTAATAGAATGGTTCCTGTTAATTTCCCAACTACATTAGCAATCAAAATTTTTTTCTGGTCTTTATTAAAACTGTTTTATTAAAAATACACCATTGCCATCATGAGAGCCTCTGCATTCACCAAGCGGGAGCTTATTGTCCTGACAGAGGTGATGGACCGGCGTATCACCAGCGAGCCTCCCCCCATCAGCAATCGGGAGAAGCGTGCCACCTATGCGGAGGTTCGCCGCCGCCTGCGTTCCTTCGGCTCACGCCGACAGATCGGCCAGCTGGAGCGCAGGTGGTCCGACCTTCAACGGCGGACGCCCCGCTTGCTGGCATGTTTTCGCCAGCGTATAGCGGAAAGTAAGTTATGTTTTGTTTGGTTTTCATGTTTTTATTTGCGGCCCTATCTGCGTGTGCATGTTTTCTTTCTTGGCCTGTTTCTTTTTTTCACACCTATATGCGTGTGCATGTTTTCTTGCTTGGCCTGTTTCTTTTTTTCACACATCTGCGTGTGCATGTTTTCTTGCTTGGCCTGTTTCTTTTTTTCACACCTATCTGCGTGTGCATGTTTTCTTGCTTGGCCTGTTTCTTTTTTTCACACATCTGCGTGTGCATGTTTTCTTGCTTGGCCTGTTTCTTTTTTTCACACCTATCTGCGTGTGCATGTTTTCTTGCTTGGCCTGTTTCTTTTTTTCACACCTATCTGTGTGTGCATGTTTTCTTGCTTGGCCTGTTTCTTTTTTTCACACATATCTGCGTGTGCATGTTTTCCTTTTTGTTTGTTAACCAATTAGCGTTTAGAAAGGTGAATTTAAAAACTAACCTCAATTTGTTATCCATCATTTAGGGGCCGAGTGAAGACTACGGCGTCATCGCCTGCGAAGACGTCGCCCTCGTCCCCTCTCCCCAACTCCTAGCCAAACCTCCTCTCCCCAAAGTTCCCCAAATTCCCCCTCCACCCCAGCCAGCCCAGACCCTGACGCCCCTCCCTCTTGGAGAATTCCCATCCCTCCAAATTCCCCCACCCCTCTCTTGACCACCCCATCACCACTGTCAGTAATCACCCCGCCGACCTCCTTAGGCAATTGTCCCACCTCGATGGTGTGGTTCCTGGTCCAGGCGTCATTCTGAACGGTATGTTTCCCTTTTAACCATTTTTTTTTTTTTTTAATGTGTTGATGTAATCCTTTGTCTGTGCCTTTTCCATTTTTTAGGATTTTAAAAGGTTGGTTATATATATCTTTGCTTAAAATTTCGCAGATGTTTTGCCCATACACATATCACACATGTCCAAACACTCATACTTGTATCTCTTGTTTACGGTAGCAAGAATGTTTTTTTTTTTTTTTTTTTTTTGGGGGGGGAGTTTTTTAGTTTTTTATTTGAAAATTGATTTGGTGTTTTTTTGGATTTTTTAAAACAATTGTCACTTTTGGTCGATTTTGCTTTTGAAGTTTTTTAGAATCATAAATTAAGGATTCATTTTAGTAAGCACCACAATTTTATAACCCACAGAGGACCAGAGGCGGTTGGCAGACCTAGCCAGGTGTGTCCAGATGTTAAGGGGGCATGTTATCGGCCTGCTGGTGGTCCTGGATAGAATGACGGGGATCCTGCGCCACTAATTTTTTTTTTTTTTTTTTTGTTTGCAAAATATTTTAAAACAATAAACATTTAAATTTTGAATACAGTCTCATTCCTTGTCTGTAAATCTTAGATTGTTTAAACTTACATAAGTAGACTATTGCAGCAAGTATTTGAAAGTAATGTAACTAAGATTGTGTAAAGCTGATTTTTTTTAAGCAGGCACATGAAACACCTAACACTAACAATAGGTTTGGAGAGTTACCAGCATTTGTGTTTTTATTTTTTTTGGGGTTCGGTAAATATTTTTTAAAACCTGCTTAGGCCAAGATTGTAAAATATACTGATTCTACATAATACCTTTTGGTGTTGGTTTTAACCCACAAAGCATAGTAAAATACAGAGCAATTTGACACATTACAGGATTAGCCATTAAGCAACTTTTCCTTGGGTGAACCAGCTTACACTTGCATGTAATGTCGAAAAGAAATGATGTTTTTAAAATAAGTGAAAATTTATTAAACATAAATAATAAACAAAAAGTGTTGGGTCACAATCAATACACACAGTGAAAACAATCTCAAAAATCCAGCTTACACCATAATAATTTTTTGGGAGCAGGAAGTAGTCATCGTTTCATTCCAAAATATTATGAAAGAAAACACAAGATGGGAAATGAAAAAACTGATTAATTTGATTTAAAAATAATTTCCTTTCTACATTGTGTCAAATAACTTATTTTGTGTCAATAATTACCTAAAGAATCTGGCCACCACATCATCGCGTAGGGCCCCCCCACATACTGACCTCCGACCAACCTCGGGGGGGCCATCCTCAGGCAAGGCATCCTCTGGCTGCATTGGGACACCACTCCTTATGGCGATGTTGTGAAATATCCCACACAGGACCACAATTTTCGAAACCATATCCGGCAAATACATGAGCTCGCCACCAGAGCGGTGGAGGCATCTGAATCGGCCATTTAAAAGGCTGATACAGTGCTCCACCACTTGCCTGGTGGCTGTAAGTGCGGAATTAAAATCACTTTGTGGGCCTGGTGTGGGAGCCAAATAAGGAGTGAGCAGCCAGGGCGTGCAAGGGTAGCCACTGCCTCCTGTGAAAAAGACGTGACAACATCAGGATCACTGTGTATCAAGCTTTGCATTGGTATCTACTAAAGGTCTCCACTTACCCAGAAGCCACGCATCACCAGCTTGTAGGTTGTTTCATTTTGGCCAAATCCCTGATTGCCGGATGACGAATGAATTATGTGCACTCCCGGGTAATTTTGCATTCAGGGACAGGATCTGGAGGGAGGCATCACATACCACCATTACATTCAGTGAGTGATAGTGTTTTCGGTTCCAAAAAATGGGCTTCAGCCGTGCTGGAGGCTGAAGTGTTATGTGAGTACCATCCACAACCCCTATGATGTGTGGGAAGCCAGCTATTTGGTAAAAATTGGCCTTGGCCACACTAAGGGAACCCATATCCAAAGGCATTTTAATAAAATGATGGAGGTGCTTGAAAAGGGCCTCCATCACTGCCCTCAGGATCCTTGAAAAGGAGGATTGGGATATTCCCGCAACTATTCCCACTGTGGTTTGAAAGGATCCTGAGGCACAGAAATGTAACACCGCCATAAATTGCGTCAGTGGTGGTATTGCTGTAGGACTGTCAATTTGCCGCTCAAGATCACTCTCTAGTAATGAGAGAGTGTCTATGATGATTTGGGGCGGAAGACGGTAGCACCTTAATACCTCATCATCGGGCATTCCGAAAAGGGTGACACATGTTCTATATATCTGGGGCCTTGCACGCCTACGATGCCTACGCCTGTGACGAGATTGAGGTTGGTCAGCTTCCGGTAGCATGGCCACAATAATACGACCAACATCAACCTGAAATGGTAAGAATTGTAGTTAAGGTATGTTGCCCCCAAAAAAGACTGAAAAATACTTATCTTTACGATACAATCCAAAAATGCTTACATGCCGGGGTATTGTCATGATTTCCAAAACCTACATTTCAACAGACAATAAAAAGTAAAGATTTTGGGGTGTCCATTATGTAAGCTTGATTTTTGAAAAGGCACAAAAATAAAGGGGGTAAACACACATTTCTACAAAGAGCAAACCGACATTGCGACGACTTCCACAATTTGGCCCCCCAAAAAAACCCAGATTGTGAACGCTAAAGAGTTCGCAGTTTAACAAGGGGAATCAAGCCTACAAAAGTGCGCTAAATAGTTCGCAGTTTAACAAGGGGAATCAAGCCTACAAAAGTGCGCTAAAGAGTTTGCAGTTTAACAAGGGGAATCAAGCCTACAAAAGTGCGCTAAAGAGTTCGCAGTTTAACAAGGGGAATCAAGCCTACAAAAGTGCGCAAAAGAGTTCGCAGTTTTCATATCCCCAAAAACCAGGAAGAAATCCGTAATGTCCACAAAAGATGTGAAAAACAAGTCATGATCATTTAACAAACAAGTTAAAATTCAAACTTACCAATACACGATAAAGAAGTCACAGAACAAAAAGGTCGTTGGGGAAGAGCCAAAATAAACCTACAAAAGAAAAAAAACAATAAAAATTATTTTTGGCCCAAAACCAAACAAAAAGGAGAGCCATATTTTACAAAAGGATGACGGGAAAAAACTTACACAAAAAATACACCACAACTAAAAGAACCACACCAAAAAATGCGAACGGAAAGTTAACCAAAAAAAAAACGCCTCTAAGAAATTCCAAAACACCTCCAAACACAACTCCCACCAACAATCCACTCCGACCAACGTAACCTCCAACAAACAACACCCGCCACCTCGACTCAAGTTGCCAAAAGCCATAAATAGTGTTTCTTTTCCTGCTCAAATTAAGGACGGATCATAGGAACGCACAATCAATGATGCGGCCGAATAATAAGGACGCATGTATAAATACGTCACGGCAAAAAACAAACGGTCTGGTGTAGTTCTTGTTTTTGCTTGAAAAATGGCTACAGACCAGCCAAACAATGGCCAAGAGGTGGCTGGTAAGTATTTCTCACATTTCTAATCAAGGCTTATTTAGAAGCAGAATATAGTGAAAGATTGACATCTAACTTAACAATAATTTAATGTAAATAGGTGTTGAGGATGACATGGAAGAGGCTGCTGGGCCCAATATTCCGGCCAAAGCTGGCAAAAAGAAAAGGCAGCCACAATTCACAAGAAAGGAGATGGAGGTTTTGGTTCAGAAGTGTGTGGACATCCTGCCACAGGCAGACAGGAATATGGGTGTAAGACAGAAGTGGAGAATGTGGGAGGAGATATCCAGTGCTGTCAATAGGGTGGGTGATTATGTCCGTCTAGCCCGGGATGTCAAACGCCGGTAAGTTAAAACTTGACCCACAAAAATAAAAAGGGTCAAATAATGCAGGAATAATGCCTACTTTTTCACCCACAGATGGCAAGACTTCAAATATCACCTGAAGCAAAAAATGGCTGACAGGGCTAGGTATGCAAGGGGGACAGGTGGGGGTCCCACCCCTGTGTCATTGGAGTTTAATGATTTGGAAGAGCTGGCACAGGGGTGTGTGCAGGATGTGGAGGTGTTTGGCGTGTCCAACATGGATACGGACATGCCAGACTTTGCGGCTCCTCATGTTTACCCAGGTAAATGTTGTGATGTAACCAACTCTGAAATGTTATTGTGACAATATGTAGATTGTAATGTTCCTCTTTTCTCTTTTTTCTCACAGAGACACAGGCGGATGAGTCTGCTCCAGAGGGGAGCCTTGGACGCAGAATTTCTGCTGGCTCTGCAGGGGAGGAACCAGTACATCTGGCTGAGGACCCTGCAAAAGCCAGTCCTGGGCAATCCCCCTCGCAGGCAGTGGCACTCCTCACAGAACTCAATTTTAAATCGGATTACCATACGGAGATTCTGCAGAGGATGGACGCCAGTCTGCTACGGGTGGCTGAGGCCCTGGAGCAAAATGCTGCAGCCAACATGACCATTGGTCAGGCCCTTGCTGAAAATACCAGGGCCAACATCCGAATCGCCAATGCCCTGGAGCAGCTCGTTCACCAGCACATGGTGGAGTCGACCTCCCTTCCTGCCGGAACATCTGGATCCTCCACCTCTGGCACAACAACAGCCATTCCTCCAAATGTGCCTAGCCCTGTGCCTAGTCCAGAGGCCACAACATCTGCCTCAGGACAGGCCAGCCAGAGGATATCCAGTGCCCGGTCTGGCGCCCATCCTACCCCAGCCAAACGGGGAAAGAAACGATGACAGCACTGGCTACTTTTCCCACACTCCTTCTGTGCTTGCCCCATATTCCTAAAGGGCCAAAACTTCCCTCTCCTTTCTTGTGAATTGTTTTTAATTTGTTGTTTTTTTGGGGCCAAAATTGGCTTTTTTTTTCAGACAAATGTAAAAAATATTAGTGGGTAACAATGACCCCAAACTTTTAAGGCAAAATGCACATGATTTGTTCAAAAATGTGTTCAGCAAATTAAAAAAAAAAGTTCTCAACTGTATTGTGACATTATTTGAAAAATGGTTTAGAGTTAATCCTGTACCACAAGGCAAAAACGAAATCTTAGCTTTAAAAAGAAACCCATAAAAAAAGGGTTTAAAAAAAAATGTTTCTTTAAGGAAAACTTTGTTAAAAAAAAAAAAAAAAATCTCCAGGCCAATGCAAAAGGTTACAATACACACAAACATGATGACAATATTGTTACAATATCACAAAAGCCTATGTTTTGGTACGAACACATTTGACGTTCGTATGAGCTAATTTATGTACGCCCAAAAAACGCCTCACCACGCCTGCGTTTTCCCATCTCCACCCCCGTCAACGCCCAAAAACGGCCTGTTCTGTCAATCACATTTGACATGTCACTTCCTGTTCGCAATTTGCCGAACGAGTGAAAAAAAGCTCGCAAACTGCCGTACGCACATGCGCAGTGTTACACCGACGCATGCACGGTTTCTCAACATCGGAATGCAACGAGCGTATTGCTGCTAACGAGCGGCTCTGAATGAGGGCCATAGTGTGTATGGGCAAATTCACCCAATTCATTATTTTATGAATTGGCTGGCTGCATGGTCCAATCTGATGTGCTGCATATCAGATAGGATGATGCCACGGATGATGCGGTATTGTTACATGAAGCATATAGTCATATATTCTATCATCTTATGGCGGATCATGTAGTATGTACAACAATGCAACATATCATTACATTACTGCGTCACTGGATCGTACCATCCTTCAGGTGTGTACCCAGCTTAAGTGATATAGGTAAATATAACCTAATACAAACATCATGATGTCCTGCAGTTACATATAAATTAAAGGAAACAAATAGAGTAAAGGAAAAATAGGAGTGAAGAAAAACTGAAAAAGAGAAGGGAGTGGAAGAAGGGAGGAGGAAGTAGCAATTCAAGGCAGGCAGGAGTACATCGAAGTTCATGAGACTACAGTGGGACTGGGGGGAAAACCAGTGGCTACTGTATGTGTCATGCCACAAGAGGAAGGCAGGCACCCCAAACAACAAGTAGAAATTTAGGCAGTGGAGATGAGTGTCCAATAAATATGAGGGGCCAAATGTAATAGCGTCAGAGTTTAGAAAATATGAGAGTTCTCTCACACTTGTGAAACTCGGCCAATGTAATCCGATTCTGAGAACAAAGAAACAGAGCAAACTCGCATGTTTTTCAGACTCAAAAAACTCTCACGATATTAAAATCTCATTCAGAATTTTTCCCATTTTGAAGATAAAACTCGACCAATGTGAGAGTTTACTGCTAAACTCTCACATTTTCTAAACTCTCACCCTATTACATTTGGCCCTGGAAGTCTTAAAATCTGTTTAGTTACACCAAATTTTCATGAGCTATGATTGTCTGATACTGAAAGAAAAATGTCATCCATAGCCATGTAAAAATCCTTTCTCAGACACCAGAATGGGGATGTGAAAGTGCCAGTGATCTGATACTACCGCCATAGCAGCATTGTTCATACACTATTTTCAAGCAGTGATTTTTCTATATTTGACCAAAGATATGTTGGAGTGTTTGAAAAATCAAATCTCAGGACCCAACGGTACAGGGTACCCTAAGACTCTGTAGTCTAAAATTTTAACACAAAAAGGAATAAAGAAAGTACAATCCCACCCAGCTTTGCTTTTTTGTGAGGCAAGCAGGAAGCCCGGCAGGCTAAAGCAGCATTTCCGGGCACATACCAAAACTTTGCTTTGGGATCTAGTGATGCTCTAGATTCGATCTAAGAGTAGTAATACAAATAGGAAAACCCTGCTGCTACAGTAACTCTATTTCTGTTACCTGACAAAGTCGCAGTGACAAAACATGTTGGATAGCTTCTCGCATTTTTTCTCTGGTTTTGAGGTTGAACTCTTGGTACCAGGAATCATACACTGGGCCTTATTCTCAGTTGAACACAAAGTGGCTGTGGTTTTTCAATGATGCCGCAAAAGCCTGATTTACTACCTTATGCTGTTGCAAGTTTACATTACGCTAATGCAAGGATCCTTGCGGCTCTGCCCACTGTTGTTCCAACCACTGCTGCAACCATTACCATTAATATCAGCACTTACACCAGCCCAATGCTATATATGAGAGATCCATCTGGAACAGGCTTATCTTCTCCATATGCACGACTCAGAATTAGAGATGTGTGGTGTAGTTTCTGTGGAAACTGAACGCAACCAAACTTAGGGATTATGAGTCGAACTGAGCCATGGCTCGGCTCTTCCTGCCATGTTTGGATCTCAAAACTAGACAAAATGTTATCTTCCCAGCATCAGATCTCATGTTTTTAAGTTGTATATTATCTTGATTAGGCACCATTTAACACTGGAGAATAGAGGGAGAGGGTGTGGGTAGTATAGGGGCACTTTATATACTAAATAAAAAATGATTAGGAGCACTGAAGGCAGGGGCACTGTGTACTGTAGGCTGGCAGAAGTGCTCTGTGAGGCACTATAGAAACACCATAGGTGTAGACTGCAACACTGTGTTGTTATTTGTTACCAAATAAAGTCTACTGGGGCACTTTTTTTCTAAAAAAAAAAAAAAGATTTGGAACACTGTATTTAATGGGCACTGTAGATACAGTGTGTGGTGCTGCAGCACTGTGAGGCACAAAAAACACCATAGGAGTGGACTGTAGCACTGTTTTACTTAAAAAGCCTACTGGGGCACTTTTTATTAAATAAAAAAATATATTATGACATCATCATTACTAGTAGGGTGCCTTCTATATACTAGGAGAACAGTGAGGTAGTTTGGTGTGTGTTCAGGGGTACAGGTACTGTTAAAAAAATTGAATAGACAACCTGTATGTTAAAAATATAATGTCATTATTAGCGTGCCACACAGCATATACTAGGGGCGCTGTGAGGCAGTTTGTTGCATATTCAGGCACAGTTAAAAATGTTAATATAAAACTTGTGTGTTAAAAAAGATAACATCATTTTTAGGGTGCCACTTGGCTTGTTAAAAAAGATAATGTCATCATTAGGGTGCCACTCAGCTTATGCTAGGAGCACTGTGCATTGATATGGATCAGTTGATAGAAGAGCAGTAGCAACATCCAAATACTAGTGCTGTGACTGCTGCTAGCAGTTATGGTAGTACTTCAACATCTACTAACGATGGTCCAAGGAAAATAAAGTTTAAGAAAGGGCACCTAAGTCTAAATAATATATCACAATGTTATAGAAAACATTACCTCTAATAACAAAAGGAAATTTTTTGCTGTAGTTCCACAAGTGCCAAGGGCAGGCACACTGGCACCTGTAGTTCCACTGAAAAAAACAATAGTTTTACTCTAGTTTCAACACTATTACCCCTACACTCACAGACCAGGGGTATGAGGAAGAGCCCCGGGCTTCATCTTAAGCCTTGGGAAAGAGGGGACCCCTTTATTGGGGGGTTTGCCACTTCCTCTGAGATCCCCAGCTTGGGATGACTGGCTTTGGGTGATAAAGCTTTGACTGGGGAGACCCATTGAAAGGGTCCCCTGACTGTGGCATTACACCCCGGCTGGATTTGAGCCAAGTAGTGGTTTTAAAATAGGAGGAACCCTATGCATTTTCCCCCCTATTTTAAAACCAAGACTGGCTCAGCAGCCTAGTCCTGGTTCCCAAAATACAGGGGAACCCTAAACATTTTTCCCCCATATTTTTAGGAACCAGGTCTGGCTGAGGCACCCGGGGCTGGTTATGCTTTTTTTTGGGGGGAACCATTTTTTCACAGTAAGAACACACAAGCAGTCTTCACATATCTCACTAATGTGTGAAGGTTGCTTGTTCGGGAGGAAAATACGGGTAGTAAACACAGGGATTAAACACAAGAACACAAGAACAAACAAATACACCATCAGAAAACATGATCCTGACCAACACTGGAGCTAGGTAAATACCCGATTTTATTTTTTTTAAGAACTGCTGATTTTGATAATTCCTACTCGTGTGTAAAGATGGATCAAATCCGGACCAAAATGAATCTTAGTAAATGTACCCCTAGGCATCAATAGAATGGTGGAGGACTAGTTTAATGACAATGTACAAATTAGCATGCAACACAGTCTTTTTGATTACTGGGAGGAAAAAAGGCAATTTGGAGCCCCTTGTATGGTATACTTAAGTTGTGGCAACCTCCTATGTGTTCTCAGGAATGTGGAAAAACTCAAATTCATACAAATGAACTACGACTTCTATGAGGAAGACTTTTGCCACCAATTGCAGCAAAGTGCAGAGACTTCTGTAACAATGGATTCTAGTGGGGATGAGCTAATATTGTGTGATGATGTTGTTAACACTGATAAGAGTGTGGAGTATGAGGATGATAATGACATTTTACCAGTGTAGAGATGATTAACAATGCTGTTAGCCACCTTAAGCCCATTGGTATCTTGTTTTGAGGGGGCAGAAACAAACCAAGTACTTTAGCCACAAAAGTGGCAGTCTCTGTTGCTGGAGTGCTTGGTATGTTAAACTGTGTGTGTCCCTTTTAATATACAACATGAAGGTGTGGGGGGGAATCCCGAGGACAATTATTCTCCACTCTTCATTATGGGCTTTTCCTAGATTGTGTCTGTTTGACTGGCAGCATATATTACTGTACTTTACTAGGGCATTTGGTGTTCTGCAGCTTGCAAGAACATCTCTTTTTTTGGTCTCTGAATAGTTTTTTTATAGTTTTTTTATGTACACATTTAGTTTTATCTTAACAAAGCAGCTTGTACACTTTAATGGTTACAACTGAGCATTTTACATTACCAGATATACAGTAGTAAAAAAACAAAAAACTAGACTGCTATAGGATCTAATTCTCCTCAGTTTCCACCAGTGATGGAAGCCAATAGGCATTGGGGACCCATATGCCCATACAGTTTTTAACTTGAGCTTAAGAGAGTAATGAACTTGACAACAGAATAAAAGATTTCTGCTGTATATTTACTCAGTTCTCACTTTTCTCATAAAAACATAACTATATAAACCATGATATAAAGTGAACAAAGAGGGAGGGGGAAAGGACCAAAAAATAAAGGCAACTGAGCACACACAAAAATAAAATAAAAAAAATAAAAAGGAAGGAGAAAAAACAAACAAACACACAATGGCATCTTGATCCCAGGGACTGGATAAAAAAGGGGAAGAGGGTGGAATCCAAACAAAGCAAGCATGTAATCATCCTTGCCTATAACTATGGTATAACTTTTATAGAAAAAATGTAGATGATTAAAATTCCCACCAATTTCTATACAATTTAGGCTTTTCTCCTGTGATCAAAGAGAAATAAAACAAACAAAACAGAATAGTGTATTTAACATTGACATTATTTACTTTTTAATATATATAGTGACAGTGCAAAGACAATTTGGTCTAAAAAATGTACAGAGTTAGACTGATGACAGAAACAATGTACAGCTGTCTACACTCCTCCAAAAGGTAGATGCAAAGGGTCAAACATGACCAATTGTACATGACTCTCAGGGTTAGGAACTGGATGGTCTAAAGACTTAAAGGTCTAACAAATAATCAATCTGTTCACAATTTGCAGGATACTTCATAGAAAATTATATTAGCTATAATTTTCAGGTCATTAGCTTTATATGGAACAGTGCTAATAATAATCCAATTTTAGCATCCTCAAACACAAGTTAAACTGACACCTATTTGTGCCACTGCTGTTGCTTAGCTTACACAGCCAGCTAGTTCGGTGTAGCCTTTGGTCAATAGTGGTGAAAACAATACTGTGAGCTGTGAGGTGGTCAAAATTGACTGGAAATGACTGGAAATTAATGTTATTGAGGTTAATAATACTGTTGGAACAAAAACAGGCCCAAAAACATGAGTTTAGCTGTTTTTATAAATGTTAGATCCAAAACCAAAGCAAAAACACTTGAGGGTGGTTTTGCCAAAACCAAAACAGGGCAATGAATTAGAACCAATACCAAAACATGGGGGTCCGCACACATATCTACTTAGAATAGCATGGAACTCAAGCTACACAACCATGACACACCTACAAGACAGTACTGTTCAATGTAATCACATTGTCACAGCCCAGTTCCCAGTCCAAAAAACACATTTCACTCAAACAGAATGGCCAAGATCTGTAGATTCAAATGAAGATACACAAAAATGCAGAAGTGTAATGTTGCACATGCACTATTTGCTAAAACTCGCTATTTGTGTCTGTATAAAGAGATCCATCCAATTCAGCCTAATTGTAACAAGTGTTGCCTTCATCTTTGCTGTAGTGCCCAAGGGAATTTTAGATAAGTGATTATCTTGTTTATTATTATTAACATATTTTATTATGGGTTAGAATTCGCAGAGTTAGCAAATGTTTCTAACTAGTACAGGTTAGCCACAAGCATTAAGGTAAGGGGAAAATCTGATAAAAGGAATTACATTTTCATCTCAATATATTTAAATAAAAGGAGGATATTCTTAATATTTGGAAGTATGTCTAAATTTAAAGAACATTGCAGCACTTTATATAATTGAAAACTAACTTGAAAAATGCTAACAGAATAATCTTTGCCGGAAAAGGAAAATGTGCTGCAAAGCATTAGTATGCATTACTACTGTATGCAGATATTAAAGCATGTCTTATGTTCCCTCACTTTAAAGTCAATAGAAAGTTATATTAGCATAAAACTGTAAGAAAATTGTAATTAAAAATGTATTAGGAAAGGAAAAAACACGAGTTTGTAGCAGGCACTTCTTGGGTCCTGTGCTTTGAAAAATACATGCTTTACTACCTAAATATATGATGTACTGCACAATACTGAGGCAGATGAATTCTCCAAAGTGCACTTTTGTGTATACTAACCCATAAATCTATGTACAATAATGAAAATAAATATGATCCCCACAAATGAAAATCCATGATTAGCTATATGTAAGAAATCCTTACATCAACAGAAGCAGCCACATAATTAGAGATGAGTGGGTTTGGATTTCAGAGATCCAAACTCACCCGAACTTAGGAGATACAAGGCAAATCTGAGTCGGCTCGGGTTTTCCCGCCTGACTCAGATCTCAAGACGAGGCAAAATGTCATCAGACCCTTTCTCATCCAGGATGCCACCAAAACCCTCATCCACTTACTTGTCATCTCCAGATTGGACTACTGTAACCTCCTCCTATCTGGCCTCCCCAATTCCCATCTCTCTCCTCTCCAGTCTGTGCTCAATGCTGCTGCTCGGCTCATCTTCCTCTCCAAACGCTCTACATCTGCCTCCCCTCTCTTACAAGCCCTCCACTGGCTCCCCTTCCCTTTCAGAATCCAATTCAAGGTTCTCACACTCACTTACAAAGCCCTCACCCATTCCTCTCCCATTTACATCTCTGATCTCATCTCCCTTCACTCTTCTGTCTGCTCTATTCGTTCACTTAATACATGCCACCTTTCATGCCAATTAATTACTTCCTCCCACTCCTGCCTCCAAGATTTTACCATGCTGCTCCCCACCTTTGGAACTCCCTCCCTCTCCCCATCAGACTCTGCACCTCTCTACAATCATTCAAACAAGCTCTTAAGACCCACTACTTCATTAAAGTCTTCCCACTCTCATCCTAACTTGCTGCTACATCTTCCTTCCTCCCCGCCTACCCCATCTGTGTCACTCCTGTTTGTCTGCCCCTCCGTTTTAGAATGTAAGCTCTTTCGAGCAGGGCCCTCTACTATCTTGTGCTTCTCCCTACTGTATTTTCATTTATCTCTTACTCCCCACTAGGGCAACCTACACTTGGCTGCTTACAGTATGTGGGTGTAAAGGTCGCTAATATATAGCTATGCTTATTATCCATGTCCATGTCCTGCATTGCATTGTATTGTAAGTCGCTGGTTATTTATTTGTGTATGTACTTTGTAAGGCACTGCGGAACACTTGTGGTGCCATATAAATAAATGATAATAATAATAATAATAATAATAATAATAATAATAATAATAATAATAATCATCATGCTATGAGATTCTTGTGGGTTTTGGATTGTATAAAAGGTCCCGCGATCACCACAATTTTCATTCTAGCTGTGGAGAGTGAAGAGGAAGGAGGGGGCTGTGCAGTGCTGTTTCTGACTGTGTTGAAGGGGCTGGCTACTGTTGTCATTTGTCAGGGACTGGCTGCTGCATAGGGGCTGGCTGTTGTCACACCTGTCTAAGGGAATGTCTGGCTGGCTGTTGTCCACTCCATACTAGGTCTGACTGCTGTGCTGGGCTGTGCTGTGCCTGTGTTACTCTATCTACTGTACTAGGAGCTGTGCTGCAGACAGAAGAGTGGGGCTTCAGTGGCTTCTGTGTCACTGCAGTCCATAAGGGCTGCTGCTGTGTTGTTCAGGGGGTGCTCTGTCCATCAGGGTGCTATAGTCTTCACCCCCAGTGTGAAAAACATTTTTTTTCTGTGTGTGAGCTGTGCAGGGGTGCTTCATGTGTTTAGCAAGGGGCTGCTGCCTCGTTCAGGGGTGCTCTCCCCCCAGTGCAAAAAAAATAAAGACAATTAAAAGTGTTTTTTTCTGTGTGTGTATTAGCCACACTTATCAGCAAAGTAGCTGTGCAGGAGACAATAATGCCTGTGTCGTTAATCAAGAGGCTGCTGCTGTGTGTGTGTGCATGTTAGGCACACTTATCACCAGCAATGTAGCTGGGCAGAGGTGGTGTCTGTTTTGTTTATCAAGAGGCTGCTTCCTTGTTCAGGTGTTCTCCATCCCAAGTGCCCACAAAAAATTAATTAATCAATTTGTTTTATTTTCTGTGTGTGCGCATTAGGCACCCTTATAACCAGCAATGTAGCTGCACAGGGGTGCTGCCTGTGTTGTTTATCAATAGGCTGTTGGCTCATTCAGGTGCTCTCCCTCCCAAGTGCCCCCAAAAAATTAATGAATAAATCAATCAATAAATCAATGTATTTTTTTCTGTATGTGCATGTTAGGCACACTTATCACCAGCAACGTAGCTGCGCAGGGGTGCTGCCTGTGTCATTTATCAAGAGGCTGTTGCCTCATTCGGGTTCTCTCCCTCCCAAGTGACCAAAAAAATTAAGTAATCAATCAATGTGTTTTTTTGTGTGTGTGCATGTTAGCAATGACATCACAAACACCTCAGCTGAGATTTGCATAAACATTTTCAAAACGTAAAAATTAGAGGATATGGTTTAAAAAATGGAATAAAGCAGCTAAAACTGCATTCTCTGATTATAGTGTCCCTACTCCCTACCATGGCCCCTCTACCTGAATTTTAGCAAGTCAGAGGGACAACTCCATGCAACCGTATTTCAGAGTGCAGCTGCTCCTCCTGAAACCTAGTTCAGAAGATGTGTAGGGGCCAGGGTGTGATGAAGATATGGACTAAAATGTTCACATCAACTAAAGTTGACAATTAATCTAACAGGGAGTGCAGCTGTAATTTATACACAACACAGTATGGGATGACGATATAGGCTTGGGTGATGTTATAATTTGGGGTGATGTATACATCATCTCCTTCACACAAAATAATTTTGTCCCCACTGGAATCCACCACTACAGGTGCCTCTGTAATTTTTGCACGTAATTGACGGTAAAGGTCTTTCTCTTAGAATTTGTAGTTCATTTTGATGGACATCATCTTTTCCACATTTTGGGGAAGTAGTCTCAGGCCAATCTCTGACAAGGTTTCCGGCTGTGCTGAAAACTTTTTCTGTGTACACACTGGAAGGTGGGCAGCTCAAGTAAAGCAAAGGCAGTTTGTGTAAGGGCCTACAAATTGCCTCTTTTTCCTACCAGTAGTTCTTTACATCTCTTCAGATCTGTGTCTGTTGGGAAGACAAAACAATGTCTTCATCCCTTCTGGGATGAAAATCCACTCCCAGCAGCAGGCATGGTACTCAAGAATTCTCAAGAAAGATACAACGTAATACTTAAACCTTAAATCTTAAATGTTGCATTTGCTGCTCTGTTCCGCCTGCCACATATCTGATCTGGTTAAGTGGACAGTGGGTACAATGGCAGTTTGAAGGCCACCAAATGTGAGCATGTGGTAGGGAATATAGATTGTAAACTCCATTGGGGCAGGGAGTGATGTGAATGGATAAATAAAGTGCTGCGGAATATGTGTGCGCTTTATAAATAACTGGTAATAAATAAAAAATAAATAACTATTTTTTTTATGCCCCTGTACAGGTTTGGAAATGCTTTTCATGTGGAAGCTTTCCAAAGGATTATTTAACAGTCAATTGTTTTGGAAAGCAGTAGCACTCTTCTTGGTCCCCTTCTGGGATGAAAATCCACTCCTAGCAGCAGAAGCAGGCACAGGATTCTCAAGAAAGACACAACGTAAGACCTTAAGAGGTAAATTTAATTTACTAAAGTGAGAGTTTTTAGAAGTGAGTTTTAGAAGTGATGTTGCTTGCCCATAGCAACCAATCAGAATCTAGCTATTATCTTCTAGAACAGAGGTTCTCAAACTCGGTCCTCAGGACTCCACACAGGTCACTTTTTCCAGGTCGCCCAGGTGTATTCATTACTCACTGACACATTTTAAAAGATCCACAGGTGGAACTAATTATTTCACTTGTGATTCTGTGAGGATACATGGAATCTGATTGGTTGCTATGGGCAACATAACTTCTAAAACTCACTTATAAAATCTCTCTTTAGTAAATTAAATTTACCCTGGCTTAATCTTAAATCTTGCACTTGTCCACATATCTGTGCTGGTTAAATGGCAGTTTGGAGGCCCCTAACTATGTTGTTTTAAATGTCCCTGTACAGGATGGGAAATGCTTTTTCATGTGGAAGCTTTGCAAAGGATTATTTAACAGTCAATTTTTTTGGAGAGCCCTACTAGAAGTTTTCTTGGTCCCCTTCTAGGATGAGAAAATCCACACCCAGCAGCAGCAGCAGGCATTATGCTAAAGGATTCTTCTGGGGCAAGGACTGATGTGAATGAGTAAAATATTTTTCTATACATGCCTCCCCTCCTCCGTCATAACTTTACTTCGGAATCAAAAAATTAAATAAAATTTACTACCAATCATTCCTTCCTGTCTCTGCCTTCAACTACATACATACTCCAACTCCTTCATGCCTCTCTTGAATAATAAAAACATTTGTTTCCTGGTGTGCCATGTTGGAAGTTGAACTGCCATTTGTTTGTGTCTCCCACTGCTGCTGCTTAGCTTAGTCAGCCAGCTTGCTTGGTGCAAATTGTGGGCCTAAACTGGATGAAAACAATATAGTGAGCGGTGAGGTGGTTAAAATTGTCTGGAAACTAGTGGAAATAAATGTTGTTGAGGTTAAAAATACTGTAGGAACAAAAACAGGCCCATTTTATGTGATTTTAGCTGTTTTTATGATTTTTGAAGAAAAAATCCAGATCCAAAACTGAAAACAAAAAACAAAACATGGAAGGGAGGTTTTGCCAAAACCAATCCAGATCCAAAACCAGTAGAGATATAGATCTAAAACCAAAACACGGGGGTCGGCGAACTACTCATAATGCAATGGCTCCAGTACCTACAGTCAGGTGCGTAAATATTGGGACATTTACAGAATTTTCATATTTTGGCCTCTATTCACCACTACAATGGCTTTGAAATGAAATGAACAAGATGTGCTTTAACTGCAGACTTTCAAATTTAATTTGCGGGTAATTACATCCAAATCAGGTGAACGGTGTAGAAATTACAACGGTTTCTATATGAGCCTCCCTCTTTTTAAGGGGCCAAAAGTAATGGGACAAACTAAACAATCCTAAATCTAACTTTCACTTTTTAATACTTTGTTGCAAATCCTTTGCAGGCAATTACAGCCTGAAGTCTGGAACGCATAGACATCACCAGATGCTGGGTTTCATCCCTGGTGATGCTCTACCAGGCCTCTATTGCAAATGTCTTCAGTTCCTGCTTGTTCTTGGGGCATTTTCCCTTCAGTTTTGTCTTCATCAAGTGAAGTGCATGCTCAATCGGATTCAGGTCAGGGGAATGACTTGGCCATTGCATAACATTCCACTTTTTAGCCTTAAAAAACTCCTTGGTTGCTTTTGCAGTATGCTTCGGGTCATTGTCCATCTTCACTGTGAAGCGCCGTCCAATGAGTTCTGAAACATTTGACTGATTATGAGCATATAATATTGCCCGAAACACTTCAGAATTCATTCTGCTGCTTTTGTCAGCAGTCACATCATCAATAAATACAAGGGAACCAGTTCCATTGGCAGCCATACATACCCACGCCATGACACTACCACCACCATGCTTCACTGATGAGGTGGTATGTTTTGTATCATGAGCAGTTCCTTTCCTTCTCCATACTCTTCTCTTCCCATCACTCTGGTACAACTTGATCTTTGTCTCATCTGTCCATAGGCTGTTGTTCCAGTACTGTAATGGCTTTTTTAGATATTGTTTGGCAGACTCTAATCTGGTCTTCCTGTTTTTGTGGCTCACCAATGGTTTACATCTTGTGGTGAACCCTCTATATTTACTCTTGTGTAGTCTTCCCTTGATTGTTGACTTTGACAGATATACACCTACCTCCTGGAGAGTGTTCTTGATTTGGCCAACTGTTGTGAAGGGGTTTTTCTTCACCAGGGAAATAATTCTTCTGTCATCCACCACAGTTGTTTTCCGTGGTCTTCCGGGTCTTTTGGTGTTGCTGAGCTCTCCAGTGCATTCTTTCTTTTTAAGAATGTTCCAAACAGTTGATTTGGCCACACCTAATGTTTTTGCTATCTCTCTGATGGGTTTGTTTTGATTTTTCAGCCTAATGATGGCTTGCTTCACTGATAGTGACAGCTCTTTGGATCTCATATTGAGAGTCGACAGTAACTGATTCCAAATGCAAATGTCACACCTAAAATCAACTCCAGACCTTTTTCCTGCTTAATTGATAATGAAATAATGAGGGAGTAGCCCACACATGTCCATGAAATAGCTTTTAAGTTGATAATCCCATTACTTTTGGCCCCTTAAAAAGTGGGAGGCACATATAGAAACCGTTGTAATTCCTACACCATTAACCGGATTGGGATGTAATTACCCTCAAATTAAATCTGAAAGTCTGCAGTTAGAGCACATCTTGTTTGTTTCATTTCAAAGCCATTGTGGTGGTGAATAGAAGCCAAAATATGAAAATTCTGTCAATGTCCCAATATTTATGCACCTGACTGTATATGACATTGGAATCTCAAATATGTCAGTAAAATTATTTATAATGTATAACATTGAATATAATGTACAGTCTTCCGTTATTTTACGGTTAACAATTTACAGTGTGTTCAGAAACTGTTCACTTTGGTTACCTATGCCCAATATCTTCAGTCCAATCTCCTCTCCTTTATCATTTTCCCATTCTTCTAAATTTAGTTAAGGAGGCTGGAGGTCTAATATTAGGGATTTTTCTTTCTGGTTGCTCTTTCTAAAGTTCTAAAGTTTTACTAGAAATAATTGAACAATACATATAATAAATAATAATTGACCTGATGGTATATTTTAAGTTGGTATTGTATTTTATCTGAAATTCATAACAGACAATATTGTAGCAGTATTTGAACAATAAAGCTTGACTTAAATTCTTTAAAACGGAATTACAGAAATTCATAACAATTTTTGCATCCCCTACTGGATCTCTTCCCTCCATTGTTCAATGTTATATAAAAGTGCAAGTCTATCCCTTCCATTCATTTAAATTAAAAAATGTTCACTTCATAAAATAGACAAAAGGCAAAATCTTTATTTTTTTAAAAGGAGGAACAATGAAGAACAAATATGGTATAATACTCTTTTCTCTCTTTCGTAAGTATACATGTGAAAGCTATTACACAGAAAGATCCTATTTTGCTTTTTCCAGAAAAGGTTTAATTTTACAATTTGGTACAACATGTCTAAGCTCAAAATACTAAATTAATATTAAAACATTAGCACTGTTTTTATACATAGTACCCATGCATTCCAGCCCTCATTAAATTGGTTGGCAATGATCCCCACAGTGACTGTATGGGGAGTCACATTGAGATAACATTTGTGTGTATTACTTTATCACTGAGCAGTAGCAAATATGTTTTTTACCTTCTTGCATTTGTAACTTTCTTTTTAACGGACATATGAGGTACAGGCAAAAATTTATTTTCATGAGAAATGCTTTTGTTTATAGTATTTGTAATTTAGATTATTATAATTTTTAGAATAATAGAAAAATAAATCATATGTTACAACTATTTAACAATGTACTAACCATCCAGGATATATCAAAGGTAGTGTAGAGGCCTCTTAATACATCAGTCAGAAAATGGTGACAGCCTTATGATCCATGTCCATGTACCCCACATGGAAAAACGATTACTCTAAGGCAGTTCACTATTATTATGGATTCTTATATTGATAAGAACATAAAAAACTTTTCAAATGAAATGAGTGAGTAACAAAAAAAACAGTGTAAGAATCAAAAACTAGACCAAATAGAGAGAGCGAGTGCCAGCACTGCATATATATTAACTTTACGTCAACTTTCGGCTTCACTTGGCATCTCATTTGAACGGGTTCAGCATATTGTGACAAAGGAACTGAAAATGCATCGCGTGTCTGCCAGGTGGATACCCAGAAATTTCACGAAGAGCAGATGTGATGTAAAGTTGAATCGTTGAAGAACATCGTACGAATGTCAGAGAGGATACATGATTTCCTGACATCGATTGTGACTTGTGTTGATTCGTGGTTTCATCACTATGATTCGTAATCCAAACAACAGTCCAGTGTATGGAAAGGAAACATTTCCGCTTTTTCCAAGTTTAACACAAAATTCAATCACACATCTCTGACGTAATCTCGCCGACACATCTTCCTCATCTGCCATGACAAAACGAATGAAGATCTTCCACTCACTGTGACCAAAGACCACGGCAGTCCAACCGCAGGTTCAGACAAATCAATGTATGATTTGTCTGCATACTGCAGCGTTGCCATGTCTATCCATGGGACAAAAAACAGAGGCAGTCTCATTACTTTTCAATCATCCCTTGTCGATATATATACATATATGCAGCATGAAAACAGACAGCGGCACTCAGGGACTCATAATGAAAATACAAAAAGTGTATTGCAGACAATACATGATTTTCATTACGAGTCCTGGAGTGCCGCTGTCTGTTTTCTTGCTGCATGTATCCATCCTCACTCCAGAGGCACCAGGGCACGCTGATTTGGTTGAATTGAGTGCCGATCCGAATACCTATATATATATATATATATATATATATATAGAGAGAGAGAGAGAGAGAGAGAGAGAGCCCAAGCATCTTAATAGCTGCACTGCAGAGCAGCTAACTCCAATTCATAATTTAATAAAAAGAGGAGACTGACCTGCTGGGCATACTACCCCCCCCCCAGTTGGGTAATGCACCCCTATAGTATATTTATGAGCACCAGAGAGTCTGAGTATGAGGGATAATACACAATAAGATTTTGATTTTGAGAAAAGACAAAAAAACTGGCCACCAACTGCAACACAGCCGCTTGCTAGATGCGATCGCTCGCACGATGTGTATGCAAATTGTGTACACAGTGCAATTGCATAGCACGCCCAGTATTTCTACACCCACCAGCCTGTCTTAAGATGTCCACTTGTGCACATCAAGACCAGGAAGTGTATGCAACCATCGGTACTTTGGATAACATCGGATGCGATCGCAGCGCTTGAGGTTGACAATACCCTGCCGCAAGCACTGCGAACACTTCAGTGCAAAAACAAGCCAGGTGACGTGTACTATGATGCTGTCTTTTAAATATGCACATCTCTAAAATGCCATTGAGATGGGCAGCCCCTGTTACAATCTACAAACGGCTTCCCCTGTCACTCACTCTGCTGGGATGTCTGTGCGCAGCGAGCGAACGCATTGTGAACTTTCGCTAAGATAGGCAATGCATACGCATGCGCACAATGCATACACACTGTATACCATCGGCAGCAGCGAGCGTTTGCATCTTAGCGAGTGGGTCTGAATGAGCTCCTCAGCTCACACTGCATGGAGACACAGCGATTACATGTACCTGAGCGAAACACACAGACGTAGTACAAACAACAATAGAACACATTTTTTTTTCAACTTTTTTAAATGCGCAGATCAGCTGACAGTGGGGGTGAATCAGACCCGGACGCTAAGCTGCACTCTCTCGCTGTCAAAAGGGGCCAGGTATGCAAATGTTGTAAGGACACCCTCTATGTCTTAGAGAGCAACGGCAGAGTGAGCGCATGCCGCTATAAAGATGCCCACTTTTCTTTCTTAGCACACGTCATCTCCAGGAAGTGTATCCAGGAAGTGTATGATAAATCAGAACCATCGAGAGCCATTGGAGCTGCATGCAGCGCTTGAGGTAGACCCTACTCCACCGCAAGCACTGCGATCACTGCAGACTGAAATACAACCAAATGACATCTACAATGACGCTTCCATGCTAATTATGCACACCCATAAAACTATGTTTTGACGCCCAGACACGCCTGCGTTCGCAGTACCACTCCCCCATTCACAAGCACCTTCCCCTGTTACCACCCACAAACGACACTATCCATCACTCAAAGTAGCATTCAGTCTTTGTGTTAAGAGTACACAATTCCCGATCGCAGTGACTGGTTCGCACACGCGTACTACGATGCATACGCATGCGCAGATGGGCGACAATCACCCATAGTGTGCGTCCTCGGCTTAGCATCTGAGTCTGAATTGGGCCCAGTGTGTGCAGTCACAGCAATTATATCGACCTGAACGAAACACACAGACGTAGTACAAACAACAATAGAACACATTATTTTTAAACGTTTTTAAACACGCAGATAAGCTGACAGTGTGTGCAGTCACAGCAATTATATGTACCTGAACAAAATGCACTGGGTAACAGTGCAGAGACATAGGTCTTGATTCAGAGCTGCTCGCTGCTGATGGGCGCTCGCTCTGAATGTGGGCATTTTTTTTTCTCCGGCCACTCGCAAAGCTGTGGGAGACCACCCACAGCTCGTGCAAGCGGCCAGGAGACCATCGGGCTTGCGACGAGACCTGGGGCAGGGTCTAGCTGCCGCAAGCCCGAGTGGACTTCCTGCTCTAATAGAGCAGGAAGTCCACTACTGACATCAGTAGTGATGTCAGTCAGCCCTCCTAAGGGAACGCCTGTGTTTGTCCAACAACCACCCCTACCCGCCCACAAAATGGGGCGAGCTGTCAATCAACATCGACAGCCGCCCGTCTTGTTGTGAGCCCCGTAGCGACTGAACTTCACACGCTCAGAGGGGCTCGCACATGCCAGACGCGGCACGTGCACAGTGGGCAACCATCGGGCCGCTTGCGAGCGGCTCTGAATCGGGCCCATAGTGCAAGCAAAAAAACCATACATTTTTCATCCACTTTTTTAAATGCGCAGCTCAGCTGAAACTGCATGCAGCTTGCACTGGAGGACAGTGCACAGATGTAGTGCGTAGTGCAAACAACAGTAGAAATAAATATTTTTTTCCATTTTTCTTTAAATGTGCAGCTCAGATGACACTGCGTGCAGTCACAATGCTGTACGTGAACAAAACACACTGGGGGACAGCGCACAGACATAGTACAAACAACAATAGAAATATTTTGTTTTACACTTTTTTAAATTTGCAGTTCAGCTGACACTGCGTGCAGTCAGTGTTTATACATATGTAAGGGAACAAAAACGCACTGGGGGACAGCGCACACAAGTTGTATAAACTTTTTTTTTTTTTTTTTTTTACTTTTCCCAGAAATAACAACTGCAGAGTCACACTGCTTACATCACAGTGGGGTATGGACTGCAGAGTCACAGTGATTCACCTCTGTGTGACAGATAGACTAGTAATAATAAATAATACTATAATAATTACTGCACTATAAAAATAATAAACAATGATTTGCTATCTGCCTGTACTGTAAATCTAGCTCAGTCAATATTAACAGTGTTTAACAGGGGACTGGATTGAAGCAGCACAGAAGCAGCCACTGGAGGTGGAGACTATGGACACAGCAGGCACAGTAGCCACTGGACACAGGGAGTCGATGGATACAGCAGCAGCCTTTGGACACAGGGACTGGAGTGGACACAGCACAGCAGCAGCCACTGGAGGTGGAGAGAATTGACACAGCAGCAAAGAAGACACTGGACACAGTGAGTGAATGGACACAGCAGCAGTCACTGGACACAGAGTCTGGAGTAGACATGGCACAGCAGCAGCAACTGAAGATGGACACAGCACAGCAGCCACTGGACACATTAGCCTAGACTTAAATCAGTGTGAAATGGGGCCCAATCACCATGGGAGGGACTTAAATAGAATCCAAAACTCGCGAGCATCCAACTTTTTGCCTCTATTTGGAATCCGGGCAAGATGGGAACACCAAAGATGCCGCTCAGATTCACTGGGATCAGGGAAGTGTGGGTTTGCTCGGTTTTCAGAAAACCAAGCCCGCACATCTCTAATATATATATATATGTGCGGCGGCGGGAGCAGTGGCCGGAGCCGGAGCATGGATTAAGACTACCAGCTCTGCACTGAAAAGCACTGCAAATTTTGCTGACAAAAATCAGCTGTGTGTATCAGTGTAATGGGGGGCAACTTCACCACCTAAAAGGTCTCAGTATAAAGGCCTTATGTGTCTGGTTTATGAAGCTGGAGACCTTTGCAAAAATACCAGAAACACAGAGGAGTGACACCATTATATGCATCTTATTTCGCAGATATAGATATGTCCACTGTTAATCTATTTGCAAACCAATACTAGACTATATTACGTTCATGGGGTTGTGTTAAGCCCCTTTTTTAAGGTTGATTCAAGCAACATCAGCCCTGGATTATTATCCTGATTACATTGTTGCCACGTGGATCCTGACCATAGGAAGGTCGGTATACATTTAGGAAGCCAGCAGACAAAATGCCAACCGCCGGCTTCCAGGCAATTTTATCCCAACGATGGACAAATGACAGGCGTCTAAATCTACACGGCTGTCATTTTACCGATGTTGGGAGACCAGCACCCAGCATCCCGATCGAGCGATATGCCGGGCACCGCAGTGGACAGCCACAGGAGGGGAGTTAGGTTTAGGGCTCCTGTGGGGGATTTATGGTTAGGCACCCCCAGAAGGTTAGGGTAAGGCTAGGGGAAGGGAGGGTTACGGTTAGTCACCCTCAGGGGGAGGTTAGGGTTAGTCATCCCCCCGTGGGACTTAGGTTTAGGCGGCAGGGAGGGGGGGTTAGGTTTAGGCACTTAGAGGGGGGATTAGGGTTAGGCACAGGGGGAAAGGTTAGGGTTAAGCACCCTAAAAGAGGGTTAGGGGTAGAATAGATTAGTTTATACTTATCTTTGGGATGATCGGGATTTCCTCCTCTGTCGGCCAGCCGCTGTCGGGATTTGAACCACCGGCCAGGGGTCCAGCGGTAATACATACCGATTCTGGAGGGTCACCTAGCTATCAGATAAGCTTGTTATAATTTTATTTTTGGTACGCACATTATTAACCATTTGAGCACCAATTAATTCATTATAATTACTACACTATCAGGTGCACGTCTCTTATTATTTTCCAGCACCCTATTTTTCTGTTTGCCACACGGATCATTTGAAGACTGCTGCCACCTGTTATCATCAGGAGTGTGTATTTTGATTTTTGTTTTTTCGCAATGTATTATCACTTTTTGTTAAAAACTATTGGAACTACGTGCTAATATGAACTAATATATGTATAGCTCCAATATCAACCTTATATTAGAAAGTACTAAAAAAAGTAAAAAAGTTAAATGAGCAATATGTAAACAATCTTAATAAACAATAAATTAGCATGTATAATATTATAGCAATATATATCCAACTTATAAATATGTGCAAAAAACAATAATCAGAAAGAGTATATAAAATATGTGAAACAATATTTATTCAACACCAATGAACTATCCTCATACAAGTAGGATAGTATATCTAAAATTCCTAACAAATATACATATACAAGAATATATTATTTAAAAACAAAAATAAAATAAGGATAAAATTGCTTATCTGATCGTAAAAATTGGTAAGTTCATGAAATGGAAGAGAGCAGGAGCACCCAACGCGTTTCATCCGTGTATTGAAGTTCTTCAAGGAATTTCTGATTATGGTTTTTTGCACATATTTATAAGTTGGATATATTTTGTTATTATATTGTACATGCTAATTTATTGTTTATTAAGAGTGTTTACATATTGCACATATTTTTTCTGATTAATTTGTACTAGATGTATGAATTTAGCACTTTAGGCAATTCACTGAGCACTTTCTAATATAAGGTTGATATTGAAGATATACACATATATATATATATATTAGCACGTGAGGTGCTCAGTACCAGTTCCAATAGTTTTCATTTTTCCTATGTAACAGATTACCACTGATACATTTCTTACTGGTTGAGCTGACACCCATATTATTGGGGGGTGTCCTATACATACATATTGTATAGCATTAGCAAGGTATCGTATACGGAGGTGATCCACAAGTAATATTTACAAGGCTTTGTATTAAATTGGTGCTGTAATCTTCCTTTGCAGACACATTATATATATATATATATATATATAGTATCCAATCCATCCGCACTCACATCCTTATTTATCCAACATCGGGGTGCACTCCAGCAAATCCAATCCTTCTCCACAGGTGGCAGGCTGAAATTGTACTTGTTGCATTTTGAAGGATTAATGTGACAGGCTGTTGGCTTGACAAGGGTCTGCTATGACCGAAATGTTGCTGCTGTTATCACTGCTATTCTGTTATTAACTACTGCCGAGATAGTATAGGTATGTAATAAATTAAACTGAACTGCTATGTCTTCCTGGTGAGTGCCTCTATTCTGGAGTACTATATTATATATATATATATATATATATATACATACAGTCAGGTGCATAAATATTGGGACTTTGACAGAATTCTCATATTTTGGCCTCTGTTCACCACCACAATGGCTTTGAAATTAAACAAACAAGATGTGCTTTAACTGCAGACTTTCAGATTTAATTTGAGGGTAATTACATTCAAATCAGGTGAACGGTGTAGGAATTACAACGGTTTCTATATATGCCTCCCACTTTTTAAGGAGTCAAAAGTAATGGGACAAACTAAACAATCCTAAATCTAACTTTCACTTTTTAATACTTTGTTGCAAATCCTTTGCAGGCAATTACAGCCTGAAGTCTGGAATGCATAGACATCACCAGACGCTGGGTTTCATCCCTGGTGATGCTCTGCCAGGCCTCTACTGCAAATGTCTTCAGTTCCTGCTTGTTCTTGGGGCATTTTCCCTTCAGTTTTGTCTTCATCAAGTGAAATGCATGCTCAATCAGATTCAGGTCAGGGGATTGACTTGGCAATTGCATAATATTCCACTTTTTAGCCTTAAAAAACTCTTTGGTTGCTTTGCAGTATGCTTCGGTTCATTCTCCATCTGCACTGTGAAGCGCCGTCCAATGAGTTCTGAAGCATTGGACTGAATATGAGCATATAATATTGCCCGAAACACTTCAGAATTCATTCTACTGCTTTTGTCAGCAGTCACATCATCAATAAATACAAGGGGACCAGTTCCATTGGCAGCCATACATGCTCACCCCATGACACTACCACCACCATGCTTCACTGATGAGGTGGTATGTTTTGTATCATGAGCAGTTCCTTTCCTTCTCCATACTCTTCTCTTCCCATCACTCTGGTACAAGTTGATCTTTGTCTCATCTGTCCATAGGATGTTGTTCCAGAACTGTAATGGCTTTTTTAGATGTTGTATGGCAAACTCTAATCTGTTCTTCCTGTTTTTGTGGCTCACCAATGGTTTACATCTTGTGGTGAACCCTCTATATTCACTCTTGTGAAGTCTTCTCTTGATTGTTGACTTTGACACATATACACCTACCTCCTGGAGAGTGTTCTCGATTTGGCCAACTGCTGTGA
Organism: Taudactylus pleione; assembly: GCA_031769625.1. Lineage (NCBI taxonomy): Eukaryota > Metazoa > Chordata > Amphibia > Anura > Myobatrachidae > Taudactylus > Taudactylus pleione. The sequence continues at coordinate 16,562,350 of JAUIMM010000045.1, read as the reverse complement.
AGGGGTTTTTCATCACCAGGGAAATAATTCTTCTGTCATCCACCATAGTTGTTTTCCGTAGTCTTCCTGGTCTTTTGGTGTTGCTGAGGTCTCCGGTGCATTCTTTCTTTTTAAGAATGTTCCAAACAGTTGATTTGGCCACACCTAATGTTTTTGCTATCTTTCTGATGGGTTTGTTTTGATTTTTCAGCCTAATGATGGCTTGTTTCTCTGATAGTGACAGTTCTTTGGATCTCATATTGAGAGTCGACAGCAACTGATTCCAAATGCAAATGTCACACCTAGAATCAACTCCACACCTTTTACCTGCTTAATTGATAATGAAATAACGAGGGAATAGCCCACACATGTCCATGAAATAGCTTTTGAGTTGATAGTCCCATTACTTTTTGCCCCTTAAAAAGTGGGATGCACATATAGAAACCGTTGTAATTCCTACACCATTCACCTGCTTTGGATGTAATTACCCTCAAATAAAATCTGAAAGTCTGCAGTTAAAGCACATCTTGTTTGTGTCATTTCAAAGCCATTGTGGTGGTGAATAGAGGCCAAAATATGAGAATTCTGTCAATGTCCCAATATTTATGCACCTGACTGTATATATATATATGTAATAAGCGAGTCTCTCATCCATCTTTTTTGTCCGTTAGGCATCGCCAGATTTTTGGACCTAGCACTGCCAAATTTGGCATGGTGGTGTAGTTTGAACAGGATTAGGTTTTTGCCTGGTTTGAACTTTGTCAGTGCCACACACTGTCACACAATCCCTAAAAATGGGGACACTCTTAAATTACACATCTGCCAAAACCTGTGAGAAAGCTACAAACGTATCATTTTAACCTCAGTCTGAGCAAACTTGATGACTCAAGCAAGTTCATATTAATTCCAGAGCCTCTGTGTTTACATGCAAGGGTGTAAATAAAACATTCATAGTATACCACACAGACCCCATTCAGATTATGCCACACAGAGCCTATTCAGGTTATGCCACACAGTTGTACCCCTTATACACATTATGTCACACAGTAGTAGTGCCCCTTACACATCATGCCACACAGTAATGCCCCTTACACTACACAATATTTCCCCTTACACATTATACCACATAGTAATGCCCTTTTCAGATTATGCCACATGTAACACATTATTCCACTCCATAGTATTGCCACTTACAGATTATGCCCCCCCAGCAACTGACCTCTCCATGTACCTCCAACAGCCTCTCACCTCCCCTGTGTGTCATCAGCAGCCAGCAGGTGTGGATTTGGGGCCAGGCCACCAGCTAATTACAGCTGGCACACCGGCAGTGGCAGACATGGACAGACAGCGCCAACACAATTTGAATCTGGCACCAGCTGTGAGCCAATCGGAGCTCATGGACCAGCATCCAATCAGGAGCTGCCACTGATAATTGACTACCAGCCCACCAACTCTGACTGCCTCGCGACCAGCGGCACTATCTTGCCATGACTGCCTGTTAGTTTGCCAGCTGTAATCAATTGGCGGGCCAGCTCCAAATCAACATTGCTGACACCTAGGCCCCCTTCGATGGCCCTTGCTGGACTTGCCCACCTTGTGTGAATGACTGTGAGCAACAGACAACAGAGGCAGCTCAGGCACCATGGTAGCCATATCCCTTGCAGCCATGGTAGTTACACCACTGTTTGCAGTCATGTTAGCAAACAGTGGGGTCCTTTTCAGGATCAATAGAATAGGGTTATAGGCAAGGACAATGTGAACAAATAAAGACGGCAGGTATACTTCAAGTTCCAGTCTTCAACCCGAGCAACGCAAACACCTTTTTGGCTAAGTTCTCTTCTTTTGTTTGGTGCACATTCTTTTATTTTGTAAATCTTAATCTGGGTTCATGTGGCTAGGTCCCTCAGTTTAAGAGAAACTGTCTATTATCTGTCTAGATATTAGAGATCACTTATTACAGGAGTAAAGTAGGTCTGTTACATTAAAAGTAGGCTGTCTGATGATATGGCTAATCCAGCCTTTTTACAGAGACAGGGTATGAAACTTCTTCAGATGTTGTAATAAATGTAATAAACCTCTGTCAAAAGTGCAAATAGGTATATAACAAGTATTTATGTGGAATCAGGCATCACCAGGTATTGCTTATTCAAAAGAGCAGCTGTAAAAGGATAGAGTTAATCCCCACAGAAATACAGAAAAAGAAGGAATGAAAACAGCACTCAAAATAAACTCAATAATCTCTAAATTCAGATTGCATAGATATGATGAAATCAAAACCATGGATGGAATGTTTAGTGCATAATCATTAATTTAATAAAAATTAAATTAAACACATAAAATCAATATAAAAAGTATGAAGTAAAGTAAAAAGTATGTCCTGCATAGGCAGGTATATTTACTAATCTGAGAGTGATTTTATGGGATCCTCTTAGCGAAGAATGATAATGCCCATTGTAGTTCGTCCCCCTTTGTTATGCAGTCCAAGCACTGAAACATCCAATGGAGGTATGAAGTAAGTTTACCATGTTCGCTGAGCTGATGGTAGCAGTAGGTATGTGCACAGCAAGTCGACTGACGTGTTTTGCTGTGTAAGAGCCACATCTTTTTCAAAGGTGATGTGTACTGGCAAGGAAGTCCCTTTCATATGATCCTGCTAAATTGGCTGCTATTAGAAGCTGTCATCAATTTAATTTCATCCATATAAAATCTAACAATCTTATGTAATTATGTACACTTGTGGAATTATGAAGGGAGGCAAACCTATTATTCGCAAAGCACATACTAGGAATATATTTGGTCATTATTCAAAGTTTTTATGCTTTGGATTACCTTTTGTTCCGATCGGCCCAATCCCTGTCACATGATGTAAACAAATCTAATGTGACTCAAGTGGAGGGGCGATTAGGACTGCTATATACAGTTTGCAGAGGCTTCATTTTTTTACAGGTCGAACCGGTCTATTATTGATCCGTGTTGCACCCTGTGATCAAACCATTCTGAATGACACACCTCCAGTGGAACTCAACATCAGAACTCCCAAACACGTGCTGCACCTTTCATGAACCTGTCTAGTTTTGACCTTTTGCCTGTTGACTTACCACTGCCAGCTGTCTCCATGGATCTGTATGTGTAATTTGCCTGGAGGACCTGTTCTGATCATGCTGCTGCAGCACTTCTCTATGCATTCCTTCCACAGTGATTATTTCACCTGGGTCCTTTCCTGTCTGTGAACACTGCTAGCCCTGATTGGAATCATAGGTGTAGTTCTGACTCAGTGCTGCAGAGATGAATACTCCCTCTGCATGTTGCGCCTTCCACCACTCAGAATGCTACTGCCAGACAACCTGTACATGTCCACCAATTGCAGCCAGACCCAGGGTATATATATCCTTCCCTGATAGCATTCTGGGCCTGAACATCTTGTTACTTCCATGGTGTATGGTTCGTGCTGTTTCTGTATACAAGTGTATCCCTGAAACCTGCTACAGCAATACCTGGCAATCCAGAAAACCTGCTACAGCAATACCTGGCAATCCAGAAAACCTGCTACAGCAATACCTGGCAATCCAGACGTCCTGCTAGCATCAGCTATAAGTGAGTTCCTGTGCTCCTGACCTTAGTCCTGTGCTCTGCTAGTCCTACTCCTGGTTGGTCCCTGGTACCCTGCAAACCTGCATCGTGCTTCCTGCTGTGGATCAACTCCTGCTCCTTCTACCTACCCACTCCCTCCCTGAACCTAAAATCCCAAACCTACCCATTCTTCCTGAACCTGTTATTCCCAATTACCCTATCCAGACTGCACCTGATCTCCAGCCATTGTCACACCATTTCCGGATTACCCTATTTAGCACTCATCTCAGCAGTACCTAATTTCCCTTCAGCCATTGTCACGTTATTCCAGTCCAGAGTAAAGTTCCAAGTTCTTCAGTTCAGTCCACATTGTTGAAGTCCAGACTCAAGTTGCAAGTTCATCAGTTCAATCAATGTTATTCCAGCCCAGAGTCAAGTTCCAAGTTCTTCAGTTCAATCCAAGTTATTCCAGTCCAGAGTCAAGTTCCAAGTTCATCAGTTCAATCCACGTTATTCCAGAGTCAAGTTCCAAGTTCACCAGTTCAACTCAACAAGTCTTCCTGCCAGTCCCAGTCTGGTTCCTCCAAGTTCCTGTCATTCATCATCAAAGGCAGTTCTAACTGCTACATAAATCTTGCAATAGAGCTACCTACATCATCTGTGGTTCCAGTCATGCCGGTCTCTGTTGAATCCCACTCATCACCTGAGACAGGTAACGCACAGACACCAATCGTGACAGCACCCACCTCTGTCAAGAGTAACCGTTCACTCAGTATCAAAGCAGATATTCTGTAATTAGTCCAAAAGGTCTGATCTGTTTTATACTCACACTGCCGAAATAACCCGTGAACTTGCCAGGTCGACCCAGGCTGTTGCTCGTTGTGAATGGATCCTGGAAAATTAACCTGGGTTGAGTGACATGGGAATCCAACTCAGGTAGCAGTGTTGGACATGGGAATGGCCCAGGTCACGGTGCAGTATGAACAGTTTAACCCAGGTTATCCAACCTGGGTCATTCCCAAAATGAGCTGAATGACAGCTGTGGAGCAGTCACCAGTCACTTTTTATGAATTCACAAGTTTAGCAAGGCAGATCTGGGTTCAGTGTAAATGAGGCCTACCTGGGAATAACCAGGGTCATAGGTGCAGTGTAAATGGGGTCTGACCCGGATCTCATTCGGGACTGACCCGTGTTCAAAATCTCATGTCAAACCCAGGATTTTGGTGTGAAAGTGGTATTATATTCCACTGATCTGTAGGTGTTAGAGTATATCGAATAGTGGCATAGACATTGCATAGAAAAGTCTTGCAGCTGTCCTCTGCCAATAATAGTATTTTTCCTTAGGTAAAACTCCTTGCTTCCTTTTAGTTAGCTGATGCCCTATTCTGACCTCTCTCTGCTGCCTGGCTATGAAGGGTTCAATAGTACAAGAAGAGTGGTATGTGATAGTGGGTTATTAACCTATTTCTGATTCTTCCAGCAACATGAAAGACCTGTCACTCTGTTGGGGTCCCGAATATAGAGCTTCACTGGGAGCCGGTCAGCCAGTGATCAATTCTTCTTCTCCAAATAGCTGCTGTGGAGTCACTGACTATCTCCTCCCCCAGACTGTGGAGCTGCCTGGTGGGATAGTCACTAGCCCTTACCACTGGCTACAAAAGTCTTGCTCCTCCTTTCTGGAATGAAGACTACTGCAGGACTGGGCTGTCCTCATTAATACTGGCCATGTTCTCAGATGTCGCCGTGGACCACCCATAGCCATAGGTACACAGTGGTGTTGTCTTCCGGGACTGACCCATGTACAAAATCATGAACATTGCGGTCACCTGTACACACTGAATGATATACTGTAGCGTGCAACCAATTATATCATTCAGTGGTCACATCCAGAAGCATGTGGTCATACATTGTATATTCTGATTGACCTGCAGCATGGCCAACCAGAAGATGGTGTATACGACCCACTGGGGCATGCAATCGGGGGTACACACTATGCAATCCACACACAGCAGTCAGTTGGCGATTCCTCAGAGGTTCCAGGGGTTGTGAGATATCAATACACAGCTGCCAGAGGTGTGAGTGCCAATACAGGAGTTGGATTCGACCTGGCCAGTGATGCAGTAATTCCCTCGCCAGGATACACAGACTCCTTCCAAGGAGCCAAACTAGATCAGACAAGTGACATCGTCTGATGCACGGGCCTCTCTTTAGAGGAGCTATATTGCACCCAGTCACGCTGTGCTCGAGCCCCGTCTATCTGTCTCCTTTTGTGAAAACCACCTGGAGGCCACTTATAGATATATAATATAAAGTAATATCAACGCACTGCTCCTTATTATTATACAAATGTTGGTTGTTGGATAAATAGTGTGTTTGTAATTACCAGCAGTGCAGGAATCACAGATTTCCCTACCATCGGTTTTCAAGTTGTATCAGCTGATTACTAATACAAGTTCTTTTACAATGGATAAAGATATTTTAGTGGTGATGAGTGCACTCCTAAATAAACTTTTACATGATTAGACTTTTTATTTTTTATTTTTATTGTTTATTGTTATTTCCATTTCACAAATTGATATATTCAGTTTCATATCAGGATCCTGTGCTGTTATATACATTTGATTCATAAAGCGGCCGGCAGCATTTTAAAAGATATATTGTGGTATGAGTTGAAATTGCTACATTTGTATATCTTTGCAATATAACCTACAATTTAGAAACAATTTAGAAACTTTTCAATCTATCAGAGCTTTCTCTATTTCTTTGTTCTTTCTTCATCTTAGTCACAGGATTGGCTTCCCTGGTTTGAAAGAGCAGCAAATTAGATTGTTCAGGTTTCAGTGATCGTAGGCGCCTTCACCCCATACTTACTCATGGCAGACACTGCCAGCAGGCTCGCCGCTGACCACATTAACAGCAGCGCTGATAGTTGTAAGAGCAGCACTGACAGTGTACTTTAGAGCAGCACTGACCTGCCACTTGTTTGGCACTTGTTTGGTGAAAGTATGGGACCAGGCCATCCACTGTCCCACCTGCATCCATAATACATCTAGCAGCACCGTGCTCCCCGCTGACAGCTCTCAACAGGCATCAGAGGTACAGATTGGGCCCTTTTAAAAGGCGGTGTGGGACCAGGACATCCACTGTCCCACCTGCATAATCTACCCAGCAGCACCCTGCCCCCCTGACAGCTTTCAACAGGCATCAGAGGTACAGATTGGGCCCTTTGAAAAGGGGTATGGGACCATAAAGTGAATCAAAGTTAAAGTCGCAGCCAATCAGCTCCCAACTGCCATGTCACATGTTTGAAAAATCGCAGTTACAAGCTGATTGGCTGTCACTTTATCTCCGTTCACTTTATCTCGATCCAAAGCTTAGTAGCTATATCACTGTATTAATAAATGCATTGTTGTTTTTCTATGACAAATTTGGTTATTAGCCAGATTTTAGCTGACGTCTCATTTTCTCAAGTAGCTCCCATCCCAATTAAGGTTGGAGACCACTGCATTTTTAGAAGTGGAGATGTTGCCCATGGCAACCAATCAGATTCTACTTAACATTTAATTAGCACCTTCTAGAAGATAATAGATATAATGTGATTGGTTGATATGGGCAACATCTCCACTTCTAAAAACTCTCACTTAGAGTTTCATTAAGTGGAACTTAGTGTGTTTTTAAGATTATTGTGGTTTAATATGAAGACAATAGGACATGTGGGTGTACATGGTTCAGGTTATACTGTTTTGTAAATTCAATTGTAGTTACCTTGAATCATGGATTAATTAGGGCTTAATGCTTTATGGATTAATCTGGCTGCAGTGTGAATATTATGAATTATAGTAAATATACTGTATGTCACATGAACTGTGCAAAGGTGTCTGCATTTTGTGCAAAGTTTGAGGAGTGTTTTCTGAGAATGTTAACCCACTCTCACACAACAAGCATCTGCATCCCCTCCTCTCTCCATGTGCCTGAGGACTGTAAGAGAATGGCTGTGCATGTTGGCAATGTGTACTGGTTATGCTACATAGTGAGTTACAACATGACAGTTTTGTATTTGTAAGAAAAGTTGATCTACTGTAAGCAGTGGTTCTGATACTGTATATACTCTGCCGCTACCCCACACTTTCTGTATTCATCTATCCTTTTCTCCTATACAGTACAGTCTATCTACAAAACAGATAGTCATATTGTATTTGATGAGGTAATATTTCATGTATCATGTTTTATACACTGCTTTATAATATAAGTAAAGATTACTGAATATTGATTTTTAATTGAAAACATTTATTACTTGCATGCCATCTTTCTTTATATAAGTATGTGTCCTTGCCTTATTTTGAGCAGATATGGTGAAATGGTTGTACTTTGCAATGGTAATTACAAAGTTATTAAATTGTCATTAGTATATTTACTTTACTAATGTATGATAAAACCCTCAATGCTAAACACAGAGATAAATAACATGTCAGATTCAGTGACATGAACGCCCATTCATTCATTTCTGATGTGACGTGACAAGTCAACCATATCATTCCAGAGTCAGGTTTCAAAATACAAGAGCTTGAATATGTTTGCATAGTAAAGGAGAAATAAAACTAGCACCTTCAATTTTATGTTCAAGTCTATATCTGAATTCTCATAATCTTCCCTTTGGTACTGCTACATAGAGAAGGTGTTATCTACTATAGATTGAACCCAGTTAGATTATTGTGCGATTTAGTACAGTATCGTTTCACATTTATAGTATTGTAGATTTACAGTATTCTAAACTCTGCAAATGATTGGTGCAATGTAATCAGTCCAAAAAGTAGTAGTTTTTTGCCCGTTTATGATTAGGAAAATTAAGCAGGTTACCTTGTAAAGCTGAAAGTGTCATATCATGTCTATTTCCTGATGAGATATCAGAAGTCACATGTTTGAAGGTTATATACTTTAGACTTATTTTGATACAGTAAAAATTACACATAAGAATAATAGGAAAGTTAGGGATGCCTTGCATGCGGATGGTCTTTGGCTGTATGAACATGTTTCATTTCATTCCATTGAGATGAGTATATGTCTGGTTTTCTGATCAGTGATAAATAACTGATACATCAATTCAGGCAGGTCAGGACCAGTTCTATTATTCTCTGAGCTAGTGCCCACTCTAGAGCATCATCTAATTGATTGCTGCAATATTGCTGAAAATAAATCCTAGAAATTACATTTGGTATGAACAGGTAGACCCCTTTTTTGACTACTCATAATATCCACTTGTCCTTAGTTGTTGTCTCCTACTATGATAATGATAAACACTTGGTTAGAATTCATAGCACTTAACCATATGTATCCCAGGGAATCATCATTTAATGATGGCGGATGAATAGTCGCCGGATCAAATACAGACAGCGGAACCAAGATAGATCTAATTCCCGACTGGGGCTGGTACGTAACCTAACCCTCCCCTCTCCCCCCTAACCCTAACCCTCCCTTAGTGGCACCTAACCCTAAGATCCCCCCTAGTGCCTAACCCTAACCTCCCCCTGTTAGTGCCTAAACCTAATCCCCCCATCTCCGCACTCTAACCCTAAACCTCCTGGGGGTGTGCCTAACCCTAACCCCCCCTAGTGGTGCCTAACCCCCCCTTTCCCTACCCTAACCCTCCTGGGGGGTGCCTAACCTTAAGTCCCCCCAGGAGTCCCTAAACTTAACCCTTCCCCCCAGTATGCCGGGTGTCAGTATTTAGTAGTGGGTCTAATGATAGGCATCAGGATTTTGATGCCTATCTTTAGTCCCCTGTCGGGCAGTCAGTGTTGGGATATCGGCGGGCGGGATAGCCGCTGGTATCCTGACTGCATCCCATATTCCAGAGTTATGTTTTCCATTAGGGCTTCTCCTTTTGAAATTTGGATCATTTATCATCCTGTTTGGTAGCATGGGATTGTCCCAAAGGCCTATTGATACTCACTTAAAAAAGTCTGTTTGTTTCTATTATTGTCCCTAATGTCTGAAAGCAACTTCCTGTTGCCATGATAGACCCAAGTCTGTAGGAATTCTTGTCTAAATAGATACATGGTTCCTCGTTTGGGCCAGGTTACAGACCATGGGGCTAATTTAGCATTGCATGCCAGTGGGGTAACTAGAGGGGGTCAGTCAGGGCCCATGCACTGGGCGCCATCCGCCACTGTCCAGGTCCATTTCAGTTAGTGTAGTGCGGACCACAGGGAGTGCAGTCTGCACTACACAGTAAAACAAACACATTGCCACCAACTGGGGGCACTGCATAGGGGAGGCACTGTATAAGGGGCAATATTGGGGGAACTGCATAGAGGGGCCACTGCTCAGGGCACTACATGGAGGGGGCACTACTAGGGGCACTGTATATGGGGCACTGCATAAGGGGCACTGCATAGAGGACCACTTCCAGGGGAACTGTATAAGAGGCACTGCATAAGGGGGACCATTAATGGGGGACACTGTATAAGGGGCACTACTTGGGGCACTGCATAGGGGAGATCACTCCTGGGGGCACTGAATAAGGGGCATACTGAGGATACTGCATAACGGGGAACACTACTGGGTGAACTGTATAAAGGGGAACACTACTGGGGCACTGTATAAGGGGCACTACTGGGGGCAGTGCATAGGATGACCACTACTGGGGGCATTGCATAGGGGGAACTGTATAAGGGGCACTACTGCGGCACAGCATAGGGGGACCACTACTGGGGCACTACATAGGGTGCACTACTGGGGCACCGTATAAGAGGCACTACTGGGGGCACTTTATAAGAGGCACTACTAGGGGCACTGTAAAAGGGGCAATGCATAAGGGGCATTGTATAAGGGACACTACTGGGGTACTTTATAAGAGGGTCTACCAATGGGAGCACTGCATAGGGGGGACCACTACTGGGGCCACTGTATAAGGGTCACTACTGGGGGCACTGCATAAGGGGGACCAATAATGGGGGCACTGCATAGGAGGGACCACTACTAGGGCCACAGTATAAGGGACACTACTGGGGGCACTGCCTTGGAGGGACCACTACTGGGTTCACTGTATAAGGGGCACTACTGGGGGAAATGTATAGAGGGACCATTACAGGGGGCACTGCATAAGGGGGCCACTACTATGGACACTGTGTATGGTGCACTACATAAGGGGCACTAATGGGGGCACTGCATAGGGGGGACCACTACTGGGGCCATTATATAAGGGGCACTACTGGGGGCACTGCTTAGGAGGGACCACTATTAGGTTCACTGTATAAGGGGCGCTACTGGGGACACTGTATAAGGGGCACTATTGGGAGCACTGTATAAGGGGCACTATATAAGGGTGCACTACTGAGGGCACTGTATAAGGGAGACCACCACTGGGGGCACTGCATAAGGGGGGCCACTACTGAGGGTGCTTTATAAGGGGGACTACTGGGGGCACTGCATAATGGGGACCAATACTGGGGGCACTGCATAGGAGGGACCACTACTAGGGTCACAGTATAAGGCACACTACTGGGGGCACTGCCTTGGAGGGACCACTACTGGGTTCACTGTATAAGGGGCACTACTGGGGGAACTGCATAGAGGGACCACTAGTGGGGCACTGCATAAGGGGCACTACTGGGGACACTGCATAGGGGGGACCACTACTGGGGCCACCATATAAGGGGCAATACTGGGGGCACTGCTTAGGGGGGACCACTACTAGGTTCACTGTATAAAGGGCACTACTGGGGGCACTGTATAAGGGACACTACTGGGGGCACTGTATAAGGGGCACTATTGGGAGCACTGTATAAGGGGCACTATATAAGGGTGCACTACTGAGGGCACTGTATAAGGGGGACCACCACTGGGGGCACTGCATAAGGGAGGCCACTACTGAGGGTGCTTTATAAGGGGCACTGCATAAAGGGGACCACTACTGGAGACACTTATGGGTTATTTTGCCAAAACCAAAACACAATGACGAATTAGAACCAAAATACATCAGTCCATGCACATCTCTAGTCTAGCCAATGTGTTCTCCATCTATGCTAAAATGTAGGGGACCTACAATATTCTGCTTGATGATCGCACTGTGATTATGGATATATTGTGGAATTCATTGCAGAGTGAATAACAGGCCATGAGTGTTTGGGGGTGGAGACAGTGGAGTGGTTTCAGAAATGCAGGCGTGCCTGTCCATTTGAATGACGTTGCATGGGCATGCTTAAATTAGCCACTGCGATTGCCTATGAGTACTCACTGCATGCTACGAGACTTGCAAATTCTGAGACTGCTGTAATTGTGCATTAGGGGCCGATGTTCTCCGATGTTTCCCATGTAAATGCAGGATTGTGAGGCATTATGGATGTGAGAAGGCAGTAGTGAGCATCTCTATGCTGGCTGAGGGGTGGGAGACATTAGCATATTATTGCAGATGCTTGCATGTGATTAAGCAGCTGTGATCGCAGTTGCAATCCGTGCTGAATCAAGCCATAAAACAATTGCACTATGTGACACTACATCCTCCATTGCTCCATTTGAAAAGAAACCTGAAGTGAATAGGTGTAAGCGCTTAAGTCCAATCACATGACTAGAGGGAAGGAAATATGGTGAGCCCAATCACATGAGTAGAGGGGAGGAAATACAGTGATGCTTTCAGTTCCCTGAGAGTTATGTAGTCCAACCAGCTGTCAAGCTTCCTATTTAATAAAGGATGATCAAAACAAGCCATTTGTTATGGTAGTGGATAGATGCCCTTCCGTGGATGTACCCTGATGTCATCAGTTACTGTCCAACACCATTCCCTACAATCCACATGGACATAGAGGTGGAATATAATCCTGTGGCGAGTGAAGCGAGCCACCACGCCCGAAGCATAGCGAGCAAAGCGAGCCCATGAGGGGACAAGTTTCTTCTTTTAGTGGCCTTTATAGGCATGGAAACACACTTCTGCCCTCATTTCATGTCACTTTCAGGTACAAATACTGAAGGCATAATATACACTACCCATTTGTTACCCACCATCTGGAGATGGAGCTTGACTAGTTCATTTTCCTGGAGCGCTTACTATAGAATATACTTATAAAAACAGTCTTGTGTAGCTTGTCAGATTCTTTGGGGATTCCTCATCCAAAGAAAATATTATATTAAGTGTGGTTCTAAAACACGTAGCAGTATCTTTTATGCGTAGATTATCATAGGCAATATAAAAATCTATTATGCACGAATAGAATATATAACGTACCACAATCACTTAAAATAAAGTGGGATAAACTGCATAAAGGTATCTTTGTACATCAAATGATTGCATACCCAACTCACATGTAATGAATGCAACAAAAACACATCATGGTTTCTTTCTCCGTTCTTTAAAAATATCCAAAATTTGCCAGTTTTTGTTTTCAGTATTTTGTTTCATAAATACACATATAACACACATAAATATAGATGAATTAAATCACAGTTTAAAAAAGCAGAGTCCATAGTAGGAGAACACCGCAAAAAGACAGGTACTGATGTTAAAATGGTATCTAATGTCAAAGGACAGTCCGGATCAGCCTCTCTAGTTATAAAAACCAGTACCTTAAATAGCATGCGGGAACCCCAGTCTGAAGTTCTCCTAGTAGTGCAAAAAAACTCTCCCAACAATTGTGTTTCGATATATAATCTTTATCAAGGTAACATGTTCTTTGGATGAGGAAGCCCCCAAGAATCTGACAAGCTGCACAAGACTGTTTTTATAAGTATATTCTATATTTAGCACTCCAGAGACACTATCTACTTTTTGTTATTTCTGTGTATTATTTTCTTGTTTTGGGCAAGAATAGATAGAGTCTTGGTGCTGCTATTGTAGACCTTTTTGCACCCTGATTACTTCATCTTTCTTCTTACTATTATATCTTCCCAATAATTTGTAGTATATAGGCAGCAATATATTTTATTATTTCAATAACAGAGAAGAGATGCAGTCTGAAACTTCTGATAATGACCTTGAGATGGCCATGGAAAAATTAAAATAAAACAACTTATGGTGGGAGGTAGTAACATTAGAGAAATATCTATCGGACAACATTATTCCAAAAGGTCTGCAAATTAAAAAGATTCCCACTTTCCAAGATTCTAGTGAAAATTTTAAGACAGAATGAAGAGACATTTTGAGTACATATTCATTTTCACTAATCAATCTAATTTTAAAAGAAAGAAGAGAAAAATTGAGGTCCATAAATGAAAGAATATTAGTTTTACAAACACTAGTGCAACCGTTTGAGAGCTTTCCTGAATTTACAATCCTAGAGAAAGAGATACAAATTAGTATAAAATAGAAAACTAAAGAACTTATTGCTAAAAAACAAAAAAACTAAAAAGAGATTGTGACTTCTATAGAAAAGGTGGTCAAGGTGAGAATTCTAAGAAAGTAGATTATAATAGAAATGAGAAAAGACATAATACAAGAATTTGACAAAAGAAAATAGACTGGTAGATTTCTGTACCCCACAAAAAAATGAGGAGTTTAAAATATTTACGACCAACAAAGGAATCCTTTCAAATCAAAAATCACCAAGATATTCCACTGAAAATTATCATAGTATTGACAATAATTGGAAACCACAACAAAATTTTCCAAGGAATAGATATTACAATAAAGGGGGATCAGAATGGACGTACCCCAAGAAACCATATAGAAGGTATAATAGGTGGTATTAAAGAAATTCTAGACCTTCGTTCCATCAATCAAATAGATTCGATGTGTTTAGAGAGAAAAAAAGATTTAGACTATACTTTTAATCAGTCAACTTTTTGAGAAAGAAGACATCAGTCAAATCATTGACCAACATACAAGAAACCGATAAATTCAGAGAAAGGGGTACATGGGGAGGGAAGAAAAAGAAAAGACTGAAAAATAAAAAATTATTATTATTTATTGAGAAAGAAATGGGTGATACAAAAATGTATAATTTGAGTAAAAAAACCTTAACCAATATAAAGGAAAATGTCCTTAAAGAAAGCCTCAAATTTCTCCCCAGTAATAATATTAATCATTTTGACACCTTTGTGGATGTACACGAATTTTCACGGAAATTAACAATAAAAAAATTCTTCAAGATAAAGGAAAATGATGGTGAGGAACAGAAAGAATTAGAACTCACTTCATTTAAAAAGAAATCTACCTGCTTTACCAAATCAGTCCTAGATTATTTGAAACAATTTAAGAATATGAAACATAAGAGGTGTCGAAGCTGGATAATTGGCTGAGACCAAATCTTAAATATCTGGCGATGCCATTTTGTGTTGCCCCTGATGACGCCATCTTGTGTTGCGATTATTAGCGGTGTGCATCTGCGTTGCTACCGCATATTTTTGAAAGTCCTACCAAAACCCATACGCACATTAAATAAAACATATAAAATATACATGATGCACAACGTACAGTTGCGCTGTTTATCAAAGCACTCTACACATAGATACACCACGCATACTAGTGACTTTATGCAATATTCTCACACTTACACATACCAAAACTTATAAAAAGGTTCCTCCTTATTAAAAGCTTAATATCAGGTTTATTAGCAAATACTTATGTTGTGAAATGTAATCTATATGATATTTAAGGTACATAAGCTAGTAGACATATCATGTTTGGTACCATTCTAAATCACTGTTTATTTGCAGATTTCCAGTTCTACCCGCAAGGAAATCGCATCATGCGTTTGCAAGATATGAACTATATGAAATTAGATAGAATGAAAAGCTGTATGTAGTGTCTTTTACTAGTTTAAACCAGTTCTTCAGTGGGAAAACCACACAAAGCAACATCTGAGGAACTGGGACATAACCCCAGTGATGCTATATGAACTGTCCAATGACCTGCATCATACCAGAATGTCCAGGAGCAAGACCCAATGGAAACCTGTTAACTACTTTCTTTGTTCTGTAAGGTATATAGCTGACATACTGGTTATAGTACATAGCCATTCTTCTTGGATGACCACAGGCTTCTAGAGTGACGACTGTTTACTGGGACCAGTGTGCACACGTATGTATCGGCTTATACCTTTTGTATTTAATTGTCTTTTGTGCTAATTGTGCTAGATCAAAGTGTGTAACTTTCTTTTACTGCAATAAGAACTTTTGTGCTTTGGAACCACAATATAAGTCTGGAAAGCAATTATTTGTTATACCACTTGTGCTGCTATACAGCGATATTTAGGGTGTATAGATTAAGGGGCATCAATAGAGGAAACCTTGGAATTTGACTAAAAAGGAAATACAAGCCGTTAAGAATTTAAAAGAAGACAAATCTATGGTTATAAAGCCCTGTCATAAGGGAGGAGCAGGAGCAGTTTGGGATAAATAATATTATATAAAGGAAATCAAAGAACAATTAAATAAAGGAGACACATATCAAAAATTAAAGATGGATCCAACCACTAAAATTAAAAATAATTTTAAAAAATTTCTTAAAAAATATTTAGATAAAAGGAACTAATACGAAGAAAGAATTCTATTATCTTAATATTGCAAATCCCAAAACCCCAGGAATTTACACCTTGCCAAAAGTCCACAATAATCCCACTGCAACCCCTGGACAACCAATTATTGCTGGCACAGGAAGTCTGACCACCAACCTGTCAGAAATGAGTGATCACTACTTCCAACCTTTGGTACAGAAAAGTAGATCTTACTTGAGAGATATGTTAGATACCATAAAAAAACTAGAAGATGTAGAGGTGTTTGATGATATGTACCTGGTGACAGCTTATGTTACATCACTGTACACCAATATTAACCGTAAGGATGGCATAGAGGCTATAAATTTCCATCTATTACAAACAGAGATGTCTAAACAAACTTTCATTTATTCTGGAAGGCATTGATTTTATTTTAAATAATAATATATTTTTTCTTTGAAGGAGACTCTTTTCTTCAGTGCATTGGAACAGCGATGGGTACCATATTTGCAACTGCCTATGCAAATTTATTAATGTCCCATTGGGAACATGATGTGGTATGGGAGAATGGTGCAAGTTTGGCATCCTGGTTCAGATTCATCGATGACATTATGTTTGTGTGGAAAGGGATTGAATTAGATCTTAAATCCTTTTGTGAAAAACTAAATCAGAATGGTAAGAACATCCATCTAGTTTTTGATATTAGTAAGATGAATGTCAATTTTTTTGACCTAACTATATATTTAAAAGATAGGAGAATTCACACAAAAGGTAATACCAAACCAACTGACTCTAATTACTACATTCCTCTAACCAGTAATCATCACCCTAATTGGCTAAAAGGAATACCAAAAGGCCAATTCCTGAGACTAAAGAAGAATTGTACTGAAGTAGAACATCTCAAAACACAAGGGTCAACTATGGGAGATAAATTTATTAAGAAAAGATATTGACCACAAACTATTAAACAATTAGAGAATGCAGTATTCTCCATGGATAGAAAGAAAATTTTGTAAAAAGGAAACATGGAAAAAATTATTAACAAGCATTGGGATATTCTTTTAAAAAGATCCAGTATTGAAAGACACTATTCCATCAAGACCGATATTCATTTATCATAAGGCCCCACATTTGAAAAGTACCCTGGTAAAAAGTGCATTACCCAATACATCATTTAATCCTATATGCACAATAGGTTTCCATAGATGTGGAAACTGTATGGCATGTAAAACTATTCCCTCACCAGAGACTAAAGTTACAAATTTTGTAATAAAAGGAAAATAATACAAGATAGATGGATTTGTTACCTACCACACAACAAATGTCATATACCTTTTTTAAATGCAAATGTGGCCTTATTTACATAGGAAGAATGTCTGGGGCACTTAAAACAAGACTTTCAGAACATTTAAGAAAAATTAAAAAAGGTTTAAATACACATGCATTATCAGATCATTTTAGGATTACCCATTAGTGCTCTAACACAGATCTCATTAAATTTATTGGTATACAAAATATAAAATCCAACTGGAAAGACAAAGATCTAGAATGTAACCTCGCAAGAGCAGAAATGAGGAGGATTTTTAAACTTGATACATTGATACCAGGTGGCTTGAAATCGGATTTTGAACTAAAATGATTTTTACAGTGAACTTTTATTGTTTTATATGTGTAACTGATTTTTATTAATAGAAATTGTTCCTTTTATGTATTATCATATATTGTCCCTTTTACTTATTACACTATTTATGAATTGTGTATATGTCCTTATTAAGATATGCTGCTGTGCATCTTTTCCAATTGTATATAGATTGTAGAAATATATACACCTTATTATAGATGGTCCTGCTTTTCATCTATTTATGTAGTTCCTGCAATATGGGTGATTGAGATACCACTATGATTTATCTGCAACATGGCCATCTCTGCACTCTATTTATAGTCTCATCATCCATGCTAAGGAGGATTTGTGTTCCATGTATGTCTATAGTAACCCCCTGCATTCCATATAGTGGAACGCAAATCGGAACTTCTGGAAGTTACAACTTCCAGTCAAAATTTCGATGGAGATAGTGAAGGGTGTATGTCAACTCAGCGCTGGATTTTTGTTGACGGAAGCTGGTGCTTTATATCAAGAGAAACCGTAACTTTATAAAATTATTTATGGGTTGTGTTAAACGAGAGAGGGGTATATGTATATGCGGCACTGACGGCGCTTCCGGTCCTAATCACGTGACCACACTATGGTAGATTACTTCTGGTATATAAGGCAGGTAATATACTGTACAACTCTCCCTATACCTTGATAAGGATTGTATACCGAAAGGCATTTGTTGGGAGAGTTTTTTTTGCACTACTAGGAGAACTTCAGACTGGGGTTACCGCATGCTATTTAAGGTCTGGTTTTTATAACTAGAGAGACTTATTCGGATTGTCTTTTGAGATTAGATACCATTTTAACATCTGTACCTGTCTTTTTGTGGTGTTCTCCTACTCTGGACTCTGTGCTTTCTTAAACTGTGATTTTATTCACCTATATTTATGTGTGTTATATGTGTATTTATGAAATAATTACTGAACACAAAAACTGGCAAATTTTGGATTTTTTTAAAGACCGGAGTAAGAAACCATGATGTGTTTTTGCTGTATTCGTTACATGTGAGATGGGTACACAATCATTTAATGTACAAAGATACCTTTATGCACTTTATCCCACATTATTTTGAGTGAGTGGGGTACGTATATATTCTATTCGTGCATAAGAGGTTTTTATATTGCTTACGCATAAAAGATACTGCTACGTGTTTTAGAATCACCCTTACTATAATATGTTCTTTGGATGAGGAATCCCCCAAGCATCTGACAAGCTACACAAGACTGTTTTTATAAGTATATTCTATATTAAGGGCTCCAGAGACACTATCTTCTATTTGTTATTTCTGTGTATTATTTTCTTGTTTTGGGCAAGAATAGATACAGTCTTAGTGCTGCTATTGTTGATCTTTTTGCACCCTGATTACTTCATCTTTCTTCTTACTAGTTCATGTTACTGTCTAACACACACTGTGAGTGTGCAATATAGTTATTTACATTATTGATTTTGCATAATTAGATTTTTATAACATCTAAGAATAAAGATTATTAAAATCATTGGAAATGAAGAGGAAATAATGTACACATTCTCCCTCCAATGTGTAGAATGAGAGAATGCCTACTATAGAAAGGGGAACTATATGGATTTCTTTTGTGGGGAGAAGGGGGGATACACTTTGGCAGACTAAACTGAAGCTTGTATATTCACATACTGAGTAACAGACTGAGCAAGGTGAACACAAAGATCATATTTGAATTCATGCTACTTTTAGCCATAATGTGTACATTGTTTTTTTTCTCTTTCCTAAATATGTTCACTTATGAAAATTATGTGATCCACTGAGAATAATTATAATTCACAGTTGAACAAGATCCCTTTTAATTTGTTTAGCATGAGTAAGGAAACTGTTAAAAAAAGCCTTAGCTCACCTGTATTAGATGAGAACATATTTCTTTATTATTCTGTTATATACAACATTGCACCGCGCATGTGTCAAGAGTCGGTGCCCATAGTGGGCCTCATTCAGAGATGGATGGATATACACAGCCACACACAAGCAGCTGAGCAAATCCATCCATCTCAGATGCAAATTATTATTATTATTATTATCCTTTATTTATATGGCGCCACAAGTGTTCCGCAGCGCCTTACATAGTACATAGAACTAATAAGTGAACAAGAAACAAGTAACTTACAGTACATTACAGTGCAGGACAAGGACACAACTTAAATACATTGCTGAAATAGTGATTAAAGCACTCACAATAAGCTGCCGGGAGTTGGCGGTCCCGTGATAGGTGCCCTAATGGGGAGTAGAGAGTAGAAGAAAATGTAAAGAGAAGCACATGAGGGAAGAGGTCCCTGCTCATGAGAGCTTACATTCTAAGGGGAGGGGCAGACAGACAGGCGTGACACAGAAGGGGAAGATAGGAAGGAAAGAGCATGAGGTGGGTTAGGAGGAGTGCTGGAAGGCCTTGATGAAGTAGTGGCTCTTGAGAGCCCGTTTGAAGATTTGTAGAGAGGTGGAGAGTCTGATAGGGAGAGGGAGAGCATTCCAAAGGTAGGGAGCAGCACGGGCAAAATCTCGGATGCGGGAGTGGGAGGAAGTAATCAGTTGGCAAGAGAGGCGGCATGCATTAGTTGAGCGAAGTGGGCGGGTGGGAGTGTGAAGGGAGAGAAGGTCAGAAATGTATGCGGGAGAGGATTTGGTGAGGGCTTTGTAGGTGAATGTGAGAACCTTGAATTGGCATCTGAAGGGGAAGGGGAGCCAGTGTAGGGCTTGAAGGAGAGGGGAAGCAGATATAGAACGTCTGGAGAGGAAGATGAGCCGAGCAGCAGCATTGAGAACAGATTGTAGTGGAGAGAGGTGAGAGACTGGGAGGCCAGCTAGGAGAAGGTTACAGTAGTCCAATCTGGATATGACCAGTGAGTGGATGAGGGTTTTAGTGGCATCCTGGGTGAGGAAGGGTCTAATCCTGGAGATATTTTTTAGGTGAAAACGGCAGGACTGCGAGATGTGCTGAATGTGCGGTTTAAAGGAGAGGGAGGAGTCTAGGATAACTCCAAGACAGTGCACTTTGGGGCTAGAGGAGATAGTTGTGCCATCAATAGATAACGAAATTGTGGAAAGTGATGTAGTGGAAGAGGGTGGGAAGATGATCAGCTCAGTCTTAGACATGTTAAGTTTAAGAAAGCGCTGGGACATCCACGAAGAGACAGCAGAGAGACAGTTGGAGATACGGGTAAGGAGCTCAGGGGTGAGCTCAGGGGTGGAAAGGTAAATTTGAGTATCATCTGCATAGAGATGATATTGGAGGTCAAAGGAGTTAATGAGTTCACCTAAAGAGGATGTATATAGGGAGAAAAGGAGAGGTCCAAGAACAGAACCTTGGGGAACTCCTACCTTTAGTGGAAGTGGAGGGGAAGAGGAGTCATGAGAGGACACAGCGAAGGAACGATCAGAGAGGTAGGAGGAAAGCCAGGAGAGGGCAGTTTCACGTAAACCGAGAGAGTAAAGGATTTGCAGGAGGAGAGGGTGGTCTACAGTGTCAAATGCAGCAGAGAGGTCAAGGAGAATGAGCAGAGAGTAGTGGCCCTTGGATTTGGCAGCAAGGAGGTCGTTGCTGACTTTCGTGAGGGCAGTTTCCGTGGAGTGGAGAGATCGGAAGCCAGATTGAAATGAGTCAAGGAGGGAGTGGGAGGAAAGAAAGGTGGTAAGGCGGTTGTAGACAATACGCTCAAGGAGTTTGGAAGCAAAAGGGAGAAGAGAGATGGGTCGATAGTTTGAAAGTATGTTAGGATCAAGGGTAGGTTTTTTAAGAATGGGGGAGACAAGAGCATGTTTGAATGCAGAAGGGACAGTGCCAGATGATAGGGAAAGATTAAGGAGGTGAGCCAGATGGGAACAGGCAGAAGGAGACAAGTGGGAGAGGAGACGGGAAGGGATAGGGTCAAGAGGGGAGGTGGAAGGAGGGGAGGACCGTATGAGGGCCAAGACTTCCTCTCCAGAAGCAGGGGAGAAGGATGTCAGAGTTGGTGAGACAGAAGGGGAGGGGTGGTAAGGGCAAGGAGGGAGAGGAGTGCTAAGGGTCTGATGGGATATGATGTCCTCACGTATGGAGTCAATTTTAGATGTAAAGTAGGTGGCAAAGTCGAGGGCAGAGAGCGAGGAGGGAAGGCGAGGAGGGGAAGGGCAGAGTAGGGAGTTGAAAGTGGCAAAGAGACGCCGGGGGTTTGAGGACTGGGAGGAGATGAGGTTCTTGAAATATGTTTGTTTGGAGAGAGACAGGGAAGCACTGTAGGAGGAGAGAATAAATTTGAAATGGAGGAAGTCAGCCTTAGAGCGTGACTTTCTCCACTGTCGCTCCGCAATTCTTGAACACTTTTGTAGGTATCTGGTGCATTTGGAATGCCAGGGTTGTGGTGTGGATCTGCGAGGGTGAGTGGTTATTGCTGGAGCAACAGAATCAAGAGCAGAAGCAAGGGAGGAATTGTACAGGGAAGTAGCTTGTTCAGGACAGGAGAGAGAAATGATAGGGGAGAGAAGAGAGTCCAGCAGGGAGGAAAAAGCAACAGTGTCAATAGCCTCAATATTACGCTTAGTAATGGTAGCCTTAGGAGTTAGAGGAGGGCAAGGAGAGAGGGATAGGTTAAAAGAGAGAAGGTGATGGTCAGAGAGGGGGAATGGGCAATTGGAGTAATCAGAAATATCACAACGGTGCGTAAAGACCAGGTCAAGTGAGTGCCCACTCACATGGGAGGGTGAGGAGGTCCATTGGGCGAG
Source organism: Taudactylus pleione (assembly GCA_031769625.1). NCBI lineage: Eukaryota > Metazoa > Chordata > Amphibia > Anura > Myobatrachidae > Taudactylus > Taudactylus pleione. The sequence continues at coordinate 16,539,999 of JAUIMM010000045.1, read as the reverse complement.
ACCAAATGAAGAGGTGAGGGTAAGGAGTTTAGCTGCAGAGGATTCTGTGGGAATGTCAATAGGAATATTAAAATCACCTAGGATAATGGAGGGAAGATCTGAGGAGAGAAAGTGAGGGAGCCAGGAAGCGAAGTTGTCAAGGAATTTGGAGGGAGAGCCAGGGGGACGGTAAATGACAGCTACTCTGAGGTTTACTGGTTGGAAGAGTCGTATAGCATGAACCTCAAATGTGGGGAATGTAAGGGATGGTTCAGAGGGTATTAGCTGGTATGAGTAACTGGTGGATAGAAGGACCCCAACTCCACCACCATGGCGACCCCCAGGCTGGGGGGTGTGGGAGAAGGCAAAGCCCCCAGAGGATAGAGCAGCAGGAGAAGTGGTGTCAGAGGGTGAGATCCAAGTTTCAGTGATGGCTAGGAGATTCAGAGAGTTGGAGATAAAAAGGTCATGGATGGGGACCAGTTTATTACAGACTGACCTGGCATTCCAGAGGGCACAGGATAGAGAGATAGCATTTGTGGGGGAGATGTGAATGAGATTGTCCGGGTTGCTGTAACGTGGAGGTGAGATTAATTTGGGGGACCGATATGAATAGAGTTTAGTGATGGTGCGGGCACCTGAGCTGGAAAGGGAACCAATAGGAGGTGGGCAGGGAGGGAGATGTGGATGGCAGTGGGGTGAAGTGACAGGGAGAGGAGTGTAGGAGGAGGGTTTGGTGGTGGGGTAGTAGGACAGAGGGGGGGTAGAACAGGAAGAAAGTGGAGTAATGGGTGAGGAGTGAAGAGTAGGCAGACAGAGGAGGGGGGAGAAGGGGAGGAGGAGGTGGAAGAGATAAGGGGGAAAGGATAAAGGTGGAAGCAGGGGGCAGAACAGAGGATTAGGTAGAGACAGAGGGAAGGAGGGAGTTGACGAAAACCTTGTCATGGTGTTTATAAGTAAACAAGAGGAAAGAAATTTGGAAATGTAAATGAGATATGAGTGCAAGAGATTTGTAGGAATGCAAGTAAGAAAACAGTGACGTATCAAAGAACAGTGTATCAATATGTATGCAGATTAACAAGATTGTTATAGGGAGAAATAAAAGTGGGGTTCTAATGTGTGCAGAATGTGAAAAATAACGCAGATTGTAAGCAGACAGAGGATGTGAGGCTAGGCAAGAGAGCTGAGATAAAGGACAGTGTTTCAAAGTTGATAGATGTAAACTGACATGGGGAAAAGTACGATAAGCATTGAATTGTATGCTAGAATCAGAAGGCCAGCATTATTAATAGCATTAGAAGTGTTCTTGCCGTGATTGTACAGGGAGTCCAGTTGTAGTCTGAGTCTTTAGATTGTTGGGGTTTGTTGCGTGATGGACCTTTTTCTCCTTCTGTTTTTCCTCGGTTTAACGCAGGTCTAACGCTAGTTATGCACTTAAAAAACTTCACTTAGAAAAAAAGCTGCACCCAGCCAAGGCTTCCCCAGCCAAACTACTGACACTTATACAGGGAAGCAGGCAAGTGTGGACACTAATTAATGAAAACCCCCAATTGGCCAGCCAGAGAAAGCTAGCAATAGAAATGGCTTAAGTCAACAATGACCACATACCATACATCTAAGGCTACAAATAAATCAAGCATTCACTTTGGTCAATAAACTGAGAGAATCCTTAAAACAATGTAACTATTACAAATCATAAGGCATTAGAAACAAAAGCATAAGGATTCAGTAAAGAATAAGCTAGTTACCTATGATTATAATTAATAAAGGAGGCACAGGAGGTGAAACACTTTGCAGTCACAGTCAACTTCAGTTACCTATGATTATAATTAATAAAGGAGGCACAGGAGGTGAAACACTTTGCAGTCACAGTCAACTTCAGTTACCTATGATTATAATTAATAAAGGAGGCACAGGAGGTGAAACACTTTGCAGTCACAGTCAACTTCAGTTACCTATGATTATAATTAATAAAGGAGGCACAGGAGGTGAAACACTTTGCAGTCACAGTCAACTTCAGTTACCTATGATTATAATTAATAAAGGAGGCACAGGAGGTGAAACACTTTGCAGTCACAGTCAACTTCAGTTACCTATGATTATAATTAATAAAGGAGGCACAGGAGGTGAAACACTTTGCAGTCACAGTCAACTTCAGTTACCTATGATTATAATTAATAAAGGAGGCACAGGAGGTGAAACACTTTGCAGTCACAGTCAACTTCAGTTACCTATGATTATAATTAATAAAGGAGGCACAGGAGGTGAAACACTTTGCAGTCACAGTCAACTTCAGTTACCTATGATTATAATTAATAAAGGAGGCACAGGAGGTGAAACACTTTGCAGTCACAGTCAACTTCAGTTACCTATGATTATAATTAATAAAGGAGGCACAGGAGGTGAAACACTTTGCAGTCACAGTCAACTTCAGTTACCTATGATTATAATTAATAAAGGAGGCACAGGAGGTGAAACACTTTGCAGTCACAGTCAACTTCAGTTACCTGTAGATTGGGAGAGAGGCGGTGTCAATTCATTCAGGATCAGCAGAAGAATTAACTAATAAAAATAACGCAGGTCTAACGCTAGTTATGCACGTAAAAAACTGCACTTAGAAAAAAAGCTGCACCCAGCCAAGGCTTCCCCAGCCAAACTACTACAAATGCAGGAGGTCATAGTCACCTCCTTGCTGCATTGCGATCCCAGCACTGAGATCAGGCTGCGGGAGCTGAAGATCAAGTAATGTATTTAGTAAGGTTGAAAAAAACACAGATTCAACAGTTTACATATTTATTCTGTGTCCCATTTCAAAATATCTCCCAACTCAACCCCTCTTCCTTGCATGAGATCTGCACCTCTCATCAACACACATTAGCTGCTCCCATTCATTAACTCTGCGGAATGCTCTCTCTCATAAATCAAGAGTTTACATGTGCTTCCATTACTCAAACAACCCACCTATCCCCAAACAGGATTTAGTCAGCATACTGGTGGGTGCTATCTTGCCCGCCAATATCCCGACACTGACAGCCTGGCAGGGGATTAAAGATAGGTGTCGAAATCCCCACACCTATCATTAGCCCCACTACAAAATCCCCACACCCGGCATACCAAACGAAGGTAAGCCAGGTGTCTTAGTTTGTAGCCGCAGGGGGGATGGTTAGGTTTAGGGACCCCCAGGGGGACTTGGTCTTAGGCACCCACCAGGAGAGTTGAGTAGGGAAAGGGGGGGTTTAGAGTTAGGCACCACTAGGGGGGTTAGGGTTAGGGTGTGGGGAGGGGGTTAGGTTTAGTCACTACCGGGGGAGGTTAGGGTTAGGCACTTGGGGAAGGTTAGGGTTAGGCGCCACTAAGGGAGAGTTAGGGCTAGGGGGGAGAGAGGGGAGGGTTGGGATACTCACCAGCCCCAGTTGAGAATTAGGTCCGTCGGTGTTCCGCTGTCAGTATTTCATTAAATAGAGTTTCCCCCCAAACCACCAATGCCACCAATGCAGTGTGACTGGATCATAAACTGTAGCTCACTGAGATCCTTTTTGCTCTTGTAATATGGTTGATCCACTATGCAATATGTTGCACTTAAGCTCATTTATCAAACCTATTGTCCAATAGTTTATAAGCTGGTGAACAGGGTCCCTCTTACTTCATTGTCTGTCTGTTAATACCCAATGTCAATTTATTAATGTGTTTGTTCCCAATTGTAATGTGCTATGGATGTGCTGGCACTATGGGCCTGATTCTTATGTGGACAGTATTGCCCAGCCACAGGAACCAGCTGTGCGGTACACAAATAAAATGCAAATGCATGAATCTGTGATCCAAGTGCCGTATCCAAGTAGGATCAATAGTCGTGATGTTTACAGCTCTTGGCTAGTCTGCATAAGCTTAAGCTTACTCAGACTGGCCATCACAACTGGTCAGCTGGGTCCAGGAAGTCTGCATCTGACAAAGCAGACCCTGGGCTCGGTTCGGTTTGTAGAACTATCCTGGTCTCTGCCCCCAAATGCTGCAGCATGGGGGACTGTGAGCAATCACGAAGGACCCATTCTACACATGTTCAGACGGGTCCTGCACATGCGCAAATCCCAAAACATCGGATTTACAAAGCCAAATCAGGCCATGTACAATATAAATAAGTGTTAAAAATATCTTTAAGTACTGGAATTTGCCAAGCCAGCTTACTTTTTGCCTTTATAGTTTCCACTTCACACTTCCAAAGAGATATGTAATTTTGACAAGCTGTACAGAGAAATGCTTGTAATGGACATTTTTGTGATTTCACATGAATGTAGCTTTTCTGTCATTTATAATTCATCTGTATTGATCGTTAACTGTATTTTCTCTGCAAAGATTCAGTTTCAAAACTCTGTAACACACAACTTTATTTGAAAGCTGTATGTCAGTGTTCAATATTTTACAGTTTTCATGTGATTGATATATTTAAGAAGATATTCTTTTGTGTTGTTTTTTTACTTTTTACTTGTATAGCAGTGTACATGACCAAACAGTGGTGCGTGGAAAAACAGGTTACTTTCCACATATAGCTGATATGTTTGTAAACAGCATGACTTATTTAGGGACCAAGGGGTCTATAAACTAATAATCGAACCAGCCGCGATTATTACTTATCCATATCGCCAGCGATATTTTCATTTTTAATGAAAATATGCCTGTTATGAACAAAGGGAAACTCGCAGGGACAGCAGTTGTGGTAACTGCTGTCCCTGTGAGTTATATCCCCAGGAAATTGTCAATGTCTTTCACAGAAGTGAAAGACTTCTCCATGGGAAGCTGACACTGTGCATGATAGTTAGCCTCCGCAGCCAGCAGGAGGCTGCGGGCAAGTGATCGAATGATCTCTTTCCTGCACCTGGAGCCTTCATAGGCTTACAGTAGTTTACACCATCTGAAGACATTATTGACATTAATGTTATTGAGGTTAATAATATTGTACTATAGGAACAAAACAGGTCCAATTTTAATGGATTTCGCTGTTTTTATCAATTTTGAAAGAAAACCTTATCCATTGGCACATCTCTACTATATAATGGAATAATTTTAAATGTGTAGATTTATTTTAAAACCCTAGCAACACTCTATGTTCTTATTAAGCTATTTTTTATCCTCCCTCAGCCTTCTCCACTGTCTTTTCCTGTAGCTCTCCCATCTTTTCAACCTTTCCCTCTCCTTTGCCATTTCCTCCCTTCTTTCAAATATGCCATCATGTCCCACATTCTCAACCCCAATTCTCTGTCAAACTACAGTTCAATCTCTCCCTTCCCTTTCCTTCTAAAACACTTGGGAGGCTTGTCGACTCTCACCTCTACACCATTCTCTCAGGTGACTCTGTGATGTTCCTCAAGCATTCTTGAGAAACTACTCTGTCTGGTTACCAATGAACTCCTCTTCACCAAATCCAAGGGACAATTATCTACTCTCATCCTTCTTGGCCTCTCTGCAGCTTTTGACACAGTTGACCGTCCCCTTCTTCTAAGCTCACTGGTCTCACTCAGTCTTAGTGCTACTGTACTCACTTGATTTTGCTCCTATCTTTTTGACTTATCCTTTACTGTCAATTTCCACCTCCTCCTCCCTCCCACTCCCTGTAAGGGTAACTCGGGCCTCAGTCCTAGGCTCTCTTTATATTTCCTCTCTTCATGAACTTATGAAATCTTTTGGTCTTCAGAACCAACTTTTGCTGATTACAGTAAAATCTACTTGTACACCTCTGACCTTTACCCTTCCCTTATCTCACACATTTCAAACTATCTGCTATCTCCTCCTGGATGTCTCAACCTTAACAAGTCCAAGACTGAGCTCATTGTCTGTACTGATTCTCATATCACCCCCTCCAAATCTCTCTGTTACTGTTGACAACACATCCATCGCCTCAGTCCATCAAGTCACTGTCATGCTCAGGACACTTAAAACCACCTTTTTACCTCTCCAGTGAATATCCAGGCTAGTGCTGAGGTCAGCTCGTGATGTGCATCACTCCCAGATAGCTCATGCTACATATCGCTCCTGGCTAGTGCTGAGGTCTACTCCTGCTCAGTCTGCTCAGTGTCCTGTCACTGAGCATGGAGATGGCTCTCTGCAGTAACTTCTTCACAGCATGTCTCCCCAGCATGATGGTATACAAACTGCACACCAGAGTTCCCTCCTGAACATGGCACAGCCATGTTGGACTCTGTCACCTGACTCTCCTCCACCATTCAGAGTGCTGCTCCCTGACTAGCTGATAGCAGCATCCAATCCATGGGGATCCTCCCCTATAAATTCCATTTCCTGACTGCCCTCTGGTGTCAGTACAACATTACTTCTTGCTGAACTTACAGCTCAGTATTGAGCTCCCAGGTACTTTGTATCTGAACAATCCCAGTCCGTTATATCCAGTCCCTATATCTGGCAAACAAGTCTTCTGTACAGTGTTGCACACCAGCCTGGTTTTATCACTGAAACTTGCTTTTACGGCCACCATCGGTTTCAGCCGATACCTCCAACCATCGATCTCATCCAATGCTTCCAACATTAGACTCCTATCCATTGTCCTTCAATTCATCGACATTGGTCCCAACTGATCAAGTTCATCAATTCATCAACATTGGACTAATATCAATTAAGTCCTTCAATGCATCAACATTGTTCCCAACCAATCAAGTTCATCATCTTCTCTCCCCCTTTCTATCTCCAACCTAGTTTCTTTCACACACCCTCATGTCATATCCACTCTGGTGTTGACTGTTGTCTAATGTTTCCACTGATTATCACCTCTCACTCCCACCTCCAAGATTTCTACTGTGCAATTTAATGCTCTCGCTCATTGTGTCAGATTCTTACAACATTAAATGCTTCCAGTGCTCCATCAAAGCCCACTTATACGTCCTAGTTTACCAAATCTCTGACTGATCTGGTACTCCCTCCACTCCACATCTAGTTTTCTCAATCTGGCACATACCCCATACAGCTCCAAACTATCTATTATATTTTAAGTTTTTGAGAGAAGAACCTTCCATGCTCTTGTTTCATCTCTCCCTCTAGGCTCACTAACTTAGGTATACACTGCAACTTGCCTTCACTAATACTGTATTACTGTATATGTAAATATGTTGGTGTATTACTTTGATTATCCTATTTGTATATTTTGCTATGTACAGTGCTGCAGAAGTTTTTGATGGTTAATAAATAAATAATAATAACGCAATAAAAAGTACCAAAAATGGTGATAATTCACATGAAGAGGATGTTAACCATTAGAAACAAAACATTAATCTTACTGAAAACAATTAGCTCATAATCACAAATGCAATGTTGCGTTATCATTACACAAAAACAGATACAGTCAGGTGCATAAATATTGGGACATTGACAGAATTTTCATATTTTGGCCTCTATTTACCACCACAATGGCTTTGAAATGAAACAAACAAGATGTGCTTTAACTGCAGATTTTCAGATTTAATTTGAGGGTAATTACATCCAAATCAGGTGAACGGTGTAGGAATTACAACGGTTTCTATATGTGCCTCCCACTTTTTAAGGGGCAAAAAGTAATGGGTCTATCAACTCAAAAGCTATTTCATGGACAGGTGTGGGCTATTCCCTCGTTATTTCATTATCAATTAAGCAGGTAAAAGGTCTGGAGTTTATTCTAGGTGTGACATTTGCATTTGGAATCAGTTGCTCTCGACTCTCAATATGAGATCCAAAGAGCTGTCACTATCAGTGAAGCAAGCCATCATTAGGCTGAAAAATCAAAACAAACCCATCAGAGAGATAGCAAAAATATTAGGTGTGGCCAAATGAACTGTTTGGAACATTCTTAAAAAGAAAGAATGCACCGGAGAGCTCAGCAACACCAAAAGACCCGGAAGACCACGGAAAACAACTGTGGTGGATGACAGAAGAATTATTTCCCTGGTGAAGAAAAACCCCTTCATAACAGTTGGCCAAATCAAGAACACTCTCCAGGAGGTAGGTGTATATGCGTCAAAGTCAACAATCAAGAACAGACTTCACAAGAGTGAATATAGAGGGTTCACCACAAGATGTAAACCATTGGTGAGCCACAAAAACAGGAAGACCAGATTAGAGTTTGCCACACAACATCTAAAAAACCCATTACAGTTCTGGAACAACATCCTATGGACAGATGAGACAAAGATCAACTTGTACCAGAGTGATGGGAAGAGAAGAGTATGGAGAAGGAAAGGAACTGCTCATGATCCAAAACATACCACCTCATCAGTGAAGCATGGTGGTGGTAGTGTCATGGTGTGGGCATGTATGGCTGCCAATGGAACTGGTTCCCTTGTATTTATTGATGATGTGACTGCTGACAAAAGTAGCAGAATTAATTCTGAAGTGCTTCGGGCAATATTATATGCTCATATTCAGTCAAATGCTTCAGAACTTATTGGACGGCGCTTCACAGTGCAGAAGGACAATGACCCGAAGCATACTGCAAAAGCAACCAAAGAGTTTTTTTAAGGCTAAAAAGTGCAATGTTATGCAATGGCCAAGTCAATCCCCTGACCTGAATCCGATTGAGCATGCATTTCACCTGATGAAGACAAAACTGAAGGGAAAATGCCCCAAGAACAAGCAGGAACTGAAGACATTTGCAGTAGAGGCCTGGCAGAGCACCACAAGGGAGGAAACCCAGCGTCTGGTGATGTCTATGTGTTCCAGACTTTGGCTGCAATTGCCTGCAAAGGATTTGCAACAAAGTATTAAAAAGTGAAAGTTAGATTTAGGATTGTTTAGTTTGTCCCATTACTTTTGGCCCCTTAAAAAGTGGGAGGCACATATAGAAACCGCTGTAATTCCTACACCGTTCACCTGATTTGGATGTAATTACCCTCAAATTAAATCTGAAAGTCTGCAGTTAAAGCACATCTTGTTTGTTTCATATTAAAGCCATTGTGGTGGTGAATAGAGGCCAAAATATGACAATTCTGTCAATGTCCCAATATTTATGCACCTGACTGTATATTTGCACAATAAATAACCTATTCCTTTATAATAAACCTTTTTAGAAGATGTTGCTGACTGAACTCTAGGCACCTTACATTTATAGATCCTATTACAGTATTAGCATCTAGATTTATGCTGAGTTTTCATGACTTATTCATAGATCCTTTTCTGCCACTTGTTTGAAATGTTCCCCAGCTAAAAATAATAATTGTCCAAGTCTCCTACCACCAATTTATGAGCCATCTAATAGAAGGAATTACTTTACTTTAACTAGCCAATAATCCAGTAAGGTTTACATTCTGTTATTGTCACTAATAAATGTGTTATTGTCTGATAACTGTTCTTTTCTCAGAGTGATATAGTTCCAAATACTCATTTAACTGTCAATTTCAGTTTATGAAATAACATTGATTGTTTTTATGGTTGGTGTGCTGACTTCAAGAACTGAAAGACTTTTTTATATTGGGGTATTGGATTTACCTATTTGATGCATGATATAAACAATCACCTGTGGAAATAAGCTTGTAATAATAATGCTGATTAATTATCATACAGGAAATGTGAATGAACAATGCCTTATAACTAATGTGGTTTGTTTGTTGTCTGGTTTGTTGCTGAATATCAAATAATAAAATACTTTCCAAAATATGCTCTACCATCTGGTGTCAAATCATCTGTTGAAATAATTTGGCTGCTATTGCAAGTTGTTCTTTCTACTGGAAGTGATAAATAAGAGCACCAAAAGTCTTGTGATACTAAATAAATTAACATAATTTAAATGTTATACTAAACAGCAGCTCTTTGCATATAGCAGATGGTGTGTGAGAAACAAACAAAAACCTTCAAGATGACGTAAATGACCTCCAGTATAATCCTTAAAAAAATATTTTAAAATTAATTAAGAGCACAAACATTTTCAATTAGTACCAGAGAATAAATAATTGTGTTAAATTAAAACAATATGTGTCATATCTAGAGATGACCCGAACTTTGCGATCCGGGCCGGGATCCGAATCCAGCTTGGGTTTTCCTGCCAAACTCAGATCCCAAAACGAGGCAAAATGTCATCATCTCAATGTCGGAATCTTGCGGGTTTTTGATACTATAAAGGTACTCGTCATCGGCGCCTTTTCACTCCGGCTGTGGAGAGTGAAATGAGCAGACGTGCTGTGTCTATCCAGTGGTGCTGTGTCTGTCCAGGGGTGCTGTGTCCATCCAGGGGCTGCTGTGTCTGTCCAGGACAGGGTCTGCTGTGTCCATCCAGGGGCAGTGGCTGCTGTGTCCATCCAGGGGCAGTGGCTGTTGTGTCCATCCAGGGGCAGTGGCTGTTGTGTCCATCCAGGGGCAGTGGCTGTTGTGTCCATCCAGGGGCAGTGGCTGTTGTGTCCATCCAGGGGCAGTGGCTGTTGTGTCCATCCAGGGGCAGTGGCTGTTGTGTCCATCCAGGGGCAGTGGCTGTTGAGTCCATCCAGGGGCAGTGGCTGTTGTGTCCATCCAGGGGCAGTGGCTGCTGTGTCCATCCAGGGCAGGGGCTACTGTGTCCTTCCAGGGGCAGTGGCTGCTGTATCCATCTAGGGGCTGCTGTGTCCATACAGGGCAGGAGCTGCTGTGTCCATCCAAGGGTTGCTGTGTCCATCCAGGGGCAGGGGCTGCTGTGTCCATCCAGGGGTGATCTGTCCATCCAAGGGTGCCCGGTGTAAAAAAAAATAAAAGCTAAATAATATACTTTTTTTTTTTGCTGTACCCCAGTGTACTATATATATATATATATATATATATATTTACTGTGTTGCTGCCTATCAGACCGCAGTGTAATATTCATACACTTATTGTGACACTATAAGTCGTAGCACAGTGTAATATTCATACATGTATTCTGACACTGTAAGTATCGATGGCAACTCTAACGTGTGCTCTTAAGTGACTAGCAAGCCAAACTATTGTGACACTAAGTGGAAACACAGTGCAATATTCAACACGTATTGTGACAGTGTAAGGGATAGTGCAGTGTATTCATAAAATTTATTGAGACACTAAGTGGAAACGCAGTGTAATATTCAACACATGTTGTGTGTCACTGTAAGTGGTAGTGCAGTGTATTCAGAAAAAATATTGTGACACTGTGAGTGTAACCGTCCGCAGTGTAATATACACATATTGTGACACTAATTGGAAATGCAGTGTAATATTCAACACATATTATGACACTGTAAGGTATAGCGCAGTGTTTTACTCATTAAAAATCTTGTGACACTAAGTGGTAGTGCAGTTTGTTATTCTTTTCTTATTATTCATAAAAAATCTTGTGACACTGTAAGTGGTAGCGCAGTGTGTTATTCTTTTCTTATACATAATAAATCTTGTGAAACTGTAAGTGGTAGCACATTGTGTTAATCTTTTCTTCTTTTTCATAAAAAATCTTGTGACACTGTGGAAACGCAGTGTAATATTCACAATTTTACAATTTAATAACAAAAAACTTAGCAATAAAAAAATTGTACTATTCACTTTTTTCCTCAATCGTGAATAAATTATTAGTCTACACGCCGACTACAAGATTACAACAAAGTGCTAAATATCATGCAAAATATATAAAACATAATGACATCACAAATGCCTCAGCTGGGATTGACATAAACATATTTTCAAAAAGTGAAGTTAGAGGATACGGTTTAAAAAACAGAATAAAGCAGTTAAAACTGCGTTCTCTGATATAGTGTCCCTACCCATGGCCCTTCTAACTGAATTCCAGTGAGTCAGAGGGACAACTCCATGCAGCTGTATTCCAGAGTACATCTGCTCCTCCTGCAGATCAGGTCAGATGATGTGCAGGGGGTGTGGTGATATGGACTAAAATGGAGCTCACATCCACTGAAGTGGACAATTAATCCCCAATCTAACAGGGAGCGCAGCTGTAATTTATACACAAACACAGGATGGGGTGACAATATAGGCTTGGGTGCTTGTATAATCTCTGGGTGATGGTATAGGATGGGGTAATGATATAAACTGGGGTTATATGGTGGGGTGATGAAATAAACTGGGGTGACAAAATAAAATGTGGTTACAGGCTGGGGTGACAATACAGGCTTGGGTGTTGGTATAATCTGGGGTGATGGTATAGGTTCTTGTAATGATACAAACTGGGGTTATAGGCTGGAGTGATGCATGGGAATAAAACCAGAAAAGCCACTTATAGGGTGTGGAATTATTTTAACTCAATTCCTGACAACAGTTGTGAAAGTATCTGTACCATTTGTGAAGCCAAAGTTAGTAGAGGTAGGGACGTTAACCATCTAGGCACCTCCTCCCTGTTATGTCATTTGCAGCGAGTTCATGCAATTTATTTAACAAAATTTTAATAATTTGTAAATTAATAACAAGCAGTGCAGTATCAGCTACCAGCAGTTTGGACCATAACATGCAATCTCTGCCACCAACACTCTCATTATTGGAGGTAGTCCTTTTGTGGGGGCCCAAACAAACCAAGGACTTCAGCCACAAAAGTGTCAGTCCTTGTGGCTAAAGTGCTTGGTTTGTTAAACTGTGCATGTCCTTTTTAATATCCCACATAAGAGTGGGTGGGATGGCCCAAGAACAATCCCATCTTGCACCTCTTTTCTTTACATTTTGCACAATTTGGGGCATTGCTGACTGACATTTTTATAGTTTATAAAAAGGTTATCCTATTTGCTACTGCTGTTTGGTAATGTTTCATAGATGTCCTATATTTTTTAAAACTACCATGCGTTTGTGCCACTGCTCTGTAGCTTACTTTAGCCAGCCAGCTCGCTGCAGCCTATGGCCTATATTGGTGATAAAAAGTAGGGAAAACAATATTGTGAGCTGTGAGGTGGTTAATAATGACTGGAAATGCCTGAAAGTTGTTGTTATTAAGTTCATTAACACTGTAGGAACAAAAACAGGCCCAAATTATGTGATTTTAGCTGTTTTTATAATTTTTTGATAAAAATACAGATCCAAAACCAAAACACGCAAGGAAGGTTTTGCAAAACTACATGCAGATTCAAAACCTCAAAGGAGATACATATCCAAAACCAAAACACGTGGGTTGACGCACATCCCTAGTCATAACATTTCTACAGTATTGCTTTGCAGCTATTTCCCCTGGTCACTGACTTTTTTTCTTAAGTCACCCATTGTTTGACTCTTACATTATGTTAATTCACTCACTTAACCTCTAACTAGAAATAACCACAAGGACACCTATGTGGAATTAAAAGAGGACACAGCCAAAATTTATTGTGTAATTAGAAAGATGGTGGCAGTAAAAACAGTGCTCCAAGGCCACAGCCCAACTGTTATATTTGACTAAATAAATAAAAGGCGGATCCCCACCCAGACCATTCACCCTTAATTGGCATAGCATTGACCCCTCCCTAAGATGATGGCCAGGTCCTCCCCTAAGGATAGTGACCATCTTGCTGCTATCAAAAGCAGTTTGCTACTCCAAACGTGAAAAATGTGTGCCAAAACGAATCTAGCAGCAATTCTAAAGTAAAACAAACAGTTGTGAAAAACCCTTGTGTAAAACCTAGATAATGTTGTCTGAGTGGCATGGATGAGCCTGCATGCACTGCCTGTGGGCTGTAACCTATGAAACGTATGGCCAAGCTGACTAGGTTTGCTGAAAGGGTGTGCTTGAGCTGAGAGGTCCATCGTCTTTTAGCAAACTGATCAATTTATTACTCCACGAATACAACACAATTATAGGTTATGCAGAAAACTTCATTCTCAAACAACAACCCGTTGATGTCTAACTCATCTTATTTGAGAACAACCCGCTAATATACAGCTCCCTAAATAAGCTAACCACAATGCAAATTAAGGAGTTGTGCCTCTTAATAAAATTTATTTATTTATTTATTATTTTATTTATTACCAGTTATTTATATAGCGCACACATATTGCGCAGTGCTTTACAGAGAATATTTGGTCATTCACATCAGTCCCTGCCCCAGTGGAGCTTACAATCTATATTCCCTATCACATGCTCACATACACACTAGGGTTAATTTTTGTTGGGAACCAATTAAACTACCAGTATATTTTTTGGAGTGTGGGTGGAAACTGGAGTACCCGGAGGAAACCCATGCAAGCACAGGGAGAAAATGCAAACTCCACACAGATAGGGCCATGGTGGGAATTGAACCCATGACCTCATTGCTGTGAGGCAGTAACGCTAACCATTACACCGTCTGTGCTGCCCAGTGATGCGATACCCGACCTTTTAACTAACGGATCCTTTAATTTTGATAGCTGAAATAGGTCCTCACGAACTCATTCAGAACCAGGCGCTACACCCCTGTCCTGTCTCCACTGTAGCTAATAAAACATCAGTTCGCCACATACCAGGAAACTTTCCAAAACATGAAAAACGCTAGACCGAGCTGCCAACATGGACGCTCTTGAATGGCTTTGCTCATGTCATTTCCAAACAGTTCTAACAGTTATGCATGTAATGGCGAAACTCCTTTACCCTCGTAAGCCAAGAAACCTTTCTAAATATTACGAACATCATCAAATACACAATACTTAACTTCCGGCACTGCAACCCGCCGATATTAAACAGGACCAGGGTAAGTCCTGTATCTCAGCAAACAAGGGGGGGGGGGAGGCCAGCCTCCAACCCAATCCATGGACAACTAGACAAGAATATCTGCTATCACGAAATCCACTCCCGGAACATGATATGCCCTAAACATCTATGCTCATGCAAAAACACACAAAAAGGTGCAAAAAGCACCTAAACAAACTCAAAGCCGTAGGGAACTCCGGCCCCGCAAATATTGAGAAAATGACTACCTAAAATATTTCTGCATAACATAATCCTACTGTTGCCGAGTCCGGTAGCCTGGATTTCGGCCGCAACCCTGCTTGGAAAATAAAATTTCCAAAAAACAGCATACTATCAGTTAGATCTTGCCACATCCATGAATCCATCAAAAATGTCTTGCGCACAGTCCCCACTGATAACTCCATGAAAAACTACGGAACTAGATGCATCCTTAACAAATTAACCCATAATTCTAACTCCGTTGAACTCCCGAGACATAACCAACCAAACATGCAGATCCTCTCACGAGTCCTGAGACAAGCGAAACTGGTCATATTTTGACTCCTGGCTATAGAGCGGTCCAAACACCGCCAATTTCTTGACCATGGTTGTTACTCTACCATCAAAAACTCTTGTCCCAAAAGCGAACGCAATTGCTTTAGAGACAATTCCCAATAATTCTCCAAATTAACAACTTCAAACCAAATGCAATCGGAAAGACTTAGCAAAATGTCGATATCTATCCCCAGAGAGGACAAAACGTGAAAACAGAGACCTCAGTTTCATTGCGAGAAACCGGTATGCCTAGAATTGATAAAAAACTCCTGTAAAGAAAAGTAATTCTTGCAAACTAAAACCACCAAGTGCCCCCACTACCAATAAAGCAAATCAAGAATTGTTCTGCCCTGCGTGTACGTGCTGGCATGCACCATTGCTAAAGTGAGCTGCAACATTCGACAAAGAAAAGGAAACAGAACAACCTACTGGAAAGAACTTACCTGCTGAATAATTTCCAGTAACTCAAAAATTTCCGAACCATATAATATACGGAGATAAAGCGGCATTAAACAAAAAGTGTACGATATCCCCTTTTCAGGTGAGCTTGCTCCAAAACCTTTGCACCCCCTCCAGTGCCTGTTTGAAGGATTGATACCCTCATGGCAAACTGACGAATCTAACGTATCACCACTCTGGGTAGAAAAATTGCAGAATAAATCTAAACTTGCCCGTCACCCTCCTAGGTACAAACACCAACGTCAAAGTGCATGACAAGAAAGGGCCACGCTTGTGCTCCAATCTAACCTCTGTTACCAAACTACTCCTAACTATCCTAGGTTATTGCATATGGACTGAAGCTTCCATTGGGAATATGCGTATATACCATGTGTTAAAAGCAAACGCAAACCCAAATTAACAACCACATAAACATTATGTAATACCCCCTCGCTATTCGTTCTGATATCCCCTCGACCCACTCCTGTACTGCCTATGCGGCTATATTACTGTCCAATGGCCGTCACCACATGGCATGCACAATTTATGCCTCTATGCCCAACTAACTGCTGCACTGGGCATCAGTGAACGTATAGCCTTCACCGCCCCAGCACTTGATACTTGGACCGGCTGGACAGTACTGCCTCCAGGCCATCGTGAAACCCATAGTTATGCAGGACTGCCAAGTAACCTTCAATCAAAACTCCACAACCTTGGATCATGAACTGAAACTGTGAATACGAACCAGCCAGCTAACCAAATCAGGGATGAACGACAGTAATACACCTCAACATGCTAACAAGGTCTGGAACAACACAGAGAGAGCATACAAACTCCACATAGATAGGAACTGGTTGTGATTCAAACCTGAACCCTCTGTACTGTGAGGCAGGAATACTAACCACTATGCCAATCATGCTGCCCATTCATACCTTTACCATCTGCCATACTGGCAAACATACCTGCCAACTTGCTTTACCTAAGCCGCTCCCTGAATCCAGAGCACATGGTAGCATAATAAATTCCCCACAGTCGGGGGCTACCAAAATTTTAACCCTAAGTCACCTGAGTACAGCTGCATTTGTACAATGGACCCCATCCCCCGCTGCAACCAGTACCCTGTCTCCTAATAAAGTGCTAGATCTCTTTGGGCTTTTATGCTTACCCTTAATCGTTTGCGCAAACACCCCTAGACTAACAGGCCAACTTGAATCTGTAAAAATCGCTATACACAGCAGAGAAAATTAAAACACTGCACAAAAAGAGAACAATATACTCACGTGATCCTGTGGATGAAGGTCCCACCCTGACCGACTGGCCACGGACGCTTGTCCCTCGCTGGAACATCCTTGAACACAAAAGGCACCCCCTGTGGAACCTTGGAAGACTCCTAGATGCAAACTGAAGACTTGAAATAAAACACGTTAGGTGGAAGCATGGGGCGTGACCTCTTTCAGCTAATCAGGATGGTGGAATGGTGGTGGCGTGCCCGGGGGTAGTGGGGGGTATATGCTGTGCTGGAATGCAGGGCAGCTGTAATTGCTAAGGGGTTAACTGTGAAAAATGGGGACAGCCGGGAGAAAAAAAAAACCTGGGGGGGTAAAACACTGCTATGGGGGGAGGGGTAGGGGAAGCTGGTGTGGTGGCTGGGAGCTTGGTAGCCTGCAAGCTGTGTAGGCATTGTTACCAGTGCGGAGGAGGGGGGGAGGCAGCCCAGCATTGGGGGGGGTGTTTGATGAGGCCCGGGAGCGTGATAAATACAGTGGGGGGGACGCTGAGGGGGGGGGAAGCAGGCTTGGCCCCCTGGTACCTAGTAATGGGGCAAAGAAATGCTTATTGCGTGGGGCAGCCGAGGCCATCATGGCCCTGGTCGGCTGCTGGGTGGCTAAAATGGCCACCGGGTTGTAGTGGGCGGGGCCATGCGGTAGCGGGGAGCGCGGGACGGCCTGGGCAGGGTGATCGTGCACAGCCCGGCTGCCCATGGAGCCCCCCAGCAGCCAGGCTGTTGGTGGGCCGGGATCACATTGCCAGCACCGGGTCTCCCGGCGCGCGTGTGCTGAAGGGGGGAGAAAGGCGCGCCATGGCGGGCTGCCGGCCGGGCCTTGTCTGCTGTGTGCAAAGCCCCCCACCAGACATTTGGGGGGGGGAATAGCGCTGGTGCCGGGTCTCTCTGCATGCGTGTGAGAAGGGGAGGAAGGCTCTGGCTGGCGGGCTGTCCGCCGGGACTCAACTGCAGGGGAGTGCGGCTGCCGGGTGAGGGAGATTAGGAGTGTGGTGGGGGAAAGCGATGCTGGGCATATTTAAGGCTGCAGGGTGGTGGGGGTATTGTCAGGAGCTGGGGGAAAAGGGGGGGGAAGCAAGGAGGGTTAGGAGCTGGAAAGAAAGAGACAAGGATGACAGGAAGGATTAATAGAGAGGATGTAAGAAGAAAGGGGGAATTAGATAAGAGAAAGACAGATCAAACAAGATATGATACTTAGCCCAGCATGGTTCCAAAACTGGAAAAGAGGGTTATTGTTCCTCTTCCAGACTATTTATAATGAATAGTAGGGGCCTTGCCTCTTGTTACTGCTATAGGCTACTATCTTGATGGGCACATTCCTGGCTACGCCCCCTCCTCTCCTTTAACCCCTGGTGAACTAGCAATATTCCATTACTAACAGGGTTCTTATCTCTCCTCAAACTTACTCAAGTATTCAGATCTATTTAGCTTTGCAAGAATCAAATGCGCTCACTCTTCATTCCGCTCGAAGAGTTGTCATATACCAGTTTCCTCAATCTTATTTCTCCATTACCTTTCACATCTGCCTCAATATTCCTAATCTCTACATTTTGCACCACTTGAGACTTGACAAGTGTCACCCCTTACTCGAATTCCGGTAAAACTATGCACTGTACAGTATACATTATACATAAGTGAGATGTGGTATAAAAACTATATATATTTAAAGGTTATTTGCAATCCTATATTTTTTACATTTGATATTAAGATATACTGTAGCCCACTATTATTGCCATTCATCTATTAATACCCCAATCTTCCCCCACATTAATGTCAGAGAGGGAAACACAGTAGTAGGAGAGAAGGAAGGAGATATTTTAAACCTTGGAGAGATAAAGAACCAACCACTCAGCTCCTTATTTGTCATTTTTCAAACACAGGGATGGATGTACTAAGCCTTGGAGAGTGATAAAGTGGACAGAGATAAAGTACCAACCAATTAGCTCCTAACTGTCATTTTTCAAACATAAAGGGCTGGATGTACTAAGGGGAAAATGCTGCGAAAACTGACGTTTTCTGTATATACCAAGCTCCAGAATGTGTAACTTTCTGGAGCCCATCCCGGTGGGCAGTGCTATCTAGATGGCATTGCCCAATAGAAGCCTATGGGCTTCTTTTTACATTGTGCTGTATAGGGATCCAATTGGATTCCTCCCAGTATCCCATGTGGCACGCTCTTCATATGACGTATGTGCAGGGGAATGTCTTGGTCATAAACCCGGGAGTCCCCTCTACGCAAAGGACAGCTCTTTTGGAAGAGTTGTCCTTTGTGATTTTAATTGCAATTCTAGGTTCTTTTACACCAGTATGTCCCCGATAAGTGGCAGAATGTACCGCATTCATAATGTGATGCATATTACAATCTGTCCACAGCCTATGACATGACAGGAGCTGATTGGTTGGTACTTTATCTCTTTCCACTTTATCTCTCTCCAAGGTTTGATACATCTCCCCCAAGATGAGAAATATAAACTGTGGCTGTTGTGTATACCCAGTGGGTTGTAATAATTAAACTCTATTAGATTTTACTGTATAGTCACCATAGTTCTATTTGTAGTTCTTATACTCAATGGACAATTAGTCACTAAAGAATTATGGGCCTGATTCAGAGCCGGACACAATCAGCCGTTCACCCGCAGTAGGTACGACCGTCCAAATGTCGAACTAAGAGCTCGCATGTGTGGTCGCTCATAGCGAGTCTTCCACCCCATATTTCCCCAACCCCTCCTCTAGCTAACGAGCATCCAATATAGCGAGCGCACTACTCGTTTTTTGTTGAAGTGTTCGCTCGCACAAGTACTACCGGAAGTAGGCCTGTCATTTGTCGATTGCCTTCTTTCTCGTTCGGCAAACATCCGTGAATCGATTGGTGCCAATCAATACCTTAATTTACTTAATTGTTGGTCGAATATTTTCAATCTTGTTTCTATTTTGATTGTCAATAAACTTTATTGTTTGTTTTGTGTTCATTTTGGTCCATAGTTTCCGTCTGCTTTTAATGGCAAACTTGTTATTTATTTTAAATCCAAATGCTGTTTGTGTGTTTTTTTTTGAGGGGTTTTATTTAGGTTTATAATATTGATTGTTTTTTTCTTTTTTTTACCGGATTGTTGCTAACGCATCAAAATGCAGCCAGCCAATCCTAAGTCACAATATATTTTTATGGGTTGTTCACATGACTCACACATTAACCAATAGAATTGTTCATGTTATTTATGAAAGTACATTAGCCAATCAAAATTTAGGGGTCCCTGTAATAAAACTGATTTGTCTTAAAAAAAACCCATTGCCATCATGAGAGCCAGTGCTTTTACACGGCGTGAGCTGCTGGTGCTCACAGACATAATGGATCACTGTATAACAGACAGGCCACCCCCCGTCACCAACATGGTCAAGCGTTTGGCGTACGCAGAGGTGCGGCGCAGGCTGCGGACAATGGGCTATCAGCCAATTGGAGCGCCGGTGGTCTGATTTACACCGCCGGTCCCCACACCTGCTTGCGCATCTTCGGATGAGGATCCGTCGGCGTAAGTGGATATTTGAATGTTTATATATCTATGACAATCTTTTATTAGTTTTTCTCTTTGCTAATGTAAATTTGCATTAATGCATGTGCATGTGTGCAGTATGCTTTTCTTTTTGGCTAAATGAGACCTTGTTAATGTTGTTTTTTTTGTTTTTTTATTTTCTTTTGGGTTAATGTTTTACATGTAAATTATTTTTTGGAATACATAATTGCTAGTATTCCAAACTATACATCATTTAGGTCAGGAGCGGATCCAGAGGCGGAGTTGGAGGCCTGCCCTACCCCTCTAACCAACTCCCACCATCTCCTCCCCTGCCCACTCCTCCCAAATTTCTCCACCCTCCCCTGACCTGGACATCCCTATTTCCCCTCCCTCTCCTGCTCCCCTAATCCAAATAATCCTCCCTCCCCTGTCCTACCCATCCACATTCCACACCCTCCCCTGATGCACCCATTCTTTCTTATACTCCCTCCCCTTTATGCCTACCGGAAATTACCCCGACTTATTTGGATGTACACTGGCCCACTTCATCAGAGGATGAAGATCTGGGTCAACCTAGCCCTGAAGCTGCAGGTATTTTGATTTTCATGTGTGCAATTAATGTGTGAAAAGGTGCCCTATATGCATACACTGTGGTATCCCTGAATACAATCTAAGGCCAGTCCAATTTAAAAAAAAAAAAAATTTTGTTTTGGTTAAATCATCCTTTGTTTTTTTTTGTTGGGTGCTAATTAATGTAAAATTTCGTCCCAATTTTTAACATTAAAATGTATAAATTTCTTTATGATTTTTTTTGGTGTTTTTATTTGGGGGGGGAAAATAAAATTTGCCCAATTGTCTTCATTTGTCATATCAAATTAAATTTTTAAAATCCACATATGCCAGAGCCAAATACAAGTTTCATTGTGCTTTGTAAATTTGTTGTCTAAAATCAAAATTCAAATTGTGTAAGTATTATTTCAGATGCCAAAGTGATTGTTCAACCCACTATTCTCATGTTCATGTTGTTGTAAGTTGTTTTATTCTGCCAATTGGTAATTTAGGCCAGTTCATGTAACCACTATATTTGTGTTCATGGAAAATCATACTGTCTTTTTTTGTTTTGGGTATTTTATAAAGAAAATTTATTAAAACACAGATTTGTCTTTCAACAGACCCAAGGAGGTGGGTCAACAGATTTTGGCACATATTGTAGACATGAGGGGCCATTTGGTGCAGCTGCTTGTGTCCCTGGACCATTTAATTTGTTTTTTGCACCATTAATATGTTTTTCATTTGTGTTTTTGTTAATAAAATTTGTTTTTTTCAAAAAATCTTATTTATTGCCTCAAACATTAGTTCACAAGGTCAATCAATGTGGTTGCTTGTTTTTTTTTGTGGGGGGGGTTTGGAATTTGCATATGAAAATGCAAACAATGTTCCAGACTAAAATTTATTTTGCCAAAAAAAAAAAAAAAGAGTGGTTTACCAGAAATTTAGACATATTTTGTCAGTCCATAAATTTGGAAAATTGACATTAACACCATAATTTTTCGCTAGAATACCCTTATGTAGTTATTTAATTTGTTAAAAATTATAAATGCAACTCCCAAAATAGGAAAATAAAGAGGAAAAAAGGATGGGCAAACTATGCCAACATGTTGTTAATTGTTAGGTTAAAAAGACAAAAGTACCAAACCCAAAAAAATAAATAAACACTTGGAAATTAATTTCTAAGGTACTGTCCATTTGTGAAAGGCTTTTGTGTTTTTTTCATGTAAAACCATAAAAAAATAAATTCAAAATTGTTTAATACACATTAGGTCACAAACAAAAAAATATACACACAAATTGTTGTAAAAAAAAATCAAGAACTGGTTGAATATGGTGCATGCAAACATGTTGTCCAAAATCAGGTAAGAAACACATTTGTCCAGGTGTAAAGGTAATTTGTGAGTCATTATTGTCACAGGCGATCAATTTCAGGAAGTAAGCAGGTTGTTGTTTGGATTTTGAGAAAAAAATAAACAAAAAAAGATTAAAATTCAAAACATAGGACAGTTAACACACATGATTTACCTTATTCCCAATGTCACCAAATGAAAAAAAAAGGAAAATCAAATACCTGAAAAAACGAGTAACTACCTCATCACGTATGGCCCCCCCTGACACTCTCCTCCGACCAACCTCGGGGGGGCCATCCTCAGGCAAGGCATCCTCTGGCTGCATTGGGACTCCACTCCTTATGGCAATGTTGTGAAATATCCCACACAGGACCACAATTTTCGAAACCATAGCCGGCAAATACATGAGGTCGCCACCAGAGCGGTGGAGGCATCGAAATCGGCCTTTTAAAAGGCCAATGCAATGCTCCACCACCTGCCTGGTGGCAATAAGTGCAGAATTATATTGACTTTGTGGCCCTGGTGTAGGAACCAAATAAGGAGTGAGCAGCCAGGGTGTGCAAGGGTAACCACTGTCTCCTGTGAATAAAAAAAAACATTCAGTACCATTTCTAAGTCAACAGTGTTTGTTTAAAAAATTAAGGGTACCACTTACCCAGAAGCCATGCATCACCAGCTTGTAGGTTGTTTAATTTGTGCCAAAGCCCTGATTGCCGGATGACAAATGAATCATGTGCACTTCATGGAAATTTGGCATTCAGGGACAGGATCTTGAGGGAGGCATCACATACCACCATTACATTCATTGAATGGAAATGTTTACGGTTCCTAAATATTGTCTCCAGTGCTGCTGGGGGCTGAAGTGGTATGTGAGTGCCGTTCACAACCCCTATGATGTGTGGGAAGCCAGCAATTTTGAAAAATTTCTGCTTAACCACATTAAGGGACCCCATATCCAATGGCATATTAATAAAATGATGGAGGTGCTTAAATAGTGCATCCATTACCGCCCTCAGGGGGCAAAAATGTAACACCAACATTAACTGTGTAAGTGGTGGTATTGCTGTTGGATTGTTAATTTGCCTTTCAAGATCACTCTCTATTAATGAAAGAGTGTCTAGGATGATTTGGGGTGGTAGGCGATAACGCCTTAAAACCACATCATCAGGCATTCCAAAAAGGGTGACATGTGTTCTAAATATCTGGGGCCTTGCACGCCTACGATGCCTACACCTAGGAGGATGTTCAGGTTGGTCGGGGTCTTGGACCATCGCCACTATAATTCCCCCAACATCAATCTGAAATGTTAGACAATGTAGTTAATTTTCAAACATTTAACAATGAGAAAATATACTTATCTTTTTTACACATTAAGAATAATCTTACAGGGTTAGGCAGTGACATCTTGAAGTCACCTACGAATTAGATTTTCCAAAAAAATAATGTAAAAATTAACACTAACTAAAGACAGGCTAAGGCTAAAATATAAAAAATGCATGCACTACACAGATGATGTTGTTATTCTAGGATTGTACAAGAAAACTAAAATGTACGCTAAAGCCACAGACAGGAGATGAGCAAAATATATGCAATAGAGGTTACAAAATAACGCTAAATGGTACGCTAAAGCCACAGACAGGAGATGAGCAAAATATGTGCAATGGAGGTTACAAAATAACACTAAATGGTACACTAAAGCCACAGACAGGAGATGAGCAAAATATATGCAATAGAGGTTACAAAATAACGCTAAATGGTACGCTAAAGCCACAGACAGGAGATGAGCAAAATATACGCAATAGAGGTTACAAAATAATGCTAAATGGTACGCTAAAGCCACAGACAGGAGATGAGCAAAATATATGCAATACATTTCGCATTTATGATGGAAAAAAAAACCATTGCCAAAAAAAACCCAATTTTTACCTACACCTATCTGCGTAGTGTGACCCCTTAAATAAACATGAAAATTTATTAAAAATAACAGGGTGTAACGTATGAGAAAAAACACTTACCGCACAAAGACGATACCACCAAAATAAACGCGATCCACAACACCAAACAAACAAAAAAAAAAACAAAGGAAATACGTAATAACATTAAAAAAGAATAAAATATGTGCAAGTTAAAATCGACCCAAAAATCAATCCAAAAAACTTACCTCAATAAAAAAAAAATTTAAGATAGAAAAAAAACGCAAAAATGCGAAAGAAAATAAACAAACAGAAAAATCTTCAACAATCCAACCAACTCTCCGCAACCAACCACTACTCCAATAAACTCTCACACTACAACCACTCCAAACAACCCACCCCGAAACAAGGCCACAAAAAAGCCTTAAATAGACCAAACTTTCCCGCTCAAATCAATGACGCACAATAGATGCACCCGTATAATGCACATGCATTTATAAAAACGTCACGAGAGCCCACAATGGGTCAGCTGAATTCAAGGGTTTAATCATGTCCACTGCGCAGCAGCAAAGCCAAAATCCAGGACCTCACAGTAAGTAGCTCCAAAATTAAAGTTACCACCAAACAAAACCAAAAACTATTTTTCTAATTTTTTTGTAAGGTGTTGTGACTGACAATGAGAAGGCTGCGGGGCCTAGTACCCAGGCCAGGGCCAAACGCAAAAGGCAGCCACAATTCACAAGAAAGGAGATGGAGGCTTTGGTGCAAAAGTGCATTGATAACCTGGCACAGGCACCCCGAAATATGGGTGCAACCCAGAGATGGAAACTGTGGGAGGAAATAGCCAGTGCTGTCAATGGGGTTGGTGATTTTGTCCGTTCAACCAAAGAGGTCAAACACTGGTACGTAAATGCTGTAACCTATTTCCAAATTTGTAAAAATTTAGGAACAAATCTAACCATACATTTTTAAACAACAGATGGAGCAACTTCAAATATCGCCTAAAGCAAAAAATGGCTGATAGGGCTAGGCATGCAGGGGGGACAGGTGGAGGGCCAACCCCTGTGTCATTGGAGCTAACAGATTTGGAAGAGCTGGCACAGGGGTGTGTGCAGGAAGAGGTGTTTGGCGTGTCCAACATGGACACAGACATGCCAGACTTTGCGGCTCCACATGTTGCTGCAGGTAATTTAGTAAAAAATGAATGATAAACTTGTTTAAGTAAATTTACAAATGTACTAATATTTGTATGATCTCTCTTTTTCACACAGGCACAGAAGTGGACGAGTCTGCTCCAGAACTGAGGTTTGGCTGCAGTAGATCTGCTGGTTCCGCAGGGGAGGAAGCAGTATTTCCAGCTGGGGACCCTGTGGCGGACAGTCCAGGGCCTTCCCCCTCGCAGGCAGTGGCCCTTCTCTCAGATCTCAATGAGAAAATGGATAAAAACACTGAGATTCTGATGAGAATGGACGCCAATCTGCTACGGGTGGCGGACACCCTGGAGGAAAACGCTGTGGCCAATGTCAGAATAGCTAATGCCCTGGAGCAGCTCATCCGCCTGCGCATGTTGGAGCCAGCCTCCTTTCCTTTCGGAACATCAGGGCCCTCCACCTCTGGTGCAACATTGGCCGTCCCTCCAAATGTGCCTAGCCCTATGCCTAGGTCAGAGGAAACACCAGCTACCTCTGGCCAGGCACGCCGTACAACCAGACAGACAAAGTCATGCTCCCTCCAACATCAAGCCAAGCGGGAGAGAAGGCGTTGACAGCACTGGCTAATTCCCCCCAAATTCCATCTCTGTGTTTGCCCCATATTTTTGCACCACAAAATCTCCCTCTCCTTTCTTGTGAATTGTTTTTTTTTTTTAAACATTACTTTATTTTTGGGATCTAAAAATAAAAAAAAAAAATTGGCTGAAAAAAAACCACATTACTACCAAAATGTGAACATTTAATTTTTGAAAAATAAAAATCCCTAAAAAAAAAATGTGTGTCAAATTAATTAGCAAATGGCTAAAAGGGACTGGAACAAACATACTTAAACACATAACAAAGGTCATATACTTAAAAAAAAATTAATTTAAAAAACATAAGGTAACAGGTAAGTAAACAATAACACAAGCAAAGCAATTAGTAGCTGATTGACTTTCTGTATTGTAACCAAAATGTGAAAAAAATTTATAAATAAAAAAAAAGGTGTTGGGCTTTTTAAAACAAAATAAGTCTGACAACAACATGCATACGGAATATAGCAAAAACATCAAGCATTTTTACCTTTATTTAAACATTTATTTTGTGATTGCTGTGATTTCAAAACACAAACAAATAGGAACACAACATGCATTCCAAATTTAGCTAATAAATCATGGCCATTGCAAATCACCTTCTCACAAGTGAACCAATTATTAGGTGATTGGTCTTGTGCCAAAATATTGTTTCACTAAGGGAGCTACGAAGAGACCATCGTCTTTGCGAGATCCAATACCCTACCACAAGCTGAACGAGCAGTCATAATGGAAACTGGATCACACAATGACGTATCCAAAAGACCGTCCAAATTAGACGTTCGCACAAGATAATACATGTACGCCCAAAAAACGGCTTGACATGCCTGCGTTTTCTCATCTCCACCCCCGTTACCACCCATAAACGGAACATTCTGTCAATCAAATTACATAGGTCACTTCCTGTTCGCTGTGTATATGAGCGAACGAAAAATGACCGCAATGATCCGGCCGCACATGCGCAATGATAACCAGACGCATGCGTGGTTTAAAACAATCAAATGTGTACGAGCGAACGGCTGATTGCGTCCGGCTCTGAATCAGGCCCTATGACAGTTTCACATGAGACAAATTGAGTACTGCACAATGGCCTGTTTTGGCAAATACATTCTAGAACAGACTTAGGTAAGCTGTAGCACAGCGCTTCAGGTATTTTAAATACACAAGGCACAGTATGCCCTGCCAACTACAAGTTATCTGGCAGAGCATGCTGGGATTTGTATTTTCCGAACACCTGATGAGCACTGACGTTGTCCAAACATGTCCTAAGACAAATATCTTGCTGAGAGAAGATTAATTGATGGTAAATTAAACCGTTAACTGATCTGTAAAGGATAGACAATATCAGTAAAGGTGCAGATCATTGCCAGAGAGAGTCACATGCAGATAACAAGTAGAGATGCTTGACGTATTTGAACCATTTCCATTATTGTTTCCATTATTTCAACAATTGTAATTGTCAAGAGTAAAATCTAGATGCCATAAAATTTTGTAAAAACATATATTAAGAACTGATTGAATTTGAGATTTCTGAGGTTGTCCAGGAGTATGAAGGGTTAAGCATATGGACGAAAGGCTAGCATCAACAGCTGCTCCATTATGCTTGCTGAGTCATCTGCTTTTCCCTGTGTTACCTGGCAGAGATCCTTATCAGGTGCACAGGAAGCTGGTAGACAAGAGCGACAGTCAGCATGACTGTAGCGAACAAAACATTGTTAAAAAAAAACATGTTATCTGCTGAGCTAAGTAAATGTGATATGTGGGTTATGGAGGAATGGCTTTGGAAATGGCTGACAAGGAGCAAAAATATATAGGTATAAATCTGCTTGTCTAATCAGTTCTTGTGAAGGAAGGCATCTCTAGATATGTACTGCAATGTGCTAAATCCCATATTAAATTCAAATTAATGTGCACTGTAGACAATAGCAACCCTGTACATATAAGTGTATAAAAATGTATGACTTGAGTTAAATACTTGTTTGCAGTCAATATATCATTTAAGTTTTAGTACATCTTTATGACACATAGTTAAAGCTAAGTATGGCTATTTGCAGGCACAGACTGAATATTAGTTATTAGAGGATTTTTCATTGGGTTGGTCATTATTATTGATATTAGTAAAACATGGAATTGGTGAATTTATTGTTCTCTACTTTAACTACTGCAATACACAAATATACCCACAGTGTAGATTATTGTGTATTTACGGTATAAAATATATATGTCAAATATATCTTTTATTTCTATCATAGGGTGACATTGTATTTAGATTAGAGGTGTGCACCGGCCACTTTTCGTATTTTGTGTTTTGGATCTGGATCTTTCTTCAAGTTTTGGATCTGGATTGGTTTTGCCAAAACCACCCTTCGGTGTTTTGGGTTCTGGGTTTTGTGTTTTGGATCTGTATTTTTTTGAAAAAAAGCAGAAAAACAGCTAAAATCACAGAATTTGTGGGTTTATCTGCTCCTATGCTATTATTAACCTCAATAACCTTAATTTCCATTAATTTCCAGTCTATTCTGAACACCTCACACCTCACAATAGTGTTTTTATGTCCAAAAGGTTGCACCAAGGTAGCTGGATGACTATGCTAAGTGACACGAGTGGGTGGCACAAACACATGGCCCATCTAGGAGTGACACTGCAGTGGCAGACAGGATGGCAGTTTGAAAAACTAGACCCCAAACAGTACATAATGCAAAGAAAAAAAAAGAGGTGCAAGATGGAATTGTCCTTGGGCCCTCCCTCCCACCCTTATGTTGTATAAATAGGACATGCACACTATAACAAACCAATAATTTCAGTGCCAGGGTCTGCCACACGACTGTGGCTGAAATGATTGGTTCGTTTGGGCCCCCACAAAACAAGCTGGCAATTAATCTGTACCTGCACAAACTGGCTCTACGGAGGCAAGATGTCATCCTCATCCTCCTCATCCACCAATTCCTCACCCTCTTCAGTGTTGTGTACATCCTCATCCTCACAGAGTATTAATTCGTCCCCGCTGGAATCCACCACCACAGGTCCCTCTGTACGTTCTGGAGGCTGGTCTCCCTGGAAGAGTTGATAATTCATTTTTATGAACATCATCTTCTCCACATTTTGTGGAAGCAACCTCCTACGCCTTTCACTGACAAGGTTCCCGGCTGCACTAAGCACTCTTTCGGAGTACACACTGGAGGGGGGGCAACTCATGTAAAATAGATCCAGTTTGTACAGGGGCCTCCAAATTGCCTCTTTTTCCTGCTAGTACAGGTACGGACTGTCTGACATGCCTACTTGGATGCTGTCACCGATGTAATCCTTTAACAGACAGACGCACGCTTGTTGCTGCTGCTTTGAGGATGCAGGTGCGGCTACAGCCCACACAATTCACAAAGACAGAAAAAAAATAAGAATTTTTACACCACCCTTTAACAGACAGACGCACGCTTGTCGCTGTTGCTTTGAGGATGCAGGTGTGGCTACTGCGCATACATTTCACACACAAACACAGAAAAAAAAAAGATTATTTTATTTTGGTTGGAGCACACTTTGGGGGTTACACCATCCTTTAACAGACAGACGCATGCTTGTCGCTACTGCTTTGAGGATGCAGGTGCAGCTACACCCACACAATTCACAAAGACAGAAAAAAAATAATAATTTTTAATTTTTTGTGGAGCGCACTTTGAGGGTTATACCACCCTTTAACAGATAGATGCACGCTTGTCGTTGCTGCTTTGAGGATGCAGGTGCGGCTACTGCGCATACATTTCACACACAAACACAGAAAAAAAGAAGATTATTTTATTTTTGTTGGAGCGCACTTTGGGGGTTACACCACCCTTTAACAGACAGATGCACGCTTGGCACTGCTGCTTTGAGGATGCAGGTGCGGCTACAGCCCACACAATTCACAAAGACAGAAAATTATTTTTTATTTTTTTTGGAGTGCACTTTGGGGGTTACAGCACTCTTTAACAGACAAGCCAGCCGGCCCTTTACTTATGACACAGGCTCACTCTTGATGCTGCTCCTTTGTTGATGCACGTGCAGCCACAGTGCACACAATTCACTAACACAGAAAATAATTCCTCCACCATTTTGTCAGTGGTGACAGTATCATATGCAGTGACAGTAGACATGTCAGAAATTGTCGGCACGTCCTTCAGTCTGGAACAGATTTCCAAACCGGCCCTTGACTTATGACACAGGTGCACGCTTGGCGCTGCTGCTGTGTTGATGCACGTGCGTCTACTGCGCATACATTTTGCACACAAACACAGAAAAAAAAGAATTGTTTATTTTTTGTGGAGTGCACTTTTTGAGTTACACCACCTTTTAACAGACTTATGGGACACAGGCGCACGCTTGGCACTGCTTCTTTGTTGATGCACGTGCAGCCACAGTGCACACAGTTCAAAAACACAGAAAATTATTTTTTATTTTGTTTGGAGTGCACTTCGGGGGTTACAGCACCCTTTAACGGACAAGCCAGCCAGCCCTTTACTTATGGGACACAGGCGCATGCTTGGCGCTGCTCCTTTGTTGATGCACATGCAGCCACAGTGCACACAATTCACAAACACGGAAAATATTTTTTTTATTTTGTTTAGAGTGCACTTTGTGGGTTACAGCACCCTTTAACGGTCTTGCCAGCCGGCCCTTTACGTATGACACAGGCGCACTTGGTGCTACTTTGTTGATGCACGTGCGGCTACTGCGCACACAATTCACAAACACAGAAAAAATATATTTTTGTTTTTGCACTTGAGGGGAGCACCCTTGATGGACAGAGCACCCCCTAGACAACACTACTGCACCCCCTTAGGACTGGAACACTGCACAGGACTTTGGAGTGGACACAGCCCCTATGGACAACTGACTGCACAACACAGCCCAGCCAGCCCCTATGTACTTTGGAGGAGTGGACACAGCCCCTATGGACAACAGCAGCACAGCACAACACAGCCAGCCCCTATGGACTTTGGAGGAGTGGACACAGCCCCTATGGACAACAGCAGCACAGCACAACACTACACTGCACTACACTACACTACACTACACAGCCCAGCCAGCCCTAACTCCCACTCTCCCTCTTCACTGTCCACAGCCGAGTGAGAAAATGGCGCCGATGCGGGTACCTTATATAGAATCCAAAACCCGCGAGACCCGGAAGGCGGATTATGACGTTTTGCCTTGATTTCAGATCCGAGTTAGGCGGGAAAAGTCGAGCCTGACTCGGATCAGCCTCGGATCCGGGGGGCTAGGGGGTGGTTCGGATTTCAGTAATCCAAACCCGCTCACCCATAATTTAGATACAAAGGTAGTTCCATAAATAAGATAACAAGACCTCAACTCGTACATGTATGTACTGTATAATCAATAGTATGGCCTTGTTAGACATTATTTTTCCACATAGTCCCCATACTTGTCTAAGCATATGTTCCAATGGTACATCAAGGCATCTATCCTGGCATAGAAGAAATCAGTGTCAATCGCCTAAAGCCAGTACATGATGGCTTGCTGAATTTCACCGTAGGTTGCGAATCAGCTTCCACACAGGTGATTCTTCAATGGAAATGAAAATCACTCAGTGCAAGGTTAGGGCTGTAGGGAAATGGTCCAGTAGCTATCTATGGTAGCTCTGTAGCATCGGCCGGATAGCTGCTCATCTGAACGTTTATTTGTGAGAGGTCTTAATATCTTATTGAACCACGCTCATATTTTTTCCACTGTGGAATGAAGGAATATAAAATGAGGATATTATGGACAATATATACAATGTACAGTTCAGAATAAGGTAATGTGCTCTTTATGAGAAGTGCTGCTGCAGGGACATTAAGAAATCTCTGAGCAAAATTGTGGGGATTCAGGAATAACTATCCATCCCCTCACTAGGTACCTGCTTTTCTCTTCAGAATATGTGTGTGCTGTGATGCTGGGGCTTTAAACTTACTAATGTGTATTATCGTGTTACCATATAATACCTTCTTAAATACAATGTAACTTATCTTCTAAAATAAAGACACATACAACAGTGTTGGCTTTTAAATATTTTGTCAAATTTTAGACTATAAGTTAATACTAATAATGGTGATGGCACAAAAAGAACGTACAGGACAATAACAACCAAACAGCTCAATACAAACACACACACACAAGCCAAGCATTGGTGATCAACTCTCGTTTAACTTCAACCACTAGTCCAGGTGGTATAGCCATTTCCCGTCCAGGACAATTGGCTGTTGCCTTACTCCACTTCAATGAGTGCGCACCCACTAAGCCTACCTATTAACATAAACTAACTCCAAGTGTTGTTCTTTTCCACAACCCCAAACACCATCAGTTAGTCAACAAACAAAACAAAAAGATGGAGGAAGGGTGGGAAAAACTGGAACAAAGATGCAGATTTGCATAAATCTCTGCATTAAATACTCCTAGACCACTCCCCATGAACATTCATTGGCTGCATAAGAACAGCTAAACTTAAAGGGGCAATAGCCAACAAGTTATTAAACTGGCAACACTCAAGACACTTGTGGTTTACTGTCCGTCATGCTTAAATGACAGCCTTCAGTCTTACTAAACTCACTAACGTGTATTATCATGTTACCATATAATACCTTCTTAAATACAATGTAACTTATCTTCTAAAATAAAGACAAAGACACACACAAGCCAAGCATTGGTGATCAACTCTCCTTTAACTTCAACCACCGGTCCAGGTGGTATAGCCATTTCCCGTCAAGGACAATTGGCTTTTGCCTTACTCCTCTTCAATGAAAGCGCACCCACTAAGCCTACCTATTAACATGAACTAACTGTAAGTGTCATTCTTTTCCGCCAAGCGAGGCCTAAACCGATGCGCTGCCACCATAACTCAACCAGCAGAAAAAAATTAGCCAATCCTGTAGGACTAAAATGCACACCATCTCAATGAAACAAATGTGCATCGCTGAATTGAATAAACACAAGCTCCACTACCCCACCACCATTCTCCAACATGTATCTCACCACTGCAATATTTACCTTCCTCCTAGCTACATCCAATCGCACTCCAGAACCAGCATTCATCCACATACTCCTGCGGACAATGAAAGAACACACAACTGGCAGGAAAGCAGGGCTTCTGCTATCAAATGGATTAAATGACAACAGAGTGCAAATACAATGCAGTTTGCTAACCTAAATCATTCCCAATGATGGGTAGAGAGAAAAAAGTTGTCTGCAATTAATGCACAGAATTAAAATATAACTTTGACTAGTCTTGAAAATATGTATAGAAATGATACAGTCCATGAAATATTAAAAGAAATTAAAGTGTTATATAGGTAAGAAAATGTGTAAAACAAATAGTGTCTCGGCACCAATACAGGTGTGTTTTCAATGTTTTTTCTGAAATATATGATAGTATCCTGGATATCTATATGTTATCATTCATTAAATCTATTGCAATAAATAATTATTTAAACCAAATGCCACTCTGTCAATATATTTCAAACATTAATTATAACACTGCATTGAAGGGCGTACATATATGTACACATAGCATAACATAAGTAGATATGGTCATTCCCACACAGATGCAGCACCTTAGAATACGGAAAGAAAAACACAAACAAAGCAGTCGAACCAGAGACACACCATACCGACAAGACACGGAAATGTAACAAAGAGGGGGGGAAGGGGGAGGGGAACAATGTAGCTAACTAGACTAGAGGCAAAAAACAGAAAAACCCCCGTGGTAAACTAACCATCATGCCATATCATATAATTCAGAAGCCAATTGGGTCCCCGGGGGAAAATAAAAAATTCCTCATAGACTCCCGCAGTAGGTCAGCGAGTGGTTAGGCCTCCGATGAGCTACTTTGGAGCAAAAATAGCTAAACTCGGATGAATATAACGTCGGAACGCACCGGAAAAGGGATTGGATATCCCTGACGGATAAGCCAGCAGAAGCCGCAGATGAAGCAGCTTCTATTCTAAGGAGTGAGAACCGAACTCGCCCGGCTCGAACAACAAACGCTGCAAAAAACATGACAAACTGGTATCTCGTATTCGGGGATACATCCTTGCGCATCAACCATGCCCCATCCCATCATCATGCATCTGGTCAAAAGCATGCACCAGTGCCACCGGACATACTGCAGGAATGGGACATGGTTGAAGTATAGCCAGTGCCCTCTACCAGCCTGGTCCGTACAGGGGCGCTGTATAAGGCCTAGCATCGATCCCGGGCATATAAGTTACGTCCACGATAGGGAGTGGAGGGTCAGTCCTCTTAAAGGAGGCAAATAATTTGCAGAAACATAAAAAAACAAACTGAAGAGACCAATCCAGCAAGTAAAGCAACATTGACATATCAATGGGACACCCGTAGTCTACCACTTTAGTGGATGACCTGGACCAACCCCTGCAGGCCCCTGAAATTATGAAGGACCTGAAGGGGCCAGGCCCATCATATAACGCAGAGAAAATAGAAATGCCTGCAAAAATATGCCACACCACAGAGAGCGAGCACCCTTGCAAATACAGATCCCAAATAAATGTCAGCGTGACTTTCAGCATCGCAACAAAAATCATACTCATGTTACCCAAGCGGTCCCTCTAGAGTTCTAAAGCAAACACAATGGGGAACAGCATGTTCTTAGTGAACCCCTACGCAACCCACGTCAACGGTCAAGGTAAAGCGCGCCACGAACCGTTGATGTAAGCTCAAAAAGCCAGTCGCGACAGCAGCGTCAGTAAAAATTGGAGCTGAGTGTTAATGTCAAAGTACTCAGCCACATCCCTATGGGGCTATAGCTGTAGCCAGCGCCACATATGACCGAGGTGTATAGGAGATGCCCTCTGAAGGAGATCCACCGCCGACAGCTGGACGGCCGGGGGTGATGCCAGATTCGGCACAGAAGCAAGCCGTTTCAGGGTGACACCCCCAATGTTCCTGAGGGCAGGTTTCAGGATAGCAAACCACAAATATATAATGAAAAACCTGCCTGACAATTATGGTAGGAGCAATAGGCCTCTTAACCCGTGCCCCCCCCCTCCAGCGCAGCAAGCGCTGGCCAGCCTGACTGATCAATGGATGACCCAGGCTAGGAAGACTGGGATGCTAGTAAAGGGGTCAAAAATGCTGGCCCAAGATAACAGAATATGGAGAGCAGCAATAGCAGCAGCTGAGTCAGTGGGGGGGGGGCGAACAGCCATGGGAGACAATGCACCCGACACGGGTGTAACAAGCAGGAGAGTAGAGAGGGTGGTTCCAGTGGAGCATTAAATAGACAGAGGGTGCCATCCAGAGTTCCGTAATGCATGGTGCGCTACATAGTATGACGGCTGCCTGTTTATTTCTTTCTTCGGTTAGTTTGCACTAAATAAACTAAATAAGTTACGGATATTAATTTACATTTTTTTAAATTAGTAGTAGACCCGGAATAAAAATAGTGATGGTAGACAGAACCTGACATGGTTAGTAGTACAATGTATGTTTGTGAAGTAGGAACATAGCTGAGAAAGGAGATTCCCATAGATGTTTCCACTCCAGTGAAAGCTGCTTGGGGCAGTAATTGCAGTAATAAGCTGTGCACCTTGTGGAATTTTACTGTAGCACATGTATTCTGTCAATGAAAGTTAAATGCTCAGAATAAATAATACAATCTCCTCTATTGACTAATAATAACAGTGATTCAAAAGAGATAAAAGTTAGATACTAGGTGCTATGCATAAATAAAGCAGTGTGAAAGCAGCTACACCTGAATGTTAGATAGTGCATCACTAAAACATTCTATTCCCGCAATGGGTCCTCAATGCCCAGCAGAAAAACTGCCACTGTTTGCTGTTGTTACTCATCACTACAGTATGCGACCCGCAGGCTGGCCATACTCCCCTAGCTTAGTTCAGTACAGGGAGTGTGTGTGTGGGGGGGGCACTGTAACATACACTTTCCAGGTGCCATGGTCCCCCGTTTGGTAACAACTGACGCAGTGTTTGACAGACGACCAGGCAGCACTCTCGGTCAGCGGAGCCAGGACTGCTTAGCTCCATGCATGGGAGACTAAATAACTGCTGGTATAACTGTGCACTGCGGTAGTGGAGAGCCCACCACTACTGGACACACACGTGACCTCTGCGCTAGAGAGGAGGGGCCTGCTTGTACCTCCTGCTTGGGCAATCCTAACAGCCCTTGATTGTAAAGGGACAGGGCTCAGTGGCAAACGTAGAACTACTACAGAGGGGTTTCCAAATGCCTGATTTCAACATTTACCATTAAAGCCCTCATCGCCTGTGTCACAATATAAAACCCTGACAGACTAGCAGCACAGCCAATTATAATGTGCCACACAGAGACAACAGTGTACATAGGGCAGCAATGCATCAGCAGGAGCAAAGTGGGAGCTAGCCACAGCTGAAGGAGTGGGGGCAATCGGCATAGCTGTCACAACAGTAAGTGCACTAGACATCCATCCAGGCAGTACCCTGGAGTGGTGGAGTAAAGACCCCATGGAAGCTGGCACAGCCACACACAATGTGGGAGAGGAGGGCCCTACACCGCGGGTTCCACCTCACTATAAAGGTGGGACCAACCTATATTAACTGGCCGGGTAACCATATCTGCCCCAGCCTGTAAAGAGGAGCTGTGCCCCACAGCCATCATCAACTAGGGGCCCCAGAGGTTGAGAAGAGCCCCTACTACAAATAGTAACCCCACCTGTAATGCTGCAGCCAGGGGGGGGGGCGACGACCAGCTGGCCAAAGGAAATTTCCCCAGGTCCCTGAGACATCTGAAAAAAATGTGGGGTGCTGCGCAACATGTCGAGGGTGGGCCACAGCTTCTTTCCCTTGCCTAAAATGGCCACCGTGTCTCATGGCTAAGCCACACCCCTCCATGGGAAACCGGATCGTGGATACATGAGCGCCCGCGGTCGGACCCTTCTGCAGCCAAAATGGAGGCAGCAGCAGATGCCAGTTGCCTCTGAGCACTGAGGACTGAGTTAGCGGTTGATGTCACCGCTGCTCTGTCATCATGCACATGCGCAGCCACCGCCTGCAGCCTACCGCGCACAAGACGGTGGTGGCCACGGCTATTGGGGGCATATGACAAGGCAGCTGCTACAGCTGACCGCCCCATGCCAGTGACAGCATCAGGAGCCACCGGGACAAACTACTGTGATCCACAGCCACTGGGCTCGGGCTCCCTGCAGTAGTGCTGGGGGCGGGACATAATAGGTAGAGAGGAAACAAGATGAGAGCAGAAAGAAAAAGGAAAGAGTTCAGAAAGGACAAAGGAAAGGAATGAAAAGCAGAAGAGGAATAGGAGAAGGAATAAAGTACAAACAGTTTATTATAAAACACTGGGTACTTCTCTGTATGGAAAAAACTGGAACAAAGAGGCAGATTTGCATACATTACTGCATTAAATACTCCTAGACTACTCCCCATGAATATTCATTGGCTGCATAAGAACAGCTAAACTTAAAGGGGCAATAGCCAACACGTTATTAAACTGGCAACACTCAAAACACTTGTGGTTTAATGTCCCTCATGCTTAAATGACAGCCTTCGGTCTTACTAAGTTCTGAAACTAGAAGTCAAACCAAGCTTACCTGCACATATGCTAGTCTGTTTGCATGCACAGAAGAGCAGAGTGGTGGCCAGTGTCCATAGCCACTGTACCCTCAATATTGAGTATAATTTTACCCTTGGATGCTGTTTACTTTCAAAACTGCAGATACTATATTCAGCATATTCATACTGTATGTGCCAGTATGCAGGTAGTGAAAGGGCATAGTAGAGTACAGTAAGGGCATGAAAAAACATGCAAAATGCATGGTACATACTGTACATGGTATGTAATAGCAAGCACCAATAGGCAAAAAATTCCTACCTTTTACTGTAGATTACTATGGGAACAGAATACTTTGCTAACTTGCCAAGTG
Organism: Taudactylus pleione; assembly: GCA_031769625.1. Lineage (NCBI taxonomy): Eukaryota > Metazoa > Chordata > Amphibia > Anura > Myobatrachidae > Taudactylus > Taudactylus pleione. Next base: position 16,502,164 of record JAUIMM010000045.1, on the reverse strand, counting down.
TCAAAAAGGTTAACTTCTTGCCATTTGTCTTAAAAATTTAACACCATCTCAGGATGTCATTACTTACTGTATGTCCGCTTACAGTACAGCTGGCGCTTCAGTTCAGCAGTGATTAGACACGTTTTCATCTTTCCCACAGGCTGCAAGACATTCACTTCCTTTTGTTGTTATGTGATAGTTGTTATTCACGTTTTGGTTAAACAAATATAATGTGCAACTTGCCTTCAATAGAATTAACTTATAGTCAAGGTATTCAATCAATTTCAGAAAGAGATGAAGTGGTCACGTCATGTGCTAGCTACAATAAGGTGTGATTATGCCAGCCATGAGTGAACTGGTGTAATTCAACAATATAAAAATGTCCAACTCACAAACAAGAAATTAACCCAGGAAATAATTTTTATTGGTTGAGCCCACAAGTTCAGTGGAAATAAGTCACAGTAGGGTGAATCAGCCAGTGAATGAACACTACCAGTAAATGAACATTTTACATTTTAAAGTATTTAAATAAGCATTATTTTTCTTAGATAATCATAACAAGTGTCTAATTATTTGTTTTAAAGCCTTCTGGTGTTAGATGGATTCTAATTGGATCCTGAAGTCCAATGACTAGGTTGCAAACGGATTTCTGTTTCTGTTATGAATGAGTCTGAGCTATTTTGCTTTTAAAATACTAAGGCAAAGGTTCCCAAAACACGGTCCTGAAGATTCCCCAACAGCTCAAGTTTTAGAATTATCCATGGTTGGGTGTAGTAGGTATTACCGCCGGCCGCATGGTTCAAATCCCGACAGCGGAGGCCCGGCAGGGTTGAAGAACCCGAATGTCAAAATGTAAGTATTAACTAACCCTATTCTACCCCCTAACCCTAACTCTCCCTTACGGGTGCCTAACCCTAACCTCCTCCCCAAGTGCCTAACCCTAACCCCCCTTCCCCTAGCCTAACCCTAACCTCCCGGGATGGTGCTTAACCCTAATTCGTCCACCTGGGAGCCCCTAACCTAACCCTCCCCCCCACGCGGCTGTCTGCGCCTGGCCTACCTTTGATCGGTAAGCCGGGTTATGGGCTGCCGACGTATGTTTAATGACAGGCGTCGGGATTTTAATGCCTGTCATTAGTACCACGCCGGGATTAGAAAGTCGGGAAGCCGGTGGTCGGAATTTAGACCGTCGGCTTCCTGACTACATCCCCCATGGTTAAGCACAGGTGGTTAAATCAAATTGACTGAGGTAATAATTAAGTCACCAGTGGTCAAGCATGGATATCCTTAAAACCTAGACTCTTAGGGTGCATTGAGGACCAAGTTTGGGAACCTCTGAACTAAGATAATGTGCCGCCTAATTTGTACTAAAAACTTTATATAATAAAGTACAACGTTTATACCTTAATGAATATGGGTAAAGGCTTTAAAAGGGTTAGAATTGTATACACTGTGGGGAAAAACTACAAGGATAGCCTTGGATAAGGTAAGAGTGGGTGTTCATTTACTGGATACCGTGATCATTTTTTAAATTAAATGAACAAATATTAATTTATTGGGTTTTTACAGATTATTGGTGTTTATTCCTTATAATTAAGATCAAATTAGGTTCATTTATACCAAATGGAATTAAAAATAGCAATCTCATAGGTGACTATGTTATTGTAGAATATGAGGGAGAGTTTAACCAGGTAAAATCCATATCCAAGTTGCAGTAAGCACAATGAACATGTCAGGTCTGTATTCTTGGAAATGGCCTGAGAAAGAGGACCAGATATGGTATTACAATAACATGGTGAAAGAAATATAATTTTTCCAAGTATAACTGGATTGAGAGGATATACAGTATTTCAGATATACTTAAATATAGGCAAAAATAGCATTTATACATAAAATTATCTTTTTCTTCAATTATTAATCTTCTTGTAGTATCTTGTACTTCGATATAACATACCATCTAGGTAATTTAACCTGTTGATTTTATTTTCATTGTTCATTCACAGGTCTTGCATGTTATTTTCTGGCTTTGGGCATTCAATCACTGGTAATTTCTGCACCTTTACTGTTTTTTGGTTGTAACTATTACTACAATTTTTAAATCACAATTTCTTCAAAAATTATACAGAATAATGATGATGGTACATATCTCAAAAAAATTATTTGTATCTTCTACATACACCATTATTTTAAACAAGAGAATTTCCTTACCTGTTCATTCACTGGATGATTCACACTACTTAGGGTAAAATTGTGGTCCTCAGACTGATGCTGCACAATATACTGTACAGTGCTTAAACTGGTTGCTCTGCATGCATAGTACAGCAGAGTAGTGCAACAGACACATATCAATCAGTCTGTGAAAGCTGAAGTACCCAGCATTGCATGGGTTTAAATCTTCTAGTTATTAGGTTTTATTATGTTATGCCATCCAAATCCATCCAGTGGAAGGCCCGGAATATGCTCCCTGGGTGAAAGCTTTGCCAACTGCACCCTGCCATGAGGTTCCCCCGGGACCCCAAGCACTGCATTAGGCATCCGAGACTAAAACAGACTCCCTAGGTAAAAGTTTTGCCCAGCATACACCAACGGGAGGTCTGACCAGGACCTCAATTACCTAGTATGTCTTCTGGGATCCAATGTTACCACTTTGTGAAGTTTTTGTCCAAATCCATCTAGTGAAAATGTCAGAGCAGGCTTCCTGGGTCAAAATTCTGTCCAGTGTACACCATCGGGTGGTCCGAGCAGGACCCTAACCTCCCTAAAACCTGGCCAGGATCCAACTGGACCACCTCGTATTGGTTTCATCCCAAGCAGTGCAGGGGTGTATCTTCAAGTTATTAAGTTTTATTATGTGATGTCATCCAAATCCATCAAGTGGAAGATGTAGAACAGGCTCCCTGAGTAAAAATTCTGCCCAGCATACACAAACAGGAGGTCCGACTGGGACCTCAACCCCCAAGTATGTCTGCTAGGATCCAATGTTACCACTCTGGAGTTTTTGTACAAATCCATCCAGTGAAAGGCTGAGAACAGGGTCCCCTTGTCAAAGTTCTGCCCAGCGTACACCAACGGGAGTCCAACCGGGATCCTAACCCCCCTAAAACCTGGTCAGGATTTAACTGGAGCACCTAGCATTGGTTTCATCCCAATCGGTGCAGGTGTGTTCGAATGCATTACCAGACAAACAAACAAACCAATTAATTTTATATATATAAGATTTGTCACTCTGTTGCTTTGTCGCATTGTAGCATTGCCACTCTGTGGCCTAATAGTTATTTAGTATAAAAAAGTAAGCTATGTAAGATTTGGCAGCTTTTCCTTCAGAGCAGTGGAAGATATTTGCCAAAAAACAAACAGACAAACATCTTTAATATATATATATATATATATATATATATATATATAGTAGACCAACTGAAGTACCCGGTGTTGCCTGAGTTTAAATCTTTTAGTTATTCTGTTTTATTATGTGATGTTGTCCAAATCCATCCAGGGGAAGGCCCAGAACAGGTTGCATGGGTCAAAGTTCTTCCCAGCGCACTCTGCCATGAGGTCCGACAAGGTACCCAACCACTTCATTAGGCATTCGAGATCAATTGCCACACCTCTGTGAAGTTTTCATCCAAATCCATCCAGTGGAAGGCCCAGAGCAGGCTCCCCAGGTGAAAGGTTTACCCAGCTTCCTTGGATCAAAGTTCTGCCCAACATACACCAACGGTAGGTCCGACTGGTACCTCAAACCCCTAGTATGTCTTCTGGTATTAAATGTTACCACTTTGTGTAGGTTTCATCTAGTAGAAGGCTTAGAATGGGCTCCCATTTTAAGTTCTGCCCAGCATACACCAAAGGGAGGTCTGACCAGGACCATATCCCCCCTAAAACCTGGCCAGGATCCAACAAGACCACATCGCATTGGTTTCATCCCAATAAGTGCAGGGGTGTTCAAATGCACAACTGACAAATAAACACACTGACCAATGAATCATAAATAAAACAAGCAGAAAAGCGGTACTCTATTCAAATAATGAGACTTCTCTCAGGCATGAGTTTGCAACATTTCAGCACCCTTTAATCTGTTGCTTTCATCAGGCACAATACATAGCATATACAAAAAACATGTAAAATCACTCACTTATTAAGTACCCCATCACCGGACCTCCTGAACGCCACCGCCGCCAAACCCAGAAGTGACAGTCATGGGGGAGGTGACATCAGTGGTAAGCCCTACATGGCTATGGAACAATAGTAAGCACCACAGTGATCACCAATGCAGCCATTACAATAAAACAAATATAGTCACAGTGGATAAAAGACATAACATTAATAGGAATATTCATAGAAATACATTATGAGAAGGACATAATTAGAAGAAAACGTTGTAATATCTCCATATGTAATGATGTAATCATTAATATATGACATAACAGTATGTTTATGTTCATGGAGCTATCTGAACATGCCTAGCTAAAGGACTCTTGTGGGTAGGCATGGAAGGATAATTTGTAGAGGTGATCAACACACACAATAGTACAGATAGCCAGGTGAAATTTACCTATCATGTTGACACAGCACAGATAAATTACCTTGACATTACCATCATTAAAAACGGTACTGAATTGGAAACAATGTTGTTTTCCAAACCCACAGATCAAAACAATCTCCTCCTAGCAAGTAGTGCACACCCTATATATTTAAAAGAAGGGCTACCCTAATCTAACTTCTTACGGGTATTGCGAATTACTTCTGACAGGGATAGTGCCATCAATAAAATTTTAATCCATGATGAACAAATTCCAGGATAGAGGCTACTTCTGCATATTACTTACTAAACAGAAAGAAAAGGCACTAACCATTCCATTGGACAGGATCAATCAATTTTGAAATAAAAATCTTTATCTAAATGCCATACGTGGGTCAGTACTTATAACCACCGTAGTACCGATATTAATAGAAATGCCAAACAATTGTGACCCATGATAACAAGTGATCTGGACTTGGAATCACTTCGCCACAGAAGACTCATGTCCTGCTATCACAAAGGCAAGAACATCAGGGGCTATGTAGTAAAAACTGACATCACACATTTAAGTAAAAAATCTAAAATCTCTTTCATAGGCAGTAAAAAATTGGGTTGCTATAAATGCCCCAACTGTTTAACGTGTAGGTATTACAACCAGGTACTTTTTTCTACCACCCACATAGAGGTAAACAAAAACACCATCTCACGTCCACTAGCAAGTACGTGATCTATATGATCACCTGCCCATGTGCACGCCACTATATTGGCAAAATAGAACACCAGTTCAAATAGAGAGAGGTGCTCCACAGATCGGCAATTAGATCTGCCATCAAAAAAGGAACCAGTGATCAACAAGTGGATCGCTATTTTGTGACCAATCACAGTGTAGCCTCAATCAAATACCATATAATTGATTATTCATGTTCCACCATTACCCCTGGGTGGGGGGAAGGTAATCGCAGTAAAAAAATAACTGCAATTAGAATCTAAATGGATTCATGAATTGGGCACCTTCACACCCAACGGCTTAAACGTAGCTCAAGGTCTATATTGTTATTTATGATTAATGCCCCTTAGAGAGATCATACATACCTTGCAATTCTCAGCTGTCACATTCAGTTGGATTTGAGCCCTTTAGCTAAGTGTGAGAGGTATATTCAGATTGCTCCGTGAACATGAACTTACTGTTATGTCATATATTAATGATAACATCATTACAAATGAAGAAATTAGAAATACAAGTTGGAAGCTGCTCAATCACTTCAGTAATATCACTCAGGTGCATGTAAGGGAGGGGTTAGTCTATACAAGAAACAACAAAAAGTATTCCCCCAGCACTCAGAATGAAATCAGCAATAAGATTTTAAAAACTACATGGTGGTAGATAATTCAGAGATCTCAGTTGCATATATTTGCAAAGATATGGCTAAGACTCCGGGCCGCGTCACGGCGTCTCTGATACCGGAGGTCCCTATCACTTGGTCAGAATCTGGGGTGCAGAACCCCAAAAAAGCCGGCGATAGCCAGCCACCCCAGCGAAGCACACTAGTGAGAGACTAAAGTGTTAGTATAGGATTAAAGGAAAAACTATGTGTTAATATGTGAAGGTGTAATTAAAAAGCTAAGAAAAAAAAAAAAATATATATATATATATATATATATATATATATATACACAAAATATATTGGGAAGTGTAGAAGTGCTAAATAAAGTGTTAATGTGTGCCAAACCAGAGCAGCCCAGCCACACCAACCCCAAGGGGCACCGCACCCCAAACTCATCCCCAAAACTGATAACTATATCCAATTTGGGTAATATATGCCCAATATAAGGCCACATGATAATGGCACATACAAATATACATGAATTGAGAGCTAGCTTACCTTGGAGTCACCCCTAAGTCCTCCTAATGGAGTTGCAAATATATGCAACTGAGATCTCTGAATTATCTACCACCATGTAGTTTTTCAAATCTTATTGCTGATTTCATTCTGAGTGCTGGGGGAATACTTTTTGTTGTTTCTTGTATAGACTAACCCCTCCCTTATATGCACCTGAGTGATATTACTGAAGTGATTGAGCAGCTTCCAACTTGTATTTCTATATTGAGAGGCATAGATGGGACCAGCGTTAGGAGGGCGTGCTGGTTCTTGTAGTGCCATTAGGAGGACTTAGGGGTGACTCCAAGGTAAGCTAGCTCTCAATTCAGGTATATTTGTATGTGCCATTATCATGTGGCCTTATATTGGGCATATATTACCCAAATTGGATATAGTTATCAGTTTTGGGGATGAGTTTGGGGTGCGGTGCCCCTTGGGGTTGGTGTGGCTGGGCTGCTCTGGTGAGGCACACATTAACACTTTATTTAGCACTTCTACACTTCCCAATATATTTTGTGTATATATATATATATATATATATTTTTTTTTTTTCTTAGCTTTTTAATTACACCTTCACTTATTAACACATAGTTTTTCCTTTAATCCTATACTAACACTTTAGTCTCTTACTAGTGTGCTTCGCTGGGGTGGCTGGCTATCGCCGGCTTTTTGGGGGTTCTGCACCCCAGATTCTGACCAAGTGATGGGGACCTCCGGTATCAGAGACGCCATGACGCGGCCCGGAGGCTTAGCCATATCTTTGCAAATATATGCAACTGAGATCTCTGAATTATCTACCACCATGTAGTTTTTCAAATCTTATTGCTGATTTCATTCTGAGTGCTGGGGGAATACTTTTTGTTTCTTAAATGAAGAAATTACACAGTTTTCTTCTAATTATGACCTTCTAATAATGTCTTTCTAATAATATTTCCTATTAATGTTATGTCTTTTATCCGCTGTGACTGTATTAGTTTTATTGTTATTGATGCATTGGTGATCACTGTGGTGTTTACTATCGTTCCATAGCAATGGGGATGCTGACCACTGAAGTCACCTTCTCCATGACCATCACTTCTGGGTTCGGCGGTGGTGGCGTTCAGGAGGCCCGGTGATGGGGTACTTAATGGGTGAGTGTTTATGCATATTTTTTTGTATACGTTATGTATTGTGCCCGACATAGTACAGCTCTATTCACCTCAGTGAGTGCCGGTATTGGATTATTTTATATATATAAAGTATATACACAGAAACCATCCTGTCCTCCTTACTGTCACAAGCCGCTGCACTGAGAATGGTGTGCAAAGCGAATGCCAGGCGAGTGGTCGCTGAAACTCCTCCTACCTCCTGTCCATCATTTTGGGGTCGATCTGGTTTGGCTCCTGCATCTATGTCCTTCTGCTGTGAACGCTGCCCCGATGCCGGTGATAGCGTTTCACATGTTTCCGGTTCTGGCATTGCCCCCTGTAATCCAGACGAGTATCCAGTCCTCCTGTCTGTCTTGTATACCTGCCTTTTGTATCATCTGGGTGGCATGGTTCACATACCATCTACCTATCGTTTGTGTCATCCAGGCAGCACATTTTGCGCTCCAGTGTCTTCAGTATGCAAGTCAGTGTACTCGCGCTTGTGTCAACCCGGCGGCACAGGCGCAATCCAGCGTCAGCTGCTTGTGTCAACCCGGCAGCACAGGCTGCACTCCAGCATCCTTCGCACGCAAGCCAGCATACTTACTCTTTTGTCAACTCAGCGCCACAGGCTGCACTCCAGCATCAGCTGCTTGTGTCAACCCGACAGCACAGGCCGCACTCTAGTGTCAGCCGCTTGTGTCAACCCGGTGGCACAGGTCGCACTTCAGCGTCCTTAGTACACAAGCCAGTGTACTCACGCCTGTGTCAACCTAACGGGACAGGCCACACTTCAGCTTCAGCCAGCCAAGGCACTTCCAGCCCTCAAGGCTGCTACATGGCCCAAAGGCCACATCTCATCTTCAGGCCCACAGGCCACAGCCAGTCAAGGCACTTTCAGCCCTTAAGGCTGCTAGATGGCCCAAAGGCCACATCTCATCTTCAGGCCCTTAGGCTACAGTCAGCCAAGGCACTTCCAGCCCTCAAGGCTACTACATGGCCCAAAGGCTGCATCACATTCTACAAGCCCACTGGCCACAGGCCGCACCACATCTTACTAGCCACAGGCCACAGCCAGCCAAGTCATCTCAGCTCTCAAAGCTGATCCACGGCCGCATCTAGCCAAGACCATACCAGCCCTCAAGGCTGTTGCGAGGCTAATACCCTATAGAGTCATATTTGAGGCTTAACACTTACCGAAAAACCTGCATTTGTCCCCGCTACTGCCTCAGCATACTTCTATTCCTATGTTGAAACCATGTTGTTTAATTCAAGCTAAATGAAAACAAGTACTTTGACTTAATAAAATATACATGACTGTAATTTGTGTTGAGCTAGCTAGGAATCAACAGTAAATTGTATTTTAATGTGCAGTAACTTTTCCCAATAAGTAATTTACTATAACATTTTAGGACAATCTTATATCATTCCCCAAAGACATAATTTAATTCAATAAAATTATTAAACACAGTAGAACAGAGAATTTCACTGTTTTCAAAAAAGTTTAAGCATATATAGTTGTAGTTTAAAACCACACATAAATATTCCTGTATTAGAATAACAATCAGGAAAAAATATAGTAAATATTGTTGTTGTTATTATAAACCAACACACTTTGCCATGGATTTACCAGTTAGCAATTTCCATTGTGTTTTGAAACCTGGCGGATTTGAAATGGATAAACCACCAGGAGATTAATGGAATCCAGCAGCGTCTTAAAAATATCCCCTCTCCCCCCGTACTGGAATGTCATAAAATTCTATTCTAGAATTCTGAAATAAACATTTTATAATTCCCCCTTTCACAAAAAAATGTATAAAAAATTAATACTGCACCACTTATACTAAAGAATATAGTATATCCATGTTTTTAATTATTTATTATTGACCCCATTAAATTAATAGTCAGGCGATCAAGATGCATGAGAACTTGTTTGTAGAACTTTGCAAGGAAACCACTTAAAATGTATATCAACTTCCTGGGCCCACTTGTGGAGTGCTGCTATGTTTACAGGTATCTTTTTACCCATGGGTGTATTTGGAACTTAAAACACCATGGAAAAAGTGATGAAATTGGCCTCATGTAGGCAGGATCAATTAACTTTAGGCAGTAACATAATATACATTTTCCATAGAAGTGTAATAGGTAAAGATAAGGCCTTTGCATATCTGTACCCAACATTTAGAGTATCTTTGTGACTATCTTAATCATGAAATATGATACAGATAACATTCTAGTGTAAAATACAGACTGCATCCTAGTGACCAATATACATCACAGGGAGCATCCTAGTATAAAATGCAGACTGTATACAAGTGACCAAGATAGAAAAACAGAGCACACCCTATTGATCACTGTACAATAAAAATAGCATCCTAGTGGCCACCATATAATAGAAGGAGCATCCTAGTGACCACCAAACAATGGAAGGGGCATCCAAGTGACAGCCATACAATATAGAAAGCACCATGATGACTGTTATATAACACAGTGACAATTTTACTGACTGTCATACTATACATAGAGAATTGTAATGTAAAACATATACTACATTCTGGTGGTAATAATATAAAACTTTTTGTAATATATAATAGTTTTGCAATATAATATAGAGAGCATCCTAGTGTTAGGATCCTCTAGCAATTGCTGGGACCGACATGGAGGTATTGGAGATATGAGGCACATCGAAGAACAGTCACTAGCAGAATATTAAAATCATGAAAGTTTACTTTAGAAATGATATGGTGGACCTGGAGGGCCAGTACAAACACAACATGTTAATGGTGCAGTAAGGAGCTGAAACAATAGGACAGTCAATAGAATATACTGTAGACTTAGAGCCCAAACTACATTTGTTGACAGCGATGCTTGAAACGTGGTATAGAAGCAGGATTGCTGGATGGCCTGGAGGGCCTAGCAGACAGCGATGCTTGAAACGTGGTGTTGAAGCAGAATTGCTATGTGGCCTGGAGGGCCTAGTAAACAGCAATGCTTGAAACGTGGTGCAGAATCAGGAGTGCTTTATGGCCTGGAGGGCCTAGTAGACCGCAATGCTTGATAGGTGCTGTAGAAGCAGGAGTGCTGGATGGCCTGGAGGGCCTAGTAGACAGTGAATCTTGAAACGTGGTGTAGAGGCAGGATTGCTTTATGGCCTGGAGGGCCTAGTAGACAACAATTCTTGAAAAGTGGTGTAGAGGCAGGACTGCTGTATGGCCTGGAGGGCCTAGTAGACAGCAATGCTTGGAACATGGTGTAGAAGCAGGATAGCTGTATGGCCTGGAGGGCCCTGTAGACAGCGATGCTTGAAACTGGGGTACTTTTGTCACTTAGAAGACGGTGAGCAGCGTACACGCAGCATGTACAGATTATAACTGGAAGTCTGGATGCACAGAAAGCAAGTTGCATAACCAAAAGTTCCACATGAAAACTCTATAGCCGACAGGGCGGCGACAGTCCAGGAAGTTCAAATAGGATCAGCTGCCAATCAGGCAACACTAGGAGGAAACATGTGAAATCCTCTTATGTCTGGGTCTCCTAGCAACCGGCAACCTAGAAGCATTGTCAGGAGCAGGAGGAATACTGGCAGGAGACAAGTCCTGGACTGGACTTGTAACACCTAGTATCCACCATTCAATACAAAGATTAGTGGCCAATGTACAATACAAAGTGAATCCCTGAGACATTTAGGAGGGAATCCAATTGCGGGCAGGATTTCGGAAAAACACTGCGGCACAGCTTTTTTCCCGCAGCCACTGGGTTTTGCTATTCAATTAGATGCCTGAAAATATAGAAATCTCTGAGTCTTTTTTCTCGCACCTTCAGAGCAAGTCAGGTTTTTACTAAAGTTATTAATTTTAGGAGAAATCAACAGGACTTGCTCTGGGATTCCTGCAGCAACCTCCTGAAGACTAATTAAGCAATTGGAAGTTTCCAATTAGCGTAGTTAGTCCTTAGTTACTTACCTTCCAGAGCAATGTCTTCTGAATCCTGCATCAGAACCAGGGTCTTCTTCAGCATGGAGAGTATATGAGTATGTATGAGTGTGTTTGAATGTGTTTGTGTGTGAGTGACCCCCATTGTGTGTGACCATGTGAGTCTACCCCCTGTAGCCAGCGCTGGGAGAACTATAACTCCAAGCAGCCCTTGCACCACCCTGGAGATTCTGGAGCTCCCATTATGGGACTCCCAGCAGCCCCTTCCTCAGTAAGAAGAGGGGAGGCCACCGGGAGCTGTGGAGACCACCGAAGACATGTCATTATATATATACTTTTATGCGCCGCTGTGTTTTCAGCTCGGAAACCCTTGCAACCACTTTTTTTATTGGATACCATGGGTATTGGGAGCACACATACCCGCGGTAATCCAAAATTGGACACGAGGGGTTCAAGGGTTTTTACCTTGCTAAACCTCGCACCTAATTGAATATGCCCCTTAGAGAGCATTTTTGTGACTGCCACAAAAATGAATGCCCCTAATTTACACCTCTTCAAAAAAATTTAATCAAGCTGTGGCTTTGGGGGGATTGTGACCGCTATAGCAGTCAGTGATTGGCCCATGCAAAGAATAAATCCCACAGTTATGCAAATCAGGTGTGTGGGAAATCCTTCTTCCCACAGGGCAAGAGGCAGAAGCAGCTGAATGATTGCCAGCCACTGCCCATTTAGGATTATCAGCCTTTAACAGGTATTCTTATTTCTGGCCTGTCCTGAGGAATGCAGGATAGGTGGTAACCCTATATATGGGTATAGGACACTCTGACAAAATATATGTGTTTTACAATTTACTGTAACATTCATTGTTGGTCCTTGGAGAGCTCACTAGTAATTAACACAAAGGTTCAGCTCAATGGGAGGTCACATTGTTGTTTACCACTTAACTGGTGTGGTCGAATAGGATACAAACGTAACCAACTGTGCTTCAGTTGATAAGGAGCGACCGCACCACATGTTGTGTTTTTGAAGAGGAAATCCATTCTACACATGTGCAGAATGATCTCTTCCAACTCCCCGGACTCTCCTGTGGACCCGGCAATTTCTGACTGGTATTGCTGGAAAAAAATTGTCTGTTAAATGGTTAAGAGTAAAACTCTTAAAAACTTTTATGCATGCAAAATAGGGACACAGTATTTACTAGAATTATAGTTACATGATATACTACACAAAAGAAATCAGACAGCAATTAGGCTTTTGCTAGATAGTACAATTTATTTTTTGTACTAAAAACATAAAGCAGAGCCAAGTCATTCTTTACCAGTCTGCACCCCATCTATTGTTCATATAATGTTCACAGATCATTGATCATTATGACTGTAGGGAACCGGCTACATTTTCCAGAGATCAAAGTCACAAAATTTAAAGGAATTGAAAGGTGTCGCAAAAAAAGCTGCCTTCTTGTCGTCAATTACTAGAGTAAATGTCACCATGGAATCGGTATACAATACCTAAACCCTAACCCTCCCCCCCACTCCACTACTTACCTTCAGCATCCCAGCAGTCGGGATGCCAGCGACGGGATTTTGTTAGGTGATAGTATTCTGGCACCAGTAAGGAAAGCGTCAGCATCCAGACCGTCAGGATGCCAAACGCATACCATCATCACATTTATAAATGATCAGTTTACCTCCCCTTCTGTCTCACCAACTCTGACATCCTTCTCCCCTGTTTCTGGAGAGGAAGTCATGGATCTCATCCGGTCCTCCCCTCCTTCCACCTCCCCCCTTGACCCTATCCCTTCTCATCTCCTCTGTTACCTGTCACCCTCTGCCTGTTCCCATCTTGCCCACCTCCTCAATCTTTTCCTATCATCTGGCACTGTCACGTCTGCATTCAAACATGCCCTTGTCTCCCCCATTCTTAAAAAACCTACCCTGGATCCTAACATACTCTACAACTACTGACCCATCTCTCTCCTCCTTTTGCTTCCAAACTCCTTCAGCATATTGGTTACAACTGCCTTACCACCTTTCTTTCTTCCCACTCCCTCCTTGACTCATTTCAATCTGGCTTCCATTCTCTTCACTCCACTGAAACTGCCCTCACAAAAGTCAGCAATGACCTCCTTGCTGCCAAATCCAAGGGCCACTACTTTCTGCTCATTCTCCTTGACCTCTCTGCTGCATTTGACACTGTAGACCACCCTGCCCTCCTGCAAATCCTTCACTCCCTGCAAATCCTTCACTCTCTTGGTTTCCATGGCATTTGCCCTCTCCTGGCTGTCCTTCTACCTCTCTGATCATTCCTTCTCTTTCTCCTCTCAGGATTCCTCTTCCCCCCCACTTCCACTAACAGTAGGAGTTCCTCAAGGTTCTGTTCTTGGACCTCTCCTTTTCTCCCTGTATATGTCCTCTCTAGGTGAACTTATTAACTCTTTTGACCTCCAATATTATCTCTATGCTGATGATACTCAAATTTACCTTTCCACCCCTGACCTCTCCCCCTTGCTTCTTACCCGTATCTCCAACTGCCTCTCTGCTATCTCTTCATGGATGTCCCAGTGCTTTCTTAAACTTACATGTCTAAGACTGAGCTGATAATCTTCCCACCCTCTTCCATTACCTCACTTCCCACAATTTCTTTATCTATTGATGGCACAACTATCTCCTCTATCCCCAAAGTATGTAATCTTGGAGTTATCCTAGACTCCTCCCACTCCTTTAAACCACAGATTCAGCACCTCTCACAGTCCTGACGCTTCCACCTAAAAAATATTTCCAGGATTAGACCCTCCTTCACCCAGGATGCCACTAAAATCCTCATCCACTCACTGGTCATCTCCAGATTGGACTACTGTAACCTTCTCTTAGCTGGCCTCCCAGTCTCCCACCTCTCTCCACTACAGTCAGTCCTCAATGCTGCTGCTCAGCTCATCTTCCTCTCCAGATGTTCTACATCTGCTTCCCCTCTCCTTCAAGCCCTACACTTGCTCCCCTTCCCCTTCAGATGCCGATTCAAGGTTCTTACAATTGCCTACAAAGCCCTCACTAAATCCTCCCCCACATATATTTCTGACCTTCTCTCCCTTCACACTCCTGCCCATCCACTTCACTCAACAAATTCATGCCACCTCTCATGCCAACTGATTACTTCCTCCCACTCCCGCCTCCAAGATTTTGCCCATGCTGCTCCCTACCTTTGGAACTCTCTCCCTCTCCCTATCAGACTCTCCACCTCACTGTATATCTTCAAACGGGCTCTCAAGACCCACTACTTTATCAAGGCCTTCCAGCTCTCCTCCCTATCTTCCCTTTCTATGTCACACCTGTCTGTCTGCCCCTCCCCTTTAGAAGGTAAGCTCTCATGAGCAGGGACCTCTTCCCTCATGTGCTTCTCCTTACACTTTCTTCTATTCCTTACTACTCATAAGGGCACCTAACACATCTCTGCCAACTCCTTGCTGCTTATTGTGAGTGTTTTAGTCACTATTGCAGCAATATAATGTTCTTCACTGTACTGTACATTACTTGTTTTTTTCTGTTCACTTATTAGTTTTATGTACTATGTAAGGCACTTCGCAACACTTGTGGTGCCATATAAATAAAGGATAATAATAACAATAATAATAATAGTTATAATAATAAAGTATACACGAAAAGAAGAAAAATACATACGCATATGGCTCTACAAAATAATCTCAAAATGTATACACATTTTGTTAAAGTTAGATATCTTGGATGGCCTTAACTTATATAGGTTACAAATAAATTATTAGTCAATCTGATTGTATGAGATTTGATTGTATGAGATCTGATTATATGGCATCTGATTGTATGAGATCTGATTGTATGCTATTGTGATTCATAATATTGCACCATGCCTTGGGCTTGTTCTGTTCTGAATTCCAATAGGATAACTTTGGTGACCATTCAGAAACCATCTCACCATGCGGTTATGGAATATCATTAAAATAAAGGTCTTATTTTAAATATACTTTAAGTATATTTATAATGTTACATAACTGTATATTGATGTTTAGTCTTATTTTAATCAGCATTTAATTTGTAGTGTATTATAGGTAAACACTGCATCTCTGATGTAAACATAAATGTAATATTATTGGTATAATGTTTTAGATCCCTTTTAATTGCAGTTTAGCAATGTAATGTGCTTCTCCTGAAACTGAAACATTTCCCCTCCCCCCTGATACTGTGAGACAGAGGAATTCCAGAATGGGATAGTTTTGGCTTCAAGATTGAAGCCTTGTGCTGTGACAGCCATGTATGCATAGTGTAAGGGGCTGGTACTCTATTTATTTCTTTGTGCTAATAAATTTTTTGGACTTTGGAACTCCAAGAAAGTTTGAGTGATTTCACATTATTTCTCGTTAACAATTTATAGAAGCAATATGATACATTCCTTTTGAAAGGTCAGGAAAGGGGTGTTCATCAGTTGAAACTCATTGAACTTTAGAGTCCTTTCTTAGATTAGTGTTTGTTGTATTGTTTGTTCAGTTGATATTTAAGGACAATGAAACAACCAATGTGTCGTGAACTTTTTTCCACCAATATGTATAAAATTCAGACATAAAATCCCCTCTATTTATATAGCACGATGAAGCATACCCCACTCACATTGGATAAGGGAGTAATGCACACATCAAGGTATCTTTAAACTGGTGAATAAATAATCCTCCCCTATTGATGATACTGGAAAGCAGGCATACCCTACTTAAACTCTATAAAGGTAATATATACATTAAAAGGTTTATATTTCCTTTGGATTTCTAGTAATGGTAGCATATCCCAAAACTCACAGCATAGAAATAGATGGCAATTGTATAAAGGTATTTTTATCATTCATACGCGAGTACATACCTTCACTCACTATGTTAGAGATGGTGTGAATCCCATAAAGGTATCTTTTATTAGTTGCCATAATTCCACACTGGATCCTCTCACAAATTCTCCATGTATGAGCAGAAAAAATATGGAAAGACTCATTGGTAAAATCCAGACCAAGTATGTAAAAAAACCAGTGCACAAAAAATCCAAACAGGGGCACACGGTTAGTAGACAAAAATGCCCTTCAATATCCGATATAAAACCAGTATTTAAAAAACACTGCAATCAAAAACAAATACTATAACAGAAAGCATAATCCATGAAGCTACTCCCACTTCTGCGTCTGCCAATGCGTTTTGGTCAGTATGGACCTTTTTCAAGACATAACTGGAGTGTGAGGAGCTCACTATTTATATATCCAGAAACAATCACACTAATGCAGGATTAAAACCAAAACCTAAGGTTATTTAGGTTGTTTTTAAGATTTAAATACTCATCCACCTTTGTACTACTGAATAAATTATACAGATGTCCTCTATCATAAGGGAAGTCCCATATAAATACATTAAAAAAGATCAAATCAGCGTGAACTGGAAGTCGAAGGTGCCGGGTATCATGGGAGATGTAATTTATTTAGCATTCTCCCTTCTGGAAGCACTGAAGTCACAAACGGAAGTACCAGGATTGCCAGGCTTATGGTTAGTGTAGTCCTCATCTGTACTCAAAAAACACCAAGAAGTCCACAGACTGTAGTAACGGAACACAAAACTGGAAGTGTACGGATGGTATATTTCCATATGTATCGCAGCTGCATCCATACAGATCACTGCCAGAAACTGTAAGTAGTACTTAATAGAATTGTGGGATATGTAGTCTTTACTGTAGTTGGGGATTGTGTAGTAGGTTGCCATTTTAGTTGTCATAGCAACATATACACATTCTCATGGTGGGTATATCTTTGAAATTAATCAAAACAACAAATTGCTTAGTGTACATAAATAATAACAATAAGATATGGTATCCATGATAGTCCAATTTACCATGTTAATAACATCAATACTTATATTTAAATAGGAGACTGAAGTATATATAAATTAATAATACATTATAAAAATTTTTTACAACATTGAGATAATATTATAAAAACTATTTATTCTCAAAGTTACTACTGAGACCCATAGGGCTTAAGGTGTTGTAGGAATAGATGCAGTTCATTTCAGTTTTCACTAATTTGGATGTTGTATCTTTGCATCTTAGGTTGCCCTTTATATGTCTGATACTATAAAAGCCAGTAATACCTGAGGTACAATAGAGTGGATTGGTAATACCAACAGTCGGGTTGATTCCTGTCAAAATACCAACAGCAGCATCCCGATGGTCAGTATCCCGACAGGTCAGGTAAGTATACTAACCCTCCCCCCTACTCCTCCTAACCCTCCCTTCTTGTAGCTTAACCTTCCACCCCCCACACTATAACCCTCCCACATAGTTCCTAAACCTAAGTCTCCCTCCCTTATGCCTAACCTTAAACCAAACCCCCCCAGTTAGCCTAATCTTAACCCTCCCCCTAGGGGTGCCTAACTCTAACCTCCCCCTGAAACCTAACCCTAACCCCACTACACTGTCTAAAGTAAACCTAGTACTCCCCCCCCCCATGGCTAACAGCTAAAACGCCCCAGATTTACCTCATTCTGGAAGGCGTCCTTCTGGATTCCAGCATTGGGTATAAAATAGGTGTCAGTATTTTGATGCCTATCTTAAGTCCCGTGTCAGGCTTCCCCTGTCTGGATTTAGACCGGTTGCATGCCGGCCGCTGGTCTGCTAACTACTTCCCTAGTAGTGCATTTGTGTACTTTTTTAAAATTAGTTGATAGAGAGTGAGTTTCTAAACCCTTCTTGATTTTTCTTATATGCTCACTTAAACAGATTTTGAGCATCCTAGATGACCGTCTAATAAAAAAAAAATTACATGCACATCTAATTGTGTATACTACATTTTTCATGGTGCATGGTACAAAATCTTTTATTTTTACAATTTTATTATTGATGTTAATTTCTATTTTATTTGGTCTTTCACTATTAATGATCTACAGTACATTCAAGACAACTTACACACCTAAAAAACCCTTAGATGTTAATCCAGATAGTTTTTGTGTGCATGGTAGGGCACTGGATACCTATTAATATCATAGATTAGCAGCCTTAGGATAAATATGAACTGGCCTCTCTGGAACAAGAGTACCAATTATAGGGTCTTTTTTCAGCAATGCCCAATGTTTTCTAATCACTTTTTCAATATTTTTATGATGATCGTTATATTCTGTAATAAATGCCCTACTCTTTGAATTAATAAACAGTTATTCCCGTTTCAGGGGATTCACTTCTGCCAAACCTTTATTAACTTTCTCATCATTATATCCACAGGATACAAACTTATCAGTCATATTTTTGGCTTGAATCTTAATGAGGGTATCATAAATACAATTGTGTTTTAATCTCTTAGGTTGACCAATGGGGATGGCATTAAACCAATTCTCATGGTGACAGCTGGTAGCTATAATATATGTACCAGAGTCTGTTGGTTTAGTATAATTCTTCATATTAATTTTCCCATTATGAGAAAGTAATATCCAGGAAGTTGACTGTGGTATCATCTATATCAAAATATAGGTTTATATTTTTGTCATTTGAGTTCAGGAATGAACAAAAATCCTGTAGAAATTCTCTCTTCCCGTTCTGCACAGAAAATGTCTATATAGCAAGAAAAAGACAATAGGTTTGTGCCAAAAAGGTTGTTAGACTAAATGGTATTGAGCTTTCAGAAACCCATAAATAAGTTTGCATAGCTCGGCGCAATCTTAGTGCCCATCACTGTCCCTTTTTTTTTTAATAGTGTCCCGAAAGAGAAAAAAATTATTATTAAAGATAAAATGTATCTCTTCCACTATATATTCACAAAGGTCTTTTGATATGTCAGATTTCTCTAAGAAGACTTTCACCACCTCTATATCAAACTTGCTCATAAATTGTATAGAGGGAAGTGACATCAGCAGTCACTAAATAACAATTATGGGGTAAGAGAGTGACATTGATTCTCAAGATGAGGTGGAGGAACAGAAAGGTGAATCAGGAATGGAACAAGATTGTGAGGAGTCTAATGAAGAAGATGATCATGAAGAAGAAGAAACGGTGACACCTTTTTGGGGAAAAGATAAGAAGACCAAATGGTCCAAAGGCCGCCCAGGAAAGTTTGTCGTATGGGAGCTCACAACATTATCACTCACCTTCCTGGAGTCAGAGTAAATGCTAAGAATGCTCAAACTACAGTCGAATGTTGGAACAATTTATTCACTGACAATATCCTTGACACAATTGTTAGGTACACAAACCAGTACATTGACATTATCAAGGATCAATTCGCCAGAGAGAGGGACATCAGACCCATGGCTGTCATTGAAGTAAGGGCTTTCATTGCTTGTTGTAACTAGCAGGAGAGCACAAAGGAAATCATCAAAGTCTGGAGGAACTTTGGGGGAGAGAAGGTGATGGCGTTGAAAAACTCACTCACGTAATGAATCTGAAACGGTTCAAGACCCTCATATGTTGCCTTTGTTTTGACGACCGAACTACCCGAACCCAACAAAAGAATTTGACTGGCTTTCTCCAATTTATCACGTTTTTGCAAAATTTGTGGAAAATTGTCACAAGAGCTACTGCGTTGGGGAGAATATCACTATAGACTAAATGCTTCCTGGTTTTTGAGGTATACGTTCTTTTCGATAATACATACCCTCAAAACCAAACATATATGGTATAAAATGTTTTGCTGTCATTGATGCCAGGATGATTTATACAGTCAATATTGAAATTTATGCTGCAAAGCAGCCAGCAGGACCTTACTGAGTCAGCAACAAGCCAAGTGATGTGGTGAAGAGAATGGCCGAGCCCATATTTGGATCTGGTCGCAACATTACTACTGATAACTGATTTACTGATATAAATCTCATAGATGATTTGAATAAAAAAAGCTGTCCTACGTTGGAACTATTAAAAAAAATTAAAAAGAGTTGCCACCAGATTTTGTGAATGTGAAAGGAAAAACACAATACAGCAGTAAATTCGGCTTCAACAATGTAAAGGTTCTGCTTTCCTACATCCCACGTGAGAAGAAAAACGTCATTCTTGTATCTTCACTTCATGATGACAACGCCATTGATGCTGACTCTGGAGAGCAAAGGAAACCAGAGGTGATCACTTTCTATAATACAACCAAAAGTGGAGTTGATACTGAAGATCAAATGTGCACTACTTACAGCATAAGCCGAAACATCAAGCGCTGGCCAATGGTCATCTTCTTCGCAATGCTCAATGTGGGTGGCATCAATTATCAAATCATTTACCTCGGCAATAAACTTGAACCACTGCATAGAAGAGTGTACCTGAAAAGGTTGGCCCATGAACTGATGATTGGAGAGCTAATCCAAAGAAGTTTGAAGACGTCTGGAAACCCCTGCAGCCTGCAAATCCACTTGAAAAGATTTCACCCCATCAATAATCGAGAGAAATACCCCCCATTTCCACCTCCAAAAGACATATCACCTATACTGCAGAAACGGGTGACAGGAGGATGTTGAATTATGAATGCCATAAATGTCACAAAGCAATCTGCCTGCCCCATGCAAATATGGTCTGACAAACTTGCAATTCACTGTGCCAATGCATCTATACTGCTGAACTTTCCAACAGTGATTTCGAGTGAGACTGACACTACTGTGCCGATATTTTGAGTTTTATTAGTAATTTTAATGTTCATTTGAATTTTTTGTCATGAAAACTGAAGGCAATGTCTTGGCGTGTCTTAAATTTTAGTATTTTTTGTTTTACCTGCTTTAAGGTTAATAAATGTGATTTTGTGAATCAGATTTCCATCTATTCTATCTTTGTACATCCTAATGAAGGTCACTGATCACTTTAAGAGCATTAGAATTGAGTTAATTAGGTGCTAATGACCATTTTATAGAAGGCGCCTGTCAGGCGCACTGCGCCATAACCTGGTAGTCTCAGCGGTGTGCCCGATGCAGGGTTAATGCATTTATATGGGACTTCCTTTATGATAGAGGACATCTGTATCATTTATACAGTAGTATAAAGGTGGATAAGTATTTGAAACTTAAAAAAAACCTTTATGACCTTGGGATTTGGTTTTAAAGCTATGACAACTTTCTATATTAGTGTGAATGGTTTCTAGACATATAATTAATGAGCAGCTCACACCAGTTATGTCTTGAAAAAGGTCCATACTGACCAAAACGCATTGGCAGATGCAGAAGTGGGAGTAACTTCATGGATTATGTTTTCTGTTTATGTATTTGCATTTTGATTGTGCTGTTTTTTAAATACTGGTTGCACTTGTTTTTTATATTGTATATTGAAGTGCATTTTTGTCTAATATCCATGTACCCTTGTTTGTATTTTCTGTGGACTGTTTATTAAATACTTGGTCTGGATTTTACCAATGAGTCTATATTTTTTCCGCTCATACATGGAGAATTTGTGAGAGGATCCAGTGTGTAATTATGCCAACTAATAAAATATACCTTTATGTGATTCATACCATCTCTAACATAGTAAGTGGTGGTACGCACTTGCATGTGAATGAGAAAGATGCTGTGAGTTTTGGGGTATGCCTACCATTCCTAACAATCTAAAGGAAAAATAAACCATTACGTGTATATATATATATATATATATTTTTTTTTTTTTTTTTTTTATTAGGATGAGCGGGTTTGGACTTCTGAAATCCGATCCCCCCAGAGCCCCCCCGTCTGAGTCGTATCTGAGTCAGGCTCGACTTTTCCCACCTGACTCGGATCTGAAATCGAGGCAAAACGTCATCATCCCGCCTTCCGGATCTCGCAGTTTTTGGATTCTATAAAAGGTCCCTGCGACAGCGCCATATCTCACTCTGGCTGTGGACAGTGAAGAGGGAGGGTGGGAGCTAGGGCTGGCTGGGCTGTGTTGTGCTGCTGTTGTCCACAGGGGCTATGACCACTCAGTCCATAGGGGCTGACTGGGCTGTGCTGTGCTGCTGTTGTCCATAGGGGCTGGCTGGGCTGTGTTGTGCTGCTGTCACAGGGGCTGCCTGGGCTGTGTTGTGCAGTCAGTTATCCATAGGGGCTGTGTCCACTCCAAAGTCTATAGGGGCTGGATGGACTGTGTTGTGCAGTGTCCCATAAAGGCTGTAGTCCTAGAGGGGTGCTGTAGTGTTGTCCAGGGGGTGATCTGTGCATCAGGGGTGCTCCCCAAAAGTGCACTCCAAAAAAAATATATTTTTTCTGTGTTTGTGAATTGTGTGTGCAGTAGCTGCACGTGCATCAGCAAAGTAGCGCCAAGCCTGCGCCTGTGTCATAAATCAAGGGCCAGCTGGCCTGACCATTAAAGGGTGCTGTAACCCCCAAAGTGCACTCCAAAAAAAATATATATTTTTTTTGTGTTTGTGAATTGTGTGAGCAGTAGCCGCATGTGCATCAACAAAGTAACGCCAAGCATGCGCCTGTATCATAAGTAAAGGGCCGGCTGGCTTGACCATTAAAGCGTGCTGTAACCCCCAAAGTGCACTCCAAAAAAAATAAAAAATGATTTTCTGTGTTTGTGAATTGTGTGCACTGTGGCTGCACGTGCATCAACAAAGGAGCAGCACCAAGTGTGCGTCTGTCTGTTAAAGGGTGGTGTAACCCCCAAAGTGCGCTCCAAAAAATATTTTTTTTTTCTGTGTTTTTGAATTGTGTGCACTGTACAGGCATCCTCAAAGTAGCAGCGCCAAGTGTGCTTCTGTCTGTTAAAGGGTGGTGTAACCCCCAAAGTGCACTCCAACAAAAATAAAACATTTTCTTCTGTGTTTGTGAATTGTCTGCACTGTACGTGCATCCTCAAAGCAGCAGCGTCAAGCGTGTGTCTGTCAAAGGGTGATGTACCCCCCAAAGTGCACTCCAACAAAAATAAAACATTTTCTTCAGTGTTTGTGAATTGTCTGCACTGTACGTGCATCCTCAAAGCAGCAACATCAAGCATGCATCTGTCTGTTAAAGGGTGATGTAACCCCTAAAGTGCACTCCAACAAAAATAAAACATTTTCTTCTGTGTTTGTGAATTGTCTGCACTGTACGTGCATCCTCAAAGCAGCAGCGCCAAGCGTGCATCTGTCTGTTAAAGGGTGGTGTAACCCTCAAAGTGCAATAGTCTCCAACAAAAAGAAAAAAACATTTTCTGTGTTTGTGTGCGCCTTAGCCGCACGTATATATCAATATAACATAAATGGAGGACCAAACTTTCTCCGATAAAAATAAAATAGGGAAAGATCCAGAACCACTTCCTCCTAGTGCTGAAGCTGCTACCACTAGTCATGACATAGACAATAACATGCCATCAACGTCGTCTGCCAAGGCCGATGCCCAATGTCATAGTAGAGGGCATATACAATCCCAAATGACAAAGTTCAAGAAAATGACCTTTAAAAAAACATTTAAGTCATCTGAGGAGAAACATAAACTTGCCAATATGCCATTTACGAAACGGAGTGGCAAGGAACGGCTAAGGTCTTTCCCTATGTTCATGACTAGTGGTTCAGATTCACATGACAATGGAAGCCCTCATCCCACTAAAAAAATCAAATGAGTTAAGCTGGCAAAAGCACAGTGAAGAACTGTGTGTTCTAAGAAGATATCAAAAATCCCCAAGGAGAGTCCAAATGTGGTGGCGGTTGCGATGCCTGACCTTCCCAGCACTGGACGGGAAGAGGTGACTCTTTCCACCATTTGCACGCTGTCTGCAAGTGCTGAAAGGAGCACCCACAGTCCACTTGCTGATATGCAAATTGAAGATGTCACTGTTGAAGTACAACTGGATGAGGATACTGGTGTACCTGGCGCTGAGGAAGAAGTTGGCGAGGAGGATTCTGATGGTTATGTGGTTTGTTTAAATCAGGCTCCGAGGGAGACAGTTGTTGTCCGTGGGATGAAAATGCCCATCACAGTCATGCCTGGGCAGGAGACCAAACATTCCACCTCTTTGGTCTGGCAATATTTCTATCCAAATCCGGACAACAACTGTCTTGCCATATGTACCATATGTAAAGGTGAAATAAGTAGGGTAGGGACATTATCCACCTAAGAACATCCTCCCTTATACGTCACCTGCAGCACGTTCATAAAAAGTTACTGTCAAGTTCAGAAACTTTGGCTAAAACCATAAGCAGTTAAGGGACACCTAAATGCCTTCATCCTGTTGTATCCAAGCACCTGCAAACCACACCGTCAACTCCCTCAATTTCCTCCTTAGTCAAGATTGGAAGTAGTCCTGCAGGCCATGTCACTGGCATGACTGACTCTCCTATCTGGGATTCCTCCGGAGGATCCTGCATTACTACGCCTACTGCTGCCACTGCTGCTGTTGCTGCTGGGAGTCATTCATCATCCCAGAGAGGAAGTAGAAACACCACTACTTTTACTAAACAATTGACCCTCCAACAGTCCTTAGCGAGGAGGATGAAGTATGACAGCAGTCATCCTGAAGCAAAACGTATAACAGAGGCCTTGACTGCTATGTTGGTGTTAGATGTGCATCCGGTATCCGCCATTAGTGCAGTGAGATTTAGGCAATTGATAGAGGTAGTGTTTCCTCGGTTCCAAATCCTGTCAAGATTCCACTTCACTAGGCAGGCGATACTGAGACTGTACAGAAACGTCAGAAAAAGTGTCCTCAGTGTCCTGAAAAATGCAGTTGTACCCAATGTCCACTTAACCATGGACATGTGGAAAAGTGGAACAGGGCAGACTAAGGACTATATGACTGTGACAGCCCACTGGGTAGATGTATCACCTTATGTAGCATCACCAGTAGCAGCATCTCAGAAACAACAGCTCGTTCCAAGGCAGGCTACGCTGTGTATCACCGGTTTCAGTAAGAGGCACACTGCCAACAACCTCTTAGAGAAACTGAGGGAAATCATCGCCCAGTGGCTTACCCCACTTAGACTCTCCCGGGGATTTGTAATATCTGACAACTCCACCAATATTGTGCAGGCATTACATCTGGGCAAATTCCAGCACATCCCATGTTTTGCTCACACAATAAATTTGGTGGTGCAGAATTTTCTGAAAAGAGACAGAGGCGTGCAGGAGACGCAGGAGACACCTGAAAAATTTCTGTCCACTTTCGCCATTCAGTGACTGCATGCCAAGGACTGGAGTGCCAGCAAACACTCTTGAACCTGCCCTGCCATCACCTGAAGCAAGAGGTTGTGATGTGGTGGAACTCAACACTCTATATGCTTCAGAGGATGGAGGAGAAGCAAAAGGCCATTCAAGCTATACATCCACCTATGACATAGGCAAAGGAGGGGCTATGCACCTGACAGTGGAGAATGATTTCCGTGTTGTGCAAGGTTCTCCAGCCCTTCGAACTTGCCACACGTGAAGTCAGTTCAGACACTGCCAGCTTGAGTCAGGTCATTCCCCTTATCAGGCTTTTGCAGAAGCAGATGGAGAAAGTGAAGGAGGATATAAGACAGAGCGATTCCGCTCGGCATGTGGGACTTGTGGATAAAGCCCTTCATTCGCTTTGCCAGGATTCCAGGGTGGTCAATCTGTTGAAATCAGACCACTACATTTTGGCCACCATGCTCGATCCTAGGTTTAAAGCCTATGTGGTGTCTCTCTTTCTGGCCGACACAAGCCTGCAGAGGTGCAAAGACCTGCTGGTGAAAACACTGTCAGCTGAAGTGGAACGTGACATGTCAACAGCTCCTTCTTCATTTTCTCCCGCAACTGGGGCTGCCAGGAAAAAACGTAGGTATCCTAAGGAACCCGCTTGTGGTGATGCAGGGCAGGCAGGACCAAGTTTGGACATCTGGTCTGGACTGAAGGACCTGGCAACAATTTCTGACATGTCTACTGTCACTGCATATGATACTGTCACCATTTACAGAATGGTGGAGAATTACATCGCTGACAGTATCCAAGTAGGCATGTCAGACAGTCCGTACCTGTACTGGCAGGAATTAGAGGCAATTTGGAGGCCCCAGTACAAACTGGCTCTATTTTACCTGAGTTGCCCCCCCCTCCAGTGTGTACTCTGAAAGAGTGTTTAGTGCAGCCGGGAACCTTGTCAGCGAAAGGCGTAGGAGGTTGCTTCCACAAAATGTGGAGATGATGATGTTCATAAAAATGAATTATCAACTCTACCAGGGAGAACAGCCTCCAGAATGTACTGAGGGACCTGTGGTTGTGGATTCCAGCGGGGACGAATTAATACTCTGTGAGGATGAGGATATACACAACACTGAAGAGGGTGAGGAATCGGTGGATGAGGAGGATGAGGACGACATCTTGCCTCCGTAGAGCCAGTGTGTGCAGGGACAGATTAATTGCCAGCTTGTTTTGTGGGGGCCCGAACGAACCAATCATTTCAGCCACAGTTGTGTGGCAGACCCTGGCGCTGAAATGATTGGTTTGTTAAAGCATGCATGTCCTGTTTATACAACATAAGGGTGGATGGGAGGGCCCAAGGACAATTCCATCTTGCATCTATTTTTTTCTTTGCATTATGTACTGTTTGGGACCTAGTTTTTCAAACTGCCATCCTGTCTGCCACTGCAGTGTCACTCCTAGATGGGCCACGTGTTTGTGCCGCCCACTCATGTCGCTTAGCATAGTCATCCAGCTACCTCGATGCAACCTTTTGGACATAAAAACACTATTGTGAGGTGTGAGGTGTTCAGAATAGACTGGAAATGAGTGGAAATTAAGGTTATTGAGGTTAATAATAGCATAGGAGAAGAAAAACCCACAAATTCTGTGATTTTAGCTGTTTATATGCTTTTTTTTTTAAAAACATACAGATCCAAAACACAAAACCCAGAACCCAAAACATGGAAGGGTGGTTTTGGCAAAACCAATCCAGATCCAAAACACGAAGAAAGATCCAGATCCAAAACCAAAACACAAAACACGAAAAGTGGCCGGTGCACACTCATAAAATATATATATATATTAGGGGTGAGCGGGTTCGGATTTCTGAAATCCGAACCCCACCGAGCCCCCCCGATCCGAGTCCGATCCGAGTCAGGCTCGACTTTTCCCGCCTGACTCGGATCTGAAATCGAGGCAAAACGTCATCATCCCGCCTTCCTGGTCTCGCGGGTTTTGGATCCTATATAAGGTACCCGCGTCGGCGCCATTTTCTCACTCGGCTGTGGACAGTGAAGAGGGAGGGAGGGTGGGAGTTAGGGCTGGCTGGGCTGTGTAGTGTAGTGTAGTGTAGTGCAGAGTAGTGTTGTGCTGTGCTGTGCTGCGCTGTGCTGCTGTTGTCCACTACTTCAAAGTCCATAGGGGCTGGCTGTGTTGTGCTGTGCTGCTGTTGTTAATAGGGGCTGTGTCCACTACTTCAAAGTCCATAGGGGCTGGCTGGACGGTGTTGTGCAGTCAGTTCTCCATAGGGGCTGTGTCCACTCCAAAGTCCTGTGCAGTGTCCCAGTCCTAAAGGGGTGCTGTAGTGTTGTCCAGGGGGTGCTCTGTCCATCAGGGGTGCTCCCCCCAAGTGCTAAAAAAATAATATTTTTTCTGTGTTTGTGAATTGTGTGCGCAGTAGCCGCACGTGCATCAACAAAGTAGTGCCAAGCGTGCGCCTGTGTCATAAGTAAAGGGCCGGCTGGCTTGACCATTAAAGGGTGCTGTAACCCCCAAAGTACACTCCAAACCAAATAAAATATTTTTTCTGTGTTTGTGAATTGTGTGCGCAGTAGCCGCACGTGCATCAACAAAGTAGTGCCAAGCGTGTGCCTGTGTCATAAGTAAAGGGCCGGCTGGCTTGACCGTTAAAGGGTGCTGTAACCCCCAAAGTACACTCCAGTCCAAACCAAAAAAAAATATATTTTCTGTGTTTGTGACTTGTGTGCACTGTGGCTGCACGTGCATCAACAAAGGAGCAGCGCCAAGCGTGCGCCTGTGTCCCATAAGTAAAGAGCCGGCTGGCTCATTTCTTAAGGGTGGTGTAACCCACAAAGTGCACTACTCTCCAGCAAAAATAAAAAAATATTTTCTGTGTTTGTGTGCGCTTTAGCCACACGAATATATCAATATAACATAAATGGAGGACCAAACTTTCTCTGATAAAAATAAAATAGGGAAAGATCAAGAACCACTTCCTCCTAGTGCTGTTGCTGCTGCTGGGAGTTGTTCATCATCCCAGAGAGGAAGTAGGAACACCACCACTTTTACTAAACAATTGACCCTCCAACAGTCCCTAGCGATGAGGATGAAGTACGACAGCAGTCATCCTGAAGCAAAACGTATAACTGAGGCCTTGACTGCTATGTTGGTGTTAGACGTGGGTCCGGTATCCGCCATTAGTGCAGTGGGATTTAGACAATTGATGGAGGTAGTGTGTCCCCGGTTCCAAATCCCATCTAGATTCCACCTGCATCCTCAAAGCAGCAGCAACAAACATGCGTCTGTCTGTTAAAGGGTGGTGTAACCCTCAAAGTGCGCTCCACAAACAATAAAAAAATTCTTTTTTTTTTTTCTGTCTTTGTGAAATGTGTGGGCTGTAGCTGCACCTGCATCCTTAAAGCAGCAGTGACAAGCGTGCGTCTGTCTGTTAAAGGGTGGTGTAACCCTCAAAGTGCGCTCCACAAACAATTAAAAAATTCTTTTTTTTTCTGTCTTTGTGAAATGTGTGGGCTGTAGCCGCACCTGCATCCTTAAAGCAGCAGCGACAAGCATGCGTCTGTCTGTTAAAGGGTGGTGTAACCCTCAAAGTGTGCTCCACAAACAATAAAAATATTCTTCTTTTTTTTTCTGTCTTTGTGAAATGTGTGGACTGTAGCCAAAGCAGCAGCGACAAGCGTGCGTCTGTCTGTTAAAGGGTGGTGTAACCCTCAAAGTGCGCTCCACAAACAATAAAAATATTCTTCTTTTTTTTTCTGTCTTTGTGAATTGTGTGGGCTGTAGCCGCACTTGCATCCTCAAAGCAGCAGCGACAAGCGAGCGTCTGTCTGTTAAAGGGTGGTGTAACCCTCAAAGTGCTCCAAAAAATAAAAAATATTTTTTTTATGTGTTTGTGACTTGAGTGCGATGTAGCCGCACGTGCAGCAACACAGTGGCAGCGCCAAGCGTGCGCCTGTGTCATAAGTCAAGGGCCGGTTTGGACATCTGGTCCGGACTGAAGGACGTGCCAACAATTTCTGACAAGTCTACTGTCACTGCATATGATACTGTCCTCAAAGCAGCAGCGACAAGCGTGCGTCTGTCTGTTAAAGGGTGGTGTAATCCTCAAAGTGCGCTCCACAAACAATTAAAAAATTCTTATTTTTTTTTTGTCTTTGTGAAATGTGTGGGCTGTAGCCGCACCTGCATCCTTAAAGCAGCAGTGACAAGCGTGCATCTGTCTGTTAAAGGGTGGTGTAACCCTCAAAGTGCGCTCCACAAACAATAAAAATATTCTTCTTTTTTTTCTGTCTTTGTGAAATATGTGGGCTGTAGCCGCACCTGCATCCTTAAAGCAGCAGTGACAAGTGTGCGTCTGTCTGTTAAAGGATTATATCGGTGACAACATTCAAGTAGGCATGTCAGACAGTCCGTACCTGTACTGGCAGGAAAAAGAAGCAATTTGGAGGTCCCTGTACAAACTGGCTCTATTTTACCTGAGTTGCCCCCCTCCAGTGTGTACTCCGAAAGAGTGTTTAGTGCAGCCGGGAACCTTGTCAGCGAAAGGCGTAGGAGGTTGCTTCCACAAAATGTGGAGAAGATGATGTTTATAAAATGAATTATCAACTCTTCCAGGGAGACCAGCCTCCTGAACGTACAGAGGGACCTGTGGTTGTGGATTCCAGCGGGGACGAATTAATACTCTGTGAGGATGAGGATGTACACAACACTGAAGAGGGTGAGGAATCGGTGGATGAGGAGGATGAGGACGACATCTTGCCTCCGTAGAGCCAGTGTGTGCAGGGACAGATTAATTGCCAGCTTGTTTTGTGGGGGCCCAAACGAACCAATAATTTCAGACACAGTCATGTGACAGACCCTGGCGCTGAAATGATTGGTTTGCTAAAGTGTGCATGTCCTATTTATACAACATAAGGGTGGGTGGGAGGGCCCAAGGACAATTCCATCTTGCACCTCTTTTTTTTCTTTGCAGTATGTACTGTTTGGGGCCTAGTTTTTCAAACTTCCATCCTGTCTGCCACTGCAGTGTCACTCCTAGATGGGCCACGTGTTTGTGCCGCCCACTCGTGTCGCTTAGCATAGTCATCCAGCTACCTCGGTGCAACCTTTTGGACATAAAAACACTATTGTGAGGTGTGAGGTGTTCAGAATAGACTGGAAGTGAGTGGAAATGAAGGTTATTGAGGTTAATAATAGCATAGGAGCAGAAAAACCCACACATTCTGTGATTTTAGCTGTTTTTATGCTTTTTTTAAAAAACATACAGATCCAAAACACAAAACCCAGAACCCAAAACATGGAAGGGTGGTTTTGGCAAAACCAATCCAGATCCAAAACACGAAGAAAGATCCAGATCCAAAACCAAAACACAAAACACGAAAAGTGGCCGGTGCACACCCCTAATATATATATATATATATATTTATATATATATATATCGCCTTCATAGGGTGTGAGTAGGGTATGCCTGCTTTCCAGTACCGTTAACAGGGGAGGATTATTTTTTCACCAGTTTAAATTGTCTGCTGTCTTGACCACTTTCTCAAGAGATTTATGCTCAGCTGCTGTGCAGTTCCCAAACCACACAACAATTTAAAAAATACACTAAAATGTCCCTTCACATTCATGAACCACGCATTTTCATTAGGAAAAATAAAGACTGTTGAGCCTTTTTAACTATGGTTGAATGTGGACACTCCATGGCAACTCACTTGAAATGTGTATACCTAAATATTTAAAAAAGACTCCACAACCACATCCTGTCCATCCAAATTGGCTGGTTGGGGAACCTGCCTGTTTGATTTCCTAAAATCGACTATGATTTATTTTGTTTTTCACATTTAAAATTAAGTGATTTTTGTGGCTCCATGTTTCTAGCCTAGAGATTTCAATCCTATATTCAAATTCATAATTTGTCCTAATCTGTTACCTATTACAGCAACTGTCTGCAAATTTCGACTGAGTCTGGACCTGAAACACAATAATGAGTGAATATAGAGTAGAGCAGGGAGCTCAACACACAACTGTGCTGATCATAATATCAATCGATAAGAAATTGCACATTCTGACAACCTGTGGCCCTGTTGTCACAAAGTCCAAAATCCATTTGAAAGTAAAATTATCTATACCCAACTCTGACAATATAATAGTATTAAATAAAACAGAAATCACAGCGCTAATCTGACATTTTCCACAAGTGGTATAATTTAATAACAACATATAAATATGAATCATTAAAATCAATATGGAGACATATAAAAAAGCATCATCCAATCCACCATGTAGAAATATTCCATGAGTGCTCTTAAGGTTAAGTTGAATTCCAAGAGTGTTAGTACTCAATTGTTATAGGATAAGTCCAGACTGAATAATTACCAAGTCCAATGTCCAACATGAATGAGGCGTCCTAATTTGCAGTGCTGGCAGGCTTCTGCAATAGTACAGTCCCCTGGGCACAGGTCTGGCGGTAAGCTGGTACAGTTTCAGTAGATAGGCGGGTAAACTTTGTAGATGGCACTCCTTTGGTAAGGAAAGGTGGTGGGGTATAAAAACAACCAGGTCCTGATGTGTTTCGCTGTATTAAAATCACAGCTTTATCAAAGACCTTTGTGGTTACTTCATGGTATTTTTGGGGATATATAATATTTGTGGGTCATTGTAGTTTCTAGGGAAAACAGGAAATCCTTATTCTACAGTAGGTTGCTTCCACAATAAAAAATTTTTGTCTGTTTGCAGCCCAGCTACTGTTTGTATATCTTTCTATGACCAATATTGCTATCTGTTAGATTCATAGTTATTGGAGGAAATTACCTGCCTGCACACATTAAGTTTGGCAATCTCTTATCCACTAGATTATTATTATTTTTTTGTGAAAACATTATATGTATTTTTTTCCTTTTGTGTTGGAATTTTAAGTTATTTGTGTCTATATTTGTGTGTTTGGTATTATGGGGGAATTCAATTAGCCACAGTATTTACAGCAGGCTAATTGATCCACTGGAGCTATTCAATTAGCCCCAAAGTGCAGCACTTATCTGGCATTTTCTTACCACAGCAAAAGCAGTGAAAAAAAATCCCCAATAACTAGGTGGTTAACGTATGCAGTGACAAGGTGTACTCACAAATCTGTGAACTTTTCACAGCTTCTGTGTGTTAACGCCCTTTAACCCATGCAAATGCCTGTTGACACATCAATTTAATGGGCACTAACAAAGGTATGGGGTGAAAAAGGGAGTCCATTTGAATAGCCTCGGGTGATAAAGCCCAAGGTTCCCTATTTTTTTCACCCCAGGTAAGTTCTTGCGGCTAACTGAATAGCTCCCTAAACATTTCACTATTACCATTAGAAAACATATTTATTATTCCAAGTTGAATCCCACCCTGCACCCAAATTCAACCATCCAGGAAAAGAATGTATGTGCACCCACAGATGAAAATTATCACTGCTACAGCCTAGTTAATATAGTAAGTTATTATTCGATAACCCTTATTTTCATGTTAGAAATCAGATTAACAATGTTCATATGGCACGTGATAAATTAATCTTTAAGGCCCAACCAGTTTGGGATTAGAGATGTGCATGGGCCCTTAAGTTTTGGTTTTGGTTCTAATTCATCATCATGTTTTGGTTTTGGATCTGGACTTTTTAAAAAAAAAACTGGTAAAACAGCTAAAATCATATAATGTTTTTGTTCCTACAGTATTATTAACCTCATTATCATTAATTTCCAGTCAATTTGACCACCTCAAAGCTCACATTATTGTTCACCAAAATTGGTCAAAGGTTGGCTGGTTAAACTAAGCAACAGAGAAGCAGCACAAACATGGCATTTTAAAAGAATATAGTACATCTATGAAACATTGTGGCACAGCAGTGGCAGGCAGAATGGCAGTTTAATAAACAATATGACCCCATATAAATAATTATTTAATTAATTAAGAATTAGATCAGAGGCCTAAGGGCAGTACAGTGAAATGGGAATGCGTGCATGTAGTGGAAGAGCGGTAAATGATTGATTGATCAATTGAGTGATTAAGAAAATGTAATTTGAGATGTGGTTTTCTTTAGCAGCAACTGAGAAAAGGCCATAAAAGTGCACGATTTAATTTGTTCATGCTCATATTACTGAATAATACTAAATATGCTCCATAATTATTTTAAAAATATATTTTTTGTGTGGCTCTGCATTATTTGTGTAAAAATGTGTCGCATATTAGTAATGTATATGAACAATAACCAATAAAAATGTTTTTCTATGCAAAAAAGACTGTAACCAATTAAATAAAGCTCATAATAATAAGAAAACTGCTGTAAAATATGCTGCCTACCAAACACACACACTCTTTGCTAAGCCCTAATGAAAACTGGTGCATGATGGAATTGTCCTTGGGCCCTTACACCCACCCACCCTTATGTTGTATATGAAAATGGACAATTTAACAAATCAAGCAATTCAGTGACAGGGACTGCCAATCATGTAGTTGAAGTGTTTGGTTTGTTTGGACCCCCTGGAAACATGCTACTAATGGCCTGAAGGTGGCTAACAGTGTTGTTAATCATCTCTACAACTTTATCATGTCATTATCATCCTCCTTATCCTCATCAGTGTTCACATCATCATCACACAATATTAGCTCATCCCCACTGGAATCCACTGTTACAGAAGTCTCTGTACTTTGTTGCATGCAATTTGTAGATCATTTTTCTGAACATGTTTTTCCACATTTAGAGGAAGTAGCCTCCTACACCGATTGTTCACAAGGTTCTCGACTGTGATAAGCACTCTTTCCGAAAACACACTGGAGGGTGGGCAGCTTAAGTACACCAAAGTTAATTTGTACAAGGGGCTCCAATTTGCCTTTTTTTCTCCCAGTAATCAAAAGTACTGTATGGCATGCCAATTTGTGTATTGTCATTAAAATTAAAATAATCCTCCACCATTCTATTGATGCTTACTGTATCAGATTGAATCACGGTAGAGGTGTCAATAATTTTGGGCAATTCTTTTGAACCTGACCAGATGTCATAATGCTGTTTCCTTCTGGTGAGTTGATTCAACCTCATCACCAGTGGGTCTCTTAAAAAGATCATTTTGTTTCTGGTGGAAGCAGCATTTGCAAGAGAAACTGAAGCAGGAAACTTTGTTGTGTCATGTACCATTTCAGCAGACAACTTGTTAGCAAGGAGCTATTTGCATCTCTTAAAATCTGTTTCAATTGGAAAGAAAAACATTACATATGACTTTATCGTACGATCAAGCATGGTTGCCAAAATGTAGTGATCCAATTGTAAGATCTTGACAACCTTTTGATTCTGAAGAAGGGAATAAAGAACTTGATCTACAAGTCTAACATACTTAGCAAAATCATGATGTTGCATCTCCTCCTTCAGTTTCTCTATCTGCTTTTCCAGTAGTTCTATTAAGGGAAATACCTGACTCAAGCTGGCAGTGTCTTAACTCACTTCATTAGTTACTACTTCAAATGGTTTCAATAGCATAAATAAAACAAAGAGTATTCTCAACTGTGCTGGACTAAGGTGTATTCCTCCTCCTCTCCCTATATCATGGCTTTTTCTGTAGGTTTGGATGGATTGTTGCTGTTTCTCCATTTGCTGAGTCATTTTAAGGGACACTACCTCTTGTTTCAGTTGGTGGCATAGAAATGTTACTGTTCTTGCAGCCACTGCATTTATCTGCATACAGTTGCTGATTGCTAAAAATGTCCTGAATTTTTTGGTGCCAAAAACAACATATCCTGCATGACTCTTTCACAGGGGCATGCAGAAGATGCTGTCTGTGGCCTAAAAAGTATAAAAAATATTCTGAACCACCAAGTTTATTGTGTGAGCAAAACATGGGTCATGTGTCACGGTTTTGGTATTCTGCAGATCTGACTCAGGACCCTTAGGTATGATGGATGTGTGTAGGAAATGTAGAGGCTTAATGACACCTTGGCTCATTGGTATAAACAGCAGTGAAGGCAAACTAGTGATGATGTTGGAACCATGGACTTGTGATATGCATGGATACTGAACTGTAACCAAAGTGAACAGACCAGGTCCACTGGGTGAACCCTCACCTAGTGAACTGTTAAGCCAAGAAAGACCATGGATACACTCCAGAGACAAAGGTGAATGCCAGAACTTAGAACAATATAGTACTTGTAGATTGGAACTCAGAACTCAGGTCAGGAATTGGAGTCTAATGTAGTCAGAGTGCAAGTTGAGGATGCTTTAACTTTGGTACTGCTCTGACACAAGACCTGGAACTGGAACCCAGTGAGGAACTCAGAAAATGAGAGTAAGTACTACAGTTTACTGAACACCTCAGTGTACAGACCGTAAACTGCACACTGAACCAGGGCTGGTTCTAGACCCTGTGGAGCTCAAGGTAAAAGTTCCCTTGGCACAAACCTCCCACCCTGAAAGACAAAGAAAAAGCAAGGAGGACATTCTTCTGCATGTGTCTTTTGTGCACACTCCAGAAATGGTGGTATGGCTTCATAATATGCCCCCTGCTCATCCCTTAAAGGGGCATGCCCAATAGAAAGTGGATGCACTGCTGCAATGTGCTGCTGCTCCATCCTCTCCTGCAGCTGCACCCATAAAGCCATGTGTGATGATGTCATGCCTGACACCACCGGCATTCTGGGAGACTGGGATCATTTGGGAAAAGCAGCACAGTTTGTGAATATGGCCCCACCAGAATTTGTACGTTATGCCACACAGAGTCCATTCATGTAGTACTCCTTATACACATTATGCCACACTGTAGAAGATATCCTTATAACACACTATGCCATGCAGCAATGCCCCTTACACATTATTCCATGCAGTAGTGCCCCTTACACATTAAACCATGCAGTAATGCCCCTTACACATTATTCCATGCATAGAAGGGAAAGAAGATCTCTTCATAAGAAATAATGGCAAGAGTATTGCCCACTAGTTACACCAAGTGAAATTGAAAAGATAATAATGAATAAATAATACCATGTCATAAAAATTGATGATATAATAATGCAGAAAGAGCTAGTGCAATTGGAAAATATCCATGGAATATGCTAGTATTAAATGGATATGAAGCAGCAACCAATATAAATCAACATGCTAGTGCTATTGTTTATACTAGTTAAGTATATATATACAATCGTGTCACTCAAATAAAGAGTGAAAGGGAAAAGTGCAATATACAAACATACATGGATCACTTGAATATAAGAAAAAATATATCAACCCCTCTATCAGCTAACTAGTTCACAGGCATAAGCAACAAGGTTAGTAAAATACTAGACTAGATCATAATATTAGTTTGAAAGACATGAAAAAGTAATAAGGCGAATATTGAAATAAATATGGACAAAAAATGTCATCAATTGATAATTAAATAAATTACTGTATGTAAACCCAATAAATGCAGTGATTACACAGACCTCACAGTTCAACAATTATAAATATAATTATAAAATATAAATGGTATTAGAGGCGTCCCTCCATATGCAATAATTACAAGTATTGATTCCCCATTAGAGATTGCTGACATTGAAAGATAGTGCCTGTGTACTTACATGGACCAGGGATCTACTGTTGCCAGTCTTACATAAGTATTGTACTGGAAATGATTACAAAACATTCTTTATTTTTCCTAAGGAAAATGCGTGGTTCATGAATGTGAAGGGACATTTTAGTGTATTTTTATAGTTGAATTATGGAAAATCATAACTATATTATCCTTTGAAATTGTTGTGTGGTTTGGGAACTGCACAGCAGCTGATCTTAAATCTCTTGAGAAAGTGGTCAAGACAGCAGAAATTTTATTAAGGTTAAATCTACCAAGTGATCCATCTCTCAGGTTATAGGCTGCTCAGTGGTCTTGCAAATAGCCTTATAATATGTACATTTTCTTTTCATGAGCTAATGACAATACTGCCGGTTTCTTTTATTAACAAAAGGAATCCTGTCTAATTTAATTTGCTAACGAACTAGTTATATTTTTATAATAAATTTTGTTTACTCATAAATTGTGATCATAACTGCTATAATAATGAGATGTCTAAATGTGAGGTATTATTGATTAATGGTGCATCATTCTGTAGTTGATGTTGAGCATATTGGTGGATTGCTCCGTCAATCAGGGATCAGGGAATTCTGCCCAATCATATGACAGCCGTTTGTATCTACCTCCAGCTCCAATATTAACACATTGTTTATTTATAAACTGTGATAGTGATTATGATGACAATGTGATGGCTTAATGTGAG
This sequence comes from Taudactylus pleione, assembly GCA_031769625.1. Classification (NCBI taxonomy): domain Eukaryota; kingdom Metazoa; phylum Chordata; class Amphibia; order Anura; family Myobatrachidae; genus Taudactylus; species Taudactylus pleione. The sequence goes on along the minus strand of JAUIMM010000045.1, from coordinate 16,464,398 downwards.
TGATTCATGTATGCGGACATTAGACACTTCATTCCGATATTCATAGCGATGGTTTGTGTCTCAATCTTTTTAAGAGACATTACAACCGCCTACTGACCTTTAGTTGGTCCTATAATGGAAGCATTACTCCCGCACTTGATAGTGAGCACATTGGTGGACTGTTCTGTCAATCAGGGAATCTTACCCAATCATATGGTAGTCGGGTGTATTTACCTCCGGCTCCAATACCAACACGTGAGCCCTCTTGAAAAAGCCTCCAGGCAAAATGCTTGTCGGGCCACGGGAGTCCTGTGCACACAGGAACTCCACATACACATATGTTACCCCACCCTTTACAAGCACCTGTGCAATGTCATTAAGTTGATGTGAGTGACCACCATACTCTTCATTTGCAGTTTTGCGAGGCATGAAAGGAGCCAGCAATGGGAGGATGTGCTGGTCTGAATAGTGCCATTAGGAGGTTTCTGGGGTACCTTATAGGTGAGTCTGCTCTCAGCTTATACATGTACTGTTATTATGCAGTACATTAATTTGCAATTATATGACCCAGAGTGGGTGCTACTATTAGGTAGCAACAATTATTTTGGGGGGAGCGTTTGGGCGTGGGGCCCCCGGAGTTGCTTTGGCTGGGCCTTTTTTCAGGTCATCACCACTTAATTCACATAGATATTTTTTTATCACCTTTCTATTTGTTTGTCTATTATTTATGTAATTTTAACCCCTTACCATTATATTAACACTTATTGATTTATCTTTACACAACTATACTTTACACTTCAATTTCACTTTTTTTCCCTTTTTTTATGTGATGCCCTGGGGATAGTCCTTGGCTGGATTCTTTTGGGGTTCCCTGTATCTCAGATGTGAACCCCATAATGTTAGGGATGGTGGTATAGAGGAGCCTTGATGTTGGCCCAGTGCTTATTCATGTATTTGCAAATGCATGTAACCAATACCTCTGAATTTCTATTATTATGTAGGATTCAAGTATTTTTGTTGATTTTGCTAAAGCAGTGTGCTGGAGGGAAAATCCCTTTTTTTCTGTAGTACATTGCACACTTACACTGAAAGGTTCCCTAGCATTAAGGTTAGTATTAAAGGTTTTATTCATTATCAATTATGTTGTGAAACACATGTATTTGATATCTAAGGTTTAGTGCATGATAAGTAGACCATGTTTGGTGCCATTCCAAACCACTGTTTAATTGCAGATCTCTGGTTCCATCGGCAAGGAGAATGCAACATGCGTCTGCAAGTTATGAATCATAAAGAGTTAGGCATTGAAATGGACTCTGTAATGTAATGTTTATTAGCCAGTTTAGACTTGTTCTTCAGCGGGAAAAGATACACAAAGAGCGGTTGGAGGGCTGATCTACCACTGTTTAAACTGACCTATGAACTACATCATAACAGAAGAACCAAGAAGAAGAACCAATGGGATTATGCCAACTCGATTCCTTTGTATTGCCCACTCTGTATGGTATAGATTCAGGCGCTCTATTTCCAGTAGTTAGTCATCATATTCTTTCTTTTGATGGAGGCTTCACCTTTGATGCCGGAAATCTGGATCCAGAGTGCCTGCGTATGTATCGACTGTACCTTGTGATTGTATAATCTTTTGCGCTAATTGTATTTTAGATCAAGGCATGTAACTAAATGCTTTTATGTGAATAATAACTTTTTGTGCTTTGGAACCACACTCAAAGTTTGGAAAGCAATTATTTCTTGTGCGAATTACAGCGCTAAATAGTGAAATTTGGGTATAAAGATTATTAGGTATTCATAGTTGGGGGCTCGTAGAGTGAGGTCATGCTACCAATTTACATGGTAAGACACGGTTATCGATTTCTCACCAAAGGGTGGGTGGCACCATACGCAGGAAAGGATGCACTGTGTCCAAAAACCTGCTACCACTTGATGTTGAGAGACCGATATCTGTTATTGTGTGAGTACAATGAGCGCTGATTAGAATCCAGGGACAACGAAGGAAAAGTTTGTTTTCTTTTATTGTTAGCATTTTTGTTTTAGGGGGTAAAGTTACACAATAGCATATGCATATTTCCTATATTGCTGCCATGTGTTCAACCGGTCATTGTATTCATAGCATGATTGATTGGTAAACCTCTGAATTGCACTACTATATTTAAGGAAAAGTTTTTAAAAAATTTCTGCGCAGAAAAGATGCATGTAATTGAAATGTGTGATTGTAAAGTGGAGGCTACTGTCTGGTAAAGCCTAAGTGTAAAGTGGAGGCTACTGTCTGGTTAAGCCTAGTTTGAAACTCAGTAGGTGCCTGATGGGGCCGTACAAACTACTGGGCGAGTGTACAAAGCAGGTTCATTGTGGTTATCGAGAAACTAAGGGGTTTCTTGGTCCGACACCCATTAATTGCAAAGTCCTTGATCAGTTAGGTTCTTTGGGTGATACAATTGAACCATATGGTTATATAAACTGTGATTGTGAAGTGGGTTGTTGTGGGAGTGAAACTGCTGGCAAGGTTAGGAGTTAATGTAACTCCTAGATGCTACCAGCTGGAAGTATACTCAAAGTAGGAAGCCAAGTGGTGAAGCTTGAGATGAATTCACCACAAGTGAAATAATCAGCTAGGTGGTTATTTTACTCCTTGTTTATGCACACGGACCATATCGCTTATCGGGAAAGTGTGGCATAACAGGATGAAGTGAGCAGCTGAAGCTTGTTTGAATTCGCCACAGGTAGCATAATTTACATTAGGTGATTATTCTGCTCCACGTTGTGCAAGCTGACTGTAATGCCCTGTGGACCAGCTGTGTATAACGATAGGGAATGCGTGAATGTAGCTCACTGAAAATCGTTCACCAATCGAAATTCTCTAGAAATTGCTAAGCGTTTTCTCAGATGGGTGCAAAGCAATCTCTGGTAATGGTCAATGATGTGCCGCTGATGGAAAGGCCGACTGGATTGGCCAGGTATATCATGTTTAAAAAGTATGGTGCTTACGCTACGGTGTACTGTAACATATGGGCCAACATGACCAAGGAATGTAGAAAACCTTTTCCTAAGATTGGTAGCCTTGAGTCGGAGGTACTGAATAATGTTACAGATAGTATATGTTTAGTGAAATCTCTAAAGAAAAGGATAAAGTTTAATGATTGTTTAAAGTTGTGGCTGCACGAGGGGAACATGTGGCTTAGCGGTGCACACGTGATGCAAACTAGCATCACGCTCATGCCGCAAGGGAGGGCGTAGGCAATGCAAAATAGTGTTGTGTATGCACCACAAAAGAGTGTGCAAGATAGCGTTGCAGAAGGTAGTGTTAGTAGTGCATGCACACCACCTCCGCCCTATGCGGATGGGGGTGAAGGTACAGTCGATCTCAAAAATCATAAAAATGTAACAAGTAACTTGTACCCTCTCCTGAGTAACTATAAGGAACATGTTTATAATGCAGATGATGAACCTGTTATAATGTCAGCTCTTTCCCATGTTGGCCAAATGTTAAATATACCATCACAGCAAGCACAAGTAACTGACCCATTAGTACCAGTAATGGAGGTAGCCCCACTAGTGCATGAAGTATTAACACCCACTGCAACAGTAGCAGAGGTTGTTAATACCATACGTAGTAGTAATAGGCTGAACCCTCAACCAGGTAGCAAGGCCAAAGGTAACAGTGTCGCAGGCATCCATCCCATCCAGACAATAACTGTTCCCAATGGGAATCCAGACGCAAGTGGAATAGTGACCACAAAGGATGTAGCTATGCATTGTCCATGGATGACAGCGGAGCTACATTCCATAGTGACATATTTCCCTGACCCTAGGAAAGAACTAACAAAGTGCCAGAGATTTGTAAAGGATTTAGGTAATGCTCATGAGTTAACCAACGAAGATTGGCAAGTGGTATTAGGGGCATGTCTTGCACACAATACCGACGTGAAAAAGTTTATCACGGCTTGTGTATTGAATGGAGATAGTCCAATAACTGATGAAGGTAATCAGGACAACATAACCCGCATTGTCACCCAATTAGCCATTTATTTCCCAGTAGTAGTTAACTGGAGTAAAATCTTTACAATTAAGCAGAAAGAGAGTGAGTCTGCAGCAGATTATTTCACCAGAGCACTGCAGACTATTACCCAATGCACAGATATAGAAGATATAAAGGACAACACACACCATAGGGAAATGACAATCATGGTGCTTATGGATGGTCTTAAAGACATTCTAAAGACCAGGGTTCAGACCTCACTTCCAGGATGGAGGGGAGTTACGGTAGACACACTCAGGGAATCTGCAATTGAACATGATAATTACATCTTCAGGAAAAGAGAAATTCAGAGTGAGAAACTAATGGCTGTCAATATTCAAGCTCTGGAAGGAATGCAAATATCACCTCAGCTCTCTTATCACACACAACCTCCAAACCCAGATCCCCATATACAACCACAAACTTTCCACACTCCCCAACCCACACAACAACAACCTTTCAATACACGTCAATCACAAAGGTGTTACATTTGTAACCAGGAGGGACACATAAGTAGGTTTTGCAAAGCTAGAAAATCGGAACCGCCAAACCAGGGAACACCAAGATACCCACAGAAGGGGCACCCACAACAGTCAGGACAGTTCAAGCAATCACCTGCTCACATTGTAGCAGTAAATGTTTTACTGGAGGAAGACAGTCAGCTCTAGGGGTCAGATCACACCTGTAGTCTACAGCCAGTCAGGTTAACTGGGGATACTAGGGAAGAACCTGTAATGATAGTTGATATAGCTGGTAACACATATTCTTTTCTTGTAGACACAGGGCCAACTAGATCAGTGTTAAATTCTCCATCCAGTTTACAGGTGACCTGCAAGACAGTACCAGCAATGGGTGTGATGGGTAAAGTGCAACATTATCCTTTAACCAAACCTGCAGAGGTTACTATCGGGCCATTGCATGCCAGGCATTCCTTTTTCCTGGCAGCAACAGCTCCTACTAATCTTCTGGGAAGGGATTTGTTATGTAAAATGGTATGTGTCATTTATTGTTCCCCTGATGGTATATTTTTAGATATCCCAGAGAGAGTTGCGCACGAGGTGAGGAATATATTGGACACTACCCAAAGGTTAATGTTTCACTCTACAGTTTCAGATAAAAATCCATCTCAGGTAGAGCAGATGTTATCTCAAATATCTGGACCAAAGATAGACAGGACACTGGGTTGATGGTAAGTATAGCTCCCATAATGGTAAATCTAAAAAGTGGTAGGCAAGCTCCAAAAATGTCCCAATACCCGTTAAGACCAGAAGTAGAGATAGGGGTTTATCCCATAATTGAGCGGTTACTACAACAGGGAAATTTAGTCTGTACAGCAAGTGTAGCCAATAGTCCCATTTTTCCAGTGATGAAGGCTGGGGGGAGGGGCTATAGAGGGGTTAATAAGGTAGTTGAGAGCCAATTTCCTATAGTGCCGAACCCAGCTGTCATCCTTATGCAGATTCCACCATCCGCAACCCATTTTACTGTCATTGACCTCCGTTCTGCCTTCTTCTCTGTCCCTCTTCATCCTGACTGTCAGTACCTATTTGCATTTACATACAGGGGGGTACAATACACATGGACATGATTGCACCAGGGCTTCATAGACAGCCCCAGTATCATCTCCCAGGCCTTACATGACTGTTTACAATCTTTTCAACCAGACAATGGATCTGTTCTAATATAATATGTAGACAATTTATTTTTGTGTTCTGATTCGTTTATGTCATGTTTAAATGACACTAAACTACTGTTGCTTAATCTCTCACAGACAGGACACAAAGTTGCTAAGGATAAATTACAGCCATGCCAGATCAGGGTTAAATACTTGGGACACTGCCTAACCCAGGGATTATTACATCTGACTAATGACAGGATAGAGGCCATACAGACCATGACACTGCCACAGAACCAACAGCAAATCTGTACCTTCTTGGGCATGTGTGAATACTGCAGATCGTGGATCCCAGGTTTCTCTATTTTGGCTTTACCATTGCAGGACTTAGTTTCCTTCTCAAAACCTGACTATGTCATACACACTGAGGAAACAGAGCAGACTTTCCTTAACCTTAAGGACAGTCTGACAAGAGCACCTGCATTGGGAATACCAGATTATTAAAAACCTTTTGATTTATACTGTACGGAAGCTAATGGTTGCGCAGCAGATGTTCTCACACAAAAACATGGTGATACAAGTAGGCCCATAGTATACTACAGTGCACAATTGGACACTGTGGCAAGATCACTTCCAATGTGTTTAAGAAGTGTAGCAGCATCTGCTCTATTGGTGAGTAAGAGTGAGGATGTAGTATTAGGCAATGATATGATTGTTCATACACCCCATGCTGTATCTGCTTTGCTGAATTCTGCCCAAACCAGACAGGTTTCCTTAGCTAGGTTCACGAAATGGGAACTAGCCCTGATAGCACTTGCAAACATCACCATCAAGCGGTGCAATACTATAAACCCAGCAACATATTTGCCATTTGTGCCTCAGGATGCACAAAGGGTGGAGAGAGGTGAGTCGCTGGCGGAAGGTGAGGTCTGCAGGTATACTGATGCACATGATTGTATGGAATATTTGAATCAAACCTTTACTGCAAGACCTGACATACGTGATACACCTTTAGAAAATGTAGATGTAACATTTTACACGGATGGGAGTTGTCATTGACACTGGAGAGTTATGCACAGGTTATGCTGTGGTAAATGATGAGGACATTATAGAATGCGAACCCCTTGGTCCACCTCACTCAGCCCAAGTGGCGGAGCTAGTAGCACTAAGAAAAGCGTGTGAATTAGCAAAAGGCAAATCTGCTAATATCTACACTGACTCTAGGTATGCCTTCAGGGTAGTACATGATTTTGGTGCTCTATGGCATCTAAGAAATTTAAGATAGCAGCAAGCACACTAGTCGCACATTCAAAACATATAAAAGGACTATTGACAGCTCTACAAATGCCAAAGGCAGTGGCTGTCATTAAGTTTAAAGCCCATACATGTGAGGACGATCCGGTGTCACAGGGCAATAACAGGGCAGATGAAGCTGCCAAATGGGAAGCAGGTTTGAGAGTCAACATGCAAATGAATCAAATGATGGTTTTTGAAACTGTTGATACGCAGAAGTTAATTGAGATGCAAAATTCGTGTTCCATTCAGGAAAAGGCAGTCTGGAGATCCAAGGGATGTGGGCAAGAGTCCTCTGGACTCTGGAAAGATGGACAAGGTAAGCCGGTGGCACCCAAGGCATACTACCCAAGCTTGGCTGAGGCAGCACATGGTCTGGCTCACCTGGGAAAGCAAGGTATGTGCAATTTGGTCAGGGCATATTGGTGTGCACCAGGTTTCTCTTCCCAAGCCGAATAGAGGGCAATGTCCTGCTTGACATGCTTGAGGAAGAACGTTGGAAAAACAATACCAACCGAGCCATCTCACATCCCTCTGACAGACTAACCTTTTCAGGTAATGCAAATTGATTTAATCCAATTACCACCCTGCAGGATTCTCAAGTATGAATTAGTTTGTACCGATGTGTTTTCTAATTGGGTTGAGGCATATCCAGCTGCCACTAATACTGCTGTGTTCACTGCTAAAAAGATTGTTCAGGAGTTTGTATGCAGATACAGTATCCCTAGAATTATTGAAAGTGATAGGGGTACTCATTTCACTGGTGATGTCTTCCAGAGCATGTGTAAGTTGATGGGTATTAATAGTAAACTTCACACCCCCTACCGACCACAGGCCAGTGTGAAGGTGGAGAGAGTGAATGGTACTATTAAAAATAAACTGAGTAAGATCATGGCAGAAACTGGACTAGGATGGCCAGAAGCCTTACCGCTAGTCCTTCATAGCATCAGGACAACTCCTAGACCCCCTCTCAATCTGTCCCCCTTTGAAGTACTATTTGGTAGACAACCTCATTTGATTGTAAGTCCACTGGAAGATTTGAAAAGTAACAATGAGGTAACTGTAAAGTATCTTATAACAATGAGTAAACAGTTGAGATTGCAGCAGCAGAAACTGAAATTGCTGTCACCTGATATGCCAGAAACAAACTGTCATGATGTTGAACCTGGAGAATTTGTTATGATCAGAAATTTCTTACGTTCAGGTTGTCTGACAGATCGGTGGGAAGGTCCATATCAAGTGTTGCTGATGAGTACAACTTCCTTGAAAGTGGCAGAAAGAGACACCTGGGTCCATTCCATTCACTGCAGAAAGGTCAAACAACAGATGGAGATACAAGGTGGAGTCGAGGCAGATAACGTAGATTTGTCAATTGCAAACCTAAGTTGCAGTGAGACACCTGAGCTAGAGAAATTTGTAGATCACTGTTTCAGCAATGGAATGGTGTGTTGGGGTTATGCCTGTGTCTTCTTCCAGAGTTTTTATCATCCTAGTTTGTTTCATGATTTCTGGTTTCTGTGACAGAGGAAAGATGATGGAGAGGGGAGCCGATGGTGATATCAATGGAGTGGAGTTGGGAGAAGGAGTGATGAACCAATCGGGGGAGTATCTGACCAAACTCAGTACAGTAATTGCTAAGAGATCTGTTAACCTGGAAACTTGGAGACAGTGTGAAGGTTTATAGCCTGAGGAATATTGTACTTGTGAGTTTTGTGGATCCCTAATTGATGTGAGATGCACCCAATGGTGCCAACCTAAGTATAACCAGTATTGGGGTGGATATCCTTTAGAGGATTATCATACCATGGTGGGCAAAGTTTTAAACCAGACTGACTGTTGGCTGTGCTCTCGTGTGCCTCAGGGACAACATAATGTAGGGTTAGTGCCATTTCCATTAAATGTCTCTGAGGTTTTAGAATTACAACAAGGGAAAATTTCTTATGTCCAAACCACCTCATTTTAAACTCCACCAGTACCAAGTAGATAGATCACTTTTGTGTTTGAAGATCACCAACTTCAACAAACCAGGAAGTTGGGAGGTGACTGGGAATAACCAGACGATGACCTTCTCACTAAGAGCTGATAATGAACCTATAAATTTTGAAATTTTACAATTAGGTTAGGTGGGAGACACTTCCGGTATCAGTATACATGTAGTGACATCAAAGAAATGGTTGGTAGGGTACCAGAAGGGTACTGTGCCAGGGTTATACATCCAGAAACATGTGTTAGCCAGATGGGAGAACCTGAGAGAGAAACATTTGCTAGGGAAAAGTGTTTAATGATTATGATGCATTCTATCCCTTATGTTCTCCCCGATGATGTATATTTTATATGTGGACGGAAAGTATATAAGTGGCTCTCTCCGAGTTCAGAAGGTTTATGTTACCTGGGAAGGGTACTCCCAGAGGTTATGACCCTTACACATGGTGAAATGCTTGGTATTCATAAAAACACAACATCACCATATCTTCTCACACAGTACGAACACAGAGACAAAAGAAATATGATCCCTGGTGATGTTCATACAGCCACACAGTTGATTAGCGAAACAACTGGCTTTCAAGTTTTAGTAGTATTGGATCCCACCAGGATTGAACGGGGTACTTTAAATTTTAGATACATCCAAGACCTTGCTAAATTAATAGACTTTATCACCGAGATGTATGATGACACATTCAGATATACAGGTAAAGAGTTACAGGCTTATAAGAAAGAACTGGTGCAACATAGACTAGTATTAAATTATTTAACAGCTGTCATTGGAGGGTACTGTGTGACTTTATCCACCCAATTTGGTGTAAAGTGTTGCACGTACATCACAAATAATACTAGTGACCCCAAGGAGGTGATAGACCGGAAGATGGATGATATTCTTCAGCTGAAATGGGAATTTCGGAAGAACCATAACGCTTCAGTGGCTGAAGTAGAGGAAAAGGTAGAAGAGTGGTTCTCCTGGTTGAACCCTGTAAAATGGTTCTCTAGTCTAGGAGAGTGGGTTCAGGAAATGTTTGCTAGTGTAGGTAAACTCCTGATCCTCACATTGGTTGTCATCTTAGTAATTGGCTTATGTGTCAGATGTGTTCCTGCTGTGTTGAAATGTGGAAAATATAATGCTAAGGTAAATCGAGAGAATGAAATTATGATGGTGGTTAGTAGAAATAATATGCATACTAAGGTAAATGAAGAACTGCATTACAACCCTGAACTAGAAGGTAACATCAGATGATGTATAGACTTAGCCATGCATGAAATGTATTATTAAAGGTTATTTTAAACATCCTAAATAATGTAAGTCCCTATCACCTTCATGACTTCCTTTGTAGGTCAGATGCATCCCCACATCTTTCCCATGATCTCCCAAGAACCGCAGTGTGCGTATAAGGGTAGTTTTATGTCCCTCTCAGAGACACATTATTGATGATTTCATGACCATATTGTGCCATCCCATAATATAACATTAAATAATATTCCATAGTATAAGACTAAAAATAAAAAATAAGACCAGAGTGTGATGGCATGCTGTTTGCTATCAAAGGGTGGACTGTCGAAGCCGGATGAATGGCTGAGACCAGTTCCTAAAATTAATATCTGCATGATGCCATTTTGCGGTGCCTACACGATACCTCCGGGTACAGCGCTATATTATGATTAGTAGCGTCGTGCATCTGCCACGGCCATATGCCAAAAGTCCTCATTACACAAATACGTACATTTATTAACACATATAATATGAACAATCCCACAAAGCATGTTTCATAATGTACTCCACAAACACATAGACGCACAATGCATACTAGCGTTTTTACTTAATATCCCTATACTTACACATTGCACACTTACACTGAAAAGTTCCCTAGCATTAAGGTTAATATTAAAGGTTTTATTCATTATCAGTTATGTTGTGAAACACATGTATTTGATATCTAAGGTTTAGTACATTATAAGTAGACCTTGTTTGGTGCCATTCTAAACCACTGTTTATTTGCAGATCTCTGGTTCCATTGGCAAGGACATCGCAACATGCATCTGCAAGTTATGAATCATTGAGAGTTAGGCATTGTAATGTAATGTTTATTAGCCAGTTTCGACTTGTTCTTCGGCGGGAAAATATACACAAAGAGCCTTTGGAGGGCTGAACTACCACTGTTTAAACTGACCTATGAACTACATCGTAACAGAAGAACCAAGAAGAAGAACCAATGGGATTATGCCAACTCGTTTCTATTGTATTGCCCACTCTCTGTATGGCATATATTCAGGCGCTCTATTTTCAGTAGTTAGTCATCATATTCTTTCTTTTGATGGAGGCTTCACCTTTGATGCCGGAAATCTGGATCCAGAGCACCTGCGTATGTATCGACTGTACCTTGTAATTGTATAATCTTTTGCACTAATTGTATTTTAGATCAAGGCGTGTAACTAAATGCTTTTATGTGAATAATAACTTTTTGTGCTTTGGAACCACATTCAAAGTCTGGAAAGCAATTATTTCTTGTGCGACTTACAACACTAAATAGTGACATTTGGGTATAAAGATTATTAGGTATTCATAGATCGTAGAGCATGTGCTGGAATCTATCCATGCTCTTGGCAGCTGATGTTAGACTGCTTGATATTGTTTTTGTACAGGAATTTTGAGATTTTACCAAACAATTTCCTAGATGGTTAACGTCTCTGTCTCTACTTACTTTAGATACACAAACGGTATAGATGGCTTGAAAAATGTTGTCAGGATTTGGGTAACAATAAATCCTTATGAAACTTGGCTTTTTTGGTTTTATACCCAGGCTTGACAAGGCCTGGGTATAATCTTATCTCGGAAAAATATCTGCTGACTTACAGTACTTTGACACAAACAACATTCTCATCATCAACATCATCACATTTTATTAATTTGATAGCATTACCTGAAAACACAAAACGGTGCCACACTGCACCCCTATAGATGGTGGCACCCTAATGAGGTTATGTTTTTAATACACAAGTTTTCTTTTTTTTCTTTTGTTGACAGTGCCTAAACATACAGTACAACACAGTGCCTCACGCACTTCTAGTATAAGGATAGCACCATAATGAAATTTTTTTATACAACATTTTTAAATGTTATTATTTTGATAACAGTGCCTGAACACACAACACAGTACCTCACAGCACCCCTAGTAATGGTGGCACTCTAATGAATTTATATTTTTGAACACACAAATTTTGTTTTACATTTTTTAACAGTGCCTGAACACACTAAAGTGTTATTTTTTTTAACACACTGCGACTCACAGTTCTTCTAGTCATGGTGGGACCTCCTTAATGTTATCTTTTAACAGTGCTACAGCCCACAGTCTACAGTGCCTATCTGATTTTTTTTTAAATGACACATTGCCCCTTTAAGTTAAACAGCAATCCTAAATGCCATTTTTTTTTAAATGTCAGTGCCCACACAGTGCCCCTTTAAAATAAAAAAATGTTCCTAATGGTATTTTTAAATGACACAGCACCCTGCCCCTGCCTTTACTGGCTTGACAAACACAACACCGTGCTACAGCTCCAGTCCAACTAGTCCACTCCTCCTAATGGCATGTGTTGCCTCTGAGTGCTGCAGCCCACATTCCCAAAATGACACAATGCCTCTAAGTTAGTTAAGTACCACACAACACCGTGCTTCCCATACACTCTCCCTCAAATCTCCTGTATGTAATGGGTCCACTCACGAGGGAGGAAGTTTTACATGCAATCCAAAACATGTGAAATCCGGTGCCAGGATGATGATGATTTGCTTCATTTTGGGATCCGAGTTTGGCAGGGATGCCAGAGCTGGGACTTGATTCGACTCAGAACCCTAAAATTCAGGTGTGTTTGGATTCCATGGAAATCTCTATGTGTAGTATCTAAGTTTGGAGGACATATAGATATCAGATATTATGTATTCTTATATAAGAGAATAATAAAGATTCTAAAATGTCAATGATGGTTTTCATTTAATGGTTATAAGTGAAAACAGCAAATTAAATTGCAGCATAAGATGCAAAGGAGGTCGACTGTAAATATGTTTTTATTATTTGTATATGCTTAGTCATGCTAGTAAACACATCTTGTTGTCCTAATCAGAAATGTTAAATTGTTTAGAATATATTGTCGAAATAAACTAAATTATAGTACAGCCTAATATCTCAAACATAATTAACTTTGAATTATGTGAATTAACAGTGCCTGACAAATTATCATTCAGCTCTGAAATTGAATTCTTTCATGCCATTAGATTTGTTTGTTGAGTGCAAGCAGGCAAAAGTAGTATTTAATAAAGAAATAATGATGCTTCACTGAGAGTGCCCTTGGGATAAGTAAATGTTGGCCACATAAAACATGGAAGTTGTAATATCAGGTTAGCTGTTGTTAACAGTAAGACCACATAATACAATTACAGTGCATCCTGAAAGTATTCACAGCACTTCACTTTTTCCACATTTTGTTTTGTTACAGCCTTATTCCAAAATGGAATAAATTCATTTTTGTCCTCAAAATTCTACACACAATATGCCATAATGACAGTGTAAAAAAAATGTTTGAGATTTTTGCAAATTTAATTAAAACAAAAAACTAAGAAATCACATGTATACAAGTATTCACAGCTTTTGCTATGAAGCTCAAAATGGAGCTCAAGTCCATCCTGTTACCACTTATCATCCTTGAGATGTTCCTACAGCTTAATTGGAGTCTACCTGTGGTAAATTCAGTTGTTTGGACATGATTTTGAAAGGCATACACCTGTCTATATAAGGTTCCACACTTGACAGTGCATGTCAGAGCACAAACCAAGCATGAAGCCCAAGGAATTGTCTGTAGACCTCTGAGACAGGATTGTCTTGATGCACAAATCTGGGGAAGGGTACAGAAATATATCTGCTGCTTTGAAGGTCCCAATGAGCACAGTAGCCTCCATCATCTATGGAAGTAGTTCGGAACCACCAGGACTCTTCCTAAAGTTGGCCGGCCGTCTGAACTGAGCGATTGTGGGAGAAGGTCCCTAGTCAGGGAGGTGACCAAGAACCTGATGGTCACTATGCCAGAGCTACAGCATTCCTTTGTGGAGAGAGGAGAACCTTCCAGAAGGACAACCATCTCTGCAGCAATCTACCAATCAGGCCTGTATGGTAGAGTGGCCAGATGAAGCCACTTCTTAGTAAAAAGCACATGGCAGCCTGCATGGAGTTTGCCAAAATGCACCTGAAGGACCATGAGAAACAAAATTCTCTGGTCTGATGAGACAAATATTGAAATCTTTGGCTTCAATGCCAGGCATTATGTTTGGAGGAAACCAGGCACCGCTCATCACCAGGCCAATACCATCCCTACAGTGAAGCAGGGTGGTGGCAGCATCATGCTGTGGGGATGTTTTTTAGCAGCAGGAACTGGGAGACTAGTCAGGATAGAGGGAAAGATGGATGCAGCAATCTACAGAGACATCCTGGATGAAAACCTGCTCCAGAGCATTCTTGACCTCAGGCTGGGGTGACGGTTCCTCTTTCAGCAAGACAACAACCCTAAGCACACAGCCAAGATATCAAAGGAGTGGCTTCAGGACAACTCTGTGAATGTCCTTGAGTGGCCCAGCCAGAGCCCAAACTTGAATCTGATGGAACATCTCTGGAGAGATCTGAAAATGGCTGTGTACCGACGCTTCCGATCCAACGTGATGGAGCTTGAGAGGTGCTGCAAAGAGGAATGGGCAAAACTGGTCAAAGATAGGTGTGCCAAGCCTGTGGCATCATATTCAAAAATACTTGAGGCTGTAATTGCTGCCAAAGGTGCATCAACAAAGTATTGAGCAAAGGCTGTGAATACTTATGTACATGTGTTTTTTTTTAATTAAATTTGCAAAAATCTCAAAAAAACTTCTTATACAAGTCATTATGGGGTATTGTGTGTAGAATTTTGAGGACAAAAAAGAATTTATTCAATTTTTTAATAAGGCTGTAATATAAAATGTGCCAAAAGTGAAGCGATGTGAATACTTTCCGAATGCACTGTAAATGCATTTAACAATTTAGCCTAATATGGACTGGAGAATGTCTTAAAAATGCAGTTCTCATTCCTCTTATTATCAAAAGTATCAAATCAAAAATCTCATTGTAGCTAAATTTGTGGTATTGCACTAGTCAAATGAACTTATTGCATATTATAGAAATTGTCATGAAACCAACTCTGTGTATTCTTAGTCTGAGGGATAAATTTACTAAAGTGAGAGTTTTAGAAGTGGAGATGTTGCATATAGCAAACAATCAGATTCTACTTACCATTTAACTAGCACATTATAGAAGATAATAGCTACTGTAGAATCTGATTTGTTGCTATGGACAACATATCCACTTCTGAAAACTCTCACTTTAGTAAATTTACCCATGAGAGTCATAACAAGGTTAATGTAGAAGTGAAGGTCAAAGTTTGTTAAATAAGATATGCTACAGTATATTCTTCAATAAATGGTTACCATACCTGCTCTTAGCTTCCACTTTTTCAACACTCATCCCCATGCCTAGTTTACCATATATAATTGTAAAATGTACTAGTTGTAAGTGAACCTCTTAGGGGTCTCTTCATCATCATTTAATTTGTAGAAAAGCAGGTGAAAATGCTACTTTTCACCTACTTTTGTACAAATTAAGTGTCATAGCCATTCATGAAACTAATAACGCAGGATATATCACTGATATTTACTGTTTACATTTCTCTCCCGATAATTTCCACAGTCCACAGATGTATATATTATGTAATTCATCAAGTTCAGAAGTATATATTTTTTTCTGAACATGAGAGCATTAGTGAGATGGTATACAGCACCCCATAGTCTTCATGGGAGAGAGGACTGCGGGGATCCTCACAGGCAGTATGGGGGAGAGGGCTGCTGGCAGAGATGACAGTGGCTGCAGGGGGAGAGAGTGCTTTGGGGACAGCTGGCGGTTAAAGGGGGAGCAGGCTTGCACCAGAGCTGATACAGTGGCTGCAGGGTGAGAGAGTTGAGGGGATGGCTGCTGGAGGTACAGGAGATTGGGCTGTGGGAAGAGCTGACAGTGGCTACAGGGGGAGAGAGGGCTGCAGGGACAGCTGTCGGATAAAGGGGGAGTGGGCAGCTGGTAGAGCTGACACAGAGGCTGCAGGGTGAGAGAGGGCTGCGGGGATGGCTGCTGGAGGTAAAGGATAGCTGGTTTTGGGAAGAGCTACCAGCAGCTGCAGGGGGAGAGAGGGATGTGATTATAGCTGCTGGAGGTACAGGGGAGCCGGCTACCAGCATAGTTGACAGCGGCGGCAGCGGGACTGAGGGCTGTGGGGATGGCTACTGGAGGTAGAGAGGAAACAGGCTGCCAGCAGAGCTTACAGTGGCTGAATGGGGAGAAAGGGTTTCAGGGCTGCGGGATATACAGATTAGTATAAACAGTAAAAGGAGAAAGGGAAGTATGAGGTTGTAAAAGCAAATATCAAATTATCAAACCAAATGTATTTATGGATTGGATGCCTTTCATGGAATGGTATATGTGACAGTAATTAGTAGAGGGCATCATGGTGGGTGATTGAACCAGGAAATGCCTCCAGGGGCTATATTTACAAAGGTTTGATTTTGTTTTCTGTTCGATTTACCATTCGATTTTGGTTCGATTTTCTTAGAGGGAATTTTATAAAGACAACATTGAATGTCAAATCGAACAGAAAAATTAAATTCATTCTAAATCAAAATTTCAGAAAAACATTGATGTTTTCCCATAGACGAATATAGGATCCCTCCATTTACTAACGTTCGATTTGCAAATCAAATGCATATCGAAAACCAAATCGGACTTCAAATCCCGAAATAATTAGAAGAATGCGAGACAGTCGATTTGTGCTCCTAAACACCATTCTATTGGCTGCAAATTGATTGTAGTGCCTTTAAAAGTACCCAAAAGCATGTGGGCCAGTCTGGCTGTAGGAATAATGGCTGCTCAAGGCTATGCTATGCTGTGCACCTATCTGCGGTATGCAAATTACCACCTGACTGAGAGAACCCAGGAGCATCAATCAGAGCAACATCAGCAGCTTCATGAGGTACCTTGTAACTTACACAGGCCTAGGTTCTTTCACTTATGACAAGAAAGTTATTGTGTTGCCGGGTGGCGCTGGATATACAAAAAAGATATAGAGCAAGGTGAAAAAAGGTTCTTTCACTGTCAGATAAACCTCAATGCTTTGTCTGCTGGTGAGGTCATACAGATGTTCCGCCTCTCACTTTCCAACATCATGATGCTATATGACCTCATCAAGACTCAACTTGAGCCAGACACTGCAGTGTCACATGTCATATCAGGCCTGCACAAGCTGCTGTGTGCTTTGCATTTTTTTGCTACTGGCTCCTTTCAGTCAGTTTCAGGTAGAATGCTAGGTATTTCACAGACTACCTTTAGTAGGCACCTGGACCAAGTCATGCAGGCATTGATCCCTCTCTGCAATATCTACATCTGCTTTCCCAGCCAGGATTCACACTGGCACGAACTTAAGGTAGCTTTCTATTGTCTCTCAGGCATGCCTAATGGTCTGGGAGCTATAGATTGCACACACATTGGGCTGAGACCACCCAGGAATACTGCACATGTCTATACTAACAGACATCATACATATTCCATGAATGTGCAGATGGTCTGTGTTGCAAAACTAAGAATCATGATGCCTACATCCTTAGCAATTCATCCCTGAAATTTGAGGTGGACCAAATGCCAGAGGGATGGTTGTTGGGTAAGTTACCTGTATGTGTTAATAAAGTAGCTAATAATACATGTTACTATATTGTTCTAATTGTTATTTGTTTTTTGGCCCCAACGGGTGATTTAGGCTATGGATGTTATTACTGGCTTCTGACTCCATTGTCAAATCCACAAACTCCTGCTAAGCATAAATATAATGAGGCACATACGGTATAGCCAACCAATCTCTGATAGAACGCTCCTTTGGCCTATTAAAAACAAGATTCAGGTGTATTGATAAATCGGGAGGCATATTATTATATCATCTGGCAAAATTGTCCAATATTGTGCTTTGCTGCTGTCTATTGCATAATCTTGCATTAAATCAACCACTCCCCCAAAGTTATGCAATAGACAGCAAGCAGACAGAGGTTTTGTTACCAACTACTGACTATGTGAGCACAAAGTGGAAGGCAGATTAGGTCTAGACTTATTGCCAACTATTTCAGCTGTATTTGTTTTTCTAAAATCAAACCCACAAATGTAGATTATTGAGTTAGGTGTGCATGTATAACTCAATGTAAATAATGAAGTAGTTGTTATTGTTTAATTGTGTATGTTCCAAAAAAAACCCACTCCAAAATCAGTTTTTGTAAACTAGAACCACAATCATTCATGTTGTATGGTAAAGTGATTCAAAATATTATGTATTTTAAAAATGTACACCTTCAAACATGTAAATGTCTTTGGTTGATCTTTTGAATATTTATTAAAATGTTGTGGCAAAAGATCATTTTTATTTATTGGCAAAAATTAAAGCCCACATGGCCTACAAAATAACATAAACCATTTTTGATGAATAAGTGTTGAAATATACAAATGTTTGTACAAAAAAACAATGCAAGCAAACAACATTTCTTAAATATATAAACTGAACTTACACCAATTATTTTTTCCTCTTAGAATATGGTTCAGGAGGTGGCTAATCTGCAGGTCTACTGCTTAGGCCACCACGTGTTCGGAGGCCACGTCTTGGTGGTGTGGGTGGTGTTGTGCTTGCAGTTGGTGTACTGCTATCCAAAGTTGACCCTTTTTGTCTAGGTAACCTTGCCAAGATTTATGTGCCTATTGTTGTGATTGCATCAGTTAGCTGATTAATAGCATTTGTTTGCAATGCATGGTTACTATTGTTGTTTTGGTTTTGGTTTTCTATAGCTGTACTTAACCGAACTATGTTGTTATTCATTTGACCTAAGACTGAAATTAGTCTCCTAATGTACCTATCATTTGTTTTGTTTTGGTCCCTTTGTTGATTTAGAAACTCCACCTGGTTTTCTTCGAAGGATTGGATGGCATGGAGTATTTCCTCATCCCAATTTCTTGCAGGTGGTGGTGATGTCTGTGGCTTTTCCTGTGGGAATTCTTCAGGCGTTGGTGATATTTGCTCCAAATGCAAGGTAATAGTCTATTCCATATCATCATGTGGCACTGACTGTGGCATGGGACCCTTCTCCAACAGTGATATATCAAAAATCTACATAAAAACAAGTATATTAACTGTCCTTTTTTAGTCAAAATTTGATAACCTCAATTTTTTTTGGGAAAAAAAAGAACTTAGTATATTAACAATGACTACTGTTTGTGAGAAGTTAATATGAATGCAAAAATAATAACTGTTTTTTTAACAAATCTAGGTTTGATGACCCTTACCAGAATCCAGTTCAGGAGCCGGAGATGTGCAAATTTGTGCTGGGGTCAGCTCCACATCACTTGCCACATGTGTTGTTGGGTCCTCAGTAGTGGTGTGCTGGGCCAATGCAGATGATGGTCCTATTTTTTGTTGTTGGTAAAAAATTGCCAGAATTTGAAATTAACTTATTAACTCAAAAAGTGCTTATATTTTTAACTAAAGTAATTTATATACGCTTACACCTTGGTTTACCATACTATCAGCCACCTCTTTCAACAGTTCCTTAAACTTTATCCCTTGTCTATTGGGTCACAAATTTTTTTAATTTTTTTTATTTCACATTGCATTTTTAAAGCCAAAAAAAAGGGTCCAACACAACCATCTTCGGCTAAATTGTTTGCAAAAGACAATACATTTTCTATTGTTAAAAACAAACACTTGATTTTGCAATATAAAAAAATTAAATTTGTAACTATATACTCCCTAATTTGGTTAGTTTTTACTTTGTGGTATAGTACACATCAAATAAACATTAATTTAATGGTGTTTTTTAATTTTTTGTCCCTACAAAGGCAATTTATTAATTGCTGTTTTGAAATTACCAGGACATTCATCATCAAGTGGTCTGGATTGTGCTGAAGAAGACCTTCTTCTTGGCTGTGCTGTAAATAAATACTAAAAATCAAGTTGGCATTAATTACAGGTGAACAAATGACAAACAAATTTTAGGCGAAAAGTCGTGGCAAGCGAAAAACATTCGCCGATGCAATGTTTTTGCCTCATTCGCCTGTTTGTATGCAAAGTTATTGCATACTTTTACTTTGCGTGAACCCACTTTTTTCCCTATTCAAATGCAAAGCAGTCAAAAACGCGGACATGCAAATATGGAAACTAGTGGAAAAAAAAGTCTGTAACACCAAAAATGCCAAAGTGATCCTGGTAATGAATTTAGAAGTGTATTAATAGCTGTAATTTTATTTTTGGAGGTTCCTACATTGAGTAAAATGGTTGTTATATGCAATATTGTGTTACTGTGTAAATTTGATAAACAGCAAGATGTGTTGTGTTTGAAAATAAATGTAGTCAAATTGAGGGTAAATTTAAATGATTACTATTATAATTTTGAGTTACTAAAGTGAAATTTTACAAACTTTAGAAAACGCAGCTGCTGCAGCCACCTGCAATCCAAAAAACACCTGTCCCATCCATACAGCCCCCAAATAACGTATTTCGCAACTTTTTATTCTTGCACCCAAACTTTAAAAATTATAAAGCAAAAAAATGCATGTTTTTTTGGGGGTGTTCTAAGGTATTTTTAAAATAAACTTTGCCTGATTTGAGCTTTGAGGGGGTGTCGAAAGGGAACATAATCAATTCCCCACATTTGCATCCCAAAATATTGATTATGCTCTTTTTTCCACCTGCCAATCATTGGAGAAACTTTTCCAACTGTTTCAGTGCATTGAGTTTCCGCTTATGCAAATTTGTCCCAGATTTGAATTTGGAGATAAGACGCAAACAAGTGAAAAGTGGCAAAAGGGGAAATTTTTTACGCTGAACGCGGCAGTACAACTCTAATTTTAACAAAAAGATAAATATAATTAAAATACATATGTTAATAATGGTTTAAGCAGGGTGTTTGCAGTTTACTCACCAGACTCTGGAGGACATGGTGGAGCATCTGTGTCATGCATATTCAATCCAGACACCGCTTCACGAGGAATGACTGCTTTCACCTGCTCCTAATATTCGTTAAAGTGGATGTGCACAGGTGATCCACCTCCAGTTTCACATGATGTTCTCCGATCCCGGGCCATGTTTTCTTTAACTACTTTTCTAATGTCCCAAAAACACTTGATGCACTGGGTTTTAGTGCGCTTAAAGGTCCCAGTTCTATTCCCTGCATTTATAGCCTCCTGCCACATAATACTTTTGCGCCTACTTGAGGTTTGCTGTATCATCCTCCCAAATAATTCTTGATAAAAGTTTAAGATCGCATTCACCAAGGCACAATTTTGTGCATAAGTAAATCCAACATTACGGCCATATTTAGTTTTCCCTGGCTGTGGCTCTACACCAGACTCAGATTGTTGGCCCTCAGTATCCTGCAAATTAGACCCAGCAAATGCAGGAGCACTCTCCTCCATCCCACTCTACTGCCTTCCCAGAGGCGATTCTAGAGAAGAGAGGGCCCATGTGCAGTCTCCGACACGAGCCCCCTCCTCTCTGTCTGGCGGCCGGCAGCACACTGAGCTGTGCGCGGCCAGCGCCGGAGTTACAGACTCTGGGCACTAGAGTGCACCCAGAGTCTATAGAGTATGTGCAGATCATGGGAAAATGGCCATGGCTGCCATTTTCTCTGTACTGTGCATGTGCAAATGACAGGAAAATGTCAGCGCCCATTTTCCAGTCGTTTTTACAGCGCCGGATACCTGCGCTGATGTGGCACTCTGGGGAGGTAAGTAATACTATGGGTGCAGGGTGTGTGGTGTGGGGCCCCCGTGGACCCAGGGGCCCGTGTGCCCTGCACACTCTGCACCCATTATTTATACACCCCTGTGCCTTCCCTTACTCCTATCAGCTGCAATACTCACATAAGCACAAAAAGTTGGATACAGCACTCACTGCACTATGCACACACCTGACAACTCCCTTTCACTTTCCCAATCAGTTTTCTAGAGTTTGCCCAATTGTTTACAATTTATTTTCACCCCTGTTAATTAGTGTGCATGTGTTAGCCTAATAGGAAGTAATGAAGAAGTTGTGTTCGATTTTGCATTATATTTTACATTCAATTTTAAAGGGGATTTGTGCTTCAATTTAGGAAGGAATTTCATAAACTCAACACAAAATCCCTTCTTCAAATCAATCTGGATCGAATCAATTTAAAAATCGAATTCAAAATCCATTAATAGTAAATTTGAGATTTCCCAGTGAATTTTGATGTTCGATTTCAATTCGATTTCAGTCGATTTAAGAGATTCAGAAAAATTAATCTCAAATCAAACTTTTGTAAGTTTACCCCCAGGAGTTTTCCCCCTGTGAGTGCAAATTGATAACTGTCACACTGGGGGTTTTGCTTTCCTTTCTGCTTGGATAATGCAATTAGAATTGATGTGGATTTATGAGAGGTTGATCTTGAAAGTCCAGAATTAGTTTTTACAATCTTAATAGCTATGTAATGAGGTAATCAATATTTATGAAACATCTTTATGCAATGAAGTTTCATATTGGATTAGGTATTGCAATCGTTAAACATTTTATTTTCCATTTATTAAAATGCTTTTTTGATTTAGTTGCATTAAGTATGCTTTATTTAACATTCACTCAACTAATGTGCAATTGAACATAAATACAGTATGATACTTGCTTATTTCCTTCTCTGCCTAATAATTCTCTAGCTAGACATTGATTACTCCATTCAGTTTTGTTTTTACAGATTCAGGACATTAAGACAATTTTGCAGTTTCTAAGTATAGCACTGTCCCCATTGGGAGGCACTAGTTCTATGCAAGTGCAATCAAGGACGTATGAGATATTAGGAAATTCAGATACTTTTACTTGTCTGAGAAATAAACTGCTGATCCACGTGAAATATGATGAATAGCTGTGAATGAAAGTGAACTGTGCAACTATTAGAAAAATACACACTGAGAAATAATTTATATTTACTCAAATGTTTGTCTATAGATTGAACACTTTAATCAGATTTTATATAGCATGTGTATATAAACGTAAAATTGGCACTTGGGTGTCATCTAGGAAATCAACCACCAACTCATTGCTGGTGCTGTGAGTAGCCGGAAGTTAGTGTAGTTGTATTCCACCATCGTAAAGAGAAAAAAATGGGTGCACTCACCATATTAATATAGTACAGCAGGTTTATTCAGCAAATGTCATCATGCAAAGTACAATTAACATTTTGGTTCTAGCATGGGCCTTTGTCAATCATATCAGGTAATGGATATGTCCACAATAAATACACTTAGAAATACATGTAACCACACCTCCAACCAGACAATTAACAAAAGCAAGAAAATACCAACATCTATCAATTATTTAAGGCAATGAGGCCATATGGTATCCAATGTGTGAGGTATCCAGTTTGTGAAAACATTGAGTTTCTTTATGGAATAATAGGTTAGCTTAGTCACCCCTTCTCTAGTGGGGATTCCAATCGATTATCATGCTTTTAAGCGATGCTAGTTGATGCTTGGCTTTAAAAAATGTCAAGCCACCGGTTTGTCTGATTGTCCACTGTTGAGAGCCGCACATGTGGAAACCTATGATTTCCCATTCTCTCACTGAATGGTCAAATGGTCTTATTAACATATACAAGTAAGCAAGGGCAACTCAAGACATACACAATATGGTGTAAAGTGCAGGACAATCTATGTTTAATTCTGATTTTATCCTGCATTTAGAATAACAACTACATTTTAATTATCATACTTAAAATAAAAAAGTTTCTAAAATTCACAATAGCTGCTCCTCTTGGAAAGATTCCTGCCACTCAGGACCTAGAACAAATAGCTGACAATACAAACACCAAGAGGTGAATGCCAGGATACTATAAAACTACATTGTACTACACACCTTCCAGATAAAATGTGTAGGTAGCATTAGGTGGCTGAATGACAGGCAATTCCACTATGCAACTGTATCCAAGGAGGGGTACTTTGGACTTTCAAATAACATTAGTTGATCTTTATGTGCAGGGGCTGTGTGAAATTATGTAAAAGCTGCAGGTGGTATCTTTAGTAAAAAGATGCCTACTCCAGACTTCTGTGATCAGCTGATGCATCTGAAGATGCAGCATTGGATCAACTGTGTAAAAATCAGGTTACTTAGTATGTCCGGTGAAATCACACTGCTGGTGAAGCTGCATCCAAGGACGTATCCACTGGCTTTGGCATGCCCAGAAAACGGGTCTGATATGCCTCTGTTTTCTAGAATGCTGTTCATCACCACCAGCAGCATGTCAATCATGCTGCAGCTTTTGGGGCACTGCGAGCAAGATCGCAGAAACAGATCTGCACATGTTCAGTGCAGCTCCTGCACATGTGCAGATGCAGATATTGGAGATGTACTTAAATATAAAATTTACATACATATCTGAATTTGGCCCTATGTAGCATGTTGTGACATCATGCTGCCGATTTCTGATTGTTCTCATTTTGAACATCAATTAGCTGACTATGTACCAGAAAACACATTGACTTGCCGGAAAGATTAAGAGATAAAACTGTCAATAGAAATGAAGTAATAGAAAAAACAACAAAAAGTCTTAAAATAATTTATAATAAAAGTGACAATAATGTAAATCTTCTTGAAAAAGATATGCTATATTGAGCTCAAATATTTGACTGAAGAAGATAAAGTAGTTTTAGAGGTTTGAAATTTGCCCCATCAGTTGTATTTTATTAACAAAATGTATAAGAAAATTAACAATAAAGAAAATGTTCTTATCTAAAGCTGATCCTTTTTATTGTAGAAAGATATTAAATAAATTGCAAAGAACAAAAAAATATTGTTCTTTTACTTTTATCTGGAAAAGCTGCACTAAATGAATTACAAAAACCATTTTAGTTATTAAATCTGCAGATAAAAGCGGTGGTGGTTTTAGTGGACTTAGATGTACTGTATATAAAAATGATATAGAAATCTAACAAGATGATGGAAAAACTTATAAACTACTACGTAGTGAACCAACAAAAAAGATCAAAAATAACTTTTTATCCATTATTGAGAAGGTTACTAAAGATGGAAGTATGGTAGAAGATGAATTCAATTTTATCAATATTACAGAGTCCTCAACACCAATAATTGACTCTTCTGAAAACCTACAAAGATCTTAAACAATTGTCAGGGAGGCTCATTACTGTTGGAATTAATAGTATGAATAGCAATTTGGCAGTCTCTCATAGATTATCGTCTGCAGTCTCTTATAGGTTGTCCAAAAGATCCTATATTGAGAACTCTGGGTACTTTATTAATCACTTATAAAAATTAAAATGGGATAACAATTGTATATTGGTATCAGCAGATGTGAGTATTTTCGATACAATTATTTAACAAAATAAAGGCATGGGAGTTATCAAATATTTTTTGGAGCAGAGAACAAACATTTAAAATATACAAAATTATATATTGGGGGGTATTGTTTATTTTAAAAAATAATTATTATATTCAGTGCATCAGGATTGCTATGTGTACCAGGTTTGCTGCAATCACGCCAATATTTGTATGACCTATTGGGAATTACTTCCCACCTGTACCCCAATAGGTTTTTCTATCGCTTCATATGGGGAAATAAATCTTCATTTGCAGAGGAAACTGAGTGAACTGGATGTCTTTGTCCAACTGTTGACTAACAATAACTTTAACATTAACCTTTTATCATAGCTCTCCAGAAATATTTTTTAGACCTTACAGTTTATAAGAGGAAGAAACTATTAAAATTAAAATATATTCTAAACAAACAGATTGTAGCAATTACATACAATACACAAGTGAATATCATAGAATTGGATTTAAGGTATTTCTTTAAGTCAATTTACAAGAGTAAAACAGAATTGCTCAGATACTGTAAAAACATATCAGATTATTAAATAGAAAAACTTAGGGCCTGATTCAGCAATGAATGCAGTTGCTGATCAACCGCAGTGCGCGTGAACTAGCAATTGTGATCCAAACTGTGATTGAAAAGGGTACACAGACCCAGAGCACAGTGAGTGACGGAGGTGACGGGGGGGGGGGGGGGTGGTCGGGTGAACACAGGAATTCCAGTGCTTTGCAATGTTGTTGCAGGGGCATGCATAAATTATCCACTTCGTGGCCATACGCAGCCTGAGGCCTCATAGCGTGCGCTGAAGGAAGCAATTCCTGAGTGAGGTCTGACCTGCCTTAACTGTGCAATGGGTCCGATGTTACTCGATGTTGCTGATTCATTCGCTATGTTGTCCAAGTATACGGATGTGAGTAAGGGGAAATGGGTGTCCTTATGTTAGGCTGTGATTGCAATGTGATTGCAAACATTTGCATATCACTGCTGATATTAGCAACTGCGTAGGATGCGTATTAGCAGAATAGCGATCCTTTCTGAATCAGGCCCTTAGTCTTCTTTTTTTAGATAAAGGTTATGACACGAAAAACATAGAGAAGGCAAAAAAAGACAAGATTAATAAAACAGAGACATCAGAATTGTTGAAGCCTAAAAAAGTTCAAAAAAATAAAGATAATTTTCCAATGGGCTTTCACATCAAATTATGGAAACCATCATAAAAAGTAAGAAAATATGGATCGTAAACATTGGATTCTTGTTTTAAATCATCCCATACTAAAATTACATTTACAAGATAAACTAACTATTTTAACTTTTAGAAGGATCCTAGTTTAGAAGATAAATTTAGAAGTTCATTGGATGGACCATATACTTGGAATTTTATTAAAACAAAAGGATTCCATCATTGTGGAACATTCAAGATGTGGAGAAGTTTAAAAACAACATAATTGTAGATTTTGAAGTAAACAGACAGGTTATTATGTAAATGTAATCTATATTATTGAATGTGAATTCAATTTGATGTACTGTATGTGGGACACACATTCAAACTGTTGAATGTCCAGATAGCCAAGCATATACTGTATATTAAAAAAGGTCTTACCATGCATGTATTATCATTTAAGATTTAATTATTAGATGTGAAAAAAGCTGCAACCTCAGGATATTGGTCTTGTTATTTTCATCTGTGAGAACACTTCATACAGTATATGTCACACTGGAAGGAGAATAGGAATATCTACTGCTGTATTTATAAGTTATGCATAATGTTATACAGTTATCTGAATATGTACCAGATTGATAACCTGTTTTTAATTGTATGATTGTGTGTTTTCAATAACAGGAATTTCTTGATATACCAACAGATTTTCCCTTTTTTCCTTCTTATATTTACATGATAATTTTCTGTGGAGCTAGATTGGATGCTTTTCCCTGGTGGACAGATGCTTTTTATGTTGAGCACAGATTGGAATGGCAGATACAATGTCCTTAATATCAGCTCAAACTGAAGGTCACTAATGTCTACATTAGTTCTCGAGTTTTTCTTATGGCTGGAAAATCAAGATGAATGTGCCCAATGCATCAATTTTGAATGTGACTGTGAAGGAACTAGACATTTTCCTAAAGAAATACCAATAGATACAGCAGTAAATGACCCTAAATAAGTGGATTCAAATATGTACTTGCTTTTATGGTGGTTTCTTTAACTTTTGCATCAAAACAATGTTACAGGACATCAGCCAATAGTAAGATTGAACCCCACATAAAACATCACCCACATGGCTTGACGGGTGTTCAGGCAATAAGCTATTTGCTGGTAAAGTAACTTTTTATGATATATGTAAACTGTACTGGGAACATTGCCCCCCCCCCCTTTCCCCCCTGTGGCTAGAAGCTCCTTGTCCCGAACAGCTTGAATTTTGCTAGAGAAGAAGATGCAATTATTTAAATTTCCAGAAGGAGCTTTTTTTCCAAACAACAGCACAAACTCCAGCAGTAAGGTGTCTAATTCCAGGAAAAAATAATTGGAGTCTGATTGTTTCAATATGGGTGCTAATACAAAAGCTCACTTAAATTGGTTAAAACTCTTTGCAGTACCAGGTTTGGGAACTTAGTGATTTCTTGGTCATAGCCATGATTCCTATGGTGTGTAGTAAACTGATGGTAAATTTTAGAATAACCTTTTGAGTGGCTGTTTGATGGCTGAACATATCTATTGGTACATGTTTAGGACAAAACCAGACACCATATAACCAGGAAGATTGCAAAATAAATGATGGAAACAGAGATGAGACAGGACTACAGACACATGTTTAGGTCTACAGAAAAAAAATTAGGATATTGTCTATGTAGACAACTACTGTATATACTGCTGCAATATAGTAGGTCTCTAAAAATGTGATTTACAACATTTTGGAAGAAAGCTGCAGCATTTGTCTCCTTCTCTGATTCATATGAGGTTATATACTGTACACCCCTAAGGTCTGGCTGGCTCCCTTGATGCAATTTAAAAGCTTGGAGCTTATGGCAGTGAACAAAAATTATTCACATTGATAGCATTAAGGCCAATATAGTGAATACAAGGTATTAGCCCTAATATTTCTTATTGACACTAAAGTAGGCCTTCCACGAACTTCAATTTTGAGGCTATGTATCTCATCGATTCTATGGTGGCCACCACATGCTTCGTTTCTGAATTTAGCAGTGGTTTCCATCTGTCTTTCTTAGACCTGGTCAGTTCCAGGTGCAGATGGGTCGACTGGCAGGGCCTTTTGTCTCACTTACTTTGCAATATTTGATTTTGTCTCAAATAGCGGCTGGGTATGATGACTCATTCAGCACCTCTCACCCTACTAGTTGCTTGGTTAATGATGTGATCTTTAAGGATTCGATTGATATGGAGTCAGCTTTCCATTTGCTTCCCTTGCATCCAGATTCTTTCCAAATCATTGGTTTTCACCAGAAGAATGGGTACTACATGGACAAATGTTTGACCATGGGTTGCTAGGCCTCCTGTGCTCATTTTTAGTATTTTAGCATGTTTCTGCAATGGTGCATTGTGGCGAGGAGTTTGAGATGACTCACTACCTCAATAGCTTGCTTTTTACTGGCCCAGCAGATTCACTGCAATGCACTGTGCTACTTGAATTTGCACAGTCTTTGCTTGCCTACTTTGGTGCAGCTGGTGACTAGGCTCTCTTACATGTACCTATATATTGATATCAATAGTGTGTCCAGCTTTTGCCTGCTCCTGGAAGAGGCAAGATTGCATTTACAGATGGTGGAAGTTAATGTTGTGGTAACTGCAACCCTTCATCAGGTCAGTTACTGTTCGGTTTGTTGAATTTTGCCTGTTGGTTGATCCTGATGGGCAGGGTGTTTTTCCAGAAGCTGGGCACGCAACTGGGGAGACTCATCTTTTTCTTTGGCTGCCTGTGGAAGTTAAGAAGTAGTATTTGGTTGTCTGCGGTGTGTTTTTGCAGTTTTTCAATGGAACCCTCTTTTGGGTTGCAGCTGTATACAGATGTAACTGGATGCATGGGTTTTTGGGCCTATTTGGCATGTGCTTGATGTGCTCTTCCATGGCCTCTGAACTGTGTCAAGCTTGACCAGGAATCTTCTCCTGCTAGAGCTCTTCCATATTATGGGTAAGTTGGAACTCTGGGGTGACTGGTTGTGCAATATCAGCATTGTGTTCTGGTTGGACACTTTGGGGATTGTACAGCCAATAAATTGGCAATGGGTTTCCTCTCTTCCAGTAATTTGTCTCTTCTGTAGGATTGTATTGCGCTGTCTTTGTTGCAACATTGTTTGCCAAGGCACATTCCAGAAGTGGAGAACTCTATCGCTGTCCTCCTTTCCCATTTTCAGTAAGATAAATTTAGGGTTCTTTCCCCACCTGCAGTGCTAGTTGGTAAGCCCTGTCCTTCTTATGTTTGGCAGGTCACTGGACCCTGCATAGAAGGATTAGCGCAGTAAACTCTCACCCACTCCATGTTGCACCACTACCTGGGAATCCTAGAAAAATTAAGTTTATTATATGTTTGAGAGCAGCATGATTTGAAATATCCTTTGATTTTTGGTTGAAAATTCTGTTCCCAACCTTTTTTAAGGTATTATGCTAAACAGTAGGAGATACCGAACTTTGAGAGACTCATTCATACAGTATCTAGTTTCAGATTTGTCATTGATTGAAATTGCATTTAGCATAATAGTGAATCTAGAAGTACATTTACATCCACAGAACTTTCATTTTATGCTCAGTAGTAGTCCCTGCCCTACTTCTTAATCAGTGGTGTATCTATTATGGATACAGGAGGGCCCACACTGCACACTCTGCACTTCTATTCATGAACACTTACTTCTCCCGAGTCCCATGTTGACAGCGGCAGTGCTGCACAAATCACTGAGAAAATGGCAGGGCGGCCATTTACCCGATGATTTGCTCATGGGCAGTACACAAAATGGCAAAAAAATGGCTGCTGTGTCATTTTATCAAAAGACCTGCACATGCACAAGAGTCTACTCTGTGCACTGCCAGCTAGAGAGGAGGGGCTGGATAGAGACTGCACATGGGCCCACTTCTCTCTTAATATGCCCTTATATATGTATGGTTAAAGCCCTGCTATTAAGGGATTTGAAACAGGGGTATGAACCCTGCTATAGGTCAAAGTTTTCTAATTCAACATCTTTGGAGCCTTTCTCCTACTTTTTTATTAGTCAGTTTTCAGCCATAGTCTATGTTCAGTAACTTTATGTCTGTAAACATTTTCTGTGTGTCATAGTGTATGCTATTTCTCTCTTTTATGTAAAAAAAGAAAAGAAGACTGAGAAACACTTGTCTGAGTTTTCATGATTAAATGTGGTGTGAAAAAGAAAGCCCCACATAAGTGACTGATTCAGAGTAGTAATCTATTAGCATTTCTGTTGCACCTTTGGATGTAGCAGCAATGCTAAAATATGCTAATGCCATGTTAGGTGTATAAAGTATAAAGACACCTTCTGTCATCATCAGATCACCATCACCACCATCGGTCACAATGCCCACAGTTATCACCAAATTGAGTAAGTCTAGGCTCTTCCAACATAGACCCTGGCCTCAACACTCCCACAAAACAGAGAACTCTGTCTTAGGGAACGGTCCCCATTTCCGCCAATCCCCCACCCTTAAATGGCCTTAAACTGCAACTGTCAAAAAGTCCCTGATACATGTGCAGTCCACCCACTATCGAACTTGTACTCAAACCATCGGGTATGTGTACAAGTTTGAATCAGTCCCATA
The DNA here is from genome assembly GCA_031769625.1 of Taudactylus pleione. Classification (NCBI taxonomy): domain Eukaryota; kingdom Metazoa; phylum Chordata; class Amphibia; order Anura; family Myobatrachidae; genus Taudactylus; species Taudactylus pleione. Next base: position 16,433,239 of record JAUIMM010000045.1, on the reverse strand, counting down.
CATGCGTTTCCAAGATTTTTCTTTTTGCACTAGTGCTCTAGCACTGAGGACTAACAGCACTCAAGTTGCCTTAAAAACATCTGAGTCTATGGCTGAGCAACTGCTGAGTTTTCAGCATTGAGCTTACAATGTCACTCATTCAGAGGGATTTGGTCAGGATGCCAGAGGACGGGATGCCGGACGCCAGTATACCGACACCGGAGTGCTGATGACACCGCCAGAATGCCGACGATGCCATCCTGAAGAGATCAAGATACCGATGAGGGTTAGACTACTTACCGGCCCCTGTTAGGATTCTGAACACCGGGATGCTGCTGCGCGTCTTATGACCACCGGAAAATAATATGTATTCTGATTAGAGATGTGCGTTGGACCATTTTTGTTGGATTTGGCTCTGATTCGTCATCCGACTTTGGATTGGGATTTGCCAAACCGCTCTGTGTTTTTGGATTTTGATTTTTTTACAAAAATTTACAAAAAAAGCTAAAATATCACATAATTTGGGCTTTTTTTGTTTCTATAGTATTATTAACCTCAATAACATAATAAATAATTTTCAGTCATTTACAGTCAATGTGGACCACCCCACAGCTCACAATATTGTTTTCACCATTATTGGCCAAAGAATGCAGTGAGCTGGCCGGTTACTAAGCGACAGAGCAACAGCACAGACACCACAGTTTAAAGCACATATATGAGACATTGCAACACAGCAGTGGCAGAAATTAAACGTAGTGCAAGATGGAATTGTCCTTGGGCCCTCCCACCCACCCAGTGGGGTATGGCCAGCAGAGTCACAGTACTTGTATACACAGTGGGCTAGGGCCCAAGGAGTCACAGTGCTTGTATAAACAACGGGGTAAAGCCCAGGGAATCACATTGCTTGTATACAGTATACACAGAGGGGTACGGCAAAAGGAGTCACAGTGCTTGTATACAGTATACACAAAGGGCTATGGCCGAAGGAGTCACGGTGCTTATATACACAGAGGGCTACGGCCCAAGGAGCATGGTGCTTTAATACAGTATACACAAAGGGCTATGGCCCAAGGAGTCACAGTGCTTGTATATACAGAGGGCTATAGCTCAAAGAGTCACGTGCTTGTATACACAGAGGGATAGGGCCCAAGGAGTCACAGTGCTTGAATACAGTACACAGTGGGATACAGCACAAAAAAACAGTTTTTTAAAGCTTTTATTACTTTTTTAAAAAATATTATTTTACTTTTTTTACACTTGAGCAATGGGCATGAGTACAGTGCAGTATACATCAGTATGCCTTGTACACACAGCCACTTGTGAGTCTGGACTCCGGACACAACCACTTTAATGAGCAAGGAAGCGCAGCATACATTAGCGTGCCCTGGAGTGTGCCCCCTATACACAGTCACTTAACAGCACAGCCACTTTCGAGTTGGGAGTCAGACACAGGCTATAGCCACTTTAATCAGCAGAGTAGTGCAGCATACATCAGCCTGCAGTGTGCCCCCTAAACACAGTCACTTAACAGCACAACCACTTGTTGCGAGTCTGGAGTCTGGACACAGGCTACTACAGGCACTTTTAATTAGTAGAGTAGCGCAGCATACATCAGCGTGCAGTGTGCCCCCTACAGTCACTTAACAGCACAGCCACTAGTCTGGAGTCTGGACACAAGCACTTTATTGCAGAGCAGTGCGCAGTGTGCGTGCCAAGTAAAAAATGTTGCCAAGTCTCGGTCACGGCGCCTTATATAGAACCAAGTCTCGTGAGAATTTGACGTTGGGAGGATGATGTTCGGCCTCGAAGTGGGATCTGAGTCAGACGGGAACACCCAAGCCGCGGTTTGGGTGGACTTGGAGCCCCTATGTTCGGAGTGGTTCAGATTACACAGAATCTGAACCGATCATCCCTAATTCCGATTCAGAGTAGTACGCAAATCCAATGGTTTGCATTCTACTCTGATGTTAGAAGATCGGCTATTGTACAGGATCTATAATGCACATACCCCGGTCTTCTACAGCGAGATCTTTCAAAGTTCCCCAAAGCCACAGCCTGCTGTTTGGGGGCAGGAAGTGGGCGGGGCAAGCCTTTGTGTCACCCCATTTTCTGGGAGTGCAGGGACCAGGGTCTGCATCTTCCGTTGCATACTTCCTGGCTTTGGCTATGGAGTTGTGAGGGTTACTCAGATTGCCGATGGTTTCAGAGAATATCTGCTGCTGCATCTTATGAGGCAGAAATTGGATCTGTGATGCTGTCAGGAGGCGTCTATTTATACCAGATGCCTCCTGCTGCATTAGTATATGAGTTATATGGTATAGCACAGCCACCTCCCAGCAACTGTACAATACCGTACAACTCGGAATCAGGCACAATGTCCAAAACCTTAAAATTGCAGTGAAAATTATTAGAATTAGCTATTTTAATTACAAAAAAAAACAAATACACTGATTAAACGAATCCAAAGTTCACATATTTATAATACATTTATGGCACTCTAGATAAGTAACTGCACTTATTAAAATACATGTTCATGTTTTGTTACCAGAGCCTGCTTTTCCACAATTAGCTTTTTTTTTTTACAAAGCGTAATTAGTGCACATCTGAAAATTAAATTCACAATGTTTATACATGATGTACTTTAAAGTTGTAAGAAGGTCACATTTTAATTATCATATACATGTTGTACAAGCATTAAATCAATTTACATGTTGTCACAGAGGATTAATAAGCAGATTTCATTTGTGTTAAACACACATCTCTTCATAGTGATATTTCTGACCTGAACAACTGAATAGTCGATTACATCTTTTGTAATAATATTTTTACAGCTGCATGTATACAGTTTATTTACACAACATATTATAGTACAAATAAAACAAATGATGTAACTAATGCTGGCCATACACGCTACAATTATCGGGGCGATCCGACTGAAATCGGCGGATCGCCCCGATAATTGTAGTGTGTGGGGGGGCGACGAAGGATAAACATTGCTAGGTCGGGCATGCCGGATTGACCATCATGCCCGTCCGAATGCGATATTTCCCGGTAAACTGTCGGCTGCATCGGGCTGTGTATGCCCAGCCGCGGCCGACATACAGACAGGGAAATGTCTCCTCCCCCGGGGGCGGAGCGCAGATGTCGGGCTGATACACTGTGAGAAAATTTCTCAGTGTATGCCAGCGACATCTGCGGCTGGCAGCCGGCCAAATAAAATGTCTGTCGGTCTGACAGGCATTTTATCTGGCCGTGTATGACCAGCATTAGAATTTGACGGCAGATAAGAACCACTTGGCCCATCTAGTCTGCTTCATATTTAAACATATTACCTCAACCCTTATTGATCCTTGCTTCTTCTGAAGGATATTCTTATGTCTATCCCATGGCAGTCCCAGGCAGTGCACACGCGCGATGTGTGCACTGCGAGTGCACGAGCCCCAGAGTGAAATTCCCTTGCTCCGGGGCTCGCTACAAATGGGGCGGCTGTCGATGTCCAAGTATTAGGTAAATCTGGTAAATCTAGAAATAAACACAACAAAAATTATAAATATTGTTAGTCAACAAACGTAGGTTCAGCCAATTTATTGTGCGATCATTGGGCCTGACTCAGCACGGATCGCAATTGTGATCGCAGCTGCGTAATCGCATGCAATGCAGCTGCGTAAATATGCTAATGCCTGCTACAGCTCAGCCAGCATAGAAACTACCACTACTGCTTTCTCTTATCCTTAATGCCTAATAGTCCTGTGTATACATCCGTAACATCTAAGGACATCGGTCTATCATGCACAATTACAGTAGGTCTGACCCGTGACACAAATTGCAAGTCTCGTCACACGCAGTGAGTACTCAAGCTGCATAGGCAATCACAGTGGCTAAATTATGCACGCCCATGCAACAGGCACACCTGTGTTTCTAACACACTTTTTCAGGAACTATGGGCCTGATTCAGACCCGCTCGCAAGTGCATTGCGCTCGCAAGAAGAATTTACTTGCTCCGGGGCCCGCTACAAATGGGGCGGCTGTCGATGTTGATTGACAGCTCGCCCCGTTTTGTAGGTGGGGAGGGGGGGTGGCTGGCCAAACTGAGGCATTCCTGAAGGAACACCTGCCATTTGTGGGCGGCCCTACTGACATCACACGTGATGTCAGTAGAGAGCTTCTGGCAGACGAGACCCTACCACAAGGGTCTCATTGTGATGGTCACGACCATTGCGACCATCACCTGGCCGGCCGCCCCACAGCTTATCGAGCGGCCAGGAGGCCGGTTAATAAAGAAAAGTGGGCACCCTGATTCAGAGCGAGCGCTCACTTTTTGCGAGCTGCTCTGAATCAGGCCCTATGTTCCTTGTTCCAGGTGCTAATATATATACACAATCAGGGGCTGGCTGGCAATTTTCAGCCTGGGGGGCAAACCAGAGCAAGTGGCCCAGCTTTTCTACTGGTGAATGCAATTTTAAAAATAGGCATTACAATAATGTTGGGGGTGTGTAGCACAGTAAACTTGTCAGGATGCGACCTGGGATTGGCCGCTACTCACCCCTGTGCTGGTGTCCTTGGGCTTAGGTGTCCAGACGCTGGGAGTGGAGGTGAGTGGTTACTGAATATTCTCCCTTGGGTCCGCTAGGGCTTCCCTGCGTGCGTCCTGGTTTCCGGGGTGCCGGGCATGGGCGCAGCCATGTTGGCTCATATCACCTGAGTAGTCTCTCCCAATGATAGTCCTGGTATTTAAGTCTGACTCCAGGAACAAGTAACTGCTGTTCAACTTCTTTGTTCCAGTGCCTGTGTGTTGCTTCAGCCTGCTCACAGTTCTCTAAAGTCTCCAGCATTAGCTTCCTTGCTATTCTCAGTCTGAGAGTTAGTTCTCTCCTAGCAACCATGTTTTTCTATGTCTGTGTGTCTTTGTATATGTGCTACTGAGGTGTCAGATTACCTGCTAGTACTAATTAGCTCCCAGCTGCCTCTTGAAGTATTCCCAGCCAGTCTACAGCTCTTAGTTTGTCTGTGTATACCTGCACCTGCATATGTAATTATTCCCAGTATATGCATGTGTCCAGCCTGCTCTGTGTTTGTCTGTGTAAGTCAGCATTTCTAGTTTTCCCAGGATCAGCCCTTGTCCACTCTGCTTTGTGTTTATCTGTGCAGCCAGCACCAACATTTCTAGTTTTCCCAGTATCAGCCCATGTCCACTCTGCTCTGTGTTTGTCCATGCAGCCTGCACAAGCATTTCTAGTTTTCCCAGTATCAGCCCATGTCCACTCTGCTCTGTTTGTCTGTGCAGCCAGCACCAGCATTTCTAGTTTTCCCAGTATCAGCCCATGTCCACTCTGCTCTGTTTGTCTGTGCAGCCAGCACCAGCATTTCTAGTTTTCCCAGAATAAGCCTTTGTCCATTCTGCTCTATGTTTGTCTGTGCAGCCAGCACCTGCATATTTAGCAAACTCCAGTACCTGCCAGTGTCCACATCTCCCTGAGCTGCTGTGCTAATCAGTTCCTGGTTTTCTCAGCGATTCTCAGTACATTTCTCAATTATCACATGCAAGCCGGTGATCAGGATTTCTAATTGTGTTCCAGTTTATCTCCAGTGTTAGCAATAACTTCATGTAATATAGTTTCCGGTCTTCTGCCATTCCCAGGTACCTGTCCACAGGGCCGCGACCTGCTCACTTGGTGCAGCGGAAAACCAAATCCCAATTGGAGGGGTCACTGGAGAAAACCACCAAGTGAGTTAGACTCCGTGCCTCTTGGCAGGTCTAGCCAAACCTGGGTTCGGCCCCAACTAGGAGACCTAGTCCAATCATTCCCCTAGTCACCCGAACCTCCCGGCTCACTGTCCTCTGGAGGAACACTTGCACCGGATCATGACAAAACTACTACATGGCTGATATTTTAACCTATATGGTACACATAATAATTACCTTTATTTACCTCAGTGACATTGAATTTATTACACTATAAGGCACTTGTTTTTCTCCTTCTGTAAAAAAAAAATATATATAAATATATGACTCCCTTGAAGAAGTCTGAAATTGACGAAACACGTTGGAGCCTGTTTCTATGCCTGTTGTTTGAACTGCCTATTGCTACCTCAGATAAGCTACCTTGCTTATACATTCAACTATTTCCTTATTTATTTTAAAATTGCATTTTTTATGTCAGCACCTTGTCCTCCCCCCTTCCCTCCTCTTAATCAAGGCTTCAAGGCCTTGATGAAAGATGGATTAAAGCATCTGAAACATTGCTAACACTATGTCTGATGTCTGGTGATTAAGTCCGTGGAGTGCTGCCCATTTTGGAAGGATATATATTATATATATATATATATATATATATATATATATACACACACACAACAGAAAGGGGTACAATGGCGGCACTCACGGATCCTTTAAGAGAAGAATCACTCTGACAAGCTGTGTCAATCCTTGTACAATGTTTTGGTCACATAGACTCAGCACGCAGTCTATATATATATATATATATTAGGGATGTGCAGGCTCGGATAGGTTCGAGTTTGCACGTTGAGTTCGGATTTTTCCCTCCAAAAAAATGGAACTCAGAAAGAGGCTAAACGTCATCTTACATGGACGAACATCATCATTCCTGGACAAAAAAAATCCGAACTCAACGTGCAAACTCGAACCTATCTGAGCCTGCACATCCCTAATATATATATATATATATATATATAGTGCTTGAAGTGTGCCGGTATGAAATGCTATGTCACGCCATCACTTCACTTCGGCACTCGTCCGGCACTGGGACTGTCCCAGTGCTGGTCAACAAGCGGCTGCTCTCTACTTGTTTAAATTTATCTCCAACCTCGAATCAATCATGGCTCACGGAGTGGCAGCCAATCAGGGGAGGCCGACGCTGGGACTACCACTGTCTCAGCGCCGGTCACCAAGCAGCTGCATGCTTAAATTTGGCTCCGGCAGCTAGCCAATCACGGTAAACGGACCGACAGCCAATCAGAAGTGGCCCCAATTGGCTGCCGGTCCACGAGCTGTCATTTGCTCACAGCCGTTGTGCTGAATTCAAAAGGCCAGTGCAACCAAGGAGAAAGATTGGGGAAGGGCCCAGGGAAGGGAGTGCTGCGACCACAGTCACCAGAGCAGAAAAGGGTGAGGTGGGCAGTGTGCTGTGGTGTGAAGTATGCTATGAGTTATGATGTGTGGTGTGCTGTGGTTAAGAGGAAGCGGGGTATGGAAATATCAAGGAGCTCAGGACCTAGGCTTGCCTAAGTAAAGCCCCCCGACATTTCCATACCCCCACTTCAAAATGTCTACTTTGACCACACACATACACATATATAAATATGTATACACATACACTGTATGTACTTACACAACCAAACACACTCACACAGTCACACTTAGTCAGCACACACACACACAGTCACACTTAGTCAGCACACAGTCACACTTAGTCAGCACACACTGATGAGTGGTGTTTTTCCTTCTTTGCTTTGTACACATAGGCCATTGCCAGCTTGTTTAATCCCAATATATCTGAAGCAAATTATTCTATTTTTCATATAACTATCAGGCTATAAGTAACATAAATATATGAACTTTGCAAAGTGTTAACCAGAATTATATACCTTTTTAAATCATTTGGATAATTTCCTTTCATAAAGATAACAATGCACACAAAATGTTATAAGTAAAATGTTTTATATTCATCAAATCAATCTTCAGAAAATCAATGCTTGTTAAAATACAATATAGACGATACAAAGATGAGAGAGAGAGAGAGAGAGAGAGAGAGAGAGAGAGAGAGAGAAACAGAGGAAATGGCTGCTGTGTGAGATTATGTGTGGGGGTTGTTGGGACCCTTTGTCCTATTGTTCAAACCGCATGGTCTCTGAACACAAACTCCATTTTGAATGTCAGAAAAACCCTCATTGAAATCTACCATAATGCCATAGCTAATTAAATATGCAAGCTGAATATCATATGCCAACACATCAGGCAAACACTGCACCATTTAATATTCCGACATGTACAACACAAGCTGATTCCAATATACAACAATACCATCCTACAACAGACCTTATCCAGCACCCACTAGACCGTGGAGAGGGGGAAGGGCCAAAGCACCTCTTCCTTTGTTCACACCACATGGAGGTAGCCATCTTTAGCAAACTGCAGATTACCTTTCTCACAGTAATTATTACTTATACCAATCTATTTGAACTATAAAATCCCCAAACTATGATAGTACATAACTTCACAATGCTATCACAATATGGCTAGCAATCCGCAACTCCCATGGAACCACAATCACTAGCTGAATTCAACCTGACAATATTTCAGCCAGATTCCATTATATAGTATAAACTACTAAACAGTGTACATTACTTATAAACTTAGTACAATGTAATTGACCACTACCGAGTTACGGGTTCCTTCATCACCAGCTGATATCAAACAATTATATATCTACAGATTGCAATATTTTACCCAATTTCTATCTTAATCTTAACTACACAATGTTACAGTCAGATCACAAGAATACAACACACACTAAACCTATCTTTCTCAGACTATGCTATTGTTCAAGCACATGGGAAGGATGGGGGAAAGAGTATACCTATAAACTTAATATATATATCACAGCCAGCCATATGTATAAAACTGAACCCAAATCACTGCAAACTTTTACATATCGTCTACTACAGATTAACACAAACTAAGGCATAACCAAAGCATTACAGCTTGATAACCTGGCCGTTAACAAAGATTCCACTATCAACCACAATATTAATCACTACATAAATCACTACAAACTATACTAACTACTTAATACATAATCCATATCCCTTAAAAACACATGATTTCTACATCTTGCCTGTAAGCCATGTGTGGTTGGAGAGACAGTATACTTAGCCTCCAGGTAGATAAACAGCCAGTTTCTCCATGTCTCCAACAGATTGAGTTTGCATCTTCCTAGTCTGGTTGCCACGGTCAGAGTGACCATGTCCTTCAGTTAGTATAATTGAGGTCTGGAGTCTCTTTGTGAACCCAACTCCGCCTTGAACACACCTGATATGTTCAAAAAGGGGGTGTTTCAATCCTGTCCCAACAGTGAGTCAGCTGTGTGTTTTGAGTAGCTGTGTTTTCCCAGCCTCCCACCTGCAAGGTGTTGTACCCCAAACAAAGGCATCCCAAACCTTACTGTGTTATCTAAAGCCTCAGGCAGGAAACTGTGGCTCTTAGCTAGGGTAAACAAATGCTAATTAGATTGTATTGTGAACTGGTTTCTGTTACCTCTAAGCGCTGGGAAAATTATCACATTTCATGTATATATGGTTCTGGGATTACGTGATGAGTATTAATTTATATTGATTTTAATAATCATTCTACATTATAGTGATATTTTAAGATACACACTGTAACACACACACATACAGTCACGCTTAGTCAGCACACATACAGTCACACTTAGTCAGCACACACATACAGTCACACTTAGTCAGCACACACACATACAGTCACACTTATGTCAGCACACACACATACAGTCACACTTAGTCAGCACACACAGTCACACTTATCAGCAAACACACACAGTCACACTTTGTCAGCGCACACACATACAGTCACACTTAGTCAGCACACACACACACAGTCACACTTAGCACATGCACACACACACACAGTCACACTTAGCACACGCACACACACAGTCACACATATATAAATACTGTATATAATCACACAATCACACACAGTCAAACTTGGTCAGCACACACACACCATCACACTTAGTCAGCACACACACTCATACAGTCACACTTAGTCAGCACACACACACATACAGTCACACTTAGTCTGCACACACACACACAGTCACACTTAGTCAGCACACACACACACATACAGTCACACTTAGTCAGCACACACATACAGTCACAGTTAGTCAGCACAAACCCACAGTCACACTTAGTCAGCACACGCGCACACACAGTCACACTTTGTCAGCACACACACACAGTCACAGTTAGCACATGCACATACAGTCACACTTAGTCAGCACACACAGTCACACTTAGCACACGCACACACACAGTCACACTTATCAGCAAACACACACACAGTCACATAGCAACATCATTTGGGGGAAGATTGATTGCTGGTTCATATGCACATCGCTTTAGAGTGGGATTCAGGGATGTGAGTTGGGATTGTGGGGGTGGGGGGGAGGGGTGGTTGGGATGGTGGCGGTGCTGCAGCATATGAATAGGGGTACCTGATTCTACTTTCAAGTATGTTATGGAGGGTTGGGTTACGCGTGCTCCTTGGTGGTGTGTGTGGGGATGATGGGGGGGAAGTGGGGGTAGTCAGTATGCGTGGTATCAGGTGTGTGTTGGTGAACACACATAAGGCTGGATTAGTGAGTGGAATGGTAGATATGGTAGATATTTTATTCATGTGATTGATTCGTGTTAGTTGTTGCTGACACAAAGTCCCTTCCTTCTTGTGGAGTCACAGTGCTCCTCAGGAATTCATTGTCTCTAGGTAGTTCATGGGGGCGTGCTGCCCAGTTGGTGTGAGAAGGAGGTGGGGTGATCAGGTGCAAACCACAGTTGAGTGGTAGGTGGACCCTTTGATGGGGGCTCCTTGTGCATGCTGTCCTGACTACTGCATGTTCCCCTGCTGGACCTATGGTCTACAGTCTTGGGAACTGGGATGCCCTGGATGTGGTGATTCGGGGCTGTTGTCAGTGGTGGCGTCCCACACTGGTGGGGAGCGGTATTGCTTACCTACCGGTAGGTGCCCGACTTCTGAGGCAGGGAGCAGTTCTCACAGTTTCCAGTTGAGGCTCAGTAGTCTGGTTGTGGCTACATGGGTGGTCCACGTGCCTGTGGGTGTAGGCAGGGGTTACCTGCTTACTGTGTGTGATAGCCCTTGTGTTGGTGCTCGGCTGTCCGCGTGGTACCGTCGGTGGCTGCCGCGTGGGTGAGCGCCGGTCGTGGGTAACTGACTCTGACCAGCAAGCCTGCTGGGGAGTGCACATGCTGCTGCTGCGGGGCCACCTGCAGTGCACAGGTGGTGGCGTCGCTGGCGTAGCCTGCGGTGTGCGCCTGCTGCCGCTTCTCTCAGGTGGGCAGGACCCGGACATGAGTGGTGTTGCTGATGCTTGCGGTCGGGCAAATGCTGCAGTGTTTTAAGAATTGGAGTAGGTTCCGGTTTGGCAGATTGCAAGTTCAAGTTCAAGTGGATGTGAATAGCTGTATGAAGGTCTCCGATGCGTTGCAGCCCGTTGGCCTTTCTCAAGGTGTTACTGAGTTGAAATGGTGGCTGGGTATTTATCAGCAGGAGAGGTCAGCTGTTGATTGGTCAGGTGTGATGGCTGGGCCAATCAGGATGTGTGTGGGGGTGATGTGGAGCAGGTGCAGTGACTGGTGTGGGCGGGGGGTGGGTGTACAATGGGGAGGTGGAGGTGTGTTTGCATGTGTGTGACTGCTGGGGAGTCATTGTAACCAGCTCGTGTATCTATGCAAGGTGGTGTGTTAGCACGCTGTTGTGGATTACTTAATTATATGGGGTGTGTGGATCGGGGCGGTTGGGGTGGGGGGTGTGTGTTTGCGGGGCTTTGAGTGTTGCTTTATGTAATTGGTATTGCAACTTTACTGGTGAGGTAGCCGTGGGAGGTGTTTGGGGGTAGTGGTCGGGGGAGGTTGTGGTGCAGCTGGCGGATCACAGGGGTGGTCCGGGATCGTGATCAGTGGGCGGTTGTGGTGCATCTGGCGGATCATGGGGTTGTGGATTAAGTGTGCATGGGGTGGTTATGAGTATGAGTTATGTGTCGAGTGTGGTTGTGTGGACTAGGTGTATTTGTTACATGTGGTGGATATGTGTACCTGTTTTAAATGGGTGGGTCTGTTGTTGTATAGTACCTATGTGTGGGGCCTAGGTTGTGTGCAGTGTGTGGGTCCCTCTGTCTTTTCTGATTTGTTCGTGGGTGCTGTTGTATATGTGGGATGGATTTGTGTGTGTTGTCCGTTGTTTTAGGTACAGGCATTGCTGATGAGGTACCATGGTGTATGTTTGTCACTAAGGTGATAGATGATGTGGACTTGGTATTTTACTGGGGATGTTTTAGTAGGGGTTGCTGGTCTGTGTGTGTCTCTGGTACTGGTGGGTTGTGTTGGGTTGTGTTACCAGGGATGGTGGTTGTGTGTGTCCCGGGGGTGTGTGGTATGTGTGAAGGTGGTGTGTCGTGGGGTGTGGTGATTGTTTGTGGGTCGTCTGGTTGGTGTCGGTGCAGCATAATGTTGTGTTGAGTGAAGGTCTGTGCCGGTGGGGATGGAGTAGGGTGGGGGGTCTTGTGTTTGTTAATCCAGTGTGTTGATGATGGTCTTAAGGACAGAGGGTATTTTGTTTATTTGGAGATGACTGACTAGATTTCGTTGTCGATATTGAGGCCATGCGGTGTGAATATGCGTAATGTGAACATCCATCTAAGTTCTTCTTTATTGAGTCATTTGATTATGTCGCCTCCTCTCCAGTTCTTGTTGATGGTTTTAATGCCTGTGAATTTGATGCCTTTGGGGTTGCTTTGGTGTTTTTCCAGGAAATGTAATGGAACATTATGTCTGTCGGATTTTTTGAGATGTTCCTAATGTGCTCTGCTATTCTGGTTTTTAATGGCCTAATAGTTCTGCCTACATACTGTCGATTACATGTGTATTGTAGTAGGTAGATCACGTGGCTGGAATTACAGGAGATGTGTTCTTGAATCATGTATTCCTTGCCTGTTTCAGTTGAGGTGAAGGTTGTTGTTGGTTTTGTGCTTCTGTATCCTAGAGTGCGGCAATTGCTACATGTGCCACAGTGGTAGAAACCCTTGTTTATGGGTTGACTGTTTAGAGACATTTGTTTGAGGGTGGGTGGTGGGATGTTATTGGAGACTAATTTGTTTTTGATGTCTGGTGCCTCCCTGTAGATTATTTTTGGTCGTGGTGGGAGTGTTTCTGCATCTTTTAGGAGTGGGTTCCAGTGTTTATGTGTGATCCATTTAATCTGTGTTGCGCTGGTGTTGTATTGTGTGATGAAGGGAATTACATCTTTCATGTGGTTGTCTTTGTTTGCTTTGTATGTGAGTAAAGGTCTTCTGTCTTCATTGCCTATTTTTTGTAATGTGTCGTGTAGTGAGTCTGTGTCGTATTTTTTCTCTGTGAATTGCTGTTTCAGTTTTTCTCCCTGTTCGTAGTAGTCTGAGATTTTAGTGCAGTTGCATCTAATTCATTTGAACTGTCCTAGTGGTATGTTGCGGAGCCAGTTGGGGTGGTGGCCACTGTCAGACAGGATGAAGCTGTTGATGTCTACTTGTTTGTGGTATGTTTTGGTATGCATTTGTTGTTGTTCGATGAAGATATGTAAGTCGAGGAAGTTGACGTCTGATTGGCTGTATTGGGATGTGAAGTGGAGGTTTCTGTCATTGCTGTTGATGAATGTGAGGAATTCTTTAAAGGTGTATAGATGTTTGCCAGATGCAAAAAATGTCGTCTATGTACCTTGTCCAGAGGACCAGATTTGCTCCCCAGTTAAGCCCCGAACAGATGTGCGAGTCTTCCCATCTGCTCATGAAGAGGTTGGCATAGCTGGGGTCAAATCTAGTCCCCATTGCGGTCCCAATCTTCTGTCTGTAGTAGTCACCATCAAACCAGAAGTAGTTGTGTGTGAGTATGTAGTTGATGCTTGTCAGGATGAAATGGGACTGTTGGGGGTCGAGTGTTTGGTCTTTGTCGAGAAAGTGTTGTATGCTTTTGAGTCCTTGTGTGTGGTTGATGACGGTGTATAATGATGTGATGTCGCTCGTTACTAACCAGTGGTCATCACCCCAAGTGACTCCTTCAAGTGTTCTGAGTATGTGTGTAGTGTCTTGTATGTATGATTTTTGTTGTTTGACATATGGCTGTAGAAGGTGATCTATGTATTGTGATAAGTTAGCTGTCATATAGTTGATGCCAGATATGATTGGTCTGCCGAGGGTATTGGTGGTGTCTTTGTGTATTTTGGGGAGGTAGTAGAAGACAGGGATGATGGGGTGTGGGTTATGGATGAAGTCGTGTTCTTGTTTTGTCAAAATGCCATCTTTGAGGCCTGTTTTGAGTATGTTATTGAGTCTGCTGTGGAATGTGTGGGTCGGATTCTGTCTGAGAGTTTCATATGTGTTTTCGTCTTGTAGTAGTTTTTGTGATTCAGTTATATAGTCTGTTTTGTTCAGCAGGACTATCCCCCCCCTTTATCTGCCAGTTTGATTATGAGGTGTTTGTGCTGTTGTAGTTTCTTAAGGGCTTTTTGTTTTAGTGTTTAGGTTTTTTGTGTAGTTTTTCTTGTGAGTATCTTATTGATGTTGTCCATGACTAGTGTTTCGAAGGAGTGGACTAGGTGGCCTTTCAGGTGACTGGGGTAGAATTTGGATGCTGGTTTTAGGGTGGTGTATTTGAAGCTGTCTGGTTTAGGGGGTGAACATGCAATAGTCAGGGCCGCCGCTCACGAGTGGGACTGAATCAGGCCCTTAGTCAGCACACACACAGTCACACTTAGCACATGCACACACACACACACAGTCACACTTAGCACACGCACACACACATACAGTCACACTTAGTCAGCACACACACACACACAGTCATACTTAGTCAGCACACACATATTTTAAATAACAAAACACCACAAACTTTATGCCACTGTGACACCCTCCACTTACCTGGTATGGGTGTAGAAGACATGAAGCAGGTTCTCCTCATCTCTGCCCTCTCTCCTCCATGGGTGTGATAAAAAATGTATTTTATCATTCATCTCCACTTTATGCTCTTCCCACTCCCCCGACAGGCCACGCCCCCTTTCTCATTCTCCAGCCTCTTGGAATTGTGGGTAGGGAAACCTGGCTCCCATTGGTCGACAGAGTCCATCTTTTTGTAGCCTGATATAGGGGCAGCCATTTTACATTAGCCCCTGTTACTTGAATCGGATCTCTCTGAGGACAGCAGCACGGGAGCCAGAGTATTGCGTCCTCTGCCTGCCTGCCAGCCCTGAAATACTAGAATTGTACTGGCCCGGGGAGCAGATGGCACCCTGCCCCCCGGCCCAGCCCACCACTGTACACAATCCCAATTATTATAGCTGGAGTACCTATGCAGTCTGTGTAGACTTGCTAATATATAAACAAACAACCAAATTAAACAAGGTGGTACCACGCTTATAGTAAATTATAACTAGAGATGAGTGGGTTTGGATCTCAGAGATCCAAACCCACCCAAATGTAAAGATCCAGGGCGAGAACCGAACGTGCGTTCGGTTCCCCCGCAAGCTCTGGATCTTAAACAGAGGCAAAACCTTAGAGACGAAATTTCACGGCTCACAAGCTTTCGTCTCTGCTATATAAGATGTCCCCGCGGCAGTGCCATTTCACTCCGGTTGTGGAGAGTGAACAGGGAGGGTGGGTAATGTAGGGTTGGTGCTGTCTGCTGTGTCCTTCTTGGCTGGTGCTGTCTGCTCTGTCCATCTGGACTGCTGTGCTGTGTCCATCTGGGCTGGTAGCATGCTGCCTGTATCGTCAATCGCTGCCTCGGTCAGGGGTGCTCCGGGTCCCAAGTTCTGGAAAAAAAATTTTTTTTCCCTGTGTGCGCGTGTGCATTAGCCGCACTTATTATCAGACAGCAGCAACCTAGTGCTGCCTGTGTCATCAATTGCTGCTGCCTCGGTCAGGGGTGCTCTGGGCCCAAAATTCTGGACTATATATATATATATATATTAGAAATAAAACATAGAAAGGGGGCACCACATTGTGCTTAAAAGTATACTTTTAATTATATATATATATATATATATATATATAATTAAAAGTATATTTTTTTTCTGTGTGTGCATGTGCATTAGCCGCACTTATTATCAGACAGCAGCAACTGAGTGCTGCCTGTGCTGTCAATCACTGCTGCCTCAGTCAGGGGTGCCCCGGGCCCCAAGTTCGGGACAAAGAAAAAATTATTGTATTTTATTTTCTGTGTGTGCATGTGTGTTTTTAAAAAATGCCCACATGTTAGTGCCGCCGACTACTGTCACTAGTTTAGTCAGCCAGCTAACTGGATGCAACATTTTGGCCCTAGGCCTAACCTAGATGCAAAAAATCAATATTGTAAGCTGTGAGGTGGTCAAAATTAACTGCAAATGACTGGGAATAAATGTTATTAAGGTTAATAATACTGTAGTAACAAAAATAGGCCCAAATTATGTGGTTTAACCAGTTTTTATCATTTTTGGAAAAATTATCCAAAACCAAAACACACAAGGGTGGGTTTGCAAAACCAGATCCAGATCCAAAACCGAAAACAAAAACATAACATGGGGGTTGGCGCATATCACTAATTATAACTTAATATGGCAGAAATGTATAATTCCAAGACACAGTTATAAGTAATAGAAAAATTTTTTTCCATCAATCTCAATGTTTCTTATGTAACGAGTTTATATAGGAAAAAATAGCACATTAGTATTATCACATTAATAATAGTTGCTATTATGAAACATCACAATTCAACTGGTAAAATAATATGACAACAGGGGAACTTAAAAAATATTATTTAAAAATGCTATCAGGAGGAAAAAATACGTTGAAAAGAGACCTTTTTATTTGACTTTTTTATATAGAATATTATAACAAATAGATGAACTCCTTAATTTAATATAAAAATAAAAAGCGCTCCTTTGACAAATAATGTTGGTTCCACAGTCCATGATTACCAGAGCAACGGCAATGTATCCATGTTAAGAAACAGTTCAGACTCATATATATATATATATATATATATATATATATATATATATATTATATATATATATATATATATATATATATATATATATATATATACATATAAATATACCTATGCGGCTATTCAGTATGGTGCTTTCAGCGGTGGACCAATCGAACAAAGCCACACACTATTACTTGGCTCTCTAGAGCATAAAGTAGTGACTGTCTTAGACTTCCAGCCATGTGTCTGAAATGGGCTTGCTCCAAGTACAGTCAGTGCTGCCACACTGTGGTTCTCTGGAGCATAGGGCAGTGACCGACTCATGGGCCCCATCCATCTGCGATGAATTGCGGTGAATCCTGCATCGCGGGATCGCAGAAATCCAACATGTTAGATTGTCCCGATTTGACGATCGAGATCAAAAATTGATCGCGGTTGTCAAATCGGGGATATTTAACAAGTAATATTTCAGCGATCCTGCGACGGATTGCTGAACATCGATGTTGGCCGCCCAGCCGGCATTTCCACCTGGCAGATCGGCATTTCCGGGATCGCGGAAATACCTGTCAGATGTATGGGCACCTTTAGACATCCAGCCGTGTATTTGCAGTGGGCTAGATTTAAGTACAGTCAGCGATGCCGCACTCAATAAGATGCGCACTAAGGTTTACTGTGTCGTATAGTAATCAAGCCAGAATCCTTTTGAAGTGTCCACAGTAAAGCACCCACAATTGAAGAAAAACTAAGCCCTGTACCACTGATGCATTTCACTTTTTATGGGAGCTTTATCAACGAGTGACCGGCATTTCTGCAACCACTTCCCCGTCACCACCCCCAAATGCTCACAGCCTGTCACTCACTCTGCAATAGATTCCTGTCTGCAAGCATAATCACTGTGCGATCTTGGTGAATGCAATCGGCCGATCTGTGTATGCAATTGCATTTGCGATCAAAGCTGAATCAGGCCCATTGTGCTCTATCTTATGTAATGTAAATAAGAGCCACCTGGTGCTCTGCAAAACACATTTTATTAATCTGCTGCAATACAACCAACCATGAGCTCCCTCTTCCTTCTTTATGTCAGCTGAGATGACACTCGCAAAGTTAACTTTATGTATAATAATAACAAAGCCAAAGACATATATTCCACTTTCTTCTATACAAATACAGATAATAGTATGTGTTGTTTGGACAAATGACACAATCCAGCAACACCAAAGCACAGAAGCCTCCCTGGTGTGAGGTGCAGTAATACACATCCTCTCCAGGGGTTGGGTACAGGATGTCAGCGTGTGGGATCCCATCGGTAAGAATCCTAATGCCAGCATCCCATAAGGGTTAGAATACAAACAACTTTCGGTCAGTATCCTAACCCTTCCCCTCTACCTACCCTTAACCCTAACCCTCCTTTCCTGATGCCTAAACCTAATCTCCCCCCTTAGTGCCTAACCTAAGCTACCCATCCCCGCACACTAAACCTAACCCTCCCCCCTTAGTGCCTAACCCTAACCCTCCCCCTAGTGCCTATCCCTAACCCCTAACCCTAATGCTAACCCTCCCCCTTACCCTGCAACTTACCTTTGGCATGCTGGTGGCGGGATGTCAGCACTGGGATTCTGGCAGGTGTCACGATTCTGGCGCTGGCATTCTGAGTGCCTTAATCCCCATAGTCGGTATTATGACCTTTCCAGTGTAGTTTTAAAATACTGTGATTAAGGAAGAGGCGTCACCAGGTGTGATGACACCCAGGGAGGCACCTCCAAACCACTCACACGTGCTAAAGGGGATGTGGCCTCATGTTCAAGAAGCCATGCCACATGTGCGTGTCAACCCTCTCTGCTGCTTGCCACTCAGTGATGCCAAACTAGCACAGCAGCTCTACTATTTTGGTGTCAACCCCCCCTCAGTAATGACACTGATTAATGCATACCTTTCATCATGACCCATGTTCCTGGATTCCCCTCTTAATTTATGATTGCCATCACCTTTGTTGAACTAGTTAATTGATAAGAAAGGTTTTTCACCACAGATTGCTGCACTCATAAATTAAGAGGAAAGTCCGGGAACAGAGCATTTTGGGCCTGATTCAGACTTGGAAATAGAGAGAGAGATCTCTCTCAACTGATCATCTTGGTGAAACCATGCTGCACTGCAGGTGGGACAGATTTAAAATGTACAGAGAGATTTAGATTTGGGAGGAGTGTTTCCAAACTGACATCTAAATTGTAGAGTAATAATAAAGCTGTGCAGTATTTGTGGGCTACATGCAAAATCAGCCAGTATTTACCCCACATGTAAAAAAAATTATGTATTTACACCCCTTGCATTGCAATATGGTTTGTTCAGGTTCACAGTTGAGAGAGATATCTCACTCTATTCCCAACTCTTAATCAGGCCCTTTGTCCCTTCTGCAATGGGTCTTGTTGGGAGGTATGATTCTCTATCACACTGCTGAAATCAATGAAAAGTAACTATGTTACTGTACTTTTGGACTTGTCCACTATATATTTATAGGGCAAATCAATTAGCTGCAATTTGCCTCGCACTTTGTTTTAATGCTGGTAAAGTGCAGAGACCAATTACAAAATGTACAATGAGCATCATGTCTGTAAATAAAGCTTAACATTGGTGGGCAATAGGAGCAATGTCATACAGAGGAACCAGGGGTATTTAGCTGTTAAGCCCATGAAAGTCATGCATTTGAAGGATAGAAAATGTGTGTCTTTCTGCTTCAGTAATTTCACTGCATTTTTTGCAGCCTGATGCAGCTGAATGCATGTGACTAATCAAACAGAGCAGTTGTGAGGAACTCCTTTAAAGCTGGCCACACACTAGACCAACCTACATCCAACAAGCCAACTAGTTGATTGGTTGGAATGAAAATCTGGTAAGGTATGAAAGCAAATGACAATCAGCAATTTGCTCCCAAATGCCAGAAAATGGACAAAAACTGTTGTTTGAACAAATTGTTTATATCAAACATTTAACAAACTTGTCTAATGACCATTTTCATCTGTTTTCTGGCATTTAGGAACAAATTGCAGATCATCATTTACTCCCATACGTTACCAGATTTTTATTCCAACCAATCAACTAGTTGGCTGGTTGGACAGATAATCTTTAGATGTGTGGCCAGCTTTAGAAGGCAAGTTGGGAGTTTTGGTTGCCTGTCAATCGTGGAAGGGAGGAGGAGTTTTAAGTTTAAAAGACTGGAGCATTTATCTCTGTAACCGTTGCTGGAAAATCTGTCCGGTGGCTAGAGAGAAGCTCGTATAACTATGAACTGTGTATTGGTTACTGGTCTGCCGTCATCCTAATAAAATGAACCAGAATGCACAAGTCCAGAGTCAGTGTGTGCTTCCACTACACAGCTTCATTGACACAATTGTTAATTTGTGCTTGAACATCCAGAGAGTTCAATTAAATAAAACTCTAAAGAATTTAATTTAAAATAATAAATACAGATTACTCATTTGGAACACTTTGGTGAGTACTGCAAAATATAAAAATGAGTTCTTTTTTCAATGCACTTTATATACATTAAAATTAGAGATAAGCAGGTCTATATGCCACACCATATCTGGCCTGCACTGTATCCAACCCACACTGTATTCTGCACTGTATCCGACCTGCACTGTATCCAACCCACAATGTATGCCACACTATATCTGTCCTGCACTCTATCCAACCCACACTGTATTCCTCACTGTATCTGACCCACACTGCATCCAACCTGTACTGTACCCAACTCGCACTGTATCTGACCTGCACTACATCCGACCCGCACTGTACCCTGCACTGTATCTGACCCGCACTGTTTCTGACCCGCAGGTATGGAATGCTGTTTTTATGGTTGGGGAGATTTTGGGGAACTGCTCAACAAAAAGGCTGATTGAACGGGGCTTTACATGGGCACAGAGTACCAGTCATCAGAGGCCCAGCACCCCCAGGAGGAAAATACAGATTGGACAGTGAGAATAGGCATGTGCTGGGGGAATGTGCACTTGTGTAGGGGGCATTCATGTCTGCTGTTGCTATTTACACATGGTTTAGGTTTTTTTTGTTTGCTGCTTACTAACTTTGACTACTTGTTTTGAGCAAGGATATTCCGCACACAATTCTTAGTAAATTTCTGTATTGTTTTATATTGAACATACTTGCGAGTTGGTTTGATTGGTTATTGCTAATACATTACTCATTTGTAAAACATTTGTAAACAGAAACTGCTCTGTTGGTTGCTTAGTTTAGCCAGCCAGCCATTGGCCTATGTTGGTGAACAATATTGTGAGCTGTGAAGTGGTCAAAATTGACTGGAAATTAATGTTATTGAGGCTAATGATACTGTAGGAACAAAAAAGGCCCAAATTATGTGATTTTAGCTGTTTTTAATAAATTTTTGAAGAAAATACAGATCCAAAACCAAAACACGCAAGTGCGTTTTTGCAAAACCAAATCCAAAACCTTGAAGGAGATACAGATCCAAAACCAAAACACGGGGGTCGGCGCACATCCCTAATTAAAATAGAAAGTTGTGAATTAGTGCTAAGCCATGTATGAATTAGGATCCGATCATGGATTGTGATCAGTGATACAACATGTCTACCAAATTTACCACCTAATCCAAATTAACCTTACCTGGGTGTGCATGAGGAAATAGTAGGTTTTGTCGTGCCTCCCATATTACTTATAGCTTCCTGTGCAGGAATTATGTATCGACACCAATACACTTTTGAAGTTTTTTAAAAAATCTTAAGTGAATCAAAAACAGAAGCAGTGCAGGTGGTTTATATTCTATGCTTTTGGACCAGACCTGTTAGTGACACTTGGATGTAAATGTACTAATGGGTGGGTTTGGCAGTGTTTTCAACCCACCTGCCCTCGCTGACAGTTTATAACCGCAAGCTGCCAGATATTGGCTGGTGGAATGAAACATTTCAATGATGGGCAGTTGGTTTCAAATTGCCAAGCTACCAGCTGTTTGCTCAAAGAAGTCAGCGGTTTTGATCAAACTGCCATTAAGAAGGGCAAGGAACCTGCCATCCCACCCATCTCGATAATGTTACTGAATGCAAAAAACCTATGCTGTAT
This sequence comes from Taudactylus pleione, assembly GCA_031769625.1. NCBI lineage: Eukaryota > Metazoa > Chordata > Amphibia > Anura > Myobatrachidae > Taudactylus > Taudactylus pleione. The sequence goes on along the minus strand of JAUIMM010000045.1, from coordinate 16,411,399 downwards.
AAATGACTATAAAAAATATCCCATAAACTGTAAAAGATAGTAATATATTCCCATTAGTGATAACGTAAACTAATATAGGCTCTTTACTAAATAGAAAAATGACTATGGCATATGTATATTAAATATATTAAATAATTAATATGGCTCCTTTATTTTATGCAATAACTAATAATGTGTCCAAATTAATAAATCTAATTTGCTAATAAGTTTAGTTGCTGCCTTTTTATTTATTTTATTTACTGGCAGATGGCACCTGCATTTGGTACTCCAGAGAGTGCAAGCGTCCTTGGGGCACTCCAGTAACTCCTCTTCTTCTTTGTCGCGGCAGCCTGCCCCCTAATGTGACATTATGATGCCATGTATTCAGGGGAAGGGGGCCACACAACTCAATTTGCAGCCCTGGTTGTCTAAGTTACTTGTTAATCATTTCTATACATCCTGTATATTTTATATTACATTTCATTTTTTTTAGGTTTCCTATATGCAGCACCCCCACTGCATGGTTAAACAGAATTATTAGTTCCATGTTACACTGTTCTAGTGTTATCATCTGACTATTAGAAAGCCTTCAGATGCTTTCATTCTTGAATACTGATATTGGTTGTGATTATTGATCTCCACAAATTTACATAATAAATTAATTTACATCATATTGTGTTTGCCATTTAATTATATCATGTTTCTTCATCATTCATACAAAGTATCCATGCATTCCTCCTCACACCACAATTCACTAATTATCCTTATCCACAACTAGGCATAGTTCTCAGAATTGGAAACAAAGGAAGACCCGCTCAGAGATGTCAATTTGAATGTCAAAGGCTTATAAATTAGGAGTGCCTGAGGGCTGGTGCAAATACATACCGGTGATGGTGACAGTGGCCAATACTAGCTAGCTGCTTCTGATTGGCTGTTTGTGAAGTCACCTCTGATATGTGTTTATGGACCTTGGGGTCTATTCACTAAGCCTTGGAGATATAAAATGGAGAAAGATAAGTCCCAGCCAATCACCTCCTAACTGTCTTTTTTCAAACACAGCCTGTAAACTGACAGTTAGGAGCTGATTGGTTGGACTTATCTTTCTCCATTCTATCTCTCTCCAAGGCTTAATGAATAGACCTATTTGTGTGCAAATTGTAGCAACAACAACAAAAAATGTCCATGCTCAATGAGTTCTACCTACAGTATTTGAGAGTTTTTTTTCTTAATCTTATGCAAATCTACTAATGAATGCATATCTCGCTATCAAAACAAACATTTGGGTTTTGCACATATCAACATTTGAGTGTGAATTTGATATATTTATGTGAATTTTGTTGGACCTTAAATTATGTTCAATGTGAGTTCATAATCAGATTGCCCTGATGACAAATGGGGAAGCAACTGACTATATAGTGAAGAGAAGAAGCTCAGGTATAATAGTTATTGGGGGAAATGTAATAGCCAACCTGATTTTGCCTTGTAAATGATTACCACTTTAAAACATTGGGCAGAATCGCCGTGGTCTCACTGATGCCTGCAGGGTATTACATTTCTCACATAGCGAGCACTTCAAATAATGACGCAATCAATGTCCATTTTGATGCCTTAATCATGTGTTATACTTGTATTTTGTACCTTTGCTAATAGTCACTTACAGTTGGGACAGCATACATTTTATTTTCATAATGCTAGATAACAAAACGACTGTTTAATCTACTTATCAACCCCATAGAAAATACATTTATAAAAGACATATCAAGCAAAAGTGGTAAATGCATTCATATGTCCTTGGAACAAGTAAAACAAGCAGAACACTGAGATTCTCTGCAAGGTAGCTAAGTTGCTCTCTTCATTCTTTGATTAACACCTCTTATGTCAATGATTCAATGTTATCTCTCAGTCAAGGTGAACCTGTTCCCAGGCTTCATGTTTTACTTCATGCTGGTTATGTTATGAATGTGATTAGAAAGGGAAATTGTATCTAGCAGCTTGTGTGATGCTTTAACTCCTGTCTCTTTGCTAAGCATTAAAGTTTGTACCTATTGTATGATCACAGATGTTATAGAGATATTAAAAGTAAGTGACATTTTGAAATAATAAATTGTCCCATCTTTACTCATAGACTATTAATGCAGGAAAATGCTACAATACAATAATGCTGTTCTGTGTATTTAGTAGGCAAACCTGGAACGCAAAGGTTTAATCATCAGAGCTAACCATAGGAAAATTTTACCTAGGAAAATTGGAATTGCATAAAATTTGGCTCATATATTTTGATAGGCATTGAGTTTTGTTGGACCTTAGGTATGCCCAATATCCTGAGCACATTCTGAACAAATGTACTCATATTACCTATCTACATTGCGGGCCTGATTCAGAGCCGCACATAATGCCAATGATCATCTATGCAAGTGATTTTTTGCTACTGCACAGAAATTTATAAAAACTCATACAGCACTTATTACACAGTGTATAAAGATGCCCACTTTCCTTTCTTAACACACATCATCTCCAGGAAGTGTATGCCCAATTGCTCAGCCTCTCTGGCTAGAGGTGGAGAGGCTCATCTTGCAGGTCACAGGATTGGGGATAGGTACAGGATGTTGGCACTTGGGATCCTGGAGGTCAAAATCCTGATGCCAGCATCCCGACATTGTTAGGATGCCATCACTTGTTGGTAGGTGTCCTAACCCTCCCCCTTTCCTAAACCTAACCCTCCCCCCCTAGTGCCTAACCCTAACTGTCCCCCTAGTGCCTAAAACTAACCCCTAAATCTCCCCCCAACCCCCCTACTTATTATCAGGATGCTGGTGCCGTGATTCTAACAGGTGTGGGGATTCAGGCACCGGTAATCTAAGCACCGGCATCCCATGTAGGGATACTGAACATATCCCAAAGGATTGTGACTGTCTCTTTCCCCTGCCATATACCTTTTATATCAACAGTATTTCCAGATTCTATCACATGACATTATATATACATTGGAGGCAATATTTTTATAAACCAAGGAAGTTGCAATTGCCAAGTTTTGGAAGCAAGATATTCCCCTTCCATTTGCTTTGGTTATATCCAAAATTAAACACATTGTTTCCATATGAAGACATTAAATAGTCCCTACTCCACTTCAACTCCTCTTTGAAGAAGTGGCATGGTTATCATACTGTACATATTCTACAGATTGTCCTGGTGTTACAGTCTGTCCATGAATCTTGAGTGTTCACTGCAGCAAACAGGGCAAATCTCTATGTTTCTGTCACCTGTCTCTCCCTCTCTAAATAAATCAAATATCCCTTGTGCTGTCTTTTATAAGTTACTTGATGTTTTCAAGCTATGTTTGTGCTCCTCATGTCTGAACTCTTCACCTTTCTCTTATTTTTTTGTATCCCTTTTATGTTTTGAAATATTATGTAATAATAATTGTTAAAAAAAAAGAATTATTGAGTATCACAATATTAAGAATTACATCTAGAGATGTGCGCCGCACCATTTTTGTTGATTTTGGTAGTCCTAAATTGTCATCCAGTTTTGGTTTTGCCAAAACGCAGTGACTGGTTTTGGTTTTGGATTTTTCCAAAAATTCACAAACAAATCTAAAATCACATAATTTGGGCCTTTTTTTGATCCTAGAGTATTATCAACCTCAATATTAATCACCAATATAGGCCAAAGGCTGGCTAAACTAAGCAACAGGGCAGTGGCACAAATACACGGCAGTTATTTCTGTTTAAGAATGTTTTGCAAATTAGTAATGTGATCAATCAGCCTTTTTTTGAGCAGTTCCCCAAAATCTCCCCAACCATAAAAATAGTGTTTCATTCCTGTAGGTTGGATACAGTGTGCTTTACATACAGTGCTGGATACTGTGTGGGTTGGATACAGTGTGGGTTAGATACAGTGTTTGTCGGATACAGTGTGGGTCGGATACAGTGCAGAATACAGTGTGGGTTGGATACAGTATGGGTCGGATACAGTGCAGGTTGCTTACAGAGCTGTATACAGTGTGGGTTGGATACAGTGCAGGTCAGATACAGTGCGGATTTGATACAGTGCAGATTGGATATACCAATGGTGCACTTACTGTGACAGAGGGTGCCAGAATTGTCCTCAGTGCGGGAGTGGCGGCTGTGCAAGGGTGCCGGTGGGGTTGGCCGTGTGGGGTGGAGGTGGTTTACTCAGTGCGGGAGTGCTGGTGGAGTCAGCAGTTCAGGGGCGTCAGCAGTGCGGGGATGCCAGCTGTGTTCTCCATGCTGGGGTGCCAGCAGTGTTGGCAGTACAGAAGTGCCGGTGTTGTCGACCATGCAGGTTTGTGGCGGTGTCCTTAGTGTGGGGTTGCTGGAGGAGTCGGCAGTTCATTGGTGTCGGCAGTGCGAGAGTGCTGGCGGTGTTGGCAGTGCAGGTGTGCTTGCAGTGTTCTTAATGCAGGTTGCTGGCGATGTCGGCAGTGCGGGGTGTGGCAGGGTTGGTACTGTTTTGGTGGGGTCCTCTGTGCGGTGGGGGCCGCCATCTTGCATCTGTTTGCCCCACTGAAGTCAATGGGGAAGCACTGATTGGCTGAGAGCAAGCTCTCTCAGTCAATTAGCAGTCAGCCCATTTATTTCAATCGGACTTTTGAAATTGGCACCCGAGCCAAAACTGCAAAATCTGACAGCGGGATCTCAAGATTTTGGCTCAGAAAGGGATCCGAGGCAGACATGGAGATCCGAGCTGCAGCTCGGATTGCCTCTGATCCTGGAAGTTCGGGTGTGTTCAGATTCAAAGATCCGGACTGCTCATCTCTAATTACATCTAAGCCAGCAAGCAAGTTACATACATGAGAGTGCCAGAGACTATTCTATTAGAAAAATAGACTGTGCAAAAGAGAAAGTGCTATATGAGCTGCATTTGGTGAGATGATATTGAAAATATGTTAAAACTCAGTGTAGCTATAAAGAAAACACAAGTATATATATTGCATGCAACAGAAGGACAGCTCGGCTTGCACATGTCAGCCATTGCAAATTTTCATAAAATAGCTTAGCATATAGCACTACAGAAAGAGACACCAGGTAGGATTAATTAGATGCAGAGGCTGCAATGTGCCATTCAGAAATATCACATAGCGACCAGCTAATTTTTCCTCATCCCATAGTGGTACGTAGGAAAACTAGTGAAGCTGCAGATACTCTCTATGATGGATTTATTCATTACCAAGCATTGCAAGAATGCTAGGTTGCACATCCCTCTGAATTGAATTGCTCCCATTATTTGTAAAGACAGGAGAAAGTTATTAAAACGTATTTACATGAAGAGTGTGAATTCATAGTCAAATGTGTCCTCTGTATAGTTAGTAGAGATGTGCACCGACCCCCGTGTTTTGGTTTTGTATCTGTATCGCCTCTTGTTTTGATCTGGATTGGTTTTGAAAAACCGCCATTGTTTTGTTTTTTGTTTTTGGATCTGTACTTTTTTTTTAAATCATAAAAACATCTAAAATCACAGAATTTTGGCCTGTTTTTGTTCCTACAGTATTATTAACCCCAATAACATTTATTTCCACTTGTTTCCAGTCAATTTTGACCACCTCACAGCTCCCAAAATTGATTTTTCATCTAGTTAAGGGCCAAAAGGTTGCATCAAGCTAGCTGGCTGACTAAGCTTAGCGACAGCAGTGGGTGGCACTAACATGCAGCAGTTCAGCTTCAAACATGGCACAGAGTGGCATTGCAGTGGTAGACAGGCTGGCAGTTTTATAAACTACACGACCCCTAGGAATTTTAAAAACCAAGAATGTTTTCCTTAACTAGGTCAGAGGCCCGACAGTGTAGGAATGTTTATGGACTGAAGACAGCGAAAGGACATAAGAATTGATTAGTTTTTAATTTATTTAATTTATTATTTTGATTCTTAAAAAAAATTATGATGGAAGATCAATCTAGGATCAAGTTCTTCCTATAAGATATCTTTGATCTGAATGAGGTTTTTTAATTTTTTATACATCATGATCTATTAAAAAAATGAGGTAGCCTTGCTTGTGGAGATGCTGATAGAACATACTGTAAACAGACTTTTACTAGTTTGTACTCAGGGAGGTTGTTAGGGATAATGGGACCAAGACTTGCTGTTTACATCAGAGGAAAGCAGCCTGTAGTTCTCCGGCTGAATTAGAACCCCCAACATCTGTGATGTTTGCTGGACCTACTGGAAGTTATTTGTCAACAACAGGTGGCGTGCGTCAGGTAACCTCAGCCTGCTTTACGCAATGTATGTACCATGTAAATATATTTGTATCTCACCAACGTGCACGACTAATTTTTGTATTAAACGTATTTGCACTTTATTGCACACATCCTGACAGAAAGATGCACTGTGCTGCTGCTGCTGCTAATATTTGCCCACCTCATCAATTTGGTGGTTCAGAATTTTCTTTAGAAAAATGAAAGGGGCATACAGGAGATGTTGTCTGTGGCCATTACAATTTGTGGACATTCAAAAAGAGGTGCAAGATGGAATTGTTCTTGGGCCCTCCAACCCACCCTTTTGTTGTAAATATGAAACAGGATATTCACAGTTTAACAAACCAATCACTTCAGCGACAGGGACTGCCACTTGTGGCTGAATGATTGGTTTGTTTGGATCCCCCCACAAAAGAAGCTGCCAATGCACAGTGGACATTGGTGGCAATGATAGCATACACAAATTGGCTTTACAACATAGATAAGATCAGATGTCGCCATCGTCATCATCATCCCCATCGTTAACAATAAAATATAAAAATGACAAGTAACAGAATAATAGTTAATGGTAATAACAAAAGGAGACAATATCTACTATATAAAAGCGTAAATTTGTCCTACTTTATATACAAATCCACAGTTTACAAGTCAAGATCGTGAAATTTTACATACAAGTGTATTAAAACATGGCCGAGGCAACTAAAAAAATTTGAAATCAAAATTAATTACTGTTAATTTTTAATTAATTAAAACCTACAATTTTTGCTGTACGCTCATTGTGGGGCCTTGCACTCAGTACTGCTGTCTGCTGCTTCCAGTGGTGAGATTTAACAACTTTCTTATCTCTACTATTTAAACTATTTCTGTCTTTCTGTCTTTCTATACAAATCCATAGTTTACAAGTGAAGATCGTGAACTTTTACATACGAGCGTATTAAAACACGGCCGAGGCAACTAAAAAAATTTGAAATTGAAAAGAATTACTGTTGATTTTTAATTAATTAAAAACCACAATTTTGGCTGTACGCTCATTGTGGGGCCTCACGGCATATGGGTAGGGCCTCGGAGCGAGCATTTTGTGTTGTCATGTTTTGTCATGATTTTGATATTTATTATCAAAGAGAGCTTTAGCAGGCTTTCCCAGCATTCTCAGCTGTCTGACTATACCAAATTATGCAACAACATTGACTTCTTTCTTCAAACTGTGTCAAAATGATGACTTTGCGAGGACCTTGCTGTACTGTGAGCTGCCAAAATATTACACATGGAATGCTTCTGGAAAAGTTTTTATGCACAGAAAATGGAGTCACTGTAGATGGTCATCCTGGTATCAGAGCAACAGAAGCTCTTGGCCGTGTCTACACTGTACATTGACACATTTTGAATACTTCTATCTCCAAAGTTTGCTTTACACCGTTACAGGTCCTACTTCCTTTGAAGACCTTAGGACTGTTGATGGGGAAGTTTGTCACACTTTTCATGAGGCATGCCTAAGGAGAGGTTTGTTGGAGGATGATGTGTAAACAAACATTCTTAAAATCCCGGGCAACGCCGGGTACTCCAGCTAGTAATAAATAAAAATAAAAATAAAATAAATGATTAATATGCACAGACAATTAATTAAATTAGATATCATAAATAAACTAAATGTTCTTAATAAGTTTGAGAAAATGCTGGGCCCTATGGATAACTTAGTCAGCTATAATACCTCACTCAGTGGGGTGATCTATGTGGAAGGCACGAGCCAACAAGCTGCCAGGTGAAAATGCGGCAATGTGACTCCCCGCCAAGCTATCCCTGGAGCCTGGCAGGGAGCCATATTGCCGCGTTTTCATCTGGTGGCATGTTGGCTTGTGCCTTCCATGTTGATCACCCCACTGAGTGAGGTATTACAGCTGACGAAGTTATCCGTAGAGCCCGGCGGGGCATCACACTGCCGTATCTTCTATCAGCAGTGTGTATATGCTGAATACTAGACTTTCCCCGCTGTCTGCTGTTCCAGATACCAACATGGATTTATCAAATTTTTCTAGCAAGTGGTGGAAACAATGGACCTCATTCAGAGCAGCTCGCAAACTGCGAGCGCTCGCTCTGTATGAGGGCGGCCGCATGTAAAAAATGTTCTGGCCTCCTGGCCGCTCGCTAGGCTGTGGGTTACCACCCACAGCCTTAGCGAGTGACCAGGTTGATGGTCGCGATGGTCTCGACCATTGCGACCATCGGGGCTTGCGACGAGACCCTTGAGGTAGGGTCTCGTCTGCCGCAAGCCCCAGAGAGCTTTTGGCTCTAATAGAGCCGGAAGCTCTCCCACTGACATCACTGGTGATGTCAGTGGGGCCGCCCACAAATGGCAAGCGTTCGCATGGGAATGCCTCCATTTGTGAAACCACCCCCCCACCACGCCTACAAGACGGGGCTAGCTGTCGATCAACATCAACAGCCGCCCCTTTTGTAGTGAGTCCCAGAGCGAGAGAATTTCTCTCTCGCTCCGTGGCTTGCGCACGCGCAGTGTGGCCGCTGCACATGTGCACAGCCAAACATCAACCCGCTTGCGAGCGCTCAGGCACTTGCGACCAGGTCTGAATGAGGTCCAATGTTTCTTGCTCTATAGGTATTATTGACTTATCAAAAGAAAATTGCACTTTATTGCCTCAAGCAAAATACTATTCTACATGAATTTGGGATATAGCATTTTCTCAAACTTATTAATTTATGATATCTAATTTAATTGATTAATTGTCTGTGCATATTAATCATTTATTTTATTTATTTTACTGTCTCGTGTTATTATCATTGACTATTATTCTGTTACTTGTCATTTTTATATTTTATTGTTTATATACTTCATTGCTAATCAGAATAAATTGATTATATATTTTTATATGTACCAGCGCGGTATTGTATTTCTATTTCTTTTATATATAAATAAATGTACAAAGCCTCATATTCACCAACAATAGGTGAGTACAACCATTTAGAGGAAAAATGTATTTTCTTTTTAAAAGATATAAACTATGTTGCCCATTTTCTTTTCTCCTGAGCAATTTGAGACTCTGAATCATAAAAATTTGGACAAGCTAAGAAACACCGTTTGTCCAAAGCCTGCTGTACCTGAGTCATACACAGGGTGAGTACAGTATATCTCCTATTTATATCCTCTTCATGAATGTCAACAGTGTACACTCTATAATTTTCTCTTCTCTTCACGACATAAGTCGAGGAGGAGTACATACAACACTATTAAGAAAGAGAAAGAACCCAGATATGTCCTTTTCATCACTTCTACATCCGCAGGAACTTAGGTTGAACAGTTCCATTGTCAAGGAAGCACATCTCTGGTCTCTGCACAACCAAATATCTTTGGTGCTGGTAACCCACAAATCAACAATAAGACACATTGATAACACACAAGCCTTTTGAACTAATGTTCTGTGGACTGATGAGTCAAAAATTTTACTTTTTGAAAGACACGGGTAGGGTTACATCTGCATAAAGCTAACAGCATTCAACAATAAGAACATTATACAAAATGGTCAAACATGGTGGTGGTAGTGTGATGGTGTGGGGATGCTTTGCTGCTTCAGGACATGGACAACTTTACATGATTGATGGAATCAGGAATTCTGCTCTTAACCATAAAATTCTGAGGGAGACTGTCTGGTCATCAGTCCATGATCTGAAACTCAAGTGCATTTGGGTTAATCCAGCAATACAGCTATCCAGAGCACTTGAGCAAGTGTACCACTGAATGGCTCAAAATAAACAAAATTAAAGTTTTGGAGTGTCCTTACCTGAATCCAGTTGGACAATACAATTAAGGATGTTTCCAACTTGCGAAAACACTCAAAGAGCGAAGTAAATATTACACCTCAAATAAAGTCAGTTTCACATTTATATGGAATACTGCAGCCACTAAAATACACAAAAATCATACATACATCAATAAAAAAACACATTAATGAAAAACAATTTAATGGACTCCAGAACATCTTATAACAATAAATATGCTCACTCTCACCACAGTAGTTGGTGAGAATAGTGTGAATGAATTAATTAATTCTAGATAATTAGCACATATGTGTCTTCTGTTAAACTAGTAGTAACAGTCTATTGCAATTTGATCTTTTCCAGACTCAGATATGTAAACTTGGCTAATCCTGGAGGAATCTGGTTATTATAAAAGGACAGCTCCTGCACTTGTAAAAATTCTCAGAGAGTTAAGAATCCAGAACTGTAGATAGGACCATGTAGCAGGAGCCTATGCTCTCCAAACAGTTTTTTAGTTGGCAGAAATAATGATAATAACATTCACTGACTGTATATCACCCCATTTCTTAACAAGGGTATATGTATGTATTGACCAGTCGACCAGGCTTGCATTATAATTTATGCTACAGGATGGTCATACACTAAGCCTGTGGTACAATAATGTCTTCAAGTATCTCCTATACTGAGAGAAGAAGAACAGTTGGTTATACAACATCAGTTTACCAGTTCAAGAACAAGACACTCTTCCATGTCCTCCAGCTACTCCTCCTACACAACTCACCTCAAGGAATCCTGCACTGGAGATAGCAGATGCCATTTCTTTGTTTCAAATAACCCAAACACACTTCACAGACATGAAAAAACAATATTATTATTCACAAAATGAGGTGTTGCCAACACAGGCATTTGGCTACAAGAGGTAAGCAACTCTTTTTGAGGCAAAAACCTTATTGCAGTTACATTTATGTTCTGGAATCAGTCAATCACTCAATGAGGAAGTTAAATAATAATGTTGTATCATCATTGGCACCCATTGCTGCATGGTTAACACTACTCATAATATCCCAAACATCTACCACCACCAGTCCTGCCAGTTACCTCCATCCTACTACTCCACCCCCCACACCCCCAAGTGTGCTGCATGCACCAGATGTGACTAGCCCAGATGGAGTTCAGGTGATGTTTCCCATGCCTCCCTTTCCTAAAATATTTTTATTTGTTTTATTTTTGTTATAATCCAATTTTCTGTTAACATTTACATGTGATATCTGAGGTAATACTTTTTTAGACAAGAGACTCATTTGTGACATGTCTGATGATATTTACTCTTCTGCTTGATACAAGCATTACGTTTTGGTTGTGTATATAACATTTGTGCACCATAAAGAGTTTTTGCCTAGTTACACACTCTTTCAGCATTTGTTTTCATTATATTGATTTTAAACATGAATAGGTTACACATTCACTGACATCATTTAACTCTATTTAACACACCTAAATAGTAATAAACATTCTGTCATAACATACTGTAAGTTGCACACAATTAACAAATATACTTACAGGTAAAGTAGTTGCTAAAGAGTGTATTTCTCACATCCATCCCACTCTCTGTATTGTGCAACATGGCAGATGGTACAAAGACTCCAACAGTCTCATTGTCTACTACCAAATCTATGGGGACAGGTTGGTGCAATTCCTGATTATGGAGCAGAGAGTAGAGAATCACAATATCTGAGACCTTTGCTGGTCTGTAGAGTAGCACACCATCTAACTTATCAAGACACCTAAACCTGATTATTAATAGTTCCAAGATCACTCTATAACACATCTAGTGGTTTTGTAGGCCTCATTATATTTGATGTCAACAGAAGTCTGTGGCTGCAACATAGGTGTCTCTTGCTTGAAGTGACACCCATAGATTGAGCCACAAGATGAGGGGGGATACAAATATCCTCATTCTTAAAGGCAAATAACACATTTATGTGCACAATAGCATGATGTAAGGCATACCCAGCAGCCATCCGTCTAGCAGTAATCTATCCTCATATTTCTGATATAGGGATGACTAAGTATGTATGTATCTTGACATGAGCCTAGATAGCCAGCTACAGAACTCATTGTGCATATTTTGCATCATAGACCACTTGAACATTAATGGATTGGGCATAATGCTTATTAATAAATACATCCACACTCTGCTTAAGTGATCACATCTAATATGTGTGTAGTCTATACAGTAGCTCTCAGGATATTATGCATACCTGCTAGAATGCTTCATGCCATTTTGAATCCTGGCTGGGGAATCAGATTGAGGAATATAACAATACCTTCAGCACAAGGAGGATCTGTTTAATATGACACAAGAAAGTGAGCTGGGTGTAATACCCCAAATATTTGAGGTATTATGGCTGCCACTCTACATTGTGCTTACCTATACATGCAGAAGCAGAGGGGCCCCATGATAGGTCAGCTGGAAGGCTTGGGAGAAGAAGAGAGGCATTTGGGGAGTGGTTTGTTAAGTCCGATGGGAGCAGCTGAGAGACAGGAACTACACTTTGGAGGTGCCGCTGCCTACTGGAGGTCTGACAAGTGGTGCCTGTCACGGAGTGCAGCATGGGGAAGATGGTAGCCAAGTGGGTGAGAGCCATAGGTGGACCTTGGGAAGTGCTGGTGTTGTGAGAAGTAGCAGCAGCAGAGTCAGTGAGGGGCTCCTCATCATCAAAGGATAGAGCAACCACCGGAGGTTGTGCTGAGATCCCGAGAGGTGGCTCACCATATCAGAGGCTGGCCATCTGAAGAATGAAGGCAGAGATAGCAGGCAGCTCCACAGGTCTATAGCCCTCTCATCTAGAACAGACTCATACACCTACCACCATTAGGAAGATAGCTTTCAGAAGTTTGAATATCACAGACCACTAATTAAGTCAGCTACCCTGTTTCTGAGCAGATTCATATACAGTAATAGGGCAAATCAAAGTTTATATGACAACACCTAGCTTCTACAACAAACAAGGATACCGATGACACGATCCATCTAAGATAGAATTATTAATCACTGCCAATAAAACACTGTTTCAGAGAACAATTGAGAGAACAAGAAAGAAAGTACTTTTATTAAGTTAGGTGAATGGAGATTGTCAATTGTTAAGTCTATCTGGGGTACAGTCAGACAGCTGATGCAGGTGACATACTCATTATACTGTTAACCAATATACAATGTTGAAAGATACTGTATATAGTAAAGCATAAACAGAAGTCAGGAGTAGTGTGACATTTACCCACTGGAAAAACCTTGTCTGCAGTGTAATTTCCAGTATGAGACTAAACTAGTTAGGGTTAAATAACAGGACTAACACAGTAGAGAGAAAGTGCAGTCACCATTAAAAAGGAACTCTGAAACAAACAGCCCTATACTGGAGAACAATTATTATTAATGTCAAAGCTTAATGAACATCCGGACACACAAACTGCTAACATTTGTGCACTGTTTAATCTGGCCAAAGGACACAAACCTTTTTTTTAGTGAGGAAAATGCAAACTAAACTCTGCCATTGTTGATATTAGTTCCTTAAATGTATAGTACATTTGTAAATTTGCAATTGTGATATTAGTATATAGAGATTAAAATAATACATTCTCATCCTGCAGTCATTAGAGTTAGATTTATGCTTTCTACTGAAATGTATATTTATATTGAATGTAGTAATATATACTATAACTACTTACTGAATATATATGCCTGCATTGGAGTGTGTTATACAATGTAAAGAAACCAATCCATTAGTATACTGCCTGCATCAACCTCTTGCTGAGACGTCTTTTCCTAAAAAAATATATAATAAAGTTATTGCTATACCTCATTTGTACCAATTACTGCTTGGGTTAAAGAGATCCCTTGCCTCTCTGCTGTGCAGAAAGAAGAATAGAGAATAGAGCAAACCACCTCTCATCGATTTTGAAGAAAGAACACTGTGAGTGACCATATTCCTTTGGTTGTTTCTTGTTTATTACACAGGATAATGCATGATTCTGAGTCTCTTTGATAAAGCTCCTTAAACCAACGTGAAATGCATCAGGAATCTACCTGCTACTTGCTGATATCTATTTGCAGAGTGATAGCACAATATCTATGGAAGCCGGAGTTTGACATTATCATTGGTAACTACTGCATTACATCCAAGCCAGGATCCGGAAGGATGGCTGCTTGCCCTCAGATGGAGTGATTGTGAACTTGAGCAGCTCCACTCATGACTGGAACCCTGATCGGGCAGAATTAATCTATGAGAGTTAAGGTCCAATCTTCCACTGTGACAAGCCGCCGCACTGCCAATGCTGTGTGGGGTGAAAACTGGGCAAGCGTTCGCTGAAGTCTCCTCCTTCCTCCTGTTAGGATCTGTGGTTGTGAAATTTTGTTTGCAGTCCCAGTCTTGATTGCTGCTGAGGCTCTACACTAATTACTGCCTGTCTGCGTGCAGTGTCAGGTGCACGCTGATTGATTCTCCTGTCTGTGCACAGCCAAGGTGCTCACTGGTCTCTCATTAAGGAGCCTTGCTCTGGTTGGGCCCTGTTTTTGTTAAATTCCAGCCTGCCCTTGATTTCATGCCGGTGATAGAGTTACTCGTGCTTCCGGTTGTTCCAGCCTCCTGTTTGTTCAATCGAGTATCTGTGTCCAGTTTCAGTATTATTCACTGCCGTTTGTTCCATCCAGGTGGCATAGTCTGCATTCCATCTGCTGTGTGCTGCGCGAGTCATCAAAGCAGCACAGTGTGTATCTCTGCCCTCAGCCGCGTGTGTCATCCCAGCGGTCCAGAATACAACTCCGTCCCGGGGACATGCCAGCATCCGGCGGCTAGTGTCAACCCAGCTACACTGGTTGCATCTCAGCATCTCAAGTGCGCAATCCAGCCCACCAATGCCAGTTTCAACTCGGCGACATTGGTTACATCTCAGCATCCCAAGTGTGCAATCCAGTGCACCGATGTCAGTGTCAACTCAGTGACATTGGCAGCATCTCAGCGCATTGTTCACATTTCCTTGAAGAGACTCACCAGCCCTGAAAGCTGCCTCCATGGCCCAAAGGCTGCATCCAATCTTTGGCCATCAGGCCACAACTAACCACAGCATTCCAGCCCTCAAGGCTGCCTCCTTGCATTCCCAAAGGCTGCATCCAATCTTTGGCCATCAGGCCACAACTAACAACAGCATTCCAGCCCTCAAGGCTGCCTCCTTGCATTCCCAAAGGCTGCATCCAATCTTTGGCCATCAGGCCACAACTAACCACAGCATTCCAGCCCAAAGGCTGCATCACATCTTTGACCATCAGGCTACAACTACCACAGCATTCCAGCCCTCAAGGCTTCCTCTACAGCTCAAAGGCTGCATCTCATCCTCGGCCATCAGGCCACAACTAATCAAATAAATTCAGCCCTCAAGGCTGCTGCACGGCCGCATCCAGCCAAGATATACCAGCCCTCGAGGCTGTTGCAGGACTATTCCCTACTATAATCCCCAAGCCTTAACTTCCACACAGTAACCAGGAGCACTTATCCACATCGTGTATAATAGGAGGTATATCCATCCAACACTGCTGGAACTGTATGGGACTCCATGATTGTTGTTATTAATGTGGCGAGACTGATGCCATTATACTCTCAAACTTTGCTATGTATTCATACTAGCATCCAAACCGGATCCTGATTAAGAGCTCTGATCTCTGTTAAGAGATTATGTTAATTTTGAATATTCAGTCACTGGAGCAGTAGATTATTACATTTTATTGTACTACACCAGTTACCTACAATTATTATGTTAGTAATATTTTTAATGTATTAGTGTAATTTTTTTGTATGTTTTCGATAATAAAAATGATCATTATATATCACTTGGTGTCCTGAATTTAATGCATCACCACTATTTGTGTTATGATTCTGAGTCAGATGCATTTACGACAGCTTTTCTGTGTGGCCCCGCAGCCTTCCTATAATCACAGTGTAGCACATGGTTGTGTTCCTTTTTGCATCCAAAGTCATTCTGGGTCTCCTGTGGTAACCATCGGGATGCATGCGTAGTGTGACTCAGATGCATGCGCAGACGTAAAACATAAGCCTACTGCATGTGGTATTGACACTGCTTCAACCTCTGAATCACACCCTTATTTGGGAGGGTTTGCCATCGATTTTTCAGTGGATCCAAAACTGACACATGCATCATAATAGTAAATCTGGGGTTTAATAATTGTAATGGTAAAAATATTGATGGTACTTTTCTATTGTTTTCTAAAGTTTGGATTATTGTCGGGTTTCTGTCAGTTTGGGCGTTAGTAAACCAATGGGATTCAATCCAATGGTAAACTCAAGAAAAAACAACGATATTGCAAAACCGCTGCTTAATATCTCCAATTGTGTTTACTTTACGAGCACACAGAATAAAAGCTATGTTTAAGACAAGTGTATCCACTACATGGGAGAATTTTTTTCATATTAATTTTTTTATGAAAAAAAAATGAATACATTTAAAGAAGAAAAGTTGCTTAATTATGTACTAATGTTTACAAAAACAAAAATTGTAAATATTACATAAACAAAAAGAACAGATAAATATTCTGCCTGATTTCAGTTTTTGTTTTAATTCATAAAATCAATTTACCAGCAAATGGAAAGCCTGTGCAAAAAAACAATGTAAAGCTATGAGTCCCATATAATACAAAGTGAGATCTTACAGTTTGCTTTATAAAAATAGCTTGTAAGTAAAGTAAAATGTTTTTAAGTCAATCAGTATGACATTTTGATGTTGGATCAGCTATTGACTGTCTTTAATGATGTATGTACTTAAACCAATAACGACTGCCAACTTATTTCATTATCAAGCACCAGATGAAAGATGGATTTTATATTGCCATCTGCCCTTTGTGAGTGCAAAATAACGCATTTATCAATTGGTGTAAAAATAATTGACAGATGAAGAATAATGTTTCTTTAGCAAGTGAAAGAGACCTACATAAAAAATTATACTAATAGTTCAGAACTTCAAATGTAACAACATGATCATTTAGCAGAAATATTTGACTAATAATATAAGAACATTTGGATGTCATTTATACAAGTCAGGAGGGTTACAAGCACTCACTTTGCCTCTTTAGTGCTTTGTGTCCATTTTATATTAGCTATTTAATTAACCTTTATTGAATGACTAAGTAATGTAAAAATCAAATAAATCTCACGGCAATTAATCCATGTCTACATTATCTTGATTCACACTAAACAATGGAAGCAGAGTTAGCAAGCTAATGAACAACATTCCTAAAAGGACAAACAAAGGACTATCAGAAGAAACATGAAATGTAAAAATATACTGTTAAATTGGGTAGCAGTCGGGAAGCTGCTGGATGTAATCCCGACTGCCGGCTCCCCGACTGTATAATCCCAGCAGGGGTCTAATGACAGGTGTCGAAATCCCGATGCCTGTCATTAGACCTACGCCGGGAGCCTGACACCTGTCTTACCGAGCGAAGGTAAGCAGGGCGCAGACAGGGGAGGGTTAGAATTAGGGCTCCCGGGGGGGATTTAGGGTTAGGCACCCCCCCAGGAGGTTAGGGTTAAGCTAGGGGAAAGGGTGGCTAGGGTTAGGCACCCCGGGGGGAGGTCAAGGTTAGGAACCCCCCTGGGGGACTTAGGTTTAGGCGGCAGGGAAGAGAGGGTTAGGTTTAGACACTTAGAGTGGGGATTAGTGTTAGGCACTTGGGGGGGAAGGTTAGGGTTAGGCACCCCTAAGGGAGGGTTAGGGTTAGGGGGTAGAATAGGGTTAGGAAATACTTACCTTGGACGATCAGGCTTTTCACCCCTGCCGGGCAGTCGCTGTTGGAATTTGAACCACTGGCCATGCGACCGGCGGTAAATCATGCTGATTCCATTACATTAGGTGCTATAGAAGCTCTTGGTCCAACAAAGAGGAATACTTGTCAGGAACATGCAAACCTGAAGTTATCGCTTATGGAGTAGATACTTGTTAGAATACACTGCCATTGCAATTAACATATAAAGACAACAGAAATCCAAAGCACACATATGACTTGTAATATTATAGCCATAGGATCTAATTTATGAAGCACAGATTATTGTTAGTGTTGTTGCAAAAGTAAAACCCTGAACTGCTCATTTGTGCACTGATCTAGTTTGTCTGAACGCTCTGTTTCTCTTTGCATATAGAATTGCTTAACTGTACACTGCACAGAGAGAAAGTGTGATCTACCACACTGCAATACCATTCAACACATTGCTTCAATGTGTGCTGAACTGGCTTATTTGAATTCTCAGCTTTTGTGTGTTCCCAGACTTACTCATCTGTGTAATGTCTAAACTCTCCATTTTTGCATTCTCCCAGTATTGCTGAGCTGTTTACTGAACTGTCTTGTCTTATTATTATTATCAGTTATTTATAAATCGCACACATATACCGCAGCGCTTTACAGAGAATATTTGCCAATTCACATCAGTCCCTGGCCCAGTGGAGATTACAATCTATATTCCCTACCACATGCTCACACACATACACACTAGGGTTAATTTTGTTGGAAGCCAATTAACCTACCAGTATATTTTTGCAGTGTGGGAGGAAACCGGAGTACCTGGAGGAAACCCATACAAGCACAGGGAGAATATACAAACTCCACACAGTTAGGGCCCAGAGTGACTCATCTATGTATTAAACCAGAACAAACATCCGGACTACTTTATTGTGTTCTTTACTGGAACAATATCACATTGTGTGGACTTGGCACAGACTCCCACTTCAGTCCTTGTCTGTTAACCCAGTTTATACATTTGTACTATATTAAATAAAGAATTTGAACTGCTTGTGCTGATACTTCTGGGGTGCACACTGCTTGCTACCATTGAAATCCTCCCCCTGAACACTAAAGGGTAAGTCTTTTCCAGGTTTTTGTTATAGACAGTCCATACATCCCCTCATTCTCATGGTTAATTTAAGTAGGGATGAGTGGGTTCAGTTCCCTAATAATCTAACCCACCCGAACTTTGGGGATCCAAGTCATATCTGAGCCGGCTCGGGTTTTCCCGTCTGACTCGGATCTGAAAACGAGGCAAAATGTCATCATCCTGCTGTTGGATTCTTGCAGGTTTTGGATTCTATAAATGTCCCGTGATCGCCGCCATTTTTCATTCTGGCTGTGGAGAGTGAAGAGGGAGGGAGCTGGGAGCTGTGTTGTGCTGCTATGCATACTGCATAGAGGCTGGCTACAATTGTGTTGCTTAAGGGCTGGCTGTTGTCCATATAGGGTCTGGCTGGCTGTTGTTGTGAGTCTTGTGACTGAGGTTGTCCTGTCCATCCACAGGGGATGGCTGTCTGTTGTCCATATATAGGGGCTTGCTGTTGTCCTGTCCATAGGGGCTGACTGGCTGTAGTTCATAGGGGCTGGCTGGCTGTTGTCCATAGGGGCTGGGTGTTCTGCTGAGTTGTCCAGGGGGTGCTTTGTCCATAAGGGGTGCTCTTCACCCCCAGTGTGCATGTTAGCCACAATTGTCAGCAATGTAGGTTCACAAGGGTGCTGTGGTGCTGTCTGTCAAAGAGCTGCTACCTCTATCAGGGGTGCTCTTCATCCCCAGTGTGAAAAAAGAAATTCTGTGTTGTCTGTCAAGGGGTGCTGCCTCTTTCAGGGGTACTTTTCACCCCCAGTGTGAAAAAAACAAGAAAAAACTATTTTTTCTGTGCGTGTTAGCCACACTTGTCAGCAACGTAGGTGCACAGGAGTGCTGTGCTGCTGTCTGTCAAGGGGCTGCTACCTCTTTCAGGGGTGCTCTTCACCCCCAGTGTGAAAAAAACAACTATTTTGTCTGTGTGTGGTTGTGTGCATTAACCCCAACTTAGCTGCGCTATAATTGCTTGGTGACACTGCTGTAAGACTGCAGTGAGTATGGAGGACAGTCACATGACTGGAGAGCAGGATCCACATACCAGTCTTGTAACTGCTGGCAGCAGTCATGATGACGATGCAAGGCAGTCAATCTCATCTATGAAGGCCGATGTACCAGGGCTTAAGTCAGGCCAAAAAATCAGGCTAAAAAAATCAACTTTTACCCCGTTAAAGCAAAAAAATCTAAAGCTAAGTCAGCTATAGACAAAAAAAATTGGCAATATGCTATTCACTACATGAAGTGGCAAGGAAGGATAAGGCCTTGGCCTTTATTTATGACTGGTGATGATTTAAGCTCTTATGCTTGTAGAAGAGGTACAAAAAAATGTAAAATTGTCTCCGAAAAGTCACCAATCCCCAAGGAGAGTCCACGTGTGTTTGCAGTTGCCACGTGTGAGCCTGACCTTTCTAATACTGTACTTGAAGAGGATCCTCCTTGAATCATTTGAGTACCCTTTACAAATGTGGGGATGAGTAGCACAAGTCAACATGCTGATGTAGAAATCAAGGATGCTTTTGTGGAATTGAATGAGGAGGATATTTATGTAGTTGGTGATGTTGATGGTGAGGATGTTGCTGCGGAGGATGTTTGTGTAAAAACTGTAAATCAGGGAACAGTTGTTGTCCATTGTGGGAAAAATCACATTGTTGCCATACCTGGGCAAAGGACCAAAAACTCCACTTCCATTGTGTGGAATTATTTCCATCCAAATACGGACAACTTTGCCAAGCCATTTGTAACCATTGCCAAGTAACTGTGAGTAGAAGTAAGGACCTTATCCATCTTGGAACCTCCACCCTCTTGCATCACTTGCAGTGCATTCATCAAATTGGAAAAGGTATTTCAAATTCTAAAACTTTGTGGACAAAAAACCAAACAACAATCAGTCCAGTGTCACCTAGCTGCTCCCTTCTATCTGGATCCAAGTACCTGCAATCTCTACCACCAACACCTGCATCATCATCGACATTCTCATTCATGATCGGAAGTAGTCCTGCATCCAATTTCATAAGCATGACTGATTCCACTCCTATCTGTGATTCCTCAGAAGGATCCTTAAGTGCTACGCCTGTTGCTGCTGCTGGGGGTGGATCTTCATCCCAGAAAGGGACCAAGAAGACTACTACTAGTAGTAATTAAAAAAAAAAATGACTATTAAACAGTTCTTTGATAGAGGAAGTAAGTATAACAGCTGTCACCCAATTTCACAGTGGATCACTGATGCCATGACGGCTGTGCTAGTATTAGATGGTGAAATAATAAAAAATGAGGATGATAGTGTGGAGGAAGTACAAAAGGAGGATGAGGGGGAAATTTGTGTCCTATCTGACGCTAATGAGGATGTTGATGATGAGGATGTGGTTTGCATAAATCAGCCACCAGTGGCAGCAGTTCTTGCTCATGATAAAAAGAAAGCCAGAAAAGCCATGTGTTTGGTGTGGAATTATTTAAATCTAAATTCTGACAACAGTTGTGAAGGCATCTGTTCCATTTGTAAAGCTAAAGTTAGCAGAGGAAGGGACATTAACCATCTAAGCACCTCATCTCTCTTACTTCATTTGCAGTGAGTTCATGCAATTTGTTTAACAAAATTATAACAATTTGTAAATTAATAACAAGCAGTCCAGTATCAGCTACAAACAGTTTGGACCAGCACATGCAATCTCCACCACTAATTGAAGGTAGTCCTTCTAAAAAATGTTTTGTGAGGACCCAAACAAACCAAGGAGCTCAGCCACGAAAGTGTCAGTCCTAGTCGCTAAACTGCTTGGTTAGTTAAACTGTGCATGTCCTTTATAATATCCCACATAAGAGTGGGTGGGAAGGACAATTCCATCTTGCACCTCTTTTCTTTACATTTTGCACAATTTGGGGCATTGCCGGCTGGCATAATTATAGTTTATTAAACTGCCATCCTGTCTGCCACTGCTGTGTGGCAATATTTCATAGATGTCCTATATTTTTTTAAACTGCAGTGCGTTTGTACCACTGCAGTGTTGCTTACTTTAACCAGCCAGCTCGCTGCAGCCTTTGGCCTATATTGGTGAAAAATAGTGAAATCAATATTGTGAGCTGTGAGGTGGTTAAAAATGCAAGGAAATGCCAGAAAAGTATTGTTATTAAGGCTAATAATACTGTAGGAACAAAAATAGGCCCAAACTATGTGGGTTTTAGCTGTTTATATAATTTTTTGGAAAAAATATATATCCAAAACCAAAACCTAAAAACACAAAGGAAGAAGATCCAAAACCAGATCCAGATCCAAAACCATGGGAGATACAGATCCAAAACCAAAGCCAAAACACGGGGGTCAGCACACATCTCTAAATTTAAGTTACAATTAAGACTAAACAAAGCAGTATATATTAATTTAACAAACTCGGTAGTGACAGGAGGTTGGCTATGCAGCTTTTGCACAGTAGGACTCTTGAGATGTTTTCCACCTGCCTGCAAACCTTCGTGCACTAGTTTGTGGATTACAAAAACCATCCAGTTGCAATACTGTGGTGTTATGTGGTGCATACCAGGTGATTTGCAAATTAAGTACTCTGTACATATTTATAGTAATGGGACACAGGCTATTTGAATATCGGAATGGATACAACTTTTCCTGGTTTGGACAAAATTGCATATGTTAACACCTATTATGGTATTCTTCTTGAAATGTGTTTCATTGAAATGTCTTGCATTCTTTAACACATGCTACACAGGGCTCTAAACCCAAATGTTTTTGTTGTACTCCTTTAGTGACCGAACCCACAGTTTTTACTAATCACTATTATTATTATTATTATTATTATTATTATTATTATTTTGTTAATATTTAACCGTAATGCTCTATTCAGTTTAAAATCTATACATAGCATTAAAGTACATGATAGGAGTCTATCTGTTCGGGCTAATCACGAGAACCACTGGTCAGATTTTGATGCAGTTTTCACTATTCTATAGAGCATTTTTTGAGAAAGGTTTAGGTGTATGAAACATTAATGCATGACAAAAGGGAGCTGAGCAGTAACAATTTTAATGAAGCAAGTCAATGAAAATACGGACATATGAGCTCTTTCTTGGCTTACAATGCCTAAACCTTTAAAGATATATCACAATGATAGACTTTATTTTATAGCATGTTGAGATTTATATGTATTATCTGGTTTCTCCAGAAAAATTGATGTAAGCCCTGTTTACTGATACAAAATGTTAGTTTTTCCCTTTTTCACTGTTCCTATTTCATTTATGTGAAAAACAATTCTTTAATTTCAAACGAGTCCAATTCCAGGTAAAAGTCTGCTTTGGCAAGACAGTAAATGTGGCTGAAGTTTTGCTCATCGCCAACTTTACATTGCCCTTTTGCGTGTCACGGCTAAACTAAATATTTCTGTGTTGACATCAGGAGGAAAAACAACTAATGTCATCTACAAGGCAATCTTAAAATTTTATGTATATACTCAACAGTACGCAGGAACATCAACTTTTTTTGGTACATTTGTTTATTCTTTAAATTAGTTCTGTAAACAGGAAATCAGTGAAATAATTTCAGAAATTAATAAATTAAGCATCTGAATATTTTCCAAAGTTTGGAAGCTACCATGAATTCTGCATCAACTTATAACTTTAGGTGAGTACTGATACCTCTAATTTAAGAGTAAAGGTACCATTTATCACTGAACAAAATGTACTGTGTGCATATATATATATATATATATATATATAAATAGACAGATAGAATGACAGAAACCTGGAAATCCATATGACTCATGAAGGCATTTCATAATTGCTTCTTGGTGATAATTACAGAATCTGTAACACAAATAAATGTGTGCATCAGAAGTGTAAATTCTAATAATAGGCACCTAAAACCAGCATGTCTTCAATTATGACATATTGGAGCCACTGCAATCCCAGATTAACTTTGCCTGTCACTATTGTCCCCAAAACACCTCTTTAACATGGTAGACTTGTAATAATGCATATGACAGCAATAATATCAATTCAGAAAGAGAGATATTTACTTTTCTTGGTAACCAACAGACATTCTGTAAAATATAATTTTAATGCACTGTTATATTGATACATTTCTTCATTTGGAGAATACAGTATTTCTCAATTTTGTTCTTACTTTTAGAAATGCCAAGGGATTATTGTTCAGACACTGCAAGTAAAATTATCCATGACCCATAGTTTTTTTACTGCTACCAAGAAGGCAGCAATTGATGCCGCTGTTGCATATATTAATTAGCACCTTCAATCACTTACAATTGAACTTTTAATGGCCCATCTTGTGACAGGTATTTATTTCTTATATTTCCATTAACTCATTTTCATGATTAACTTGTGTTGTGTTTTATATTATTTGTTTGATATATGTATTAGATGTGCCTTGACCTTTTCTCTACAATGTATATAATGCTATTTGTCTTAATATGTTTATATATAATGCTTTGTATTATGGAAGTTCAACATTTTATTGTAAATTTTAAATCAAATTTAACTGGTCTAATGCATGGATTTCTTCTCCCAATGAACTCCAAAAGCCATTCTGCTCTCACTGAAAGACAGACAACTGTAGAGATACAACATGGCTGCTAGTATTTGAGCCATATTTTCTAAAATTAGCAATTTGTGTTCTCCCCTATAGACCCTATGGCCAAGTAACATTTACCAAAGCCTGTTAGCTTCAGAATAGTGGAGTCAGTAAGTAAATCAAGTTTTTTTTTCATTATTCTTTGTCTGTAACCAAGAAGCAGTTTGCAAGAAAATGTTTTTAACTCTGGTTTAGGTCTAAACTAGAGACTTTAATACAGATAATGAATATCCTTTGTTTTGACTGAAAGCTCACTCTTGCTCTCATAAACAATTACCATTTTCTGAAAACGTCAAAGAGTGACATGATGAGAAGGAGTGAAGCCACATAGAGACCACACTTTAGGGATGCTTTGGCATGACCCTATGAGTATACATTGTCATACTTTGGGATAGCATTGGATATCTACAAAACACCTTGAAAATCTGAGAAATGCTATAGTAAAGTAAAATAAAAACTTAGCTATCTTTCCCAGTAAATAACTTCATGCCCAGAGATTCATGTTCCTCTATTAGCGAGATGAAAATTCAAAATGATTAAACAAGGCCTGGTTCTGAGTCAGATGTACGTGAGACTGCTTTTCCATGTGACCCGGCAGCCTGCTTACTACTGTACCTTATGCTAATACCAGTATCTGCTTATTTATGCTAGTATCCATGCAGTTTTATGCAGAAGGCTCAGCCACCCTTTGTCTTTCCATCCACAGCCATCCTCATTAGTATCAGGATTTACCTCCACCCCATGCTGCTTAAAAGATCCATCTGAAACAGGCATCCAATGTGTGTCCACTTGCTACAAACAGCATGAGAATATGGCTATATGCTCACAACACTCCAATGATCCTCCCATGAGATGGATGAGTTCCATGTAATCCCATGTTAGCCTCCAGTTTCTGCCCATTGCACAGAAAATAGTGAACCATCAACACACAGATCAATCTGTCTGAACTCTCAATCTCCATCCATGTACATGTGCATATCACAGCACATGTGCAGTCTGCAGCTGCTTTCTGCAGTGCATGTACAGTTTGCAGTTATCCATGTGATCCATCCACATTTGGCCTTGCACTTGACTCAGAATCAAGCATAAAATAGGCATACTGTAATACTTAATCTACAGCGTGAGTACAGTAGCTCAGCAGTTTTGTACAAAACATAAAATCTCATACTATATTAGCTTATTCTACCATTGACTTAAATAGCTTAGTTTCCTGTCTTCCACTGAACTCCAATTGACTGCCACCTGCCAATATATTAGAGGCTGATAACAGCTCAGAGACTAGATGGCAGTGCTTGCTACTAGGAAATGTGTTCTGTATTTTATACTGCCAACCAGAGTATGGAGTTTGGGTTGTACCTGATCCACCAGTGATTTAATTTTGTAATGTATACTGTAAAGCAAAGAATGGGGTCTGTATTGTATACTGTTGACAGGAATTAGCAGTGATACAGTATATTGTGTGGGATCACTGTTCTAGCTAATATTTTTTGAGGTGTCCTCAGTGTGACAGTGCCTCCATAGTAACAGAGGTGTGCTGTTGTGCATGAACAACCTCTAAACTAATACACTGTCTGCTAATTCATGCCTTACCATTTTCTTCTTCCTCTATCCTCTGGACAGATAAGATGTGTCCCTGAGTGTCTCTTAGAGAAGCTGTGCCTCAAACATTCTAGTGCCACATATAAAAGTGCACTAGACACCACAGTGCCGCCACCATTGGATGCACTACAACTCCCACTGCATGTACAGTACCTGCATATGCACACTACAAACACTGCTCCTGGCTGGATCTGTTTCCCAATGCATGTTTCTGCATTGTGCTGCATTAACCCTGTGTTGTTTCACATCCTGCTTTTCTACCTAGTTAATAAACCAATATCTGGTTTAGCTATTTATTGTATGGACTGACCTCCATCACTCACCACTGATACCTATCATCATACATTCTGCCAATAGGTTATGGGTGCAGGCCGCCAGCATGTGCTGAATAATGATACCAAGAATGCAGCTGTATCAGCATAGAATAAAAGGATCATAGTGAACAGAGTAAAGACCTTTATTCATACTGTGGGTGAAAATACAAGTTTAAATGCAAGTATTGGATTCACAAAACTAATGGATTCAGAAAACTAAGATACATGGAAGTTTGCCATGCAAATGTAGTTAAAGTGGGAAAAATTGTTGAGTCACTAATGATCCCGGTAATAACACTAATCCTGATTATGTGAATAAGGCTATGGGAACCACGTGTATTTTATTATTTTTGGGAAGGTGACGAAACATGAAATGTTGGTAGCATTAGAGACATCTTACAAAGACAAAGGCCTAATGAGATAAATCAACCTGAAATGCACTCTGTATTAAATGTAGTCAATGGTCACTTCAATGATTGCTTGTACATGGACTCAGGAGTCATGAGGCACTTCAGCTGTAATAAAAGTTTTTTCAATGAATTAAAGTTGTGTGATCCCATAAATGTCAGAGGAATATACAGTCCTAAATGCCATGAAAGATGGAACATTTTCTGTGTGCTTAAGGACCAAGGGCAAAAGAGTTGTCACAGGCCTAGAAGATGTGTTGTTTATACCAGAACTAGGATCTAATCTGATTGCCATCAATGTACAGGAAATAAGTAATACAAGGTTCACTTTGCAGAGTATTGTGTACAATAAAATATGGACTGTAAATTCAAATGGCAATCTGATGCCAACAACTGTATATCCTAGACACTGGGAAGTGTTGTGCAGTGGCATTTTCAGATTGAAAATAGTTTATTAAACTATGGCATAGTAGACTGGGTAACCTAGGATATGACAATGTACAGAAACTTCTAGATGACATGCTGACAATGATGTCAGTGAACAACCTGGAAAGATGAGAGTGTGTAAATTGTGTGAAGGATAAACAAACACAATGCTTATTTCCAAAGTAAGCTTCCAGAGCAAGAGTATCATTGGAACTAGTACAAGTGGATGTATGTGGACTGATGAAGGTGGAGCCAATAAGTGGTAATCACTACATAATGATGCTCATAGATGATGCTACAAGGATGATGCATGTATATTTCCTGAAAGCCAAAAATGAAGTAACAAGTAAGATTGCAGAATATAAGAATCTAGTTGACACTTAAACAGGCCTGAAAATAAAGGTGCTGAGGTCTGAAAACAGTGGAGAATATCAGAATAGAGTTCTTGCTATCTTTCAAAATAGGAATGGCATACAACACCCACTAATGATTGCCTACACACCTGAGCAGAATGGTGTTATTGAGAGAGCAAGCAGAACAATCATTGAAAGAGCATGGGCTATGCTAAGTGATGTGGGTCTGGACAAGAGATTCTGGGCAAAAGCAGTCTTAATGGTGTATTATACTTAAAGAAATGAGCACTTACAGTGGGAGTTAAAGACAAAACACAATTGAAACTGTGGTCCAGGAAACAGCCATATGTCAAACATTCTGAATATTTGGGTGCAAATATTCCTAAAGAGAGGAGGTGCAAACTAGATCCCAAGACCACCTCATGTTTTATGCTAGGACATTGTAAAAAATGCAAAGGCAACTGATTGTGGGACATTAATCAAAATCTTGTGAAGTCAAGAGACATAGTCTTCCATTAAACTGCTTCAATTTAAGGCAAGCTAGGTACTACAGCATCACAAAAACGTGTGATGCTGAATATAATAACAGCTGGAAGCTTACCAGAAATTTAAACCACAGATACTTATAAAAAAAGGGGGTGGGGTACTCCTGGGCATTGATACTCCTTTAGCAGCTAGTGCACTGCACCAATTCCTGTACACCACAGGATCAACAATACTAAATAGAAATATACAGTGTGATGCAAAGTGCTCTTAGTGCTGGGAGGAATAAAACAGAAGGAAGATAATGTTTATTCAAGAAACAATGGTATTTTAATAATCACATACATAATGAAGAATATAAAATTACATTCAGACATAACAAATTCACACTGATGCTGAGTGTGGTACTGCAGAATGATTGGAATCAAATAAGAGCTATAACAGACCCAATAAAAACATACGGTGCCCTTTTTTTAAAAAAAAGGAGACATATAAAGTTAGTATTAAAAAAATGTACCCAAGTAGAGTGCAATGGGACCCCTAATTTACTGGTTCCCTTAGAAAATCTGGATATATCTAGGGGGTAATATACACAGGGTCCCAAAGCATGCAAATGTCCTGGGGATTAGATTAGGTGGTCCACACACCTTCCACCGATGCATTTTGTCCCACCGGTCTTTGTCAAGGCATGGCTGGTGTGTGGGGATGTGTGGCCTTAAGTAAGGGAAGTGGCAAGTACTTCCTGTGTGATCCCGGAAGTGGGGCATGTTTCTCACTAAAAGGAGTTAAAGTTCTAAATACTCATCAGCGGGGCAGAGAATCCCCATGAAATACCAAGCTTAGTTACCAGGCTATCATAACATGGAAGTCCTATTATTCCATCTATCATAGACAGATGGTGATGTAGAAAATTGTGCCACAACCGGAAGTCATCACAGACTTTACTTCCAGTTGGCTGCTGTGCTACAGTCAGTGGTTTCCCCATTTTTGTTATTAGTCCCGAAAATGGTTTTGCTGCCATTTTTAGTATTGGCATATTTCTGCAATATAAATGATAACTGGGAATTGTTTCTAATATTGTTAAATGTAGAAATATGGTTCGCTATTCTCTAGGTAAAATAGAGCTGGTTTCAGTCTTCTTTTTCTTCCTTCTTGCCTTCTTGTGACCGTGGCCATGGGGGTGAACTTGGTATCATGGCATCGTTACATAGATGATATTATCTTTTTATGGGAAGGCATGACAGAGGACTTTACCTCCTTCTGTTAAAATATTAATAAAAATAATATGAAAATTCACCTCATTTTTCATCAGAGTCAAGAAGGTGTCCAATTTTTGGACCTGGAAATCTACAACAAAATCGGGACCCTTCAAACAAAAAGTTTAAATAAACCTACAGACTCAAAAACCTACCTCAATACAAAAAGTGAGCATAACAAGAATTGGTTGAACATAATTCCACATAGACAGTTTTTAAGACTATGTAGGAACTGTACAGAAGAATCCACTTTTAAAGAACAATTAAGAGAAATGAAACAGAGATTCCTCCAAAGTTGATATAACCAAAAACTAGTGGAGGAAGCAGAAAAGAAGGCCACTGAGACAGCACGTGATAATTTATTAATTCCCAATTCTAAACAGGATCGTCAAACAAGAACAAAAAACATGGAATAGGCTTTTATATCCCAATACAGTCACCATTGTAAAGAGGTAGAAAAAATTGTGAAAATACATTAGGATATTTTTAAAGGTGATCCCATATTAAAGAACATTGGCCCTGATTCAGACCCGGACGCAAGTGGCCGTTCGTACGTTCGACGTACGTGCCGAAATATGTTAATTTAAGCGCTCGCACGTAATTTCGAACGCAGCTAACTTCCTCCCCAAAGTCTCCTGACCCCTCCTCTAGCTAACGAGCGAGCCAAATAGCGAGCGTACATCCCCAATGTGGCTTGCAGGGAACACACGCACAAGTACAAACCGGAAGTGGGCCTGTCAGATTCCGATTACCTGCTCGTTCATTCTGCCTACCTCCTTCAATCGTATCATGCCAATCAATATATCAATTAGCTTAATTGCTCTTCACATGTGTTCTTTATTTATTTATTTTTTTCAATAAACTTTACTCTTGTCCGTGTTTTTGTTTACCCGCAGAATACGTACGGTTTAAACAATGGTTTTCTTTTGCAAAAATACATGTTTGAGCCAATTATCCATTTGTTTTCCGTGTTTTTACCCACGCATATTTTACTGGGTTAATTTCTTTATTTAAATTAGCTTACGCATGTCACTGCATCAAGCCTATCATAACTCACAATAGATTTTTTGGCCTGTAGAACCCATGACTCATACACTAACCAATAGAATGGTTCCTGTTAATTTCCCAACTACATTAGCCAATCAAAATTATTTTCTGGTCTTTATTAAAACTGTTTTATTAAAAATACACCATTGCCATCATGAGAGCCTCTGCATTCACCAAGCGAGAGCTTCTGGTTCTTACAGAGGTGATGGACAGGCATATCACCAGCCAGCCTCCCCCCATCAGCAATCGGGAGAAGCGTGCCGCCTATGCGGAGATTCGCGGCCGCCTGCGTTCCTTCGGCTCACGCTGACAGATCGGCCAGCTGGAGCGCAGGTGGTCTGACCTTCAACGGCGGACGCCCCACTTGCTGGCATGTTTTCGCAAGCGGATAGCGGAAAGTAAGTTATGTTTTGTTTGTTTTTCCTGTTTATTTTTGTGGCCCTATCTGCGTGTGCATGTTTTCTTGTTTGGCCTGTTTCTTTTTTGCACTCATATCTGTGTGTGCATGTTTTCTTGTTTGGCCTGTTTCTTTTTTGCACTCATATCTGCGTGTGCATGTTTTCTTGTTTGGCCTGTTTCTTTTTTGCACTCATATCTGCGTGTGCCTGTTTTTCTTTTTGTTTGTTAAACAATTAGCGTTTAGCAAGGTGATGTTCTAAACTAACCTCAATTTGTTACCCATCATTTAGGGGCCGAGCGAAGACTACGGCGTCATCGCCGTCAAAGACGTCGCCCTCGTCCCCTCTCCCAACACCCAGCCAAACCTCCTCTCCCCCAAATTCCCAAAATTCCCCCTCCACCCCAGCCTGCCCAAACCCTGTCGCCCATCCCTCTTGGTGATTTCCCCTCCATCCCAATTCCCCCTCCCCTCAACCCAGCCCTCTCTTGACCACCCCATCTCCCGAGTCAGTCATAACCCCCCCACCTCCTTGGGAAATTTGACCACCTCCGAGGAGGACGATGGAGTGGTTTCGGGGCCAGCCGTCATTCACAACGGTATGATTCCCTTTTATCCTTTTTTTTTAAGGAAAATGTGTTGATGTAATCCTTTGTCTGTGCCTTTTCCTTTGTCTGTGCCTTTTCCTTTTTTTATTATTTTTAAAGGTTGGTTATATATCTGTTTGTATTTACATTTAACAGCTGATTTCCCCATACACATATCCCACATGTCAAAACAGTCAAACTTGTATCTCTGGTTTACGGTTGCTAGATTTTTAAGGTTTGTTTTTTGTTTTTATTTTTTTATTGTTCAAGGTTTTTTTTTTAATGTGGTTTTTGAAACACTATTGTCACTTTTTGCTAAGTCTATTTTGCTTGAGTAGTTTTTTAGATTCATAAATTATGGATTCATTTTAGTAAGCACCACAATTTTATAACCCACAGAGGACCAGAGGCGTTTGGCGGACCTAGTCGGGTGTGTCCAACTGATGCGGGGGCATGTGATCGGCCTGCTGGTGGTCCTGGATAGGATGGCGGGGATCCTGCACCCCTAATTTTTTTTGTTTTCCCCAGAATTATTTTTCTAAAATAAAAAGTAAAATTTTGAATACAGTCTCATTCCTTGTCTGAAAATCTTAGATTGTTTAAACTTACATAAGTAGACTATTGCAGCAAGTATTTGAAAGTAATGTAACTAAGATTGTGTAAAGCTGATTTTTTTTTAAGCAGGCACATGAAACACCTAACACTAACAATAGGTTTGGAGAGTTACCAGCATTTGTGTTTTTTTTTGGGTTCGGTAAATATTTTTTAAAACCTGCTTAGGCCGAGATTATAAAACATACTGATTCTACATAATACCTTTTGGTGTTGGTTTTAACCCACAAAGCATAGTAAAATACAGAGCAATTTGACATATTAGAGGATTAGCCATTAAGCAACTTTTCCTTGGGTGAACCAGCTTACACTTGCCTGTAATGTCGAAAAGAAATGATGTTTTTAAAATAAGCGAAAATTTATTATACATAAATAATAAATAAAAAGTGTTGGGTCACAATCAATACACACAGTGAAAACAATCTCAAAAATCCAGCCTACACCATAATAAAAAAGGCAAAAAACAATCAAGAACTGGTTGACGAATTAGCATGCCAACATGATCCCACAAATGTGGCGGTGCAAAATTGGGTCCAGAAGATATATCCAATGTGGCCACATGAAGTCATTTTTTGGGAGCAGGAAGTAGTCATCGTTTCATTCCAAAATATTATGAAAGAAAACACAAGATGGGAAATAAAAAAACGATTAATTTGATTTAAAAATAATTTCCTTTCTACATTGTGTAAAATAACTTATTGTGTGTCAATAATTACCTAAATAATCTGGCCACCACATCATCGCATATAGCCCCCCCATATACTGACCTCCGACCAACCTCGGGGGGGCCATCCTCAGGCAAGGCATCCTCTGGCTGCATTGGGACACCACTCCTTATGGCGATGTTGTGAAATATCCCACACAGGACCACAATTTTCGAAACCATATCCGGCAAATACATGAGCTCGCCACCAGAGCAGTGGAGGCATCTGAATCGGCCTTTTAAAAGGCCGATACAGCACTCCACCACTTGCCTGGTGGCTGTAAGTGCGGAATTAAAATCACTTTGTGGGCCTGGTGTGGGAGCCAAATAAGGAGTGAGCAGCCAGGGCGTGCAAGGGTAGCCACTGTCTCCTGTGAAAAAGAAGTGACAACATCAGGATCACTGTGTATCAAGCTTTGCATTGGTATCTACTAAAGGTCTCCACTTACCCAGAAGCCACGCATCACCAGCTTGTAGGTTGTTTAACTTTTGCCATATCCCTGATTGCCGGATGACGAATGAGTCATGTGCACTCCCGGGTAATTTTGTATTCAGGGACAGGATCTGGAGGGAGGCATCACATACCATCATTACATTCAGTGAGTGATAGTGTTTTCAGTTCCTAAAAATGGCCTCCAGCCGTGCTGGAGGCTGAAGTGGTATGTGAGTACCATCCACAACCCCTTTGATGTGTGGGAAGCCAGCTATTTGGTAAAAATTGGCCTTGGCCACACTAAGGGAACCCATATCCAAAGACATTTTAATAAAATGATGGAGGTGCTTGAAAAGGGCCTCCATCACTGCCCTCAGGATCCTTGAAAAGGAGGATTGGGAGATTCCCGCAACTATTCCCACCGTGGTTTGAAAGGATCCTGAGGCACAGAAATGTAACACCGCCATAAATTGCGTAAGTGGTGGTATTGCTGTAGGACTGTCAATTTGCCACTCCAGATCACTCTCTATTAATGAGAGAGTGTCTATGATGATTTGGGGCGGAAGACGGTAGCGCCTTAACACCTCATCATCGGGCATTCCAAAAAGGGTGACACATGTTCTATATATCTGGGGCCTTGCACGCCTACGATGCCTGGGATGAGAATGAGGTTGGTCAGCTTCCGGGAGCATGGCCACAACAATCTGACCAAGATCAACCTGAAATGGCAAGAATTGAAGTTAAGGTTTGTTTCCCCAAAAAAAGACAGAAAAATACTTATCTTTATGATACAATCCAAAGATGCTTACATGCCGGGGTATTGTCATGATTTCCCAAACCTAAAATTCAACAGACCATAACAAGGACAAAATTTGGGTTGCCCATTTTGTAAGCTTAATTTTGTATATGACAAAAAATAAAAGGGGATAAACACACATTTTTACAAAGAGCAAACCGACATTGTGCCGACTTCCACAATTTGGGCCCCAAACAACAACCCAGATTGTGAACGGTAAATATCTCGCAATTTAACTAGAGAAATCAGGCCGACAAAAATGCGCTAATTAGTTTGCAATTTAACTAGAGAAATCAAGCCATCAAAAATGCGCTAATTAGTTCGCAATTTAACTAGAGAAATCAAGCCGACAAAAATGTGCTAATTAGTTCTCACATTTATGATCCACAAAAACACAGAAAAAAACAGTAATGTCCACAAAAGATGCGTAAAAAAAGTCATGAACATTTAACAAACAAGTGAAACTCCAAACTTACCAATACACGATATAGAAGTCACAGAACAAAAAGGTCATTGGGGCAGTGCCAAAAGAAACCTACAAAAGGAGAAAAAATAAAAATTGTTGGTCCCAAAAACACGAAAAAGGATAGGCAAATTTTACAAAAGGAAGACGGTAAAAAACTTACCAAAAAAATACACCACAACTAAAAGAACCACACACAAAAATGCGAACGGACAGTTAAACCCAAAAAAAACCGCAGAGAACAAATCACAAAACACCGCCAAATACAACTCCCGCCAACAATCCACTCCGACCAACGTAACCTTCAACAAACAACACTCGCCAACTAGACTCGAGTCGGCCAAAGCCATAAATAGTGTTTCTTTTCCCGCTCAAATTAAGGACGAATCATAGGAACGCACAATCAATGATGCGGACGAATAATAAGGACGCATGTATAAATATGTCACGACCCAAAAAAACGGTCTGGTGTATTTCTTGTTTTGACCAGAAAAATGGCTACAGACCAGCCAAACAATGGCCAAGAGGCGGCCGGTAAGTATTTCTGGCATTTCTAATCAAGGATTATTTTGAGCCAGAATATAGTGAAAGTTGGCCAGCTAAAATTTAACAATTTTATTGTAAATAGGTGTTGAGGATGACATGGAAGAGGCTGCTGGGCCCAGTATTCCGGCCAAAGCTGGGAAAAAGAAAAGGCAGCCACAATTCACAAGAAAGGAGATGGAGGTTTTGGTTCAGAAGTGTGTGGACATCCTGCCACAGGCAGACAGGAATATGGGTGTAAGCCAGAAGTGGAGAATGTGGGAGGAGATAGCCAGTGCTGTAAATAGGGTGGGTGATTATGTCCGTCTAGCCCGGGATGTCAAACGGCGGTAAGTAAAAACTTGACCACCCAAAAATAACAGGGTCAAATAATGCAGGAATAATGCCTACTTTTTCACCCACAGATGGCAAGACTTCAAATATCGCCTGAAGCAAAAAATGGCTGACAGGGCTAGGCATGCAAGGGGGACAGGTGGGGGTCCCACCCCTGTGTCATTGGAGTTTAATGATTTGGAACAGCTGGCACAGGGGTGTGTGCAGGATGTGGAGGTGTTTGGCGTGTCCAACATGGATACGGACATGCCAAACTTTGCGGCTCCTCATGTTGTCCCAGGTAAATGTTGTGATGTAACCAACTCTGAAATGTTATTGTGACAATATGTAGATTGTAATGTTCCTCTTTTCTCATTTTTCGCACAGAGACACAGACGGATGAGTCTGCTCCAGAGGGGAGCCTTGGCTGCAGAATTTCTGCTGGCTCTGCAGGGGAGGAACCAGTACATCCGGCTGAGGACCCTGCAGAAGCCAGTCCTGGGCAATCCCCCTTGCAGGCAGTGGCACTCCTCACAGAACTCAATTTTAAATTGAATTCCCATACAGACATTCTGCAGAGGATGGACGCCAGTCTGCTATGGGTGGCTGAGGCCCTGGAGCAAAATGCTGCGGCCAACGTGACCATTGGTCAGGCCCTGGCTGAAAATACCAGGGCCAACATCAGAATCGCCAATGCCCTGGAGCAGCTCGTTCGCCAGCACATGGTGGAGCCGACCTCCCTTCCTGCCGGAACATCAGGATCCTCCACCTCTGGCACAACAACAGCCATTCCTCCAAATGTGCCTAGCCCTGTGCTTAGTCCAGAGGCCACAACATCTGCCTCTGGACAGGCCAGCCAGAGGACATCCCAGACCCGGTCTGGCGCCCACCCTACCCCAGCCAAATGGGGAAAGAAACGATGACAGCACTGGCTACTTTTCCCACACTCCTTCTGTGCTTGCCCCATATTCCTTTCTGGCCAAAACTTCCCTCTCCTTTCTTGTGAATTGTTTTTTTAATTTTTGTATTTTTTTTACCAAAATTATCATTTATAAAAGACAAATATACCAAAAATTAGTGGGTAATAATGACCCCAAACTTGTACGTGAAAATGCCCATGATTTGTTTAAAAATATGTTTTGACAATAAAACCTACAAATTGTTCACAACTGTATTGTGACATTAATTGAAAATTGGTTTCTAGTTAATCCTGTACCACAAGGAAAAAATGAAATCTTAGCTTTGGATTTCCAAAAAATCAAGGGTTAAAAAAAAATGTTACTTTAAGGAACACTTTGGTAAAAAAAAAAAAAAAAAACTCATGCCCAATGCAAAAGGTTACAATACACACAAACATGATGACAATATTGTTACAATATCAAAAAACACTAACAAAATTGTAAAATACATTCCTACAAAAAAACGCTAATTGATTGTGTAATCCTGAAATTAGCAGCCGAGATTTTCAGCTGCGTACGGTTTTGTGCTATCCCAAAGAAAAAAAAAAAAAACACATTACAAGCTGGTTTTCAATTCAAAGTTGATTGTTTTTCTGACAAGCCGTGATAAATCGATGAAACATCGAGGAGGCCCGGGCCACAGGACAAGGCCATCGCCATTGTGGTCGAGTAATCCAGACCCCAAGCTGTGCGAGCAGTTTGAACGGAAAGAGGATCAGCCAGTGATGTATGACTTGGTACGAACACATTTGACGTTCACATGAGCTAATTTATGAACGCCCCAAAAACGCCTCGCCACGCCTGCGTTTTTCCATCTCCACCCCGTCAACGCCCAAAAACGGCCTGTTCTGTCAATCACATTTGACATGTCACTTCCTGTTCGCAATTTGCCGAACGAGTGACAAAAAGCTTGCAATCTGCCGTACGCACATGCGCAGTGTTACACCGACGCATGCGCGGTTTCTCAACATCAGAACGCAACGAGCGTACTGCTGTTAACGAGCGGCTCTGAATGAGGGCCATTGTGCTGGATGTACCCACTTTTATTATAGAAAGGCACTAAACCTAAAAAAACATTTGGTGAAGAGTGCACTTGAAGACAAAGCAAGGCAAATGACTAGAACCAAGGGATGTAGTCTATGTATAATCTGTAATACTATAAAAAAAAGTACATCCAGTAAATTAACAGAATTTGAAGATGAAGGGAAGAAGCATCACATTAAATAGTCTAAAATATGTTGGGAAGACCATGAGGGCACTAAAAGTGAGAATTAGCAAACATATTCACAACATTAAGAAAGGCAAGGTATCCCACTTTATTTCTGATCACTTCAAATCTAAACATCAATGCTCTACAAGTGCGATAAAATGATTAATTGGTATATAGTGTGAAAAGCAACTGGAGACAAAAAAAATGGAAATCCAACTTGCGAGGAAGGAGATGAGATGGATTCACAACCTGCAAACTCGCTCCCCCTCTGGATTGAATAGTGATTATGACTTGAAATAGTTACTTTAAAAAAACCCTTCTTAATATAATATATTGCTGTATTTTAATATTTAAAAATATATATATACATATTTTCCTGGAATACCATTTTTAGTGTGATAATATCAATATGGATACCTTTTTATATGTTTTTTTATACACTTGTTTTAGATATATTTATGTATTTTTATTTATTATGAGCATTAATGCACTTTCTCTCCTTCCTGTCTACCACATTATATCTGAGAACCTCAATCCCTACCCATCCTAAGAATGACATGTAACAACATGGTTCATCATTTGGAGGCACTGAGAACATTTGTCAATATTTAAGATGGCCACCATAGAACTTCCGGGACTTTGAGAAGGAATGGGGGAAACTTTAAGACACAACACAGCACTACTGAAGCTCGCGATGACCTCTGGTCACAGGAAGGAAGAAAAAGAAGACTGAAACCAGCTCTATTTTACCTAGAGGATAGCGAACCATATTTTTACATTTAACAATATTAGAAACAATTCCCAGTAATCATTTATATTGCAAAAATCTGCCAAAACTAAAAATGGCGGCAACACTACTTCCGGGACTTAACAAATATGGGGAAACCACTGACTGTAGCACAGTGGCCAACCGGAAGTAAAGTCTGTGACAACTTCAGGTTGTGGTGCTATTATCTACATCACCGTCTGTCAATGATAGATGGAATAGTAGGACTTCCATGTTATGATAGTCCGGTAACTGGGCTTGTTATTTTGTGGGGATTCTCTGCCCCGCTGATGAGTATTCAGAACTTTAATTCATTTTAGTGAGAAACATACCCAACTTCTGGGATCACACAAGAAGTACTTGCCACTTTCCTTACTTAAGGCCACACATCCCCACACACCAGCCATGCCTTGACAAAGACCAGTGGGTCGAAACGCATCGGTGACAGGTGTGTCAACCACGTTATCTACTCCCCAGGATGTTTTCATTCTTTGGGACCCTGTGTGTATTACCCCCTAGAAATATCCGGATTTTCTAAGGAACTGGTGACCTAGGGGTCCCATTGCACACTACTTGGGTACTTTTTTTTAATACTAACTTAATATGTCCCCTTTTCTTTGAAAAAGGGCACTGTATGTTTTTATTGGGTCGGTTATAGATCTTATTTGATTCCAATCATTCTGAAGTACCACACTCATCATCAGTGTGAATTTGTTTTGTCTGAATTACATGTTATATTCTTCATTTTGTATGTGATTATTAAAATACCATTGTTTCTTGAATAAACATTATCTTCCTTCTGTTTTATTCCTCCCAGCGCTAAGAGCACTTTGCCTCACACAGTTTATTTTAACAGATAAAAATTATCAACCACAGAGCAGGAGCTCTATGAGAAGCAACAAAGAAAAAGCAACATGAAGATATGGCAAGGATTTTGCTAACATTGGGCCTGATTCAGCAGCAATCGCTACTGCAATCTCAGCTGCGAAGTTGCATGAAAATATGCCAATGTTTGCCAAAGCCCTGCTGACATAAAGACACCAACTGCTGCTCTCTTACATCCATCCACTGTAACTTTTCTGTGTAAACATCGGCACCATTGATGCACATAGACCACTCATGGAGCATTTACACCAGGTCTGACCATCCACAGACACTGTAAGTCTCTTTGCATGTAGTGAGCTCTCAAACTGTGTATGCAATCACAGTGGCTAATTTATGCATACCCAAGCAATGGCATTCAAACGAACAGGCACGCCTGCATTTTTCCACCCCCAAACACTCACAGCCTGTCACTCTACGATGGATTCCTTAGCGCTTCTGTAGTTGCAGAGCATTTGCAACGCATTCAGTACGGCTTTTACACATGCGCAATGGCTAACAATCGTTCAATATGCGTATGTGGTTTCATTTTTTCGATTGTCTGCTCCTTTGAGAGTTCTTATTAGTCCAATAGAACTCTGACAAAAGTTCTATCCACCAGCTCTCTTATGAAATAATTTCTTATGGCAATGTGCTTGGACTGACCACAGGATTTGGTGCTGGAAAACAAATAATTTGCCCAAATATTGTCATATGCAATGCTGACTGTGTCATTTGATTTAAGAATACCCAGTTCACACAAATTCTTCTTCAGTCACAATGTCTCTTTGGCTGTTTCTGTAAGTGCCATATACTGTGCTTCAGTGGGCTGTTTTCAGAGAGCCCAGCTGATGGCAGCAGCAGCTGTAGTGTAGGAATACCTGCCATCAATCTCAAATCAACATCACACAATTCTTGTAACTTCAGACATTCAGCTTTGAAAAATTTAGTTTTAAGGAGCTAGTACCTTTCAGGAATCTAATATTAGTTAATTAGAATATAAAAAAGGTCCGGAATATCATAGAGCACTGTAAATACCTTCAGTATATAGGGCTATTGGAATGCAGGGTCCTCTACAAGTTGTCCCTCCAGCTATCAGCATGTTTCAAGGCCTATGATTGAATCGCTTATGATCAAAACGCGTTGGTGGCTGGAGGGACAACTTGTAGAGGACTCTGCATTCAAAGTTTTATTGGAATTACTTTGCTACAAAAACAGTTTATTTCATGACAGAAAGCAACTTATTTCTTTCTACAAAACCTTGTCCGCAATGTCAATATTGCCCTGGAAATAAGTCTCACAACAGAACTTTCAACTTGAGAAATAGTCTAATCTTTCTAAAATCTACATAGTTTCTAAAACAGGGATCTAGAGAATAAGCACCTCAAATCCCAAAAATTGCAGTTCACAACTTATCAACTAACATACTTAACCAAGGTCAGCAAGTAGACTGAGTGAGTGTAGCCAGATATAATTCAGGAATACTGGTATCAGCAGTGAGAAATGCTGGTAGGTACGGAGGCACTGTAGCTGCACAGTGCTGTCAGTCCAACATAGGCTGGAGTCCCAGGGGAAAAGCAGAGGTACATGAAGGTAAGCTGGTGATTGCTGGCAGTCAAAACACAGCCTGGAACTAGAGGATACCAAGAATAAGCAGATAAAGGTAGGAACATGGCAGGTCACCTTCAATGTAGGTCAAGGACACTGTAAGCGACAGGGAGACACAACCCTCGCTGCTTTTTACCCAAGAAAGGGCCAATAATGAAGCTCCCAAGGTCAAGCCTCCTTATAAAAGCAGACATGCTGCAGCTGTCTGGCAGAAAGGAGCAGAGGCTGCACAAGAGAAGCTCCCAGCAGCTAGGCAATAGCCGAGACAAGCAGCCTGTGTGGTTGATGTGGTGTGGTGGCTCCCATTGTCCTGATTGACTAGCAATGTCCAGGACAAGGCAAGCAGTGTGAGCCACTGTGGTCCTAACACTACTCAATGTATTGAAGGGAAGTGCACCCAGATGTATTGCAGCAAAATATCCATTGGACCACCTTACTTTTCCACTATGCACAGCTACCTTACCAAATTAGCCAAGCATGCCACCATAAACCTAAACTAAATTCTTTAAAATCTAAAAAAACACTTTCTAAGAACAAGAAAATACCCTTGTGCCTAAAGTAAACACTGTCCAGACAGTACAAATGAACATCTTCAAACATGATTAAAGGATGATCCATAACAACACCACCCAATTACAAAACACATGAATTTTTCATTAGTGTGATCCAGACCCATTTGATGTTAAATATTTTATTACCATGGACTTATTTCTCTAAACCTGGTAGGTGAAGTGGGATATATATAATGATTTATTTTATTTTCATTGTAAGTGTAAAGCTGAATGTTTTGTAATACTAAAAGGCATTTTAGAAGGTTGGGTATGGGATGCCGGTGGTCAGGAAGCAGATGGTCAGAATAGACATCCCGACAGAATACTGACAGAATTTGGCAAGTAACCCTAACCCTTCCCCCAATCAACCTTTCCCACAGACCTAGCCTTCCCCCACTCAGCCTAATTATAGCTCTGCCCCTGCAGCCTAAACCTAACCCTCCCCTCCTACAGCCTAACCCTCCCCCTAGTGTCTAACCCTCACCCCTAACCCTAAACCTAGTACTGTACTTACCATTGGGATTTCAGCGTTTGGGATTCTGGAGCCAGGATTCAGACTGATGTTTGAATTCTGTCACCGGGAGTCTGACCACCAGCTTCCTGATCATCATATGCTGACTACATGCCTTTTAGAAGATATTGCACAAGGTGTTTTCTCTTTTCCTTTCATAACATTAAAACCTGAGAGGAAATCTGAAACAGTGGTGAAGCAAGTTCAAAAGAAACTACTACATGCTTTCCAATCCTTATCTCAATCCTTTTCCAGTATTGGGAAAAACACAAGTCTCTAACTATTGGATTGGAAATCTCAATTTTATTGTATTTATATAAAATCACTAATTTGTTATTCATATTTATTTACATTTTTCTTGGATTTAATATATCACGGATCAATATAATTTAATTATTCAATATTAGATCATCTGTGGAAGAACAACTAAGCTATGAATCTTTTTATTTTATTTATTATGTGTACAAGTTGACCAAATTTGTAATATTGATTATTTTAGATGCTGGTTTTATTGTGCACTAAACATTATTCCAACCTTGCTCTAAGTTTGAATTTCTATTATCTCTATCAAAGGTTTTGTGTTTTGCTGCATAATGTTCACCCATAGGGACATTAGAAGTAAATTAATTGAAGATACTTTCAAATATAAAGATTGAGATAATGATGTATGTGATGAAGATTTAGATCCAGTTCTAAAATAAACTAGAAAATGATCTCATAACAGAAAACAAAATATGGTTGGAAATTGTCACTGTGAAAAATGCCTGTCAGCCCAAATAGTTCAAAAAGGCCTACAAATCAAATAGCCACCATCTTTTAGCACAGCATCAGAAAATTTCAAAAAGCAGTACTGCTCCTTTTCCTTAATTAATCTGATTTTCCAGGAAAAAAGTGCATAAACAGTATGAAAAATTTAAATGAAGTAATCTCAGTACTATAAAGTTTAATTTCCCCATTAAATGATATAGAGAATTACTAAATGAAGGAGGAAGAACAGAGAATTTAGACATAAAAAAAGGATTTGATAAGCTTAGGACAAGATGTGAGAGATCGTCTGAAGAAAAAAATCCAACAAAAAAGAAAAATTTCATAAAAAATAAATAAAAGGTAATAAAAATGATCCAGCTACTAGAAATATTATTGGACCACTAAATGGATCAATGAGGCAGGTCCGGATTTATATTCATCATATCAATCTAGGTGGAAATCCACCTCTATGATGGATATAAATCTAACATCCATATCTCATAGGGAAGAAATAAATGGGGGATATCAATCTAAAAAGAAGAAAGATTGGAAAGTTGGAGAAACAATCAAATATAAAACAAGCCTTCTAAAAGCTTTAATCTTTATAGAGATGCTCCTACTTGCTGCGCATAATAGGTATTAGACCCATTCAAAAATAATTTAGAAAATAATAAAATAATAGGGATTTTTACTATGAAGCACCTGAACCCATCAAAAAGTGGAAAAAAGGAGGGGGGGAGTAAAATTAGAAAAAGATGAATTGACCAATACTATTATTAATCAGGAAATTCAGATAGAGAAAGCAAAGCTGCATTGATAGTTTTACAAAATAGTTTTACATGATCTTGAAGTGTTAAATCAGCAACAAAAGCATACGAAATAAAGATGTAATTTAACATTAAAAGGAAAAAATTCCTAAAAATCCATAAAAGAAGACAGAAATTGAATACTTAAATCAGCCGATAAAGGGGAAGGGAGTATTTTTAGATAAAGAGGATTATTTTAAAGAAATTTATAACCAGCTTAATGAAATAGAAATGTATGAAAAATTAAAAAATGATCCCTCAAAAGGATCAACATTCAATATCAAGAATTATTATCTAATTAATCTAATGCCCCAGAAA
This sequence comes from Taudactylus pleione, assembly GCA_031769625.1. Classification (NCBI taxonomy): domain Eukaryota; kingdom Metazoa; phylum Chordata; class Amphibia; order Anura; family Myobatrachidae; genus Taudactylus; species Taudactylus pleione. The sequence goes on along the minus strand of JAUIMM010000045.1, from coordinate 16,367,855 downwards.
AGGATTTATTTTTAAAGAAACTAGTTAGCAGCCTGTCAAAATTACGGAACATTATCGCGTTCGTGAAAAAGTCCTGTTTGAGTGCTCAAACGGGTCACTTTTTGGTAATTTCTGCTCGCCAGCTCAGGGGATTGGGAGTAAAAATGTCAGCGCTGATGGCTGTGTGCCCCAAAAGGAGCAGCAATTGAATTGCTCTGTCGGGCGCCAACTCATGGCCGCCGGTGCGTAACACACTTGAATTCCCTCCATAGAAGTGAGGAGCATGTTAACCTGAACATTGTCGCATACACGATAAGTACCGTTTCTGTGCTCAAACAGGTCACTTTTTGGTAATATCTGCTCGCAGCTCAGGAGGCTGCGAGTAGAAATGTCACCACCGGTGGCTGTACGTGCCCAAACAGAGCAAAAATTGAACCGCTCCGTTGGGTGCCATCTAGTGCCACCAGCATGCAACACACTTGAATTCCACCCATAGAGGTAAGAAGCAGAGTTAGCCTTTTATAGATATATGGAGAGCTAATTTTATTAAAATCTTAGATCCATCAACTATATACATATGTACATACCAGCATAGATAAAGGCAGTGACTTCCCTCCACTGGGTGAATCCCAGTATGGTCAGTAGAGTAGAGCACACCGGTAAAAGGGGTTGTGACCTTATGGCAAGGGGCGTGGCCTTGCAGGTAGAGGGTGTGGCCACATGGCCTGAACTCCCTGTTTTAGACTATCCAGGGGGGTCCAGGAGATGCGGACTGCCCCAAGGACCAGTCTATTTGAAGTGCTGGCTCCCTCACTGTGTCAGGATCCGAGTGCTGCATGTAATGCTATATTGCAGCACCCAGCTCCTGTCACTTAGGGGGAGTTTGCACTTTGGTGGCCCAAGGCTACCTAGAGAGTGAGAGCATTGCCTTTAATATGCTAATTGTGCTTGTGTGACTACAGCTCTCATCCCTAGATCAATGTCTTATGGTGAACTAGGGACAGCAGATTGTAGTCCACCTAATTGTGAGTAATTTATATACTTATGAGTATTTGTATACACTATATTGCTCATGAATGTATTGCTTATGACCGCACATTGGGTCTGATTCAGTCCCGCTCGCGAGCGCTGGGCACTCGCAAGCGGGTCGATGTTGCCCAAGTGCGCATGCGCACGAGGGAGCCGGCTCCTTCGTGCGCATGCGCGAGACCTGAATAACGACGGCCAAGCTGTCGTTATGGGTCTCGCACCAAAGGGGGCTTGCTGTCGATGGTGATTGACAGCATGCCCCCTTTGGTGGGCATGCTGGGGGCGTGGCTGCCCAGACAGAGGCATTCTCATGGGAGCGCCTACTGTCTGGGGCCGGCCCCACTGACATCACCAGTGATGTCAGTGGGAGTGCTTTTGGCTCTGATAGAGCCAAAAGCACTCCAGGGCTTGTGGCAGAAAGACCCTACCGCAGGGTCTCGTCGCAAGCCCGATGGTCGCGATGGTCTTGACCATCGCGGCCATCATTTTGGCCGCTCGCTATAGCTGTGGGTGGTCACCCACAGCTATGCGAGCGGCCAGGAGGCTGCTCCAAAAAGAAGGATGGACGCCCCTGATTCAGAGCGAGCACTCTGTCAGAGCGTCCGGCTCTGAATCAGGGCCATAGTGTTCATTGCAGTCTGCCCCTTTGTTGCCAAACTATATAAATATTTCTTGACAAATACATTGATATTGTAACAACCTTGACCACATGACACTAATATTTGGCACTTAACTATATTACCTTTTTCAAACTAGTTAATTTTGAAATTCTATATATAATGCGATAGGATTGCTGCACTAGGTATCATATTGATATTCTTTTATGATGATACAGTTTCTTATAAAAGGGCATTGTGATAATCCTGAACTATGTTGTTTATGTTTGAAAATAAATGTTTGCAATAGACCTGTTATTGTCAACTATGTATCCCCAGGTGGACTACTATGTGTTCTTAAATGCATTAATATAACACCCTGTTTTTGATGACACTTGACTACTAAAACTACATTATCAATTTGCTCTATGAGTACCATCTGACATACTTTGTACTATTAACTGAATAATCATCTTGGGTCCATTTCCCTTCTGCTCCACGGGAGGTTTTTTTCCTCCCTGAGCTCGCCTTAAGACACCTGCATTACGGTTTGACAGGTGTACCGCCCCAGTCAAACTCCCCACCTGGTCATGCTCGCCTGTGGATTTTGATGGGCCTATGCTACAGGGGACTTGATTCAATTATTCAAACACCTTGGGGCTACCCAGTGGCGTAACTATGGAGGGTGCAGGGGGTGCGGTTGCTATGGGGCCCGGCGGCTTAAGGTGCCTGCAGGCCCAGCAATCGCACCCCCTGCACCCTCCATATGCCGCTCGCCCGCTGAGATTGTGTTACCAGCGGACGCCCGGCTCCTACTCACAGCGGCAGCCGGAGGACGGAGCTCACTCCGTCTTCGGGGTCCCACAATGCACTATGGGAGTGACGTTGTGACGTCACTCCCATAGTGCCGAGGAGCGGGCGCCGGGGCAGACGACACCTTCACAGGAGTGGGGTTAAAGGTAAGTGAGTTTTTTTTCTGTGTGTGCGCACGCGCGGGGAGTGGGGGGCAACTACAGGGGGCAGCTACTGTGGGCTCACTACAGGGGGCAGCTACAGGGATGTCGCTACTGGGGGCAGCTACAAGGGGTCGCTACTGGAGGCATTACAGGGGGCTCACTACTGGGGGCAGCTACTGGGGGCATTACAGAGGGCTCACTACTGGGGGCAGCTACAGGGGGCTCACTACTGGGGGCAGCTACTGGGGGCATTACAGGGGGCAGCTACAGGGGGCTCACTACTGGGGGCAGCTACAAGGGGCTCACTACTGGGAGCATTACAGAGGGCTCATTACTGGGGGCACTGCGTAAGGGGCACCATTACAGTGGGCATTTAATGTTTTAGGGGAACTACTGTGGTTATTGTGTAAGACCTAAGTTAGGGGGGCCCCTTACAAATGTTGCTATGGGGACCAAAAAGTTCTAGTTACGCCCCTGGGGCTACCTGTTTAACATGTGTAACATGCCGTGTTATGAATAATCATTTTGTTTCCCATTTATGAGCTGCTACAATTTATATGCATGTTAGCATTTAATCTTAATTCACATCTATTTTGTTTATCTCACTAATTTTTTTCATATTTTCGCCATACACCTCCTCACCCTGGTGGGAAGAAATCACCTTCATTACACCTCATTTAGGGTTATATTTACTAAAGTGAGAGTTTTTAGAAGTGGAGATGTTGCCCATAGTAACCAATCAGATTCTAGCTATTAACTTCTAGAAGGTGCTAGTTAAATGTTAAGTAGAATCTGATTTGTTGCTATGGGCAACATCTCTACTTCTAAATACTCTCACTTTAGTAAATGTACCCCTCACACTTGCTCACTAATTCCCTTTCTTTGTATATTGCTTTTTGCACATTATTTGTTTTGTATCCTTGGATACTGTTACCCTTTTGTCTTTAATAGTGCAATTATAATTTTTATCATATTATATTCTAATAAAAGTTATATTTTATCTGCCAATTATCCGGGAGTGTGGATCAACTATAGAGTATTTTCTATCTCTTTCTAGTAATCCACCCTTCCAAGAGCTGGAGGACCAATTCAAGTCCTGGGAGGTCTTGGTTCCCTCTGTCACCTTCTGTGCAAACACTGAGGCTACCATTACTGGGACAATTGGGTTTTACCATGGCACCACACAGTCATTGTCAGTCGTGGCAAACCTGAAGGAAATATGGACACTGCTCCCATCAGCGGGGCAGGACAAGGTGTGTCTGTGGGAGAAGTGCCGGGGGAAAGGGGTCTCACTGCAACCATATAACAGGCAGTGACAAGAGCTGACCTGGACATAGGGAACACCGGGAAGGAAAAAGGTAAGAAAGAAAGTGAAAGTGGTTAAAGGAAAAAGAGAAGAAAAGAAAAGTTGAGAAACACATAGGAAAGAGGGAGAGCTTTGCCTACCACTTTGCTAAAGGCAGAAGTCCCCATCCAAAATGCTTCCCTCGACTCTGCAGTAGGCTAGACAAAAAAAAACACATTGACCTATAAATTCCATGCACTATGGAACTCACAATTTGCACTACCTATGAGTTTACACAGTCTTTCCTTCTTTTAAAAGCACTCTCTCCTCAATATTAACATGACATGAAACCTACAGTGCAGTAAATAACATTCATACTGTGCTTCCCTTATATGACGAGAGTTGCCTTTACCTTAGCTGCCCTTTTATAGGACCTGTGTTTCAGCTTAATTAGCTGACATCAATACATTGAAACAGCATGCATGTCAACAACCATACCATATATTCCAATAAACTACTGGCCCATTCAGGTAATTTCAAATACAGTACATTCTACTGAAAAATAGTTGTCCATAAAGGGGCATACAGCTTTTAACATTTAAAATATGGTTAGCTAGAGGCATTATCAACGAACAAACCAGCATAGTGGAAAAAAAGCCTGTGCATTTTATCAGTGTTCAGCTGGCAAGCTTTTTAAACTGTTATCAAATATTTTCTGTTTTCTTGACAGTAACCTTAAATTACAATACTTTGCAGACATTAATGTTTGATTTATTCAGCATGCTTAATCAATAAATCTATTTTTTTGGTACTGCAGTAAGTGGAATTATACTGATGCATTCTGTCTCATCAATTTATTCCTTTATTAAAGGGAAAGACACAGATGCTGTGATGCATATTTATCTGCTCTTGATTGAAAAGTCTCATCATTCTTTTCATCCAAATCTAATCTGAGGGTCACTAAATGCTTTAAAGCCAACAGTGCGTCTTATCATTTGCTGATTGTGATAAAAATTTGTCTAAAATTGAAAACAAGTATATATGTCACAAAGAATAAAATAGACACCATCTGGGAAATAACTGACATAATATATATCATATTTGCTCAATTTACCCTATATTAAAACTAGGGGTGAGCGGGTTTGGTTTTACTCGGATTTACTCGGTTCTTATCGCCACTTTACTGCAAATTCGGATTTATTATATTGGCTATCCAAAACACATGATAGGCGATAGCCATTAAAATGCCGTTTAAAGATCCGAGTAAATCCGAGTAAAACCGAACCCGCTCACCCCTAATTAAAACACGTATCTGATGTGAATTGCTATAGTTATGCATATATGAACAATGCTGTTACCACACAATTGATATACTATACAGATGTTTTATATATATATATATATATATATATATATATGAAAAAGAAAATGATGGAAGTGCACCTCGTGAGTATGTTTGATAACAACAAATTTTACTTTATACATGTTCTCGTACATTGAAGAAAAAAAAATCAGCCTCACGATCCCTCCCCGGGGCCTTCGGATGGCACCCACTTCCGGATCACGCTGGCTCCCCAAACAATAACTGTCAAGGAAAACACTTCCTGGTCTCCGGCTAGCAGAAACTCGGCATACAACATCAATACGTCAGAGGACGCAGATATATTGACGTTGTATGCAGAGTTCCAGCTAGCCAAAAAACACTCACGAGGTGCGCTTCCATCATTTTCTTCTGTCATATCTTCAATTATTTGACCCATGGTGGGGTCCGGTGGAATTTGCTGCATCAGCACTGAAAAGTGAATATTGGAGTCAACAAGAGAACTGAAAATATTGCATCTGTCATGACCCTGTCTAGTTGTCACCTTTTTGCCTTGAGACTTACCCCTGTCAGCTGCCCCATGGATCTGTGTGTGTAATTTGCCTGGAGGATTTGCTCTGATTATTGCACCTGGTCTCTCCTCTGTCTGTGAGCACTGCTAGCCCTGATTGGAATCGCAGGTGTGGTTCTGATTCTCAGAGCTGCAGAGATGAATACTCCCTCTGCATGTTGTGCCTTCCACCACTCAGAATGCTACTACCAGACCACCTGTCCGTATCCACCAATTGCTGCCAGACACATGGTATATATATCCTCTCCTGATAGCATTCTGGGCCTGAACATCTCGTCTTCCCGTGGTGTATGGTTCATGCTGTTTCTGCATTCAAGTATATCCCTGAAACCTGCTACAGCAACCCCTGGTGCAATCCAGAAAACCTGTTACAGCTGTACCTGGCAATCCAGTAAATCTGCTGGCAGCAACCCCCGATGCTTCCAGAAAACCTGCTACAGCTAAACCTGGCAATCCAGTAAATCTGCTGACAGCAACCCCTGGTGCATCCCGAAAACCTGCTACAGTAATACCTGGCATCCAGCCGTCCTGTTACAGCAATACCGGGCCTGTGCTCTGCTGCTAGTCCTACTCCTGGTTGGTCCCTGGCACTCTGTAAACCTGCATCGTGTCACCCTGCCTTGCTTCCTGCTGTGGATCAACTCCTGCCCCTTTTACCTACCTACTCCCTCCCTGAACCTAAAAATTCCCAAACCTACCCATTCCTTCCTGAAACCTGTTATTCCCTATTATCCAATCCAGCCTGCACCTGAGTTCCAGCCTTTGTCATAGAAATTCCAGATTACCCTGTTTAGCCCTCGTCTCAGCATTACCTGACTTCCCTTCAGCCATTGTCACATTCCAGTCCAGAGTCAAGTTCCAAGCTCATCAGTTCAGTCCATGTTGTTCCAGTCCAGAGTCAAGATCTTCATCAGTTCAATTCAACAAGTCTTCCTGCCGGTCCCAGTCCGGTCCCTCCAGTTCCTGTCATTTATCATCAAAGGCAGTTTTCACTGCTACACAAGTCTTGTAAATAGAGCTATCTACATCATCTGTGGTTCCAGTCATGCCAGCCTCCGTTGAAACCCGATCACCACCTGAGACAGGTAACTCGCAGTCACCAATTGTGACAGCATGGGATTGTGTGTACACCTATTTGTTTTAAGATATATATATATGTGTGTGAGGTGTGTATAAGGACAATGCACAGACAAGGATTCCCTCAAGATAAATTAAATTGAAAAAATAAATGTATATATATAATACAATAAGGTGAGCAAATAGCATGAACAAAACCAAAATAAAAGTCACTAGTCCTTGAAATGAAAGGCAGCAGCAGTCTTCTTGGGATCCCGTTTGGCCAAAGGATAAGGTATTTCTGGAAATAGGTTAAAAAAGCATGCGCCTGATAGTTTAATACTATTTGATAAAGTGGCAACCGGTGCTCAAAACAAAATGTGCGTACCAAAGAGAAAAACTTTAAAGCTTATCTGAATTTGCAATGTGCGGGGTTCACGCTGGATGGGATTAGCTCAGGATGTCATCAGCTGGCTCACCTTTAGAAAGGGCTCATTCAAGCCCATAGGGGAGAGGAGTGATATAGTGTAGTATTTTCTTAATATGTATTACAGCAAATACACTAAGGGCTGCTTTACAGATAATGCTGTATATATAGCTTGTAGAATGTCTTTCCAATGATTTCGTAGTATCCTTCTTAGAAGTGTTATGCGATGAGTGCACACGAGCTTCAAATCAAATACAAATGATCCCCCATCAGTACATATTAATACAGGTTTTATTTGGATAACAGCATAGGGAGATAGTTTAGGAAACATACAAAAGTAAATGATAATAAAAAATTTGCTTATCTTTTAGAATGGTGCCCAGTCCTCTTAGGTATGAGTGTCCACAACTAGAGAGCCTGGGTCAACTGGCCTCAATGCGTTTCATCCTATAGGGACTTCTTCAGGAGTGGTATTGAATCTGTGGAATGCCTCCTATTTATCCACTAAGTAAGGGAGGTCCATTTTTGCAATTTGCGCCAAAAAAGGCATATGCGCAGTACATGGCAGCGATTTTGTATGACATCATACATGAAGTCCATGATGTCCCATAATGCTCTGGGATGTCTAATTCAAGACAAGATTTCACATACACTGGTGGCTGCATTGTCAGCCTAGCTGTGTCTATGTGAGATTGAGCATCGTGGGCTGGAGTTGGGAGTTCCATTTAAGGGATAGCTCTGTGTGTGGCATTGCCCATTTTGTTGGTTAGGAAAAACATGTACCAACAAGGCGCTGGCCATTTTGTTGGTTAGTTACAACTTGACGATGGCCATTTTAGATAAAAGCAGTGGCAGCCATCTTTTTTGTTATCCACAAAGTGACCATTAAGTCAGTTTGTGTGACTGCCTGTATATAATGGCAGCCATCTTTAAGGTTGTGAGATAGTGATGGCCTTTATAGACACAATGAAACATATAGGTTCTTATAGAATCCCTATGACAAAATAAATATTGTATACATTAAAAATACATAAAAAATGGGGGTAATAATCATGAGGAGAATTATATAAAGAATAATAAAACCTAATGTTCTACACATGGGCATAATAATCACACAATTATCTTAAATGACAGCCACTTTGCCAGAAATAAAGTGCAAAAGATAGACATAAAATACCAATTTGGGACATTAAAAGAGCACAAGAAGTGGGGTAAACATGAACCTAAAAAATGATTGCATGAAACGTAAAAATGGAACCATAAAACTCCAAAAACAACAAAATACAGTATTTACGTCTCATAATAGTTAAATGCATAAAATATATAAAAGTAGGCGAGTACATGCATATACAGAATTACAGGAATGGGGCTATTTTGTAGCTATCGTTTAAACCATTGGGTAGGAGAGTGTTCAGTTCGAAGATCCAGAACATTTCTCGCTGTGAGAGTTTATTTGCGAGATCACCACTCCCTTGGACCTAGTTTAACATGTTCAATGCCTATGAAAGTTAAAAGTTCTGGATTTGAATCATGGGATGTTTTAAAATGTTTGGATACTGAATGGCATTCAATCTTATTCCTAATATTTCTAACATGCAGGATCCTGAATTCTGTACCTTTAGGTTCCTTTTCATTTTGTCCACGTATTTTAATCCACATGGGCATTCGAGTATGTAAATAACAGAAGAGGTATTACAATTAATAAACTCTATTATATTATATGTTTTTGAACCATGAAGGTTGGTGAAAGATTTCCTATTAGGGTGTAGATGTTTACACATGTTGCATTTTCCACATTTATATGATCCAATGCATTTAATTAAATCTTTTCTAGTGGAATCAGTATGCCTTTGCATACTGGGAGCCAAAATGTCTTTCAGTTTCCTCGCTTTTTCGAAAAGGATTGTTGGTTTCTGGGGTATGACATTTGATAGAACTGGGTCCATTTTGAGAACCACCAATGTTTGTTCAGAACTTGTCTAATTCTCTCCTCATTGTTAAACTGGATAATAAAGGGGAACAAATCTGCTCTCTTTCTAATGTTTTTAACTTTATAGGGTACTCCCTTGATATAGCTTCTGTCTTGGATATGGCTTTAGAAATGAGTGGTTCTGGGTAATTACGTTCTTTGAACCTCTCCAAATAAACTCTAATTGTTTTGAACATACTTCTTTATTACTACAATTCCTTTTTATACAATGAAACTGTAAGTAGGGATTATTATCCTTCCAGCTTTTGAGACATCTGCTATCGTAATGAAGGTAACTATTTGTATCTAAACTGTTTGTGTTCGGTATCTACCAGAGGATCTTGGTCCAGGATTTGTTTACACAACTCAATACCTTTATTATGCTCAATACATGTATATAGAGACAGAACATCAATAGTGGCCCATAAAAAGTCATTATTCCAATGTATTCCCTGTATCAAATTTAAAAGACTAGGAGGTGAATTTACTAAAGTGAGAGTTTTTAGAAGTGAGTTTTAAAAGTGATGTTGCCCATAGCAACCAATCAGATTGTAGCTATTATCTTCTAGAAGCTGCTAGTTAAATGTTAAGTAGAATCTGATTGGTTGCTATGGGCAACATCACTTTTAAAACTCACTTCTAAAAATGCTCCCTTTAGTAAATTTACTCCTAGTTGTATCTTTCAGGTATGAAGGAAGCTCTTTGACATGTGAGAAATGTGAGATTTATGAGTCAATACCTGCTATGATCAGTCTACCTGGTGGGTTCTTCAGATCCTTATGGATTTTAGGTACAGTAGATGATAAAAGATTGGGATCACTGGGTTTGATTGCATAAGGTATTGGTATTCATTCTTCGTTAATATACCCATGTGTAGGCCTTTCACTAGTGTGTCCCTTAAAAGGTTTACATAATCTTCAGTGGGGTCTCTAGTGAGGAGTTTATATGAATTCTGATCCCCTAAGAGCCGGACAGCTTCTTTAGTATAGTCAGATTTGTTCATTAAAACTAGGCCACCCCTTTTATCTGCTTGTTTCAGAACTAGATCCTTATTATTTTGAAGAGATTTCAAGGCAGGTTTTTCTTGGTATGTAAGGTTGTTTTTAAGGGTACATCATTTTGAGTGTCAATTAAATCCTTTTTAGCCATCTCTTAAAAGATTGAGATATTGCCGCTTTTAGATTCTAGAGGGTAATATTTAGAAACTGGTTTAAGACCAGATTTGGATGAGGAATTTTTATAATTACGGATTACTGATGTGTCCTTATGGACAAAGTGTGTTTTTAAAGTGAGTTTTCTCACAAACTTATTAAGATCTATAAAAGTTTGGAATTTGTTGCTTTATTGAATTGGTGCAAAATTCAGATCAGAAGAGATATTTCTGCATTTGATAATTGATGGTCTGAAATATTGAAAATACCCTGCATTGTTTGGTTTTTTACAGTCTGTATGGGTTCCTTCTTTTTGATTCTCATTCTACATCCTGCTCTCCTACCTCTGTGTGTCTTCTTTTTAGAAGGGATACTAGACATGATTGCTCCTTGAACAGAGTTCTTTTTTGCATTCTCCTGTGATAAGGAGCTGGAGTAGGGATAAAAAAAATCACTGTCACTATTAGAGTCAAGTTTCTCTAGTGCAGTGAACCTATTTCTAGAAAGGAGACTCTCCCTGATTAGGGGCCTGGGTTTGTAAGTTCTATAATTATTTGAAGGTTTATTCCATTCTCTATGGGTGATATCATTCTTATATTTATTTTTTTTATTGGTTTTATTATTGAAGAGACTCCAATCTTTAATCCTGTTGGTTTCGTAATCGAGCTTATCTCTAATGATTTTTTTCTCTTTTATTCTAATGACCTCTTCTCCGGCTCTCTCCAGTTTTTTATGTAATACTACTTCATTAGTTTTAAATTCTTCTTTCTCTTTATGGGAGAGGAAAATACTTTCCTTGGTTTTGATCTGTTGTTCAGTGTTTTGTAGCTGATTTCTCTTTTTCATCTATAATCAATTTCATGAGGTTCATTGAACATTCATGAAGAATACTATCCCATCTCTCTATGAAGTAGTATTACAGAAAAAACATGAGAGAGCCGAAGAAGAGGTCATTAGAATAAAAGAGAAAAAATTCATTAGAGATAAGCTCAGTTACCTACACATGGGTATTGAGTTGTGTAAAAAATTTCTGGACCAAGATTCTCTGGTATATACCCAACACAAACATTTTATTTGTGAATTGATCTTATCAGCCACCCAACTAGCAGTAATTTAACAGTTGGCTATTGTGGTTTTCTTGTTTCTCATCCATATATTTAAAAAATTATAGCCAATCTAGCAAAACCGATAATCAAATTTGGAATCAGCACCGCAAAGTTACCCCAAAATTGCTCTAATATGCTTGCCAATAAAATGAGTGTTGGTCAGTTTTATTAGTGTGGTTTTGCAAAGTCAATGAAATATATAATGAGATGAGTCAGTAGTTCAATCAGCATGTAGTTATGAGACCGGCGGCCACATGGCCACCGGTCTCAATCAGGACGCTGTAATCCCGGCAAGGGATTTAACATAGGCATTGAAATACCAATGCCTATGTTAATCCCGGTGCTGGAACACCGAGAGGATACCGGACCAATCAACCTCTGCCGGGGTGAGTATTCACTTAGCCGGGGATGGGGGGGTTAGGTTTAGGGATCCCCGGGAGGATTTAGGGTTAGACACCCCCCCGAGGAAGGTTAGGGTCAGGCTAGGGGAAGGGGGGGTTAGGTTTAGGCACTAGGGGGAGGTTAGGGTTAGGCACCCCCCCGAGGAGGGTTAGGTTTATGGTGCGAGAGTTGGGGTTAGGTTTAGGCACTAACGGGGGGAGGTTAGGGTTAGGCACTAGGGGGGAGGTTAGGGTTATGCACCCCTATGGGAGGGTTAGAGTTAGGGGAGATGGTTAGGGATAGTAGACTTACCTGCTCTGTTGGGATTTTCACCTAGCGGCCTGCCGATGTTGGGATTTGAACCGCCGGACTGACGTCATTCATACTTAGTCTGTTCCATCAGCTATATTAAAATATAACAAAGACCCATCTTAGCAGATCTAAGTGGAGATTCTTAGTCTGGTGACCAAAATACATGGCATTCTACTATCTTCTATACAGTGCAGACAGCAATCTTGCAACATCTATATAATATAGAGAGCATTCCATAAACAGATATATGTAGTAAAATCCAGTGCTGATAAAAGTTTTCATGACATGTGGCCTAATGTGTATGGTGTGCATCTGCCACAGAGCTTTCATTACAAAAAATCTTAACATACTCTACTCCCTCATCCCTCTCCCCAGCACTGCCCTTCATTAAATTAAAAAGTCATACCTGATTTTAAAATTGTGTCCTTCATATCCATGCACATGGCTGATCTGAATCTGTACACACCCGGGTACATGAATAACATGTGTTGCAGCCAGTGTCTATCAGGTACAGGTGATGTGACAACTAGATGAAGACCTAGCCACTTGACTTAAGAGGTACTGTAAGAGTGAGAGGAGAAGAGCAAGAAACATCAGGGCAGGAGAGAAACAGAGAAGCAGGCACAGATGAGCAGGAGGGTGAGTGGGAAAAAAAGCAGGATAGGGGAGGGGTGAAGATAGAGGCAGAAAAGGAGAGAAACAACAACAGGAATAGAAAAAGAATTGGAAGAGTGTCAAAAGCAGAAAGAGAAACATACAGATGGGGGAGAGAGAGATGTGAAGTAGACAGAGCAATAGTAGAGATAGGAATAAGAAGAGAATGAGGAGGAGGTAATATAGTATATTTATTTTCTTATAGTAACCAAATCTTGTGGACAATCCCCTCAATGTTGATTATATCATGTGACCAACATTGGTTGTATTATAGCGATGCTAATGCATATACAAAATGAGAAAAATACAACATACTAGTACAAACCTGTAATGCATGTCAATCACCTATAAGTCCTCAGAACACAGGGTGATAAATCTTCCAAGAGACATGTGGGAAAAAGTAAAACAATTATGACACTGTCCCTTTAAGTACTGCGCTAACTTCATGCAAACTTGCCTCAGTACATACAGCATAACAAGTTCTTTATACCATAGTTTTATGTTTCAATCTGATAACGTGCCCAGATAGTGGAATGATAGATACAGATGGACTAAATGGGACACCATCTCTTAGGTGTTAAGGTGTGTACACACTACACGATATGCTCCCTGAGCGATATCGTGTAGTGTGTCCCCGGCAGGCTGTGCTCAATGTCGTTCATGACATTGAGCACAGCCACTGAATGATATCTTTAACGATATCGTTCAGCGCCGGGCTCTCTTCCCCCATTCTCGAATATGCAGCAACCTGACGACATCGTCAGATTGTGCTGCATGTTCAGGCGATGGACAATGTCAGATACGACCAGCGGGAGTGCGCATCGCTGGTCGGTTCCGACATTAAAGTGCACGATTTGTGCATGATTACTGAGCGATTGCACGATTACGATGTCGTAATCGTGCAGTCGCTCAGTAATATCGCACAGTGTGTACCCACCATAATGCTTTCTCAATAGGAATTTGCATTAAGGTTCAAAACATGTGCTTTTAAAGTCATAATACAGATACAGATTCCATATCAGCATTCTAATCTTGCATGGAATCAAAAGGGTAGTAAGATCTGTCATAAAAATATATAAACATACATAATGTAGTAGGTAAAAACATTTATTGGAACAAAAAATGGTCCAACAGTATTAAAAATGTAAAAATATCAAAAACAGATGGACTTACTTCCTATCAGACATAAGATGTTTCTAAAGCTAATCGCAAATGTAACAGTAGACCTTGATGGAATCCAGTATCAGTTCTGCTTTGTTAAGAAAACTAGGTCTCCTTAGAAGGTATAGCCTCCTGCAACATGATTAAATCAAATATGTATATATACAGTCAGGTGCATAAATATTGGGACATTGACAGAATTTTCATATTTTGGCCTCTATTCACCACCACAATGGTTTTGAAATGAAACAAACAAGATGTGCTTTAACTGTAGACTTTCAGATTTAATTTGAGGGTAATTACATCCAAATCAGGTGAACGGTGTAGGAATTACAATATATGTGCCTCCCACTTTTTAAAGGGACAAAAGTAATGGGACTATCAACTCAAAAGCTATTTCATGGACAGATGTGGGCTATTCCCTCGTTATTTCATTATCAGTTATGCAGGTAAAAGGTCTGGAGTTGATTCTAGGTGTGACATTTGCATTTGGAATCAGTTGCTGTCGACTCTCAATATGAGATCCAAAGAGCTCTCACTATCAATGAAGCAAGCATCATAAGCTGAAAAATGAAAACAAACACATCAGAGAGATAGCAAAAACATTAGGTGTGACCAAATCAACTGTTTGGAACATTCTTAAAAAGAAAGAATGCACCGGAGAGCTCAGCAACACCAAAAGAGCCGGAAGACCACGGAAAACAACTGTGGTGGATGACAGAAGAATTATTTCCCTGGTGAAGAAAAACCCCTTCACAACAGTTGGCCAAATCAAGAACACTCTCCAGGAGGTAGGTGTATATGTGTCAAAGTCAAAAATCAAGAGAAGACTTCACAAGAGTGAATATAGAGGGTTCACCACAAGATGTAAACCATTGGTTAGCCACAAAAACAGGAAGACCAGATTAGAGTTTGCCAAACAACATCTAAAAAAGCCATTACAGTTCTGGAACAACATCCTATGGACAGATAAGACAAAGATCAACTTGTACCAGAGTGATGGGAAGAGAAGAGTATAGAGAAGGAAAGGAACTGCTCATGATCCAAAACATACCACCTCATCAGTGAAGCATGGTGGTGGTAGTGTCATGGCGTGGGCATGTATTGCTGCCAATGGAACTGGTTCCCTTGT
The DNA here is from genome assembly GCA_031769625.1 of Taudactylus pleione. Classification (NCBI taxonomy): domain Eukaryota; kingdom Metazoa; phylum Chordata; class Amphibia; order Anura; family Myobatrachidae; genus Taudactylus; species Taudactylus pleione. The sequence goes on along the minus strand of JAUIMM010000045.1, from coordinate 16,352,769 downwards.
ATTTATTGATGATGTGACTGCTGACAAAAGCAGCAGAATGAATTCTGAAGTGTTTCGGGCAATATTATATGCTCATATTCAGTCAAATGCTTCAGAACTCATTGGACGGTGCTTCACAGTGCAGATGGACAATGACCCGAAGCATACTGCAAAAGCAACCAAAGAGTTTTTTAAGGCTAAAAAGTGGAATGTTATGCAATTGCCAAGTCAATCCCCTGACCTGAATCCGATTGAGCATGCATTTCACTTGATGAAGACAAAACTGAAGGGAAAATGCCCCAAGAACAAGCATGAACTGAAGACATTTGCAGTAGAGGCCTGGCAGAGCATCACCAGGGATAAAACCCAGCGTCTGGTGATGTCTATGCATTCCAGACTTCAGGCTGTAATTGCCTGAAAAGGATTTACAACAAAATATTAAAAAGTGAGTTAGATTTAGGATTGTTTAGTTTGTCCCATTACTTTTGGACCCTTAAAAAGTGGGAGGCACATATAGAAATGGTTGTAATTCCTACACCGTTCACCTGATTCGGTCAAATTAAATCTGAAAGTCTGCAGTTAAAGCACATCTTGTTTGTTTCATTTCAAAGCCATTGTGGTGGTGAATAGAGGCCAAAACATGAAAATTCTGTCAATGTCCCAATATTTATGCACCTGACTGTATATTCTTTACAAAAAATGTCATTATGCTATACATATAGGAATATTTACTGTCAAGATAATATTTATAAACACTAGTGGAACTGAGGCTTGGCATTTGGAAGTGTGCGCATTATTAGATCCATGTATTTAGGTGCAGATCATCTGATAGCTAGATATACACTAAGAGGCTTGTTGTATATTGAAAAGGGGTTAGCAAGACAAATGTGTATATATATTCTTTTGATGAAACTTTCCCTTTAGAGGTGGTCACTCAGCCAGCTGATGAGATTGAGTGATGCAATCAAGATGTTCCAGTGCAGCATCCTTGGACTCAGCTCGGATTGTAATGCAAGCAGGAGGCATGACATCTCCTGCTGCATTACCATATTAGTGCTACTGTAGCTGCTAACATGTTATCAGCTGTGAAAGCATGTCCTTCAGCAGCTGAATCACCCCCAAAAAGTGCAAACCACATGGAAAAATAGTCCACAAACCTTAGGACCAACAATGAGCTACTCATTACTATAGAGAGCATCATCAGCATACCTGAGGTCTGCTGTAATACACACTACAGGAGTGCAGTAAAGAGTTAAGTCACACACAGGAAATTGTACAGCCCATCGGCAAGCACTTGTCTACATCTTTCGATAGGTGCCCTTCCCTCACAGATAGCACACAGATGTTGTTGGTTACTAGATACTTCAAGAACATTGAATATTATTAAACACATAGCATTTACCACTTAAATGCTGAGGAAACCCAGTGTTCACAGCCACTTGGGCTAGAAAGCTACAAAAGCAGGCCACCGATTTTGAGACACCTCTAGCCAAATTTCCAAGTCCTTCACACTGAAATGAATAATAGGGAGGCAATTGTGTTTTTGCAGTGTTTATTCCTCATCAAACAGCCTTCAAACATAATTAAGTGCATGTACAGAATTACATTCATAAGTTACCATGATGTGAATAACATGCTGCAAAGACCAGCATGCCTGATATCTAATTAGCATAGCTTATACAAGTGTCCACCCCATTATTCTTCCTGCCCTCCTTAGTGATGTCAATGAACCACCACTGCTTGGCTTTTGCATCCACCTAAAAGCCCGGCATACTTTGGCAAAGCACCATATCAGCAGAATCTCCTAAAAGCAAGACCATTAGCATTAGCTTTTCCCCCATGAACAGTATAGAAAGCATGTATATAGTTACAAGAACTAGAAGTGAAAGATCACTAGATTCAGTAGAAGAAGAGGGTCTGGAAGAGAAAGAGAAAGGAGAGAAATCACTGCCTGAGGATATACACTAGTTGAAGGCAGAGAAAAAGAATGGGACCCAGCTCCATGGTACAAAAATACCCTGTGTATCTGAGGCCTGCTAGAAGACATCACAGTGCTCAAAAGGGAAATATCATACTTGGATACTAACTCTGGGCCTGATTCAGACCCGCTCACGAGTGCTGAGCGCTCGCAAGCGAGTCGATATTGCCCAAGTGTGCATGCGCACGAGGGAGCCAGCTCCGTCATGCGCATGCGCGAGACCCGAATGACAATGGCCAAGCCGTCGTTATGGGTCTCGCAGCAAAGGGGGCGTGCTGTCGATGGTGATTGATAGCACGCCCTCTTTGGTGGGCGTGCCGGGGGCGTGGCTGCCCAGACGGAGGCGTTCCCATGGGAACGCCTACCATCTGGGGCCGGCCCCACTGACATCTCCAGTGATGTGAGTGGGAGTGCTTTTGGCTCTAATAGAGCCAAAAGCACTCCAGGGCTTGCGGCAGCGAGACCCTACTGCAGGGTCTCGTTGCAAGCCCGATGGTCGCGATGGTCTTGACCATCGTGACCATCATTTTGGCCGCTCGCTATAGCTGTGGGTGGTCACCCACAGCTATGTGAGCGGCCAGGAGGTCGCTCCAAAAAGGAGCAGGGATCATCCTGATTCAGAGCGAGTGCTCTGTCAGAGCGTCCGGCTCTGAATCAGGGCCTCTGTACCATATAATAGAACTTGGGAATCCGAATAAGGTACAAGACAGGGACTACAATAAGGACAGAAGAAGGTGCAAAAGCACTGTAAACTGACAGAGGAGGGGCAGTTTGATCAAGAAGAAACAGGCAAGGAAGGAAACAGAGGGGATGGGGGTAGGAGGTAGTAAGAGTAATTGAAGGGACTGATGCACTTACAACAGAAGCAGGGGGGTGAGGAAGTAGATGGGACAGGAAAAGAGAATGCTGAAGCAAATCAGGGAATGAATAAGGAAAGCCAAAAGGTGGAAAGCAGACATAAAAAGAAGAGGTGGCAGAAGACTTGAAGGGAGAATCTGGAACAGAAGGTTGAAAATAAGACAGGGGAGGGGAGATGCAGCAACACTTACCTGAGGAGATACAGTGAGGGGGGAATCATGACCATGAGGAAAGGTAGCAGAAGGAAAAGATGAGTAAGTTGGGGCAGTGCTAATGAAAGCTGGAATGCTTGCCAGAATTCCTGGAGACCCAGCATACCATCAGGTAGGGCAGGACAACAGAGGTCATAGAAGTTCTAAGGGCTGGAACCACTGGACGCAAATACCCATGCACTAGGGCAGGACACACAGACCTAGGAAGTCCGAAGCAGGGAAGAGACAAAGAGGTGAGCAGGCAGGCAACCTCAACATAGAGAGGGAAAGGTGAGCAAAACTCTAAAGATAGACTTGTTATTGGGTACAAGGAAAAGATGAATATAAGGAATGACAGGAAAAAAGCAAGGTAGACAGAGAGGATAGAGAAAGACATGGATAAATAAAATTTGAAAGATACGGAGAAAATAAAAAAACAAGCAGACAGACATGTAGGAAGCAAAATAGTGAAGAGACCAATGAAAAATAACAAAAAACAGGGTAAGACCCAACAATAGAAATAAAGAAAAGTTGAAGATATTTATCCCAGTTGAAATCTCAAAATGGAAAGAAGACTTCTTTACTTGCACAATATTTATTCTGCACTAAAGTCCACCCCTTCTGCAATTTAGTTGGCAAACAAAGCCAAACATTAATGCAGGCCAATTCAAATCATGAATTACAGCCCCAAACTAAGATACTTAGGGCAAAATTTACTAAGCGGCAGGTTCTATTCTATTCTAAACTCCGGGGGTTTGGTGGCGGGTTCTATTCTATTCTAAACCCCGGGAGTTTGGTGGCGGTTTTGCAGCAGTTTCTAAATGACTGCCCTGTTCTATTCTATTCTAAAATGTGTATTGACTGGTTTGGGGTCGGTTTTGCTAACTGCAGATTTATTAAGGCCAAAACCGCTGCAAAACTGTCATCAGAACACATTTTAGAATAGAAAAGAACATGGCTGTCATTTAGAAACGGCTGCAAAACCAAACCCCCAGGGTTTAGAACAGAATAGAACCCATCACTAAACCACCAGGGTTTAGAATAGAATAGAACCCGCCGTCAAACCGCCGCTTAGAAATTTGCCCTTATACTCACCTCTTATTTCAGCCCTCATTTAATTTTCTGACTGTATATCTGAGCCTGGTCATCTATCTCTTAGTTAGGATGTTCTAGGCCATTAACCTGTTTAGCAGAAACTTTCTTAAGCAAAACAATAATAAAAAATACACACAGATGTTGTCACTGGACAGTCTTTTGTGCTCATTGATTCAGTTTGTATTTTGATACAAAAGTTAATTAGTTTTAAAGTTATATTACTATTTTATAAAGTTTTATAGTATGGTTTCTGAGGTTTGAAAAAAATGTATGAACAGTTACTGTTTTTATTAAATGTATAGTTATGATTTTTCTTTTGGGTTAACAAAAATAGCTAGATTATGTGTTACTAATTACAGTGTCTGAAGTAGAAACAGCAGGGTGTAATTAGAACTTTGTTAAAAAACAAAAGAAACTACTTACTCTGCATACAAAGACACAGTCACTGGCTATGACATGCACACAAAGCACTTGCCACACACCAGCATTTGACTAGCCACCCACCCATAACCAGCATACCAAATGCACACCTAGGGGTAAATTTACTAAGAATTCAGTTTGGCCGGGTGTGCTTATCCATTTTTTAAAATTTGCAAATCTACTAAAGGCAAACTCAGGTGAGAAATCATGATTCTTTCATGAAATCACAAATAAAAATGAATACACCATCCACCAAACTTGCAGGTACTTTCCATAGACAAGAGTACAACACAGGAATTACCAAAAATCATGATTATAATCAAGCAACATGTTTAGCAGAACCATACACAGATCAGTGTGTGTTTCTGACTGTTAGTAAGCAAATAAAGGGTTGAAAGTTAAAAAAATGGCATGGGGTCCCCCTTCAAAAGCATAAACAGCCCTGGGCTCTGTGAGCCCGTCCTGGTTCACAAAATATGGGGGACAAAATGTGTAGGGGTCCCCTGTGTTTTATGAACCAGCACTGGGCTCTGTGAACCAGTCCTGGGTTTAAAATTATGAGGAAAAAATGGCGTGGGGTTCCCCATATTTTTAAAGCTAGCACAGGGCTCCACTAGCTGGGGTGTGATGCTGGAGTCAAGGGACCCTTTCACCAGGTCCCCCGGGCCAAAGCATTGCCACCCCAAAATAGTTAGCTTAAGCCAGGGATCCCAGGGGAGGTGGGGACCCCCCACTAAAAAGGGCCTCTCTCTCCTGACTGCCCCAGGCCTAGGCTGAAGCCCAGTTCTATCCCCTACATCCCTGGATGGTGGATGCAGGGTTGATGGTGTTATTTCATTTTGTGAAAATAATATTGTCTTTTACAAGGGTACTAGAGGTCCCAGCAAGTTTTCCCTGCATGCGAGGCAATAATGGCCAACATGTGGTGTATTAAGGGCCCGCTGGTGCTTGTAGTCCTCTTGTAGAAGAAATATTAAAATAAACACAGTACACACACCGTGAAAAGTAAGTTTAAGCACACTTAAACTATACTCACCTTGTTTCCAGTGTTCAGTCTTCTTCTCCAGTAGTATCACCGTATTTGGATAAAAATAAAAAAAACATACTCACCTACCCTTAAGCACAGGTTGGTCCTTTTTTCCAGTAGCATCCTGGACATTAAAAACAAAAAATACATTGTCCCGAGCCATACGGAGAGTGCAGAGCCATATGTGCTTTAACATACAGTTCTTCCCCGGCAAGCGTGTCCTTGGATGCAGAAGTGGATCAGAGAAGCCAGCAGGAGGCATCAATTTAGACACCTCTTCTGATATTAGCATATTATCGCACAGCCACTGCGTACAAAGATTCAGCGGCTGTGTGATCTGCGTCCATCTCTAAATCAGGCCTGTTGTACTGTTTTTTGCTTTATTAAAAATATTCTAAAACAAAAAAAGCAAAAACAAAATAAATAACTTTTATGATATTTCACAACAAATTGTGTCATGGCAGGTTGGTGAGCTTCACTCAGATTGGCTAGTTTTGAAATTCGACCTTTCCAGGAGGCTTGAGGTCAGAGTTACCTTTAGGGTTGCTGTTAGGGTTAGCGTTAGGGCTGCTCTTAGGGTTAGGGAAAGAATGTGAAGGAAATCAATTTGTCAACAGTCTAACAATGTTGACATTACGACCAAGTTGACACTCTCATGTCGACATCATGAATGTTAACATTGTGACAGCCGAACATATATACTGAACATCTTTCATTGTTCCTCCAACCTCACTCCGTATCATGTAGACACATATTGTTTTCTCTACACCCACAAAAACATTACCATGGCATTAAGTATGTTTGATTAAATGAGCAGGTACTACAGATACTGTAATCTATGTAATTTTCTAGTTTGCTGTATATTGTAAATCAAGATACAAGTACCTAACCAAAATCTTTCTAGGCATACAGTGTCTTCCCATTTTAAACAATTCCAGGGAAGCCAAGATTGACAGGTTTCAACTAAAATATAGCAAATGTGAGCAATTCTAGATTTTTAATCTTCACCCTTAACAGCCAGTTGCTAAAATTTAGACAGTTGATATACATACCTGAACTTAAGGTATAATTAGGGGGGAGTTCTATGTATTGTGTAGGGCAGTGGTTCTCAACTAAAACCCTAAAGTACATCCAACAAGTCATGTTTTGAGGATTTCTCTCTGTTTAAGCAGGTGGGATAATTTATGGGCCATCAAAATAGATGAACTCACTTGTGCATGATTAAAGAAATCCAGAAATCATGACCTATTCGTGTAATTAAGGGCAGGAGTTGGGAACCACTAGTGCAGAGGATCAGTCTTTCCCCAAGTGAGTCATTTCATAGTCCTTTCCATGTCTTGTATAAAATGTTCTCCTTTAAAAAAATGTTTAATATTTAAACAAATGCATTATGTAGAGGAACCAGTAAGCAAGGTACCAAAGATGAATCCTCATTTATGGATTATCTGTAGCAATATGTAAACAGTATCACTACTTTGTAAAGAAAGAAATTCCCCACTATAATATTTAGCAGGAATTTAGCAGGATTTTTAAACTTCTTTCATAAATCGGTCCATTATATCAAATTGTTAAATCTTAGGGGGTCATTCAGACCCGGTCGCAAGCGCTGAGCGCTCGCAACTGGGTCGATGTTCCCCCACTGGGCATGCGCACAACGGAGCCGGCCTCCGACGTGCACATGCGCGAGACCCGGCTAGCGATGGGTGCGCCGTTGCTAGGGGTCTCGCACCAAAGGAGGGCGAGCTGTTGATGGTGAGCGACAGCTCGCCCTGTTTGGGAGGCGGGTTGGGGGCGTGGCAAGCCAAACGGAGATGTTCCCGAAGGAACGCTTGCCGTTTGGGGGCGGACCCACTGACATACCACTGGGAGATACCACAGCTTAGCGATTGACCAAGAGACGGCACTACAAGATGCAAGCGCCCTCATTCAGAGAGACCGCTTGCATCTAACGACCACCTCTGAATGAGGTCCTTAGTTCTTTAAAGAGAACTGTGTACAAATGCACTAAAAAAAAGGACACATTTCCATTGGTTTATGCTCATCGGGGTATTTGTATACCACCAGTATTTTATCAAGCAATCTTATCAATTAAAAAACATTCAAAGAATTACATTTCTCTTTCATCTCCTTAAACCCTGCAGGTTTACAATTAAAACATACTGAAGTTATACAGTATATGTCAAATCATTAATGTGAACATTTTGAGACATTTATTAAATTACTCTGGTTTGTCTGTAGGTATTGTGTGTGATATATATTTCTTTTGGGTTATTTTCTGCTGCTGAACTAGTTTCTAAATGCAGAGCTTTACACACAATTGTATCTGTAGCTTCCATGTCTATAACAATTTACATCATTTCAATATCTATGTCCAGTAGATACTGTTACTTAAAAATAAAATCATTAGGCTAACTTGAAACTCTTCAGTCATTTGAACTTAAATTTTAATACTTTTGTAGGTACTAAGGACCTCATTCTAAGTCGGCCGTTGCGGCCGCATGGTCGTAAGGGAAAAGGGTCCGGATATGCAAATGATGCACTCGCAAGTTGCGTCCTTAAGATTGGATCGTTAGCTGGCCGACCAAGGGGAAGATGCGGCCATAAGACAAAAAATACGCCCCTTCTCGTACGCATTACACATCATCTCCGGCCATATAATTATTAATCGAGACCATCGGTAACCATCGGAATTGGTCGTAGAGCTTAAGGTTGACCATACCCTCTCTTAAGCACTACGATCAGGTCAGTGTACAAATCACCCATGTCACATGTGCCATGACACTACTTTGTTAATTATGCACTCCCATAAAACGCCGTTCGCATAATTAGGCACGTCTGCGTTCGGATCTCCACTCCACCGTTTTCAAGCATCTCCCCCTGTTACCACCCACAAACGCCTCATTCTGTCACTCAAACTACCGACCTGGCTGTGTTTAAGGAGAGAGAAATTTGTGATCATAGCAGCTAGTTTGCGCACGCGCATTGCGAACTTTACGCATGCACAGTTTAGCGAACATCGGTGGCGTACGACCGTGCAGCCGCAATGACCGACTCTGAATGAGGTCCTAAATGTGGTTATTTGCTATACTGTGTAGGGAAAATATTTGATTTCCACTAGTCTGAAAATACAACATATTTTTATTGGAATAAATGTGTTAGCCAATGAGTAGCGCAAGATAATCTCCCGTGTTTGATGTACAACGCTCGCAGGAGATCAGTCATGGGTTATGGACCCTGCAGCTGTAATCTCATACTGCACAGTAAGTGGAAAATAAAATATATTCCTCCCACCTTTCATTTACCATTTCTAACTTCTTTTTCCTGAAATAAATATTTTCAATTGCAAGGGAATTCAAATAAAAATTGCAAAGGAATTCTAAAACTATTATTAATAGAATTAGTGTGAATTAAAGAATATTTTTCACAATATTGCATAAACCTATTAAAAATAAATCTTTAACTTCTGTTTCATTTTGATGCACCTAAAATGATATGAAATATATGTAATAAAAGTGGGCAAACTATTATCTTGCGATTTCATGCAAGATAACTTTTGTTATCCTAATGCCGCGTATCCACTACGCGACATTACTGAGCGATTGCACAGTTACGACATCGTAATCGTGCAATCGCTCGGTAATCGTCCGCAAATCAGGCAGTTAAAAGTAAAAAACGAGCAGTGATGCGCGTGCCTGCTGGTTGTTTTTGACATCTATTATCGCCCGACATGCTGGTCAACCTGACAACGACGTCAGGATGACTATATTCAGGGATGATTTATGTGCCTACACTGAACAACTGAACATTCAGTGTAGGCACATCACAGACTGTGAAACAACTGCACGATTACAATGTCGTAATTGTGCTCTCTTACAGTCTGTAAGTGGATACACACATTAACTCTTGCTATTCTTGTTGATCAGAAAATAATCAAGTTGTTAAATGCATGATACTTTATTTCATCAAATGTTCAATCCATATCTTTCATCACTGATTTGGGTTTTTCAGAGCAAGTCCCTAACACTGTTTTTGCTCTCAATAAGTGTATTGAGATCTGTCAACCAGCTAAAGAAAGATCTGGGTTGTAGACCCTAATGAACAAAAGGTTAAAGATGCAAAACTAATTTAATTGTTCATGGACAGGTGTTTATCAAGTGGAAGTTATTTTATTTTGAAGTTCAACTAATAGCTTTTACTGTGTCACGGCCAGGGTTTCTCTGCATGGTAGTCACTGGGTATTACGTGTGAGATCGTTATGGGGGGGTCTCTGGCAGCGGTGCTGGTGTTTGGCGAGGGGCATTGGCTGCGTGTGGTTCTGTGTGGGCACATTGTCACTAGGCCTGGTGAGGTCTGGCGGTGTTTCCGTTCCATTGGCACTTGCCTGCGGGCATGTGATTCCGGCTGTCCAATCCTGGTAGGTCATGTGCTCATACCAGCCAGTCACAGCGCGGCACTGAGTATTTAGGAAGGTCCAGAGCCTTCCTTCCTTTGCCAGTGCAACGTGTTTCTTAGCTGCGGCTGAGACAGAGTACCTGTGCCTTACCTGCCTGCCTGTCTGTTACACTACTAGCCTGAACCTTGCCTGCTCCAACCTGCTGGATTTACCCTGCACCCTCCACATACCTTTCACCTGCCTGAGTACCTGAAACTGCTGTTCCCTGCACCTTGCCTCCCTTCACTCCCAGCTGGACTTCATTACCACAGCCTGCATTTGTTACAGCTCATCATTTCTGCAATTACTTACAGCTCATCATTTCTGCATTTAGTTACAGCTCATCATACCTGCATTCTGTTTTCAGTTCACCATATTTGTTTCCTGGACTGTTCCTGCCTGTCACTATCTGGACATTTCCCATTTACCCCCACTACAGTTATCAAGTGCACTTTAGTGCTATACCTGCTCTTTTTATTTGTCATTCCCATGTCTTCTAAATCACTTATTAAAAACTCCACTTTTTCATTTTAGTCTGCTTCTGTGTCTGCTCCTATCACCACCCCGGGTCCACAACAAATTCAGAACCTCACATACCATATGTAGCTTATCTACATAAACTGTGTTGATGAGGTGCAATTGTAGACATATACATGTATGAAATGCAATACTGTACAGTTTGCTTGACCACATTATAAAAAAGTACTGCTGAGTTACTGTGTTAATAAAAAAGTTTTTATGTGAAAATATTACTTTACAATACACCATTACTGTTACTGTGAAATACAAATTGTAATATCTCTGAAATCTGTATTACAATGAATATTGTATAAATTAAAACTTTAACCCTATGTGAACTGGAAGCTTTGACCGTAAAATCCACCTCACATTTTCTTCTCCATTACAAATCAGATTTTAAGCCTATTCCCTCTGTCCTGTTGTAATGGGTTTATTGGGAATTTAAATTATGAGAAAAAAAAAATTAAATGGAGTTTAGTAAGGCATTGAGATATCAAAGGGTGGCATACTGTGCGTTATTTCCAGCCAGTGTATGCTATCAGTACATGGGTTACATTGCATGAGGAAGTAGCAAAATATATTATTAATTAAAGAAGAGGTAATTTTCTGGGATATTGTGAGCATTGTTGGCAACCTGGCCAATTAAGTTTTCCCAACACTATTCATGTCTAGATTTATAGTTTTTTATTTATAATATGACACCAATCTAATCAGAAATTAAGTTCTCATTAAAATGTTTAATCGGACACTAGTTTTTAAGTGCAGTATATTGTGGCAGTTATAGTGCAACAATTATATAAGTAACAACCAGCAAAGTATGGAGTCAAAAAATACATCCACTCCTTAATAGATATGAAAATAGTCAGCGAATAACTTGCGTAAAGTTGTACTTCTTTACATTACATTACATTACAATATACTGTATCTTAATACAGATCTACCAAAATGCTCAGTATGTAGTATCATAGAGTAATTGACTACTGATAAACTTCTTTTACTACTTAATTGTATCCTACACTAATTAAAGACACCAAACAGTACAGTTAAATTCCTCTATCAACAATCTGAGAAGCAATCTGCTAGCAAAATATATGATACATATGCAGTAACCAAACTAATTTCATTTCATCTTTTAACAATAATACAGCTACAGTAGCTGACTCAACTTGTAAATAAAGATACCGAAATAATACTATAGCAACTTATTAAACAAGTTGAGAGCCACTGGACCATATTTCTTTTATTTCACTCATTAGCTTACAGTAAGTTTTTCATGTAAGTAAAAATCACTTTAAAGGATAGATGTTGAAGTATGAATAATTGAAGTAGTACACCTCAGTACTGCACTACTGCATCCACACTATGGCATTTCAAAGAACGGAAACTAAGCAAAATTCTTAGAATCTAGGAGACAATAATTTACTTTTTAAGCTAAAGTAACGTGCTTTTGGTTTATTCTTAGAATATATTTTTTTATTTTTTTCTCTTTTGTTTTTTAAAAAGTACTTACTCATACAGTAACTGCAAGATATTGAGGTGCATCTTGTGAGTTGACAGAAAACATAAATCAAGTAAACAGTCTCTGCTGATCAATATGAGTTTTTCAATCTCAGATATAGAGATATATTATAATAATCATGGTCAGTATCATTTAATATCAATTGAAAAAAGCTTTGTTCTAATGGTCCACATATATTGTCTTGAAGGAAAAAAATCACAAAGTAACCAGTGTAATTGGAAACTTTACCAAATGGGTGCTTCCTCAATTTTGTAACTACTGTATACTGTATATCTAGTAAGCAGAGATGTGCTCCGACCCATGTGTTTTAGTTTTAGTTCTAATTCGTCGTCAGGTTTTGCCAAAACCGCCATCACTTATTTCGGTTATGGTTCTGTCTTTTTTTTAAATGCTGAAAACAGCTAAAGTCACATAATTTGGGTCTGTTTTTGTTCCTACATGATTATTAATCTCAAAAACATTAATTTCCAGTAATTTCCAGTCAATTTAGACCACCTCACAGACCACAATATTGTTTTCACCAAAGCAGAGGAGGGCGGAATTGCTTGGCAGGGCTTAGGCTATAATTCATATAGCCTATGAACAGCAGCGAATCTGCCTGCCCTGCGACCTGCATGTGAGGATGCCCGACTGTCACAGCTTGTCACAGACAGCCAGGGGACGGCAAAACAAAAACAGAGAAATGCTACCTTTCTTGCAGGAATATATAAAATATATTACTATATACAATACTCTAAGGATATAGTGAATTCCAAACTGGTGTGTGTGTGTAATGTATATATGGCCAATAAATCATGTGCAGAGGTCGGAAAGAGATATTCGGCAGGGCTTAAAGGTCAGTCTTATCTCTTGTGCAGAATCATGTGAACGGAGCCGCCATCAGACACAGACACCTCTCTGCTGCTCTTCAAAGCTGCTGGCGGGGCAAGTAGAGTGGCTGTGGACCTACAGTGTCTGCAAACAGCTGGGCATCCATGTGTACAGTATGTCAGAGAGGACATGTACATCTCGTTTCACTGACCATCCCTGCCTCTCTCTGTGCTGTGGCCACTGCTGACAGGTCCCCCTCTGGTTTCTGTCAATTTTGCCTGTTGAAACCGATCAGTGGCCACTGCCATTTTAACAGGCGACCAACTGGTTGGCTGAGAGACAGCCATTTTCAGCCAATCAGCGGCCTGTGACCAATGGTAATGGCAGCTGATTGGATCCCACAGACAGAGTGACAGAAACCAAAACACAGAGATCTGATGCAGAGAAGAGCAGGTTTGAGTTATTTTCAGATCCAAGCCTGGTGCGAAGATCCGAGACAGAACTTGGATCAGCTCGGAACCCCTAAGTTTGGGTGGATTCGGTTTCCACGAAACCAAACTCGCTCATCTCTACTAGTAAGCCTTATCACAGTGGGAGTATCAAGAGAACCAATAGTATCATGAGGATCAAGATATTTACCAACTCCCATTATAATGCATCTGTAATATACCACAGCAAAGTTTAGGGAGGAGGAACACATAAGGTTGTTTCCATACCCCTATGGAAATTGCATAGTAAGTACTGTAGATCAGAAATGATCATCCCCTCAGGAGACACCAACTTGGAAGGTATACTATGAGTATAAATTATGTGGCCTCTCTGATTTTTTTTTTTATTATGAAAAATATTCGTTTTTATTGACATTTACATACAAAATGGGGTACAAAAAGAAAATAGGAAGGCAATAAGGTGACAAAAGGACACCAGAGGTCCAAAGGAAGTACACAGAAAACATGGGCAAATACAAAGACATAGAAGGATAAGTATTACACTAAACATATAATACACATTTAAATTTCGGAGACACCACAGAACTGTAGCAAATGTTGCAATGGAATCGCTATGACCACCCATGAACAGGAGAGTCCAAAAGGATTAAATCTAGAGATGAGCCGGTTCTGATTCCTTGTAATCCGAACCCACCCAAACATTGAGAATCTGAGTAGATCTGAATGGCGGATTCCACTTCAAGGCAAAACGTCATCCTCATGGCATCAGATTCTATATATGGCATTGTGGACAGGACTCTGGGCCTGATTCAGAGCCGGACGCTATTTGCGGATGGTCATTCAATTTAAATTGAGTGCTCGCTCATTGCGGTTTGTTGACGCCGCTATGTCTGAGCGAGCGAATTAAAAATGCGCTCGCTATTTTGTAAAGACGCCCCTTTGCCGTTCGCATCACACGTCATCTCCGGTATTTATTAGATTAATTGGGAACATCGAAAGGCATCATAACTGCTCGCAGTGGTTGTGGTAGGATTTTCCTACCGCAATCACTGCGAGCAGTTCAGGCTAAAAGACAACCAAGTGACGTGGTCGATGACGCTCCTTTACTAATTATGCACCCCCATTAAACACCCTTTTGACCATTTGGCACACCTGCAATTCGGATCTCCACTCCCCCGTTTTCAAGCACCTTCCCCTGTTACCACCCACAAACGGTACATTCTGTCAATCAAATTAGCAGCCCCTCGCTGTTTTGCGAGCACAGGATTTCCGACCGCAATGACTGGTTTGTGCATGCGCATTATGACCCATATGCATGCACAGTTGTGCAAACATCACTCAGAGCGAACGAGCGGCCGCTTACGAGCGGCTCTGAAACAGGCCCTCTGCACCATCAAAGTTAAGCATGCTGCTATAACTTTGATGTATAGGCTGAGCTGTTTAGTTAATGAATATATATATATATATATATATATATATATAAATAGGGGTGCACACTGCTGTGCTGTACTCTGCTGTATAGGCTGTGCTACCTAGTTAATGTGTATATAGTGGGGTGCATGCTGCTGTGCTGTACTCTGCTGGGTCCAGACTCCATACTCACAAGTCACAAGTGGTCATGCTGCTTAGTCAATGTGTAATGTATAGGGGGTGCACACTGCTGTATGCTGTGCTGTACTGCATAGGCTGTGTCCACAATCACAAGTCACAAGTGGCTGTGCTGCTTAGTCAATGTGTATAGGGGGTGCACACTGCTGTATGTTGTGCTGTACTCTACTGTATTGGCTGTGCTCTGTCCAGACTCCATTAATAAGACATTCACATGCATATATAAGCCATGTGACTCCACATACCTTGAACAGAGCTGCGCCTGTGACATCAAATAATCAAAAAATGTAATTAAATAATTATATTGTTTGTACTGTTTGGTGCACTTTGTTTTGCTCACATGCATATATAAGCCCTCTGGCTCCAGTCCACGCAGGAATAGAGCTGCACCATAAAAAATAAAAAATAATTGTATTATTTGTACTGTTTTGTGTGCTTTGTTTTGCTCACATGCATATATAAGCCTTGTGGCTCCAGTCCACGCAGGAAAAGAGCTGCACCATCAAAATAATACTAATAGTATTGCTTGTACTGTTTTGTGCACTTTGTTTTGCTCACATGCATATATAAGCCCTGTCGCTCATATCCAAGCAGGAATACAGCTGTGCCATAAAAAAAATAATTGCATTGTTTTTACTGTTTTGTGTGCTTTGTTTTGCTCACGTGCATTTATAAGCTCTGTGGCTCCAGTCCATACAGGAATAGAGCTGTGCCCCCCAAAAAAGTATTTGTATTGTTTGTACTGTTTTGTGTGCTTTGTTTTGCTCATGTGCAATATACAAGCCCTGTGGATCCAATCCACACAGGAATACAGCAGTGTTATAAAAAAAGAATTGTATTTTTTGTACTATGTTGTGCACTTTGCTTTACTTATGTGCATATATAAGCCCTGTGGCTCAAGCCCACACTGGAATACAGCTGTGCCATTAAAAAAATGATTGTATTGTTTGTACTGTTTTGTGCACTTTGTTTTGCTCATGTGTATATATAAGCCCTGTGGCTCCAGTCCACACAGGAATAGAGCTGCAACATCAAAAGTTAATTAAATAATAGTATTGTTTTTACGGTTTGGTGTGCTTTACCCTTGTGCATTATGTTCATGTGCATATATAAGTCATGCAGTGATCTGCAAATTGAAAAATGGATAACATTCAGTTTAGAGAAGAGCAACCAAATACTGTTGCTGCAGCTGCTGTCAGCAGTCATGATGAAACTAGTCCTCTTTTGCCTCGTTCCACCATTTCTGCACCATCTGGACATGTGAGAACCAGTACAAGTAAAGATGGTGGTGAGGACATAATAGAAAACAAGGATGCTTGTGTGGAAGTAGAACAGGATGAGGGGGACATGTGTGTACTACTACTTTTTGACAGTGAGAATGAGGAATGATTATATTGTTTGTGTAAGTCAGTCACCAGTGGCTGCAGTTCTTGCCTGTGATAAAAAGAAAGTTATTGTGATGCCTGGGCAAAAAACAAAAAAGTCACCTCTTGGTGTAGGACTACTCCATTTGTGCGGTCAAAGTTAGTTAGGTAGGGATGTTAACCATCTAGGCACAACCTAAATGTTAGGTCATTTGCGGCAAGTTCATGAAATTTATTTTACAAGATTATAATGTAAATAATTAACACCCTTATCATCAACCTCCTTGTTAATGATCCGACATAGTCCCTCCAAAACATTGGTTTGTGAGGGCCCAAATAAACCAAGCATGTCAGCCACAAAAGTGGCAGTCCCTGTTGCTAAAGTGCTTGGTTATTAAACTGCACATGTCCTAGTTTTTAATATCCAACATAAAGGTGGGTGGGAGGGCCCAAAGACAATTCTATCTTGCACCACTCTTCTTTTCATAATGGGCTGTATTTTTGGGGTGCATTGGGGATGGTCTCTTTTGCATAGACAAACATAACTTCTAATAAAGGGAAGTTTACTGCTGAAAAATATGAAATTGCCAACACTGGAATCCACCATTTAAGAAGTCTCTGTTCTTAGCTGCATTGGGCGGCGAAGGTCTTTCTCATAGAATTTGTAGTTTATTTTTATGAACATTTCATTAGTTGCTACTTACTCCAGTGTGCTGGAGTAAGGTACAGTCACCCTCCTTCCCTATGTTTAAGCTTCTTCTTGTGTAGGGTTTGGATGTATTGTTGCTGTTCATCCATTCACTGAAGCATATAATGGGTGCAATTCCACCTGGTCACTTCAGTTCGTGGAATAGGAAATGGAACTGTTCTTGCAGCCGCTGCAATCTTTTACATAGGGTTGCTAAATGAATGCCAAAAATGTCCAGAAATTTTTCAAGCCACAGACAGTTTCTCCTGCAAGCCCATCATTTGAAAAAAAAATTCGGAACCACCAAGTTTATCATGTGGGAAAAACATGGGATTTGTTGAAATACACCCATTTGTAATGCTATTATGAAGTAAAATGTATTATCGGTAAATGGCAAATCCTGAGGAGAGTCCGGGTAAGTCATCTTGGTATGACATCCCTGAGTTTCAAACAGATTGACACTGTTATGCTTCTTAGTGAAGCCGGTGATATAGACAGTAACCTGCCTGTGAATGACCTGGCATTTGATGTTAGATACTGCTGCTGCTAAAGACAATGCATCCACCCATTGTTCTGTCACAGTCATGCAATCTTTAGTTTGACCACTACCGCTTTTCCACATATCTCTGTTTAAGTGCATAGTGGATAAAATGGAATTTTCTAGGCAAAGAATTAGGGAATAGGCAAAAAATGGAAACGAGATAGAATTTGGTAGCATGGACACAATTAAATTACCCCGTCCTCCTTCATAAATTTTCTTAGTCAGTCAAACTGTGAAATTAAGTAACTAATCAATCAATAAATCAATCCTTCTTGCTTTCTTTTACAGGAACTAGGGCAGTATGGATGGTATAATGGTTAACATCTGTCTCACAGCTCTGAGGTCATGGGTTTGATTCCCACCATGGCCCTAACTGTGTGGAGTTTGTATATTCTCCCCGTGGTTTTCTCCAGGTACTCTGGTTTCATCCCACAATCAAAAAACATACTGGTAGATTAATTGCTAACAACAAAGAGATTAACCCAAGTGTGTATTAGATGGGACAAGTGATTCTTATCTGCCATCAATTTCTAAGCTAATCCTTCCTACTTTCATTTACAGCAACTCAGAAGAGAATAAGAAGAACGTTTGATCATTACTGTTCCCAATGCCCTCCTTGATTAACATTTTTGTAATTTAATAATTAAATTAAATGAACTTACGAATCAATCTTTCCTTCCTTCTGATCTAGTTCTTAATTAATGAAAATATTATTGGTTACATTCTATGGGGTCATACAGTTTATTTAACTGACATCCTGTCTGCCACTGCAGTGTCACTCTATTTCCTAGATGTGTCATGTTTAATGTTGAACTGCCACATGTTTGTGCCACCCAATGCTGTCACTTAGCTTAGTCAGGCAGCTAGCTCGGTGCAACCTTTTGGCCTAAACTGGATGAAAACAATATTGTGAGCTGTGAGGTGGTCAAAAATTACTGGAAATTAATGTTATTGAGGTTAATAATACCCTAGGAACAAAAAAAGCTCAAATTATGTGATTTTAGCTTTTTTGTACATTTTTGGAAAAAATCCAAAACCAGTCACTGCGTTTTGGCAAAACCAAAACTAGATGACGAATTAGAACCAAAACCAGCAAAAATGGTCTGGCGCACAACTCTAGTAAAATCAACGACCAGAAGAATACATCTACTGCCTCTTCATTCCTCTCAGTATTCACTCCAACTAATCCACTTTATCAAAGGAGAAGAGGCCAAAGTGAAGTAACTATAATTCACTGTTTCAAACTCAAAATGCTTCTGGTTCTTGTTTTCAATAGCCTGTATACTGGGTACAGAAGCGTTATGCCAACGTTGCACCATAGCCAGTGTAGTGGCTATAAGGATATGCCCCATAATATACATATTCCTGTGTCTAATATCTCTCCAGCATAGGGTCAGGTGACACCATCACTGCCATATTCCACCTGATCATGGAAAAACATTGTTTCACACTGGCTAAAGGAGCGGACACTTCCAAAACACTTGAATGATGCCTCCTATATGGCAACATTTCTTCCAACAGTATTTAGGTATGAAGAGCCAAATTTTGTGCTGTCTGTCTAGAGTCAAATACAGGGGTCGATTCAGACCTATATGCTAAGCTGTCTGGTGTAAGAACGCCCTCTATGTCTTAGAGAGCGATGGCAGAGTGAGCCTACGCTGGTATAAAGATGTCCACTTTTCTATCTTAACACACATCATCTCCAGGAAGTGTATGATTAATCAGAACCATCGAGAGCCATTGGAGCTGCATGCAGCACTTGACATAGTCACTATCTCACCGCAAGCACTGCGATCACTGCAGGCAGAAATACAACCAAGTGACATGTACAGTGACGCTTCCATGCTAATTATGCACACCCATAAAACTCTGTTTTGACACCAAGACACGCCTGCGTTCGCAGCACCACTCCCCCGTTCACAAGCACCTTCCCGTTACCACCCACAAACGTCATTATCTGTCACTTAAAGTAACACTCAGACTTTGTATTAAGAGCACATGATTCCCGATCACAATGACTGGTTCGTGCACGTGCACTGCAATGCATATGTATGCGCAGATGGGTGACAATCGCCAATAGCGTGCGTCCACGGCTTAGCATTCAGGTCTGAATTGGGCCCACAGTCTCATACAATGGGACATATGGAAACAAGTCCCAAAAAATGTGCTCATATATCCTCGGACAGTGTTTGTATTATTAATTGGGCAGGAAGTTTACATTTCTTAGTGTCCAGCAATAGCAAACAGTACCACGAAGTGATACCACCTCTGCATTTGTAGAAGAAAACTGTGACAACACATACGGAGGCATCAGAGGTCTATTGGGCACTGAAAGGTGTTTACTTTGTAGCCAATGCCATACTGTAGTTACAAATACTTATAAAAATTATGGGAGGCTATAGAAACATGGATTGTAGGTGTGAGAAGGGAAGCGGACTATTATCAGACACATCTACCCCCAGAGGGAAGATACCAATTTCAATACAAATAGTAAATTGTACATACACAATCATATTGGCTATCCCAGCCAGAGACAGGGTAGGGGAGGGCAGCTGTATCTTCTCCGAATTTATGCCAGGCCATTAAAGTAGCGGCAACCATCTTGGAAGTAGAGATGTGCGTGGAATCCAGTGTGTTGGTGTTGGTTCTAATTCATATTCGTGTTTTGGAAACACCAACCTCAAGTGTTTTGGATCGATTTTGGATTTGATCGATAGAAAGTCATTAAAAAATCAATAAAACAGCTGAAATCATGTCATTTGAACCGGTTTACATGCAATCCAAAATCTGAGTTAAATTTTTAAATCCAGGTTCTGAACTGACTACAAAACCTAAATGAGACTAGGTTTCACTCGGAAACCCACAGTGATCATGAACTAGGTCTCTGTTCGACTAGGAACCCCCTAACTTCAGGTGTGTTCATATTTCAGTAAAACAGAACTGCACATCTATACTTAGCAGTAACATAAATATAGAAATATAGAATTTGTGATATGGATAGAGGTACCTCCATGGATATGTTTCGCAACAGCCTTGAGGGCTGGAATACTTGGCAAGCTGCGGTCGTGTAGTAGCCTTGAGGGCTGGAAAGCCTTGGCTAGTTGTGGCCTTTGGGCCAAAGAACAAGATGTGGCCTTTTGGTCATGTAGCAGCCTTGAGGGCTGGAAAGCATTGGCTAGTTGTGGCCTTTGGGCCATAGAACAAGATGCGGCCTTTGGGCCATGTAGCAGCCTTGAGGGCTGGAATGCCTTGGCTAGTTGTGGCCTTTGGGTCGTAGAACAAGATGCGGCCTTTGGGCCGTGTAGCAGCCTTGAGGGCTGGAAAGTCTTGACTAGTTGTGGCTTGTGCAGCTTGTGCTGCCGGGTTGACACAAGCAGCTGTACGCTTGATTGCGTACTCCTGACACTGGAGTTAAGCCTGTGCCGCCAAGTTGACACAAGCAGCAGTACGCTTGGTTGCTTACTCTGGATGCTGGAGAGTGGCCTGTGCCGCCAGGTTGACACAAACAGCAGGAGGCTGTTATGCGGACCATGCTGCCTGGATGACACAAACGGCAGGAATAACAAGTAGACAGGAGAATTGGGTACTCAACTGTAAACAGGAGACTAAGCCAGAACCGGAAACACATGAAAACACTATCACTGGGACCAGAGCAGCCTTCTCACCAGCAGGAAATAGCCACAGGAGCCAATCCAGATCAGACCAGGGATGATGAACAGGTGGTAGGAGGAGTTTAGTGAATGATCACCCAGTGTTTGCCTCACCCCACGTTCACAATGCAGTGGCTTGTGACAATTTGATGGCAGATAAGAACCACTTGGCCCATCTAGTTTGCCTTTTTTTTCCCCCTAGTGCCTAACCCTAGCCTCCCCCCCAGGGGTACCTAAACCTAACCCCCCCTCCCTGCACCCTAAACCTTACCCTCCCAGGGGGGGTGCCTAACCATAACCTTCCCCTGGTGGTGCCTGACCCTAACCCCTCACTTCCCCTAGCCTAACCCTTACCTTCCCCGGGGGGGTGGCTAACCCTCAGTCCCCCCAGGGGTCAATAAACCTACCCCCCATCCCCGGGCTATGTTATACTTACCTGACACATGACAATAGGGATGGCTGGGGTAGGTCTTCAGGCATTAATATTAAGATAGTCATCGGTATTTCAATGCCTATCTTACGTCCTGTGTCGGGAAGGTAGTGTCGGAATTTAGACCGGCGGCATTGCATCCGCTATTCTATTAACTACATCCTGGAAGGGAAAATGGTGGGGACAAGTTTCTTTAAAGAATAACTCATGTCTGGAGGAATTCATTGCAAACCAATCTTGAGATTGGCTCAACAAACATGCAATCTGATAACTCTCCAAGCTTGGGGATGCTTAAACCCTCTCCAACTTAGTTAAGGACACTATATATTTAGCCAAACTAGGTATACCTGATTTACAAACATATTTGAAGTTCTGGAAATAACATTTATTATCAGGGAAGCAGGCAGTATTCCAAGAATAGTGTGAAATAGATATAACAGTTTTGGGAGCTAAACCATTTTAATTGTCACCAGTCATTCCAGCCACGAGACCTCATAAAACATCCCCCAGATAATTAAGACTATTACATTGTCAAGCACTCTAATACTTATGCCACAGCACTGACAAAGGTTATGCCACATAACATACATTTGACATCTAGTTGAGACTAACATGTGAAACTTCTCTCATCTATATAAATAATGTTCTTGCACAGCCCCCATTATATCCAATGGGGGCTTCAGGAATGTGACAGGAGATATGAAAAGGCAGAGAAATCAGTGATTTCGCCGCAATTTTCATGTAGCTAAATAGACAGAAAACAAAAGTATCGCTTTTTCCAGCTAATATGCAGTGGAAAAGTCATATTTTTCTTTATTAAATAGACCCCTAAATCATCCTAATCCACCACTGTGCATTGCTATAATTACATTTGGAGAATCTCCAGTTCAAACTGGTTATACCTCCTCTGCATGCTAACCATGCCTTCACCACTGGAATTCTTGGATCGCTTGTTCCAGGTGCCAGAGACCACTGTTCAAAAGGGTCTTCTAAAGCCATTTCCCTGACTTCCTCTGTAATAGTTTCAGCCTTATATTTTTTATTAGAAGAACTATTGCAAAATATACTAGAGAAGATTAATTCCAGTACTACTAGAGAATTAAACTTTGTTTTTGAAGAAAAGATTTGGAAGTAGGGACTCCAGGGTTCCATTGTGTGTGCACTGCCTGGCATAACAGGTGGCAGAACCAGTAGCTACAGTAGGAAGGGATGTAGTCGACAATTAAAAAATTGAATATCAGCAGTTATGATGTTGACATTGTTGAAATGTCAGCATGGACACGTCGACATCTGTAGAATGTGTGGAAACCAAAAAACCTGGAGAAAACACCCACAAGCACAGGGAGAATATACACACTCCACACAGTCAGGGTCATTGTGGGAATCAAACCCATGATCTCAGTGCTGTGAGGCATTAATGCTAACCATTACACCATCCATGCTGCTCAAGTTGACATGATGAATGTCAACAAAACCTAATATTTCCCAACCCATTTGAAATATTATGTTTCACCTGCAATGGCAGGAATGATCTATGTTTTACTCTTAATTCACATACTGTATTAATCCCACATCTTCTAACACATATCTTTTCAAGTTGATTGAATTCTGATAGATGGGTATCTGTACATATTTTTATTTATTAAATTTTTGGACTCAGTATTAATTGCAGGCTTTTATACTATATTATGACTAATGCTAATGTATTTTGCATCTTTATTTAATGTCAGTTGTTGTTATACAAACACCCCCAGGAACTTGGGCCCTAGGCAGCTGCCTAAAGATGCCTAATGGTAGCATCTGCCCTAGTGGTAAGCGCAACTGGATAAAAGAGTGCTTTAGATATTGAATGTGCTACTTCTCTCCAAAGGAGCTGAATATGGGAGCAGTCCCAAAGAATATGTAATAAATTACCAGGAAAGGAACAATTGTATCAGCATGTGGGTCATATTTTATGTAATTTGACAGGGGTAAGACACAACAATGTAACATTTTGACATGCACTTCAACATGAGGATATGACATGCAGTATGATGCTTGGAGATAAAGATAGTTTAACATTGCCATACAGAAAGGGTCATTTCATTATTCAATTCATATTGCAATTGGACAGGAGCCTCAGATTGTAGATAGGAGTGAATAATATTTTTTGTGTTCAAGGTAATGGTCAGGTTACTGTTATTGAGGTAAGTTTGACAGTCAAATTGTAAAGATGTATTACTTTGTCACTCTCTGGTAAGTACAGGATCTGTATAATTAAATGTGAGAAAAGGTAAGCACCTGGTTTTATTATATAGACAATTGTTTAGTATGGGTTAAGTTCTTAAAGGATTCTCATTAGTTTAGGTGTCATCATTAGTTAGTTAATGGGGTTTGAGTGGGAGGGTTTAGTTTTTTTTAAGTAAACCGGCAGAGGAGCCATCCCAGGCTGGCTAAGTGTCCTGCAGTGTTCAGTTGCATATCGTCTGGCTCTGTCCCCTTTCTGTCATTCTTCTTTGTTTTCTTCTCTTCTCATCTTGCCTCCATACAGTGGCATAAATTCATCCCAGGCGTCCGGAGGCAAGTTATAATTTGTGGCCCCCCATCACAGCCACTGACACTGTAATGTAGCATTTTGCACGCAGATACACCCGCAGTTGCACACAGAATATAGGCATCCCATGGAGGAGTGAGACAGAGAGTTGTGATTGAGGGGGGCACCACACGTGTCACACTGACAAAAGAAGCTGCTGAGTAGCAGCAACACCAATGAGTAGGGACAGGCTAGAGATAGACAAAGGCAGCAGCTGATGGTCTGACATGGAGCTCTCCACTACTGTATAGTGGCTTCTCAGGTGCCAGGAAGAGGTGCCATGTATTGGGTGGCCGTGACGGTACACACCGGGTACATAGTTATAGCCCTAAGTGGGGTGAATATATTTTGGGCAATGGAGGAGGTGCCCCTTCAGTGCTGGAGCCCGGCGGCAGACGCCTCCATTGTCTCCCATAGTTCTGCCTCTGTAGCTGCTGCTTTTGCCACTCTGCTTTTGTCTGACTCACCTGTTGTTGTTCACAGTTCTTTAGGTCTTGCTGTTGTTAGTGGGTCAGCAATCAATGTGCTGTGGATGCACAGTGTACATTGAGGGACATTTGACAAGTCATTTTGCAGTGGGTGCACCATGTTCTGAGACCTCTCGAGTAAGTAAGGGACTTTCCAGTGTCATCTTGGCAGTTCCTTCCATGTCCAGAGCCATGGGAAGTGCACCTTTATCTCTCTATAATGAGAGCAGTGATTCCTCTAGTCCATCAGGTAGAATTATTTAGCACAACAGTTTAATGGGAAGCGTAGTGGCTATAAAGGCTTTAGCTCTGGAGCTAGTGTGGGGGTTTTAAGATGCACAAGGTGTTATAGTACACAGGCCCTGATTCAGAGCCGGACGCTCTGACAGAGCGCTCGCTCTGAATCAGGGCCGGCCTTCTGTTTTTTTAGAGCTGCCTCCTGGCCGCTCGCACAGCTGTGGGTGACCACCCACAGCTATAGCGTGCGGCCAGCAAGATGGTTGCGATGGTCAAGACCATTGCGACCATCGGGCTTGCGACGAGACCCTTGTGGTAGGGTCTCGTTGCTGCAAGCCCTAGACTGCTTTCAGCTCTAACAGAGCAAGTGATGTCAGTGGGGCCGACCCCATGGGAATGCCTCCGTCTGGGCAGCCACGCACCCGGCTCGCCCGCCAAAGGGGGCATGCTGTCACTCAACATCGACAGCACACCCCCTTTGGTACGAGACCAGGAGGGACGGTTTGCCTGTCGCTATCCGGATCTCGTGCATGCACACGATGGAGCCAGCTCCATCGTGTGCATGCGCACTGGGCCACCATCGAGCTGCTTGCGAGCGCATAGCGCTTGCGAGCGGGTCTGAATCAGGCCCACTGTTCTAATGCAGCCATTATGGAATGTGCTAGGGCTAAGGATAGGGAGTTTATTTGTAAAGGATGATTTGTAGGTATTTTCATGATTACAGATGGCATTGGGCACCACAAAAGCTGTTGGGGCAGTGGCGAAGGAGGCTTGTTACACTTACCCAACCAGGTTGCCTGCTGGTATGTATGTTTTTACTGCGTGGTACCTCGGTATTCGGTTGGGTGAATATTTAAATGTCTTAAAATACAGGCACCTGATCCACGGCATGTGTGGTACCCCACAAATCTGTTGGGTAGTCTTGGGCTGCCCAAATTATGTAATAAGCAGCTATGTATTTATTGTATTAAAAGGGGACTGTTTGCATTTAATGAAGAATATTGGACTCTGCACTTATGCTAATTGTTTTTGGGTAATGGACAATTCATTACCACCCCACTTCAGTGGCCAGCACAACTCTTTATAGCATGCGGTTTTCAGTGCCAGAACTTTCCGGGTGCCTGGGCCTGGTGGAAAGGAGCTGGCATGTGCAGCAGAGATGATAGTTGAACTTCCACAGACTCCCTAACAGTAGTGCTGACTGAGGAGAGAGTGAGGATAGTGGTGAGCTGCAGCACACTTACCTGAGACAGCAGAGGAGGCAGACCATGCTGCAAACATGAGTGGCATAGTGTGCGTCACATTCTGGTGACAGCCAATAGAGAGAAAAGTCTGAGGATAGTGCTGGGGCAGAGCTCTGATGGCAGTGGAGAGCAGTGACAAGGTGTGGAGACCAGCCTGCTGGAGAGGAGGGCCTGCCTGATGGGGCTAAGCTGTTCCCTCCTGGCCGGAGAGTGTCTATCGGTTGCCACTGATTGACAGCTGGAGCTTCCAGCCTGCAGAGCACTGTACTGCCGATGAGTCTGACAAGGGAACAGTGAGTACACCAAATATGGTACTCTGCTTACACCCTGCACAAACTACTGGTAGCAGAGCATGTTACCCTATCAAGCTGCACTCACATAGGAAAGAGAACCAGTTCAGCATAGTGAGACCAGCCAGAACTGCCCCATAAGTCCTAATAAGGAATAAGGGGTACCTCAGGACAGACAAGTATAATTCCCATAATAACCCTCAGATCACAATAGTAAAAATAGGTCAATATACTATTTTTGCAAACAGCACAAAGTTCATTTGAGCTAAAATCTCCCCCCAAACTGCGAATCTGCTGACTTCCTTGTACTGTATGGCAACATCATTAGCCAACAAGTATAGTCTATTGGGGAATTAGTATAGTCCGGACAAAGGCCCTCATTCAGAGCCGTACGCTCTGAGCAGAGCGCACGCTCTGAATGAGGGCCGTCCTCCATAATTATGGAGCGTCCTCCTGGACGCTCGTATAGCTGTGGGTCACCACCCACAGCCTGTACGAGCGTGCAGGTTGATGGCCTCGATGGTCTTGACCATCGCGACCATCGCCACTGCGAGCCGGAGCCTGCGGTTGAGTTTTTCAACTGCAAGGCCCGGAGTGATTTTGGCTCTATCAGAGCCAAAATCACTCCCACTGACATCACTAGTGATGTCAGTGGGCCGGCTTCTGACGGTAGGCGTTCCCTTGGGAACGCCCCCGTCAGGGAGGCACACCCCCGGCACGCCCACCAAAGGGGGCGTGCTGTCAATCAACATCGACAGCACGCCCCCTTTGATCAGACACAATGAGCGAAGGAAAGTCCTTCGCTCGTCGCGTCTGGCGCATGCGCACGACGGAGCTCCCGCTGTCGTGCGCATGCGCAGTGCACAACATCGACACACTTGCGAGCGGACAGCCGCTTGCGAGTGGGTCTGAATCATCCCCAAAGTTCTTTTGATATGAGTATAGTGTATTGAGTTCAGACTAATTACTGTTACACCTAGGAATAACTGGTACAAAGCTGAATTAAATGTTGCAAATTGTTTCCGTAAAATGTTACAGTATCATAACAGGTAATATGTCACTGTAATTGTTATCTTTGTGGGATGCTAACATTTGAATTCCAATAGCACCAGATTCAGTGTTCCTGTACAATAAACTGTTGTAAAGTGTTACTGTGTTTTAACAGTAGTAAGGGTTGTGTGGAACCATTCATTCATCCTGCAAGCCTAAGTTCCAGTGTTCCAGCAAAGTAAATAATTGTATTTGTATGTGGATAACCCTCCTTACCTCTCTGAACCAAAAGGAATCAAGCACACCATTTCAATCTGGTAAGATCAGAAAACCTCCCATTACACTTTAAAACACCTGTCGGGGTATTACACATGTATGTGGCTTACAGAGTTAGGCTTTGGCATCAGTATGATGAGCTGTTTCATAAGAAACAAGATGGGTAGAGAATCCTACATTTAGGCTGCAAGGATGTTAAAGTCTGGCTTGAGCTTAAGCAACAGGATAGGCTTCAGATGGATACCTTGCCAGGCAGGAACTGTCCCCTTGTTACCAGAGTGGGTTTCTTGGAGGCAGGTAGAGGTACTGTAAGTGTTATGCATTCAAAAACAAGCCATGCAATAAAGGGTTGGGGTGTTGGTATCATAACTCCTGGCTGTTGTGCAGAGGTGGTCATCTAGACAGGGATTGTAGCTGACATGGTGGTCAGTCCGCTGGTAGGAGTGAGTGCCAAAGCACAGTAAAGCTGCCTCCTGGATTAACTTGCATGTTTTAGAGCACTGGGTATGTTGCTATCCTTTCAGGAGCAAGCTACCTTTTTGTTATGTTGTTTTCAGGAAGGATTTTGTTTTCCTTTTTCTCACCCCATCTCAGTGTGAGCTAAGAGGAAATACAAGGGACTTACCAGGTGTGGTTAGGGACACAGTGGAGGCTGAGGTGTGTCTGGAGCACATGTGTATCCCATTTCCTCCACTGTACTGGAAAGGTTTTGTGTTTACCCATTGGGTTGAAGAAGGAACCAGGTAAGTTTAAGCTCATACAGAATCTTTCTTACCCAGAGAGATGGTCGATAAATAATGTGTTGGATCTATCTGAGTGTCACATTGATTACAATCCTTTGAACAGGCATTATGGCTGGCTCAAAGTTTTGGGAGTATGGTGTTCATGGCTAAGGTCAAGGCCAAGGCTTTTTGGCTTTTGTCCCTACATTCTGATTCCTTTAAATGTATGAAATTTTATGTTGACATCCTTTTTTACATAGACAGATTTTAGTCATTTTTTAAATTTTAGTTCATTTTTACAGTAGTGTGTGCTGGTGAGCACGGATCACTGGCATTTCCCACTACTTGAATGATTTTTTGCAAGTGTGAACAGCCAGTATTACAGTCTGTAAAGAGGTTCTTTTTTAGTCAAGCACTTTTTTCAGTGATGGGTGAGTGCATTGCAAAGGGTAAAATAGAAGGGCCATCATCCTGCCTGTCTAATTTAGGTATTGTATGGGCTGTAGACTGCACACCCTAACTACAAGTAATGAGAGTGCTACCATATGAGACTTTTAGTACATACACAGAAAAATAGAATGTAGTTGCACTATACTAACATTACTCATAATAACTTATAATACATTTTGCATCAAATAACAGAGAGGATTTTAGCTTAATTTTGGTCAAAATTATCAGCTTACCCACCACATCCATGTAACCTCATCATTGGATAATTCTCTAACATTCAAGGGGTGTTAGATAAGCAGCTACTTTGTGTTAGGAGTGTTACATGGGTGAAAGATAAATGTGTGAAAGATGTTACATAAATAAAAACAAACAGAAAGAGTGATATGAAATAATAAAATAGGTTTAATATAGTGATGCCCTGAAGGTCCAAATCAGCTTAAGGGGCCCAACACCCCAAAACCTACCCCACAACTGACATACTATCTAAATTTATTAGGGTCTTACCTGCTATTGTGCCTTGTTCAGTGTGCAGTCACCAAATGCTAGGATCACTACTTAAAAACAATTAGGGGCAAGTGGGGGGAGGTGCTAATCTAGGCTGAATGAATCTCTTTGCCTTCAAATGTATAATATAAACACATACATAATATAGGATATATCCTATATATAGGGGAGGGGCCCTAGATTTAGTAATGAAAAGTGCTACCATACTGAGACTTTTAGTACATACACAGACAAACAGAATGTAGGTGCACTATACAAAATAATAATAATAATAATAATAATAATAATAATAATTATTATTATTATTATTATTATTATTATTATTATTGTTATATGTTAGATACTTACCCAATGATGAGGTTACATGGATGTGGTGGGAAAGCTGATAACTTTGGCCAAAATGATGCAAAAACCTCTCTCTTATTTGATGCAAAATGTATAATATTTTTGTAAAGTAATGTTTGTACAGTGCACCTACATTTTATTTTTCTATGTAATTTAGGTATTGATATCTCCCTAGGTTTGTTGGTTGCCAGCTGACAAGGTTTTGCGGTTGCTTGAGTAACTGAAATCTTTTGTGGAGATGAAGAACATTTCACCCCAACTGTGGTTCTCAATTTTGCTTGTTGCATTATTCCTATGGGAAAAATTTTTGTAGGTGATTCAAGCATTCAACAGCAGGCGCTAGGATTGTGCAGTTCTTTGGATCATATTTCAGTCTTAAGTCAGTCTTAAGGGCAGCTTGCTGAGGGTTGCAGCTTGATGTAGTTATGAACAAAATGTAGTTATAACTAAAGGCCTGATTCAGAGCCGGACGCAATTAGCGCTCGCTCGTCCAGAAAATAGGGGTGGCTATTCAAATCAACCGTTCACTCTTTGCGGTCTGTTCACGCCTCTAGGTCTGAACGAGTGATCCAAACTTGCGGTCGTTTTTTGAAAAAATACGCCCCCTGGCCGCTCGCATCCTACGTCATGTCCGCTATTTATTAGATTAATCGAGTACATCGACCAGGGTATGAACTGCTCGCTATTCTTGGGGTTGGTTTTTCCTACCACAATTTTGCGAGCAGTTTTGACTATAAAATAACCCAGTGACGTGGTCAATGACGCTGCTGTTTTAATTATGCACACCCATAAAACGCCCGTTTTGACCTTTAAGCACGCCTGCGTTCGGATCTCCACTCCCCGTTTTCAAGCACCTTCCCCCGTTACCACCCACATACGCCTCTTTCTGTCACTCAAATTATCAGGCATTCGCTATTTTGCGAGCACAAGAATTTCGACCGCACTGACTGGTTCGCGCATGCGTATAACGATCCGTACGCATGCGCAGTTGGGCAAACATCGCTCGGAGCGAACGAGCGGCCGCTTACGAGCGGCTCTGAATCAGGCCCTAAGTGTGATTACTGAACAGTTCTAAAACAGTTGAACAAACATTGAACAACATCTAAAACCAGGTAATTACAGCTTAATTTCTTTATAGTAGTTTCATTTTGTTTAAAAACATTAAAAAATATTTAATACACAATGTATCAAAAACTTATTTTTATTATCTCACTCCATGGATTCATCTCTAAGACTACTTCATCCTTTACTCTCCCTGCATCTCATCCTTCAATACATATTGCTGCCTCATTAATCTACTCTCCTCTTACAAACACACATGAGCTTTTAACTTATCTATACACACTGACATTAACAACCACAACCTGTCGTCATAAAAATCTGTCATACAAATCCCACAATTATACTTATATCTCTCTCCTGCTGCTTCTATTAGCTGGTGACATATCACCTAATCCAGGCCCGACCCACATACCACACCCACAACGAAATATAAATCCAGCTAACCTCATAAACATTGCGTGTCTCCCTTCACCCTCCAAATCACTAAAATGTGCCTTATGGAATGCATGCTCTGTCTGCAATAAGCTAACATCCATCCATGACCTTTTTATTTCAACTAACCTCAACCTTCTGGCTATAACAGAAACATGGCTCACACAATCAGACACTGTCACACCTCCAGGTCTGGTAATTGTAAAGGAGGTGGAGTAGGAATATTACTCTACCAATCATTCACATACACAGTATTCCCACAGGTACCTTCACTCACATTTACATCATTTGAAGTACATTCTATCAGGACTTTCACCCCTTTCTCTCTGCGAGTTGCTGTTATCTATCGCCCACCTGGGCCACCTCTACAATTTCTGGAACATTTTTCTGCCTGGCTCCCTCACTTCTTATCCTCAGACATCTCCACCATCATTATGGCTGATTTCAATATCCCCATTGACAGTCTACAATCTCCTCATGCCTCCAAACTACTCTCTTTAACCTCCTCTCTTGGCCTCTCCCAATGGACTGACTCCTCCACTCATCAGGAGTGCCACTGCCTTCATCTTGTATTCACCAGACTATGCTAGGTTTCTGATTTCACTAATGCTCCTTTCCCTCTCTCAGATCACAACCTTATCACCTGTACACTCTCCTCCATTACATCAACGTCCGTGTCATTGAAATCAACCAAACCTCCTAAAACCCACAGAAATATTAATGCTATTAACCTTCAACAACTATCTACCTCTCTACAACAATGACTCTCACCAATTTCTACATTCACTTCTCCTGAGACTGCTGCATCACACCTAAACCAGATTCTAGAAAAAGCCCTTGATGAAGTTGCTCCAGCTACCCATCACACACCATGTAGACTTAGATGTCAACCGTGGCATTCTAACTCACCAAGGCATCTACAAAAACTCTCATGTAAAGTAGAACGTCAGTGGCGAAAGTCTCGTACTCCAAGTGACTTCCTCACATATAAGACTATCTACAACTCTTATCGTACTGCTCTGGACACTGCCAAACAAACATATTTCCAATTTCTAATCTCTGCTCAAGCCTCTAACCCCAAGCAACTCTTTAATACATTTAAACTGCTTCTTTACCCTCCCTCACCCAAGCCACCTGCTACTATCTGTGCACAAGATTTTGCTTCCTATTTCAAGGACAAGATTGATAAGATCCGAAATTAAATGGTATGCTCTTCCTCAGCTAATGACCTGCTCAATTCCATACCTGAACCCTCTGGCACATTCTCTTCATTTGACCCCACAAATGAAGATTAAGTATCTACACTCTTCTCATCCTCCTACTCTATTACCTCTCCTCTAGATCCTATACCCTCACAAATCAGTAAAGCTCTCTCTCCAGTGCTAATCCCAACCCTAACTAAAATCTGTAATCTCTCTCTCTACTGGCATCTTTCCATCACTGTTCAAACATGCAATGATTACTCCTATTCTGAAAAAAACAAAATTCTGACCCGAACACTCTGTCTAATTACCGTCATATCTCCCAGCTCCCATGTCTCTCCAAGCTACTTGAGAGACTTGTCTACACCCGCCTCACACACTTTCTTAACTCTCACAACTTATTGGACCCACTTCAGTCAGGATTTCATTCCCAACACTCCACAGAGACAGCACTAACTAAGGTAGTAAATGATCTGGTCACTGCCAAGACTAAAGGTCATTACTCACTCCTAATTCTTCTAGATCTCTATGCTGCTTTTGACACTGTTGACCACACTCTTCTCAAACAAACACTACAATCCCTAGGTCTTAAGGACAAAGCTCTTTCTTGGTTCTCTTCCTACCTATCTGATCGCTCTTTTATTGTTTGTTTTTCTGTTTCTGCCTCCTCTTCGCTACCTCTATCAGTTGGAGTACTGCAAGGCTCTGTCTTAGGTCCTCTGCTATTCTCAATCTATACCTCCTCTCTTGGCAAAGTAATACGCTCTTTTGGATTTCAATACCATCTGTATGTGGATGATACTCAAATCTACCTATCCTCCCCAGATTTATCACCATCTGTATTGGTCCGTGTCACTGAATGTCTTTCTGCTATTTCATCTTGGATGTCATCTCACCACCTGAAACTTAATATTTCTAAAACAGAATTAATTATATTTCCACCAGCCAATAACAGTTACCAACCTGATCTCTCAATCTCTGGGCCTGATTCAGAGCCGCTCGTAAGCGGCCACTCGTTCGCTCCGAGTGATGTTCGCACAACTGCGCATGCATATGGGTCATAATGCGCATGCGCCAACCAGTCATTGCGGTCGGAAATTGAGCACTCGCAAAATAGCGGGTGCCTGCTAATTTGAGTGACAGGATGAGGCGTTTGTGGATGGTAACAGAGGAAGGTGCTTGAAAATGGGGAATGGAGATAAGAACGCAGGCGTGACAAACGGTCAAAACGGGTGTTTTAAGGGTGTGCATAATTAACAAAGCAGCGTCATCGACCACGTCACTTGGTTGTTTCTTAGCCTGAACTGTTCGCATGATTGCGGTAGGAAAATCCAACCACAAGCACTGCGAGCAGTTCAGACGCCTTTCGATGTACTCGATCAATCTAATAAATAGCGGAGATTACGTAGGATGCGAGCGGCCAGGGGGCGTCTTTACAAAATAGCGAGCGCATGTTTCGTTTCGCTCGCTCAGACACAGAGGCGTCAACAGACCGCAAAGAGCGAGCTCTCAATTCAAATAGCAGGCCCCTTTTTCTGAATGAGCGAGTGCAAATAGCTCTGAATCAGGCCCTCTGTTCATAACTCGACAATCTACCCTGCCCCACAAGCTCGCTGCCTAGGTGTCATACTTGACTCTAAACTGTCCTTTGTTTCCCACATTCAATCTGTCTCAAAATCATGTTATATACATCTAAAAAACATATCCAAAATTCGACCATATCTCACACAAGACACTGCTAAAACTCTAATCCATGCACTCATTGTTTCACGCATTGACTATCACCATTACAATCCATTATGAATGCAGCTGCGAGGCTTATTTTCCTTGCCAAACATTCATCGTCTGCTGCACCACTGTCAGTCCCTCCATTGGCTGACGGTTTTCTACCGTATTCAATATAAAACACTTTTACTTACACATAAGGCTATTAACCAAACCACACCAACATACATCTCTTCACTCATTTCAAAATATCTCCCAATCCGACCTCTCCGCTCAGCACAAGATCTACGTCTCTCATCCCCAAGCATTACTTGCTCCCACTCACGGTTACAGGACTTTCTTCGGGCTGCAGCCACTCTATGGAATGCCTTACCATGCACAATAAGACTTTCTTCTGGTCTTCAATCCTTCAAGCGTTCCCTGAAAACTCACCTCTTCAGGCAAGCTTATCAGATTCCAGAACCACCCACATAACCTTCATAGCTCCATATCTAATTACATCCCCTTTCACAGTCCACACATAACCTCACACATTGTCTTTCTTTCACATCCTCCTGATATTTGGCCAACATTCCTTTGTGACTGGATCATGCAGCCCACCAAGAAACTCCATTCTGGCTGGATTAAAATTGCAATATATAGCACCTATCCTTGTGTATCAATGCCTATTTCCCTATAGATTGTAAGCTTACAGCAGGGCCTTCCTACCTATATATCTCTGTGTTACTACCCAGTTTTGTTCTATTTATGTTTCCAATTGTAAAGCGCAACTTGCTGTGCTATATAAGAAACTGTTCATAAATAAATAAATAATATTTCTAACAACTTAAAAGAGGATTTGCGGTTATGGCTTCACTTTAACTGGGTTTGCATTTGGCTATCCAGGCTTTTTGCTAATTCAGACCTGCAGTTGTTTATGGGTATGTCAGGTGCTGTTGGTTTTGGAGAGTTTTTTGAAGGGGAATGGTGCGATGAACATTAACCTGATTCTTGGCAGGAGGAAAATTTGACTGCAAATATGCTGGAATTGTTTCAGATTGTGGTGGCAGTGACACTTTAGGGATAGACATATTGTTTTCTGGTTTGACCACCATGAGTGTTGTGCAGACCAGTAACAACCAAAGAATGGGTTCTGCTCCCATTTTTTGGTTGTTGCTGTATTTGGTTTTAGTTTGTCTATAAAGGAATATTTATTTCACTGGATGTCATGTTTCTGTTGTTGAAAATTATATTGCAGATTTTTTGTCTCATTTTCAATGAGATAGGTTCAGATCACAAGGACAATCTGCCATTTTTTTCAGTTTATCTTGTCCTTCTTATGTCTGACAGATCACCAGGCCGGCATAGCAAGGCTCACACTGAATGCATTGGCTCCATGTACAGTGAAGACCTATTCAGCAGCTTGGAGTGACTGGCAGGGTCTTCTCTTATCTGGTAGTTTGGGAGGTAAGACTGTTCAGGATCGTCTGATGACTTTTGTATGGGATTAGCATGAGTAATGTCTGTGGCTTTGGTCAGTATCGTTTAATTCTCAAAGATAAATGGTTTGATTGATGCAACCAAATAATTTCTTCTTGCAAAAGCATTGAATGGGTGGGCTAAGGTAAAGGTGGGTATGGGTGATACATGGAAGTGGTTTACTCAGTGGCGTCAGATGAGTTTGAAGCATCACTGTTTAAGGATACATTTTTCCTGGCATTTTGAGGGACTTTTTTGGTGGTCAAGTTAGTTGTAATTAATGCAAATTCTGTTAATATGTGTTTGCTTTCCTGCAATGTTGTTGTTTTGCCGTATTTATAAGTCGAAGACAGATGAATTAACTAGGGGCCTGATTTACTAACTGTGAATGCAAAAGTGATTACGCACGCAGTTCAACTGCAATAGTATACTAATCCATTGCGATCGAAATGCCACCATAGCACTTCATAGGGATGCCCACTTTACCTTACACTGATCTGTAATGTTTATCAAGACTGCGTAAACATCAATACAATCCAGTACCATCTCAGCCTCATGCACACTTGCACAAGCTCTGACCTTACTCAGAAATTGCTAACTTCATCGCACGCTATCAGGCTTCAGGCTGCTTAGGGCATCGCAGTGGCTAATTTATGCATGCACCTTCAAAGGCATTCAAACGCACAGGTGCACCTTGTTCGGCCGACCACCCCCCATCACCATCCACAAATGGCACATCCTGTCAATCACTCTGCATTGGGTCTGCATAGTCACTGCGATCGCAGTCCCGATCGCAATGGATAGTTTGCGCAAACGCACTGCGATGCAAATGCATGTGCAGTCCACAACAATTGGCCAATTGCGTGCGTATTAGCAACCGTTCCTTGCTGAATCTGGCTCTAAGAGTTGTTGTGTCTTGGTTCTTGTGCAGGCTGATGCTGTTTTCTAAACAGAGTAGATAAGTTGAACTTTGGCGCAACACACTGTCTCAGCCCAATCCCACTCCTAGAATCCTGCCCAATCAGGTATAACAATAATGGAATATAATACAATTAGGAGAAGATCAAAGGTGATACACACAAATCAATAAAACAGGCAGGAAATAACAAATCAAACAAATAGTCCAAAACAAAGGAATGTGTTCCAAGGTCTGTCAAAGTAACTCCTTCCTTTCTCTGAAGATGACTGCAAGTCGTAGAATGGAATATATAATTTAAAAAGATAGAAAGAAAAACAAAACACAAATTTGAAGTACTGATAAATCAACTAAATATGTCCCTCTTGTGCTTGAAAAAATAGATGATGGTGAGGGTGATAATTCTATAATCCAAGATGTACACCAAATAGTAAGAAAAGGACCTCGCCACCAATATCTTCTAAAATTAGGCATACCGAAAACTCACATGAGGAGTACGTGGAGAATACACATAAAGGTTTCTTTAGAAAAGCTTCACAACATGAAAATCGCATAATATAATCGATATGAGGCGTACCCAACTCACATGTTAGATGGTTGGGATCCACAGATAAAGGTTTCTTTATACTTGTTAACACTTCGTCACATATCACACACTGTTTTATTGATGCTGTTTTCTGTCCAGTAGGTTTGGCTCAACAATTTAGTAAATTGAGGCCACATGTCGTGGTTCAATGATTTGAACATGCAAACCTAGTTTCTCTTTTTTCTAAGTACCAATTTATTAAGGTTTTTCAGAAATGCTTTATTTGGTTGGCTTTATCACCTCAACAAACTCATGCAAGAGTTCACCTTTGCTGACTCAGATTTAGGGGTAAATTTACTAAGATGGGAGTTCTATTTAAGAAGTGATGTTGCCCATAGCAAACAATCAGATTCTACTTCTCATTTATCTAGCACATTCTAGAAAATAATACCTGGAATCTGATTGGTTGCTATGGGCAACATCACTTCTTAATAGAACTCCCATCTTAGTAAATTTACCCCTTAGAGAGGGACTCTATCCTTTTTTTCTATAAAATAATAACATAGTAGTTGTACTGTGAGGCATGTATCTAAGTGTGCTCCATTTTCCTCTCCAGAACTTCTTTGCGGAGTTATAGAGTAGAGATTGCAGAAGCATTAAAAATATATAACTATATAATTAGCAATCTTTCAGTGACTGTTTCAGCCTAACCAGAGAGAAAGTGGAACCCCAATCAACATATCTTCTCTTCAAACAACTAATCCATTTTGGATTTACATTATATCCTCAGTCATGAGCACCAACGTTACGGTTATTGGTTTGCACCTGTATTGTGATAACAATTTTAAATTGAAAGAATAGTATTAATATTGGCAATTGGTGTTTCCAAAGAAAAAGTAGTTTAAGAACATTTATGTGGGCCTAGAGAAATTGCAAAAAGAAGATAGCAGATGGGTGAAGAGTATAGATAATGTCAAATCAATAGGGTTATACCGCTATAACCCAAAGTTAGGATATAGGATCATTATATACAGTACTGGGATTGAGGGAGGTTTTTAGTTTGGTGAGTTATTACAGGTACAAAAATGATTCTAATTCAGGAAAATACCTATGTATATAAATGCATATGTTGTATGTTGTTATAGAAATTATTGTCAAATAGCCAGAATGTGTTGAATGTTTGTATATCTTCACCATTTGTTACAGCATAACCCAGAGGTGAAAAGTTCCTGATTAATAAAATATTGAACTTCAAATTATAGCTGGTTAGCTGGTTAGAACTGTGTCTGGGGTGAGGGAGTTTTTGCCTCTCTTGTGGTGTGAGTGAAGGAGGTGGTAATGGGCCATGGAGCAAAGGCACCTCTCTATACTTGTGAGTAATTATCTCAAGGAATCAGCGAGGAAGACCATTGTAGTTGTGGAAAGGTTACATCCATAATATATTTTGGATCTTTACATAGCTACATATTATGTCAGCAAGGGAGTTGGTTGTTCAGAGGTACAGCTGTGCCTTTAAATCTGTGACTTAGCCATGCCTTGTGATTTTTCTTCAAATTTGATACTTTGATCTCTTACTTTATATGAATACTTTTGCAAGAAAGAAAATTGGGATCCATCTAATTGCTACTCTTCGTGGAGCATCTTAGCCGTGGTTGCATCTCGTGCCAAATTAAGTGAAAAAGAAATGGTATATGAGGACACATCTGTATATGAAGGCCAAGGGACCTAATAATGCAAATGCCAATGGTAGTAAACCTCTAGTGCCAACCCCTCATTGCATATAGTGCATCAAAGCGTATATTCCGTCAAATTAAAAATGTTAAATGAAAAGATTGAAAAACCTAAGATCTTTCATATACGTTCTACATAAATATTTAATTCTGAGAATATATTCATTATGCATCATGCATGCATGCATGCATGCATACATACATACATACATACTTACATACATACATACATATTTGGCTATAGCTAATAGCCAGGGATTTCACTTCTAACCAAAGTTCAGCTTCATCTATTCTACAGTGTTAAGGAAAGAAAGCATTTACAGTTCTGCCTAGAAATTTCTGAAAATATTTTTAATAAACATTTGGAAGGAATGTTAGAGGAGCCAATATTAATAATTATACTTCCTTTGAAAAAAATTGATGATGTGCTTTTTTGTACCATCTACAGTAATACCTTTCATGTTTGAATTCTTCCTAATCCTAGTTCTTGTCTGGTGTATCCAAAGATTTAAAGCATTGCTGTCTTGTGATCTATAATTGATATGCTAACTGTGGCAAAACTGCAAAGTATGCCTAAAGGGGTTAAAAAAGGAGTTAAAATCCCATTCTTGAATGTAAAAAAGGTAGACCCACATCCCATAATAAAGAATCAAAGAGGTTATGGAGGTCAAAGCAGAGGAATATTTCAGATACTGTATCATTACAATAAATCATCGTTTGTGATGTGCTGCTTGTATCCAGAGTACAAATAATAAACCTGGGGGTAAATGTAATAGAGTGTGAATTTTAAAAACATGCAAGTTTTCAGCAAAAAACATGCAAGTTTGTTTTAGCTGAATGTAATAGTGTGCAAGAATGTGTATAGTCACAATAGTGTGCAAGAATGTGTATAGTCACATCCAAGTGTTTTCCCATGTAAAACTTATAAATTTTACAATATAATAAAGTTTATAATGAGTTTAGCCTGAGCAGTAGCATGTATCGCAGAAGCCTGCAGAAATCAGTGAGATCTGTGCAGGCTTCTGTGTGTTAAAAGTGTATGAAGGTGTTCAAAAAATAGAAAAAAATTATGTGGGGTCCCAGTTGTGAAAATAAGGGATGGAGAGGGTCCCCCCTATTTTCATCAATCGGCACCAGGCTCTGTGAGCCAGTCTTGGTTGTGGAAAAAGAGGGAGACAAAATGAGTAGGGGTCCACCATATTATCCACAACCAGCTCACCTCCCCAGGTATCCCTGGCCTGGGCTGACTATTGTAGGGAGTTTTGGCTGGAAGACCCCATGCAGCATGTCCCCTAGCTGTGGCATTACACCCCCAGTAGAGCCTGGGCTGGTTGTGGATTATATAGGGGACCCATATTCATTGTGTCTCCCATATTTCCACAACTGGGGCCAAATCACAGAGCCTGATGCTGCTTGTGCTTTAGGGGGAATCCACATAATTTTTTTTATATTTTTTTAACACTTTTTTTTATAAATTTTTAACACAGAAAAGCCTGCATGGATCTGTGCAAACTTATGCTAAATTCACAACTTGTAATGAAACATGTATTACAAGTTGTGAGTTTTCACACAGAAAAGCTTGCATGGACTCGCTCACAGTACAATTCTCAAGCTATTCCTTAGTTCAACTTTAAGAACAAACTCGCGTCTTACTCACTGCGAAATTATACAAGTCCATAGCCGCACAAAAGCTCTGACTCTATTACATCCCCCCTAGTCTTTGTGAATATACCAGTCTAGCAAATACTTTAGCTAGAATTGTTTACAGCAGTTTTATATATAAGCAAGATGTAACTTTTGTTTGGTACAGCAAAATATAAGTGAAGAGGGAATCACTTAGTGAAATGACAATTAAAGAAAAGAGCTAATACATTTTGATGATTTCTTCCTGGAAGTGTATCTGGACCTTGGTACTCAAAAAAATTCATATCCTTGGCATATTCCACACTAAAAATATTTGCTCTAGTAGGCTAATCAGTTCTGCTTGTTATCTGTACATTTAGAGGTCTTGTTACTTTGTATAGTATGATTTTATTTATTTATCTTTGAGGGTATATACACAATTGGCTCTGAGGTTTTCCATGCAAAAATTTACAAGGACATCACAAACAATTTTCAATTAACGCGGATATGCGCACTCCCAATACCCCTGGTATCCAATAGAAAAAAATCAGTTGCAAAATGTTTTTTGGCAAACCCCCCCCCCCTGGGAAATAGAAAAAAAATGAGGACAATCCTGTACTTTAAAAAAAATATATATATATATTGGTTAACAGTAATAATGGGTATTACTGTCCCAAAGAGAAATATATTGGTTTTAAAAACACAATTAAATGGCTGATTTGTGCATTTTTTAAGTGAAAAAATATATAAAAATCAAAAACATTTTTCAAGTAATTGAAATTGAATAACATGAAAAATGCGAACAAAAAGTAGAGAAAGGTGATTTTTTTTTAATGTAAATTTAGGTCAATTAAAAAAGATTAAAAAATGATTTATCATTTAAACATGTGCTTTAATTAAATTTGGGGGGCAGAAATTGATGAAAAATATTAATTATTAATTTGGGATAATTTGAGACCATTATTGGTTTTAACAACCAATAAAGGCATGTAATTATTTGACCAATTAGGCTAATTGAAACTGCCAATTGCCTAATTAATCATTAGTGGTGTGTCCAAAAGATTCTGAAGGGGCCCCCAACATTTTTATCTTAAAATAGGGATTTTTAAATTATTTAGACCTGCTTTGGGACTACAATTAAATAGATGTGGTAATTCCTATAGAAATTACTGCTACTGATTTTCTACCTGGCAATTGAATAGGAAAAACTTAGTGGCTGCAGGAATTTTTTTTTATAAATTTGCCTGCAATTGGATATACCCCTTAGTATGTAATTGTTTCTAAATGCTTGTAATATGCTTTTGATTTAGGTTTGTGGTTTTTAGTGTATATGGTAACATCTAGATGTGGCAAATAAATCAACACAGTGTAATTTAAAGAATGCTATGCAAATTAATATAATAGTATTGTCTTAAATGATCTCTAAAAGTTTTCAAATGCATATATGTCCAGGTTGTATTTCTGAATTTGGGGAGGGAGTGGAACATTTTGCACTGACATTATTAATCAGGAACAGCATGATTTATATAGGCCATGGGAAATGGCAAAGGTCAACTTACTATCTGGGGTGAAGAGAGGGCCTGATTCAGCAGCATTTGCAAACGCAACTACGTATGCAGATTGAGCAATAGTTAGCCATTGCACATGCATATAAGCTGCATTGCACGTGCGCTGTGATCACACTGCGATTATGGACCCACAGAGGAATCCATCGCAGAGTGAGTGACAGGATGTGAGCGTTTGGGGGTGGTGACAGGGGAGTTGTCATAAAAACACAGACATGTCTTTCCATTTGAACGCTGTTGCTTGGACATGCATAAATTAGCCACTGCGATTGCATACAAAGCTTGAGAGCCTACTGCGTGTGAAGAAACTTGCAGTGTCTTCAGCTGGTCAGACCTGGTGTAAATGCTGCATGAGTGGCCAATATACGTCGATGGTACCAATGTTTATGCAGGAGTGTGACATTGCATGGAATCAGCAGTGAGCATCTTGTTGTTAGCAAGCATTAGCATATTTTCGCAGCTGCATTCCATGCAAATTTGCTGCTGAATCAGGCCCAGAGTCAGCTATTAGTTATACAATTCAAGTTACTGAGAAGTAGGATTGTGAGGTACCTAAGTTAACATATTGTAATGTTTCAAGCAAATTACCTATGTGGAGTGTGGGGCATACTGTACGTCTCTGGTGGTAAAATCATTCAGCATGTGGTGCTCAATAGAGAAATTATTACTTCAGAGCAGTGGCATCCCTCCCACCGGTGTCACCTGGTGCGGGAGGGACGCAAGTGTGGCGAAGCTGCGTGCTTCCCGAAAAGGGGCATGGCCTCGCGGGCCGGGGGCTTGGTGTCACAGGATGGGGGCGTGGTCTCGTGGGCCATTCTCCTGCGGTCCTGCTCTTTACTGGGGGGTGCAGGGGGTACGTGCCGGCTCCCTCACAGTGTCAGGAGCCGGGTGCTGCACTTAATACTACAGTGCAGGACCCAGCTCCTGTCACTGTCAGGGGAGTGTCAGTCTGCACCTTGGTGTCACCCTTCGGCAGGTGACACCCGGGTGTGGCCCACACCCCCCCTTGTGACGCCACTGCTTCAGAGGTTCCAAAAAATGGTCCTCAAAGCACCCCAACAGTTCAGATTTTAGAGAAATCAATGGTTGAGCACAGGTAGTTGAATCAAATTGACTGAGGTTCTAATTTAGGGCCTGATTTAGCAAGGAACACAGTTGCTTATATGCACGCAACCGTCTGATTGTTGTGTTCTGCACATGCATATGCATTGCAGTGCCATGCGCGAACTAGCCATTGCCATCAGGACTGTGATCGCAGAACGGCAGAGTGATTGCCATGAAGTGCCGTTTGTGGGTGGTGATGGGGGATGGCTGGCAGAACACAGGTGTGCCAGTGCATTCG
The DNA here is from genome assembly GCA_031769625.1 of Taudactylus pleione. Taxonomy (NCBI): domain Eukaryota; kingdom Metazoa; phylum Chordata; class Amphibia; order Anura; family Myobatrachidae; genus Taudactylus; species Taudactylus pleione. Next base: position 16,309,533 of record JAUIMM010000045.1, on the reverse strand, counting down.
CATGCCGTTTCAGTGGCATGCATAAATTAGCCACTGCAATACCATATGCAGCCTGAGGCCTCATACCATGTGCTGAAGTAAGCAATTCCTGAGTGAGGTCTGACCTGCCTTAACTGTGCATATGGGTCAGATGTTACTGATTATTTCACTATGTTGACAAGGTATATGGATGTGAGTAAGGGGAAGTGGGCGACCTTATGTCAGGCTGCATTCACAATGCGAATGCAAACATTTACATATCACCGCTGATATTAGCAACTGCGTTGCATGCATATAAGCAGAATACCAATCCGTAGTGAATCAGGCCCTTGGTCACCTGTGGTCAGGCATGAATAATGAATGGGAACCTCTGGATTACTCCGATCTTTCTTCAACACAAGCATTATGGTGTACAGTAAGTTATCCAAGAAGTGCATACAGACAGAGGGAAGTATATATTGGCTATCAAACATAATACACTGGGTAGTAAAAGAATATTTCAGCAGTGCCTTCTGCAGTTGCTCACTCAACTCACTTCCAACTAGATACATGGAACATGTATGTAAGTCACCCTTGCACCCTTGCTTTAATACTTTTTAAGTGGCAAACTTCCCTGTGTCTAGCCCTGCAGTGGAACCCTTTTCTATATTTAATTCCTCTCCGCTGAAGTATTGTGCCTTCTAAAAAGGTGAAAGTTGTTGCTCTCCCACCATTGTTGCAGTTTTCTCCGCCCCTCTAGACTATAACAGAAGATAAGTTTTTGTAGGTGTTCTCATTTGTAGTTTGGCTTCTAAGGATGAATCTTTACTTCTGTTCTAGCTTTGTATGATATTCTGATGCTTTCCTTATAATGAATGGCATTAGGAATGGATGCCCATTTCCCCTACTATCTTTGTGTTGTCTATAAAAACATTGGCTGCTAAACTTCACTCTTCATGGGAATCCCAGGGCTAGAAGGGATTGTATGTCATAAACTGTGACTATTTGCTGATGGCATATTATTATTTGTATCAACTCTGGAGTCCTCAAAGTCAATTTCCCATCATCTGCTTGACCAGTTTAGCCATGTTTCTTACTATAAACACCATCAAGACAAACACTCTCCATATAAAGATACCCCATGAGATTTTGTCTAGATTACAATCTGAGTTTCATTATATATGGATATCAAAACTTTGTAAGAGATTAGTTAGAGTCCGCACTAGTCAATCAGAACCATAATTAGACATATATTGAGATATATATCATATCATATATATACCAACATATAAGTCTTAATTTGAAAGAATCCAATAAGACTATGATAGTTGGTGGTGCACCAGAAAAATTTGTGAGAACACAATATTTATTACATATTTTGCAGAGAGGAAAAAAAGGACAAATATAGTCTTACTAGTGCACTCTTGAATTAATTCACTGAAAAATAAAATTAGTAACAAAAAATAATGAACTGCATTAATACATAACTTTTAATAGATACTTATAAAAGTGTATAAAAGTTATACACTATTGTTACCCGGGATCATGGACATACCATTTGATCACAAATCATACATACAAGACAATACCACATTTAACAAGCAATTAGCGAAAATATAATTCCCTGGTTCCTTATATAACCTACAATAGTCAGAAAAATTTATTCAAGATATATTTCCCGGGGAACCAGAAAAAATATACCACATTCCTGACCCATGAAATAGTTTAATCATAGAATCTCATTGGGAGTGTACAGGTAATGTAGCCAGGGATCAGAACAGCTGTATGTGAAAGCCAATGTCAGATATATAGAGAGAATCCTAATTGGTATATCTTCGTCAGAGGTAAATAAGGACTGCTTAATGCTTCACAGTATCCTCGTCAGAGGTAAATAAGGACTGCTTAATGCTTCACAGTATCCTAAACTCACATCTATAATCATACAATGAATTAAGGACATTGATAGATTCCTAATAATTTCTATCCCATCACAACATAAACAACAGAGATACAGATATTATTAACCCAGAAGGGTCATATATGTGAAAACCTGTATTATGATACTATACAGAAACCTGTAAAAAATGACCACACAATAAAAACGTGTGGAGACTGATGAAAATACATCCACTGCAGTGTAACGTCTAATAAGGTCTAATAGATATAAACAAAACACAGTGGAGTAAATCAATAGGTGGTAGGAAATGAGTATAGCCCGGTGTCAAGCTGCGTCATACCTTCTACTGTCTCTTATCTTGTATAATACAGGGAACAAGGGATGAGAGAAGAGTGAACCAGAACTACCAGGGAAACAACAGGTTGAGCGCCTCTGCTGTCCCCGCTCCTGACTGTATCTGTCCTCTGTTACTAAATAAGTATTGCAGAGGAAAAGTGTCAGCCCGGCTTGAATGAGAGAGCGCTAGAGTAAATAGGGAAAAGGAGAATATCTTAGGTTCAAATGAAATTTCATTCATTGGTCAGAGGAGTGTGAGTCATTCGTGACGCTCAAATGTATCTTAATCTTCAATGATATAGAAAGACCTGTTGGATATATCCACACATTATGTGACAAGTACAATACAAAAACAGATACAAGTATATCCACTGCAGTGTAACCAATAGAACAGTGTGATTGGAACCAATCGGTATATTACACAGCTCTGTGGAATCAATGTGTGGTGAGAAATAAAATATAGCCTGGTCTTAAGCTGCGTCATACACCTTCTACTGTCCCTTATCTTGTAAATGACAGCGGATAAGGGATGAGAGAGGAGTAAACTAGAGTAATCAGGGAAACAACAGGTTAAGCGCCTCTGCTGTCCCCGCTCCTGACTGTATCTACCCTCTGTTACTACATAGCATAGCAAAGGGAAAGTGTCAGCCCGGCTTGGATGAGAGAGCGCTAGAGTGATAGGGAAGAAGAAGAATACCTGGAGTGAAAATGAAAGTGGATCACTGAGGTTTCGAATAAATGACAGTCTGCTAATCACAAGTAGTCACTAATGTGCAGCTGTACGTGGTATCACAAGTAGGGCTGGTTACGTATAGTCACCCAGTCTGATGGCCATCGCGTGCAGTCGCGAAAGTATAGCCGCTCACATGGAGTGTTGTATGGGGCTGTGGTACACGTGAACTGCCCGTTGGTAGGATGCGCGTTACGCCTTCCTAGGCTTGGTCACCTGATCGCCGTGAGGTAAGCCTCCTTCTCACTCCCTCTATCTAGATCAGCTGAACCAATCAAGTTCTCTTTTAGAGAGATTGATGTCTCTCAGTGCCAATCATAGCACTTATCCAGAAAAACCAATCAGCTAGGATGCCCTTATTAACATAGGTAAACAAGAAACACATGGTTGCTGCAGTGCTGATATTAAATAAATAATATAGTGCAAATAACATCAGGGATGTATTTTGAGATTAGGTGACTGGGGATATGAGGATTAGAGATCTGAGGGTATCCTCTATATAACATATAAAATTAAATAAATAGAGTATAACATAAATCCTTGTGTCACTGGTGACTGTTTTGAAATGGTATAATTGTATTAAGCAGTGTGGTAGAAAGAGAGACCTAGGATATATGGAAGAAAATGTAATTTGTCATCAGGCATACATATGAAAAAATGAGAATAAATAAAAATATTCTTGCCAGAATATTAGATGTTACACATGGCAAAATCAAATATACTGTAATATAGTATAATAAGAATTATAAAAATTATATATATGAAAAAATATTTTTTAAACTATAAGAATGAGGTATAAAAGGACCAACAATAACTACAATACTGTGTTATTCTGTATTGATGTGTCTGTGCATGAGTGTGAAAATGAGTAAGTGGGTATGGTATGAAAATGATAAATGAATGTATAGAAGATTGACAGAAGGTATATAATATAATATGATATAATACAAAAAGTGGGTGAATATAAATAAGTGTAAAATAACTAAAATAATTAATTGAATTAAATATTAAACCTAACCCTTGACCCAAAATTTAGGGTTAAGGTCTAACCATTAAGAAATTGGTGTATACTGAACTATATAAAGGTGTATACATGAGTGCGCGAATATAGATGCACGCGTATATTCATATATCTATATATACACGCGTACATATACACACACACATATAACATGTGTACACGCAAACATACGTAAGTAAATCAGTGAGTAGGACAATGAAGGAAATAACAGAAGAAAATTGTTTTAAATAAATATTTGAACATATATGTGAGAATACGAGAATGTGTGACAAAATGTGAAAAACACACAAGGATGAGGGTGAAAAACAATGTGACTGTATATCGTAAAGAAAATACATCTATATAAGAGAAATGATAAAATGAAGAATATAGATGTAAAGTGAAAAATCACAAAAATAGCAATATAGTGATAAATATAGATAAAAATATGTGAAATATTGTATTGCAGAAAATACAGATAAATAATTAAGTAATTTATTCTTTCAAAAATATGCCATAATTAATATTTTCATTAAGTCCTGCTGGCATCAAAGTCCCCAGTTTGAAAATCCATTCACTCTCCTTCATAAATAAAGCTTTATTACAGTCTCCACCTCTAAGTCCTAGTCGTACCCTATCAAGTCCACATATCCTGAAATCCTGTGTCCTTCCTGAATGTTTGTAAAGGAAATGTCTAGCCACCGTAGTGATCTGTTTCATTTTGGTCAGGTCATTAGCGGCATTCCGAATATTGGCAATATGTTCAAGGGCTCTTGTTTTCAACATTCTTGTGGTCATCCCAATATACCATTTGGGACAATCACATCTAACACCATATATAACATTAGTAGTACAACAGTTAAAGAAGTCTTTAATCTTTTTTTCTTGTCCATATTTATCCGTGATCCTCTGGACATTGGTAATATGAGGACAAATTTTACAGTTTCCACATGGATGGCTACCAGTAACAGGAGGGGGTTTGTCCCTTCTCAATGAGAAATGACTTTTGACCAGATAGTCCTGAAGGTTAGGGGCTCTGCGCCAGCTCACATTGATTTGTTTGTCCAGGTCCTTGGCCAGATCTGCATCAGAGAGTAGGATGGGCCAATGTTTTTGTAATATTGCTCGTGCTTCCTTCCAACTGCTGCAGAAGTCACCAATAAATCTAATAATGTTGGTAGTTTTCTTTTCTGATCTGTCATGAAAGATCAGGGATTCATGTGATTTCTGGTCCACTTCTTCTTTGGCTCTCTTAATAGCTTGATTACTATACCCCCTTTCCTGTAATCTCAATGATAGTTCTTTACATTGAGTGGTATATGTCTCGTCATTAGAGCAGTTGCGGCGTATCCTTAAAAACTCGCCCTTAGGGATGTTGAAGATGGTAGGGGGGAAATGCGAACTACTGGAATGTAACAGACTATTTGTAGATGTTTCTTTACGAAAAATTTCAGTCTGAATTGAATTATCATTTCCCCTGTAAATCCTAAGATCCAGAAAGGAAATACTGGTCTCACTGCTATCATAAGTGAATCTAAGATTCAAGTTGTTGTTGTTAAGGGAAGCAATGAAATCTTTTAATTTATCTTGTGTATCATCCCAGATGAGCAAAATGTCATCGATATACCGTATCCAAGAAATCACATGTTTAGTATAATTCTCCTGATATTCCCTGAAAACAACTTCTCTCTCTCACCATCCCAGGAAAAGGTTAGCATAGGTGGGAGCGCAAGCTGCTCCCATCGCAGTACCCCTCTCCTGGATGTGGAAATGGTTGTTAAAGATAAAATAGTTGTGGTGGAGTACAAAATGTAGGAGTTCCAAAAGGAATTCTTGAAATGGACCAAATTCTTCCATTGTAAGGAAATATTTCACCGCTTTAACCCCTAACTCATGTATAATGGACGTATATAATGACTCCACATCGAGACTGACAAGTAGACAGTTTACATCAAGGAAAACATCATGTATTTTGCGGAGTACATCCCTTGTATCCTTCACATATGAGGGTAAAGTATGAACATGATGTCAGAGGTGCACATCCAGAAAGCAACACGCTTTCTCCAAGAGGCCACCATTGCCAGAGACTATGGGTCTACCAGGAGGGTTCAGTAGGTCTGTATGAACTTTGGGTAATAAGTAAAAAGTTGGAGTCCTGGGATATGGGGTATCCAAATAGTCATACTCTGTTTTGGTAATGACCCCATTTTGCAACGCCCTAGTAATTATCCTGGAATAAAGATTTTTAAAATTCTCAGTGGGGTCAAACAAAGTAGTTTGATAACAGGATGTATCACTCAGTTGCCTTTCGGCTTCACGCAAATAAAGTATGAATGGCCAGATGACTATATTCCCACCCTTATCTGATGGTTTGATCAGTACCTCATGCCAACTCTGAATCTCTTTCAAGGCTTGCCTCTGAATGAAATTAAAATTTTTCTTAGGTTTTCTCCATCTCTGTTGTTGGTAAAGTTTGTCAAAATCGTGTGACACCATATTTAGAAATACTTTGATCTCAGGACATATATTCTCAGGTGGAAAAAATTTAGAGCGTTTTTTACATATCGGACGGTGCAATCTTTTTTCTGTTCTAGTTTCCCCAGCCAATTCCTCCAGGGCAGAAAGAGCTTCATCTTCTATTTGCGACAGAGATAGAGAATCATCTCCTAACGTTTAGTCTGATATCTCTAGAATTTTGGAATTATGAAATTTCGTAAGTAATAATTTACAACTAAAAAGATGTAGATCCGTTTCCCATTTGAATCTGTCAAAATTATTACAAGGTGAGAATGATAGACCTTTACTGAGAACTTCCATTTGTTCAGGAGTTAGAATACGATCAGAAAGATTGATGATTTTCAAAGTTGAAGGGGAGCTCAGAACATTTGATTTTTTCTGGTCATATACCGATTGGGTGATGGGGATTCCCATCTTCTTTTTCTTCCCCCGCCTCATTTGTTTCTTATGGGGCATCCGCGTGTACTCCTGGTATCCTCTAAAAAAGAAGTAGAAGGGAGATGCAAGAGACTGTCTCCCCTATGAGATGATATATTCCTTAGATAGGATGTTGTACCACTATGTTCCTCTGTATCAGAGATTTCTATCTCAGATGACGAGGGTGTACCTTCTACTCTCGCAGTGGTTTCTCTCTTCTGAATTTTGTTCCAGCGGAAAATATGACCAGAAGTAAAGTCTCATTTGTCTCTGGTGAATTTGTTACGTTTGCGTTCTATAATGGAGCTTTCATAATCATCCAACTCTTTCTTAATTTTGGTGAAATTTAGCTTAAATTCAGTATTCTGCTCCCATGGTTCTAATTTGGTACCAAGCTGTTCTATATCCTTGGTACATTCATCAAGGACCAGGTTGTTATGCTTATAATGTCTATAAGTTCTTGGGATGTCTATAAGTTCTTGGGAGCATTTTAAAAGACTCTTTTCCCATTCTTGTTTTAGATTATCTGTACACAACTCAAATGTAGGAAAGACTTTTGGTCATAGACCCCCTCGGTGTGATCCTCTGTTTGTGGTCATTTTCTAAACTTGTTAGATCCCAATTGAGTCTTATTTGTCTCTGAAGGATTCGTTTTAATTTTATGAGATCCTCCTCCCAGCTGTTATCTGTTACTGAGATTCCTAATTCAGTAGGGAAAATACTGTTGAGATTGTCTAGACGTCTCCTATTGGTCAATTCAGTTCTCAAATTAAAGCTTGTCATACTCAAAGAAATGAACGTTTTGGACTCAAGAAAAATAAATAAACAAGACTTGATTGTTCTTATAGAATCACTAGAGAATGAAAGGATATTAGTAATGTTGAACCATTCAGTCAATAGAAAAAAAGAGAAGAGCGGTGATAGTGAAAAGAAAATCCAGTACTATACAGTAAAAGAAAGAAAAATTGTGTTATGTCTGATGTTGCTGTGCAGACTCTTGATCTGAGAGACCTCAGTAACAAGAACTTTGTAAGAGATTAGTTAGAGTCCGCACTAGTCAATCAGATCCATAATTAGACATATATTGAGAAATATATCATATCATATATATACCAACATATAAGTCTTAATTTGAAAGAATCCAATAAGACTATGATAGTTGGTGGTGCACCAGAAAAATTTGTGAGAACACAATATTTATTACATATTTTGCAGAGAGGAAAAAAAGGACAAATATAGTCTTACTAGTGCACTCTTGAATTAATTCACTGAAAAATAAAATTAGTAACAAAAAATAATGAACTGTATTAATACATAACTTTTAATAGATACTTATAAAAGTGTATAAAAGTTATACACTATTGTTACCCGGGATCATGGACATACCATATGATCACAAATCACACATACAAGACAATACCACATTTAACAAGCAATTAGCGAAAATATAATTCCCTGGTTCCTTATATAACCTACGATAGTCAGAAAAATTTATTCAAGATATATTTCCCGGGGAACCAGAAAAAATATACCACATTCTTGACCCATGAAATAGTTTAATCATAGAATCTCATTGGGAGTGTACAGGTAATGTAGCCAGGGATCAGAACAGCTGTATGTGAAAGCCAATGTCATATATATAGAGAGAATCCTAATTGGTATATCTTCATCAGAGGTAAATAAGGACTGCTTAATGCTTCACAATCCTCGTCAGAGGTAAATAAGGACTGCTTAATGCTTCACAGTATCCTAAACTCACATCTATAATCATACAATGAATTAAGGACATTGATAGATTCCTAATAATTTCTATCCCATCCCATCACAACATAAACAACAGAGATACAGATATTATTAACCCAGAAGGGTCACATATGTGAAAACCTGTATTATGATACTATACAGAAACCTGTAAAAAATGACCACACAATAAAAACGTGTGGAGACTGATGAAAATACATCCACTGCAGTGTAACGTCTAGTAAGGTCTAATAGATATAAACAAAACACAGTGGAGTAAATCAATAGGTGAGTATAGCCCGGTGTCAAGCTGCGTCATACCTTCTACTGTCCCTTATCTTGTATAATACAGCGAAAAAGGGATGAGAGAGGAGTGAACCAGAACTACCAGGGAAACAACAGGCTGAGCGCCTCTGCTGTCCCCGCTCCTGACTGTATCTGTCCTCTGTTACTAAATAAGTATTGCAGAGGAAAAGTGTCAGCCCGGCTTGAATGAGAGAGCGCTAGAGTGAATAGGGAAAAGGAGAATATCTTAGGTTCAAATGAAATTTCATTCATTGGTAAGAGGAGTGTGAGTCATTCGTGACGCTCAAATGTATCTTAATCTTCAATGATATAGAAAGACCTGTTGGATATATCCACACAATATGTGAAAAGTACAATACAAAAACAGATACAAGTATATCCACTGCAGTGTAACCAATAGAACAGTGTGATTGGAACCAATCGGTATATTACACAGCTCCGTGGAATCAATGTGTGGTGAGAAATAAAATGTAGCCTGGTCTTAAGCTGCGTCATACACCTTCTACTGTCCCTTATCTTGTAAATGACAGCAGATAAGGGATGAGAGAGGAGTAAACTAGAGTAACCAGGGAAACAACAGGTTAAGCACCTCTGCTGTCCCCGCTCCTGACTGTATCTACCCTCTGTTACTACATAGCATAGCAAAGTGTCAGCCCGGCTTGGATGAGAGAGTGCTAGAGTGATAGTGTTCTTATTTGCCTGGAAGGAGTATCTACCATGGACCAGCAGTGTTAATTTTTTTATATTCCAATGTGGCTATAATATATTCACACTTTAATATGTGCAGGTCTATTTATTGAATATAATTTATTTTATTATACTTTTTTATTTTTATTTTTATTTTATTTATCATTTATTTTTCTGTGTTTGTGATTTTAGTGTTATTACATTGTTTATCACGACCCACTGTCCATTTAGTGATCACTTGATTTTTTTAGCACTGGTTTTTCTGTATTTTGTGTTTTCCTTTATAAGGGGCTGACATCCCCTTTATCACCAGCAGCTCTCTGGCAGCGCTTGGGGTTTTTATCGCTTAAAAAATACTCTGGTTAAATGGTTTATTTGATATGAGTTCACAATAGATGTTAAAGGCTCCTACATCCTCCCCGATTGGTGATTTGATCCTCTCCCGCTTAAGGTGCCCATCCTCTAGACGATTAAGTTGTGCGATTTAATGATAATGATCATTCAATCGCTTGCAAATTGTTTGCAAAAATGTCTAAAAAGACCAGCGATGCACGTGCCAGCTGGTCGTTTAGACATCTATCATCATGCAAACATGCTGGTCAACCTGACTATAATGTCAGGTTGAGCATGTTTGCAGATGATTGATGAGCTTGCACTGCTCGTTCAGTGCAGGCTCCTCACAGGCTGACAAACGACTGCACTATTACAATGTCGTAATCGTGCAGTCATTTTCATGTCTGCTAGTGGATGGGCACCTTTAGTCTTAAGAAAACCCCAGGTGATTGATATTGGTTGTTGCAATTGTATATTTTGACATCCTTACTGAATGCCTACTTTCATCCATTGTTTTGGTTTTTATAGACTTTAACATTTACTTCAATTTACCTGGCTATGTTCCTCCCCCGCTGTTCCCCTTAACCCTCACGTCTTTCTTTCTGTATTCCAATAATTATTTATAAATTTGTTTCAATAAATGTTAATGATGAGAAAATATAGGAAACAGAACCAATACTTTTGTGCTCAAAAATGACTTTAAAAGTCATATTTGTATTAATATGTTTGCTTTAGAGGGGCAATTCCAGCCAGCTAAAATGCCACTCTTGGCCCTGCCTATGACAAGAAGTAAAACACTATAAGGCTACATACAAATATGTTTAAGAACAACACCCATTGAAACATAGGTAACTTGACTTTACTTCAGGAGTATTGGAGAATACCAAAGTTATGCTGCAGGACTATACTTTCATTAGCGCTAATCAGCATTCTCACAGAACAACATAATAATATATTAGGATTTAACAGCTGCAATTGCTGCTATATAGTTATCCTGGTATACATTCAGAATGTTGACATTCACAACAGAATGTCAACATATTCTTGATGTTGACATGGTCATGTCGATACGGACAGAATGTATCATCCAGCGATATGGGGGTTTAGTGGTATCAGCGCACTTATGTGCGCTGATAATGCTTCTCACCCATGTATTAATGTGGGGTCAGGTGGTAAATAACAGGGGCGCTACAAGCTAGCGTGCCAATGTGCCACTCAATTTATGAATGTTCAGTGGCACTGACCATTGAAAACAACTGATTTCGGTAGCTGCATTTGTTGTTCCCCTATCCCCACAGCAGGGACAGCAGCTGCCGGGCTCTGGGATGCATGTGAGATCTCTCTATGTTTCCGATATCTCATGCATGCCCAGTGGAGCCAGCCGAGAAAGAAACACAGCGCATCAACACTAGGCTGGTGCACTGTGGGCTTTGGCAGGGATTCCCGAAGGGGGGAGTTTTCACTGTTGTTTATACATCTCATAGTTAGTGCTTCCTGCTTCGACTCAGAAAGAGACAAAGCAGGAAGCGTTATAGCACCATGATGCATGCTGCTATGGTAAATCTTCCCAAAGTTGGCAATGGCAGAATGTCGGCATTGTCAATGTTAGTTAAAGTTGTGCTTAGGGTAAGAGTTAGGCTGCAGTTAGGGCTTAGGTTAGGCTGCAGTTAGGGTTAGTTAAGCTGTCTATGTAAAACATGCCACCTGTCAATAATCACAATGTCGACCACCCATCCATGTTGACAATCAGGTGTTGGCATTCTGAATGCCGGCTTTTTAATTTTAGACCACATCCATCAATGTTTATATAAGATAATGCCAAGTGAATTGAAAGTTTTTCAGAAAGTGTATATGTGTACAGTACATGTTTATTTATATACAGTATATTATTTTTAGAGTCCAGGTACAGTAGCATTTAGTAGGCTTTAGTTATTCTTGCCAAATGCAATCACTCATTGTGCAAGGCCCTTAAAGACACAATAAAAATTAGTATATATAAACAGTTCTTTTTTATATCTTTTTTATGATACACTTTTGAAATCCTTTAATAAGCCTTCCTGTTCATTATTGTCTACAAAATGAGTGGGAATAGTCTATTGTCCTTAATTATTATTAGTGCTAATTAGTACTTAAACTAAAAACGACTCAATTAATGTATGAGCATGAAAAATTTCACATACACCATTTAAATAGCCCAAATTTATCTTTTAAGCTGTTATTTTAATTAATCATTAGCTTTGATATTTTTTTTAACAGTGTGCAAAAAAATTTGCAAAGAACTTTAATATCCATTACTTAATTAACAATAGCTTTGGGATTTTATGAATATTTAATTAGAGAAAAGTATTTTGTACCAAAAATATATAACAGATAAAACATGAAGCAGCTCTTCACTACAGAAAGAGGACCTCATTTACAGAGTGTAAAATGGCCAAGGAACAGCAAAAAATCCCTTATCGATGCGCCTCAATTTTTCTCAGCTGCATAAAGCTTTCCTCCATGCTTATCAAAATGGTGATGATTGCAATTTGCAGATGAGCTAAAGTGTGGCTTAGCTCACATTGAGCTGTATTCAATTTGAGCAGACCCGCGATACTTTCCCGCCTCCATCTCGTGTTTTCCAGTCGGAAAAGTATTGCGCACGTGCCCGCATATACCGGCATTTAATTTGAAGGTATGTGAAAACGGAACCCGGTGGAATTTAAACAAGTGGAAAGTGCGGTCAGATTTGGGGAACTGAGCCTGACAGCCCCCAAAAGATGCTCTGACATGGGGGTTAGCTATAGTACCCCCCGATTTGGCTTGCTGAAGGTATTTGGTGTTTTTAAACAGGCTCAATAGCTACTAAATAGCGTTTTTGTATAAGTGGCGCAAATTTGGGGTACTTGAAAATGAGGGCCAGCATATTTTAAAGTTGCTAAAGTAAAGTTAAAAAGATTGTGAAAAATCCACCTGCCGCAAGCACCTGCAATGCAAAAACACATGTGGCATACTTGGGCACCCCCCTGGAGTCTAGTTCGCTAGTTTTTAAATTTGTCCCCCAACATTTTTTTTTTTCGCTCCTAAAATGAAAGTGATTTTTTGGGGTGTTAACGCAGTTTACCTTTTGGGGGACTGTCTGAAGGCTGCACGGGGGTTCCCACAACGTTGCACCCCAAAACCCCAATTCTGCACTATTTTCCGCCTGCTATTCATAGGCAAAACTTTTCCGCCTATTACATTGCATTGACTTTCCGCCTAGGCGGAAAGTCTTTCAAATTGAATAAGGCGATACTTTTCCGCCTGGCGAAATGACGTCATCGGCAAAACTTTTCCGCGGATTCCGGCTTTTTGTTTCAAATTGAATACGGGCCATTATGGAGCTTATTCAGAGATGCATGTAAATCACCCACAATTACACGCACACTGCATGCATGGAAGTGTGGATATTCGCTGTTGCATTTCTATAAAATACATCACTGTCCAGTGTGGGTGCTTTTGGTAACAGACACTGCTTTGCGATTTTAAATATTGTGGAGTAGATGTATAGTTGAGTGCACAAACATGTAAAACGTGGGCTGAAAAAATGACTCCCTTAATTGGTTATCTTAGGTAGCACTTATCTTAATCTTAAGGTGTAAGTAATCAGCATAGACTGTATGTCTTATTGCTTTACTTCAATTGCACTTGCAAGTCTAATAATCTCCTCTCCTAGAGAAGCCTATAGAGGAGAGTTAGGAGAGTCATGTGACAGATCATGGGAAAGTCTCCAGGAGGTTTTCGGGAGAGTAGGTAAGTATGTTGCATCTACCTGTTCCATCTTTTGAGGTTTAGTCTGGTTTCATTGCATATGCACAGTAAAACAAACTGGATTTTGCTATTGAAAGTTGGATAGACATATATATGCACACATACTTGATGTTTTACTTTATCTGCAACTGTTAATTCATGTACAAATACAATACTGAAGGATTCAAAGTGCATCTGACAGTTTGTTTGTCATGCACTCCAAGCTGTGTGATTGTATATGCATGATAGCATACCTACAGTACGATACACAGAGATGTAATGTAACGAACTATAGGATGCACTACTTCCCATACCAGGACTGCATAGTAAAAAGATACAAAGCCAAAAATGTTACCACTGAGTAGGTGGCGAAAAAAAGTGCAGAATTGGGGTTTAGGGGTGCAGGCTTAAAAAAAATAGCCTGCATCCCTGGGAATGTCATTTTAAAATAAACTGTCAAAAAAAGTAAAAAAAAAAAATAGGGACACCCCAAAAAAATTATTGAAAATTTGGGGTGAAAAAAAAAATGGGAAAAAAGTGTTTAAAAATAGGGAAATAGGTTCAGGGCTATTCTGCAAATATGCGGCAGATGTTTTCTAGAATAGGCTATTAGCGGCAGGTGCATATTTGCAGAATTTTTAAATAAAGACTTTAGGGACATAAAAATATGCTAGTACCCATTTTCATGTACCCTAAATTTGATGGGACCACTTAAAAAAATGAAACAAATAACCTAAGTGCTCTTCTGCAACACTTCTTCAATGTCGGGAAAAAAACACCTGCTGCGGCTATTTAAATCCCCGACTTTCATTTGCAGGCTAAAACGGGGGTAACCCATAGTAATCCCCCATGTTTTTACAGTTTTAGGGGGGTCCTACAACTTATTCCAGATAAATTTAATTTAATTTCGCAGATCCCACTTCGCAGGTTCCAGTTTTCGTAGGTTTTATATTGAATACGGGGATAAAGCGGGCGCGCGCACGATACTTTATCCCAGTAAAATCTCAGATGTGGAGCGAAAAGTCCAGCACGGACTTTTTGCTCCCGTATTGAATACCCCTGTAAAGCTACATACACACAACGATTTTGTAAATGAACGATTTTAATGAGCGATTTTCATTCATTTTTTCAAGGGAAAAATGAACGAAAATCGTTTACTAAAATCGTTCATTTACAAAATGTAATGAATGATTTTTTTGAACTACAAACGATTTTTGCATATTCCCTTTATGAAAATCGTTGAGTTGGTCAGTCTGACTGAACTACAAACTACAAACGTGAACGCGCATGAACGATGATCGTTCATTGGCCCTCATTCAGAGCCGTACGCTCTGAGCAGAGCGCACGCTCTGAATGAGGGCCGCCCTCCATAAAAATGGAGCGTCCTCCAGGACGCTCGTATAGCTGTGGGTCACCACCCACAGCCTATATGAGCGTGCAGTTTGATGGCCGCGATGGTCTTGACCATCGCGACCATCGAAACTGCGAGCCGGAGCCTGCGGTTGAGTTTTTCAACCGCAAGGCGTGGAGTGATTTTGGCTCTATCAGAGCCAAAATCACTCCCACTGACATCACTAGTGATGTCAGTGGGCCGGCTTCTGACGGGAGGCGTTCCCTTGGTGGGCGTGCTGTCAATCAACATCGACAGCACGCCCCCTTTGATCAGACACAACGAGCGAAGGACTTTCCTTCGCTCGTCGCGTCTGGCGCATGCGCACGACGGAGCTCCCTCCGTCGTGCGCATGCTCAGTGCAGACCATCGACCCACTTGCGAGCGGACATAAGCTTGCGAGTGGGTCTGAATCAGGGCCATTGTTTTAACTTAGAAAATGAACGATTTTTCCAATGATTGAACGATAAACTATATAGTTAAAAAAAATTGTTGTGTGTGTATGCACCTTAAGAGGTCTATTTATTAATATTTTCAGAAAATCCCTCAAAAGTTACACTTCTAACATAGCGATTTGGAATGCCTTTCCCTCAGATGCTGGGAAAGGGGCTCTGAAAATTGTCCATCCCAGTGAAGTCTAAAAGAGTATAGTCAACACTAAAGATGTCAAAGCCAAGCTCAAAAAAGCTTTTCAGTTTGTCAAAAAGGGTTTTTATGCAATCCCTTAGACAGCTATGGGGACTGCATTTGCAATACGTAACAGAAGGTACCACCTTGATAAATGGCTCTGACACCAGAAGAGGAGGCAACTTCCTAAAAACAGGCATTTTCTGAGAATTGTCCTCATTTTTTAGTTTTACTGGAAAGATCCCAAAAAAGTCCAGAAGCAGGGTAAGCACAAAGTAGGTTTTTTATAGGTCTGTTATGGAGCGTACACACGGTCAGATTTGTCAGACTTGTCAGATTTGTCAGATGAACGACTGAACGATTAAACGATTTGAACGATTTGGACGATTTGACCAAAGTTTTGAACGATTTGGACGATTTGAACGATTGAACGATTTTTGACTGCATTAAAATGAATGGAATCGTCCAAGTCTGACTGCAAACCCATCAGATGTCAGATATCGTTATCTGACAAACGGGAACGCGCATCGTTGATCGTCCATCGTTCAGGCATGTCAGATATGAACGATTTTTCATCAGATATGAACGACTGAACGATTTTTAAATCGTTATCGTCCATATCTGAAGAAAAAATCTGATCGTGTGTATGCACCATAACACTCAGTGAGTAATCAGATGGCACCCAACTGATAGTCTGACATGGAACAGAGTTCCAGTAGGAAAAATATGAGTAATTAACAATACACCACTTATGTCCTTCAGCTACAAAGTCTATCTAAAGGGAATCAGGCTAGAACTATACAAAATATATATATTAATACCTAATAGGAACCACATCAAGGTGAGGCAGCAGAGACTTGGGAATGTGACAGGTCTCAAGAACTGGATCCCAAAAAATCAACAGAAGAATTACACCCATAGCCTTGGAAGTTGCACATCTCTCACCACATTGCCTTCCAAATATTAAAGGATGCAGAGAGTAAGCATATTTCCATATGATTACCACAAAAGTTCTGATTACACTCTGTTGCTAATACCAGCGCATAGCACTCCTTACAAGATAGTAGCATGCTAATAGTGGATGAAGCACTCAGCATGAGACAAAGTCACACTTGGTTTTTCAGCCTCACTTTAAATCTGTTTACCTGACTGTTGACTTTGGAGTCTACAGTTGTGAGAGGGGCTAGAAACAAAAGGTACTATATACAAGAGAGCAGTAGTGAGCAGAATGAGCCCTGGCCTGATGCTTGCAACTTTGTGCATGTTCACCTACCTCATTTCAAGGGCATCAGTACTAGTAGTAGACCAACTTAACTAGTAGTTTTCACCACTGGGTAGCAGCTGAAAATTGCAGGATAAGGTATTAATGAAAACAGGTAATGTAGTGATAGTCTAGAGGACAGGACACACAGCACAAAGATCAGGGTCATTAGCAAGTAAGAGTAGTCAGATAACAAGCCATGGTTGATTATGGTTAGTTAATTGGTAGCATCTGGGACAGGCACATAGTTTTAGATAAGCTTAAGAAAACCTGCTTATCAACACAAAACAGTATGCTGGAGAAGCTTAAATATAGCAATTAGTCTCATTGAGCAAGAGCCCATGCATATGACTAGATTGACATTAGTTCAAATTGCAAAAAAGGTCACACATGCCAAAAAGAATACACAGATGGATAGGTAAGCAAGCCAATGTCCCCACTCCATTTTCCACTTGGATCAATATCAACACAATAGTGCTTATTCCATAACGCAATATCCAGTTCAAATAAAATCTTCATTCAACAGATCTAATATGGCTCCAGCAATATATTTAGGGACTACAACAGATCATAAATGGCTCCGATATTCCCTAGAAATGTCACCACAATTTCTGTGAAGACGTTTGCTGATAGCATCTTCACTCTGCCAAAAGCATACCTAATTGGGTGGATAGGAACTCCATATTCATCCTCACTCTACCACATGCATAACCAATACTTCACCCAGAAGGTTTTTTCCATACTGCTCAAGACAAAAAGGACATGTATGAGTTTTAAAACACTGCAGAATCATTGAACACTAATTTCTCCTTCATCCTCTAGGGGACACTGGAGTCTCAGTACAGTGGGGTATAGATGTGGGATAACCGGGAGCTGGCACTTTAATAAATCTGAATAGTAGCTAGCTTCTCCCCCTCTATACCCCCCTACAGGTCAGTCCTAATTTTGTGCCATGGGAGCTGGTCACAAACAAAGAGCTCTCTGCTAAAAATCAAGGATCCTCGATCAGCAAGTGGATCAGACAGGCAGCTCACTGCCCCTGCCTGCCTGCTGCATTGGAGCTGCCAGTGAGACCTCACCGTCGCTGCTTGCGGCGTGCGCTGGGCTCTTCAGCTGCAGAGACCACTGTCTCTGGGGTATACCCAGACACACTGCATGCAGCACTCGTCGCGGTCCTCCATTAGCTCAGCCCACCACCGGCAGCATTTGGCAGCAAGAAGGTTAGTGACTCCTGGCACCCTGAGTAGCAGGGTGGCCAGGAGAATTGATAGGCGGGCATTAAAAAGCAG
The DNA here is from genome assembly GCA_031769625.1 of Taudactylus pleione. NCBI lineage: Eukaryota > Metazoa > Chordata > Amphibia > Anura > Myobatrachidae > Taudactylus > Taudactylus pleione. The sequence goes on along the minus strand of JAUIMM010000045.1, from coordinate 16,291,277 downwards.
CAACTGATACAGCGCTGATAGGCTCCACCCCCTCCATTCTGGTGCCTATAACACAGTTCTGCTCCTGCCTCCCAGCTGCCCCAGTGCTCCCAGAAGGAGTCTGGTGGCTATTTTAGAAGACACAGGCTGCTGAAAAACGCAGAAGAAAGACCTGGCTGCCCAGATTGTGACTGCACAGTGGGGTTAGACTTGTAAAGAGCAGGTTAGACTGTGTTTACATAGCAATTACAGCACATTATATTGTTTTACACAGTGCTGGTTGGGCTGGGTTAATAGCATAATCTCCCTCTATGCCCTTAATCTCTTCTTTCTAAACAATCCCTCTGTGTGTGTTTGTGTGTATCACTACCTTTTCTCTGTGTGTGTGTGAACAGTGAATTGGTAACATGACTTCAAACGGGTCTAAGGCTGCACAAAAAGCTTTCTCCTGTAAGAATTGTGCAGAGAAGTTTACACAGAGACTATCATCCAGTTCCCTGTTGTGTGAGAAGTGTGTTTCAGAAACACAGACTGCAACATCCCCACAACACCCTATTTGGGCTGATCAAATTACTTCAGTCATGTCTCAAAATGTCTGCAGAGCTGGGAGCTTCTTGCAGGGAGAGAGAGGTTGAAAGATCTCAGAGGTCTGCCTTCTCTGAATCAGACTGGGCACAGTCTTTAGCCTGGTCTGTAGCAGGGCTCACAAGGGTTATAACAGCCCATGTTCCTCCCATGGCATTGTCCTCTAGTGTTCCTGCTAAGAGACTAATACCGAATCCCCTTATGTGAGATGATCGGGAAGAGCACGACATGCCTGATACAGAGGAAGGGGAGGTACAGAACCCTGTAGAGGAACAAGCGCCAGAGGAAGTTGAGCCTGTATCTCAGGGTGTAGAAGCGCTGATTGCAGCTATATGCCAGGTGTTACATGTTGAGGACAGTTAGGCCGTCTATCTTTAATAAGAAATGAAGACTAGCAGCCTCCTTTCCAGTGTCTGAGGAATTGGACGAGATCCTTACCTCAGTGTGGAAACACCCAGATAAAAAGTTTCAGATCTCACGTAAACTTTTATCCTACTATCCTTTTCCTGCAGAGAGCAGGAAATTATGCGAAACACCTCCTTTAGTGGACCCTTCAGTGTCACATCTGTCTAAAAAGATGGTGCTCCCTGTTCCAGGAGCAGTTTCTTTACAGGAGTCTTCTGACAGGAAGTTAGAAACTACCTTAAAGTCTATGGACCTCATTCAGAGTCAGTCGTAAGCGGCCGCTCGGTCGTACGCCTAATGACCGAGAAACTGAAAATGGAAGCAATCGCATGGCCGGTCGGTCACAACCAAAGTGACTCCCATACGTGAACAATGCACCTCCTCTAGCTAGTGAGTGATAGCAGCTAGCGATTGAGTCAATCATCAGTCATTGTCAGTCGCTGTATGTTAATTTTCTTCTGATGGTTGCGGTGGAGTGTTTGTAAATAAAAAAGATTTTAAACCCAGATTTTGGAATAATAATATTGTGTTGTTGTTAAATGCATGTTAAAATTAACAAAAAACCGCATAGAATAAGCCATCCCCATGAAATTTATTTATTTTTATTATTCACTAATGCTAACACAGCTGAATCAATTACAAGCCAATTAGCAGTGTTATTAGCTTCAACAAACGATTATTAGCTGCTTGCATTGTGTGGCTCAAAATAGAAACATCAATCCTAACATCAATAACATTAGATAGTATCGATTGTACTCTGGGGCTTGCGGAAGCACGTACCCAACCTCAAGCTGTATGATCAGCCAGGCCTCGAACCTGCTCGCAGAGTGACTTTTTACTACTTCTGGCCTTCTATGTTGGTTGTAGCAGGTAAATTATGTATGCCTCTAAAACGCCCTCAAAATGCTGAGGCACGCCTGCATTTTCAGACCACCACCCCCATCAACACCCACAAACGACCTTTCATGTCAATCAACTCTCAGAAGCCACTTCTTGTTCGTAAGCCGTACGATCTACAGCATTTTGGATTGCAAAGCCTCATAAGCACATGCGCACAACTAACCGTGCGCATGCATGGTTTGGAAACATCGGATGCGTACAACCGAGCAGCCGCTTATGACCGACTCTGAATGAGGTCCTATGTACACTGTAGTGGGGGTATCCCTTCCACCTGCATTAGTCAGCTGTTGGGTCAACAAGGCGGTGGAAGCATGGGCTACACAGCTTGCTGAGGGCTTAAGACTGGTGTTCCTGGCGGAGGATCTGATTTATCTAGCGGAACAGATTGCAGAGTCTGCTTCTTTTTTTGGAGAGGCTTCAAAAGATATTTGTAGTCATTCCTCTAGATCTTCGGCTTTGGCTGTCTCAGCCCGCAGAGCCCTGTGGCTGAGACAATGGTAGGCAGATGCAGAATCTAAGAGAGCCGTGGAAGTGCTTCCATTCACAGGGGAAGCTCTATTTGGAATGGAACTGGATAAGTGGATATCTCAAGCCACAGCTGGTAAGTCCACTTATCTCCGATCTGCTGCTCCTCCTCCTAGGAAACCCTTTGCTGGACCATCCTTTCAGTCCTTTGGTATCCCAGGGAGATTCAGAGGTCATGGCAGAGGAGCTCCCGCTATCTCCCGTGGTTCCAGAGGCAGGGGTAGAGCCACTGCATCCTCCTCCCAGCAAGATAATTGTTCAGTTAAGCCTCCAGCATGATGCGCTCCCTTCTCTCCTGGGGGACCCCAGGATGGGAGCTCGCCTTCACAATTTCAAAGAAGTTTGGATCAAGTCTTGCCAGGATGCATGGGTCTGGGACATCATTAATCAGGGGTTGATGTTGGATTGTCAGATCCAACCTCCTCCTCGTTTTTTCACAACCGGTTTTCCAGCATCAGCGGACAAACAGGTTGTAATACAGGAATCAATAGAAAAGCTACTGTCTTCTCGAGTAATAGTGCATGTCCCTATCCATCAGCAGGCTCAAGGCTTTTATTCCAGCTTGTTTGTAGTTCCAAAGCTGGATGGCTCAGTGAGACCCATTCTGAACTTGAAAGATCTCAATCCTTATTTGCGGACCTTCAAGTTCAAAATGGAGTCCTTACAGTCTGTCATTGCAGGTCTCGAGAAGGACGAGTTTCTCGTATCCTTGGACATAAAGGATACCTATCTCCACATTCCCATTTGGCCTACTCAACAGGCATTCCTTCGGTTCGCAGTGCGGGCCTCTCATTTTCAATTTCAGGCCTTACCTTTCGGTCTTTCATCAGCACCAAGAGTGTTCATGAAGGCCATGGCAGTAATTATGGCCCTTCTTTAGTTTCAGGGGGTTACTATCGTCCCGTACTTGGATGACCTGCTTCTCAAGGCTCCATCAGTAACTCAGTTACTGCAGGACATCCAGGTAACACAGAGTCTTCTGTTACAACACGGATGGATCCTGAATTACCAAAAATCTCATCTACAGCTTACTCAGCATCTGCCTTTCCTAGGGATGATTTTGCACATGGTGGAGCAGAAGGTATTTCTTCCACAGGAAAAAGTCACCTCCATCCAACATATGGTGCGATTGATACTGCGTCATCGCAGGGTGTCAGTACACCTATGTTTGCCTTCTGGGGAAGATGGTTGCAACCATTGAGTCATCCAATACGTCCATTCCAACTGGACCTCCTCTCTCAGTGGTCAGTGTCCCACCTTTTTCTTCACCAGCATGCCAGTCTGGGAGGATAGGGGGCAGTGACTCAAGGAAGACACTTTCAGGGCCCCTGGACTTGACTGGAGGTGGTACTGCCCATAAACATTCTGGAGCTAAGGACCATGTTCTATGCTCTTCAGGTAGCACATCCTCTGTTAAAGGGCCATGCCATCAAAGTGCAGTCCGATAATGCCACGGCTGTGGCGTACATCAACAAGCAATGCGGCACCAAGAGTTGGTCCGCCATGAGGGAGGTAAGCCGCATTCTTCTCTGGGCAGAGGAAATTGCTGTAGCAATATCAGCAATTTTCATCCCAGGGGTAGAAAATTGGGAGGCCGACTACCTCAGTTGACAAGACATTCATCCGGAGAATGGATGCTCAATCCACAGGTGTTTCAACAGCTGATTCAACATTGGGGTCTCCCTCAGGTAGATCTCATGGCATCGAGGTTGAACCATCAACTGCCACTTTACTGCTCATGGACAAGAGATCCACAGGAGGTGGCAGTGAATGCTCTAACAACTCCTTGGCGGTTTCAGTTTGTTTACCTGTTTCCACCACTCCCACTTCTTCCTCGTCTGCTTCAAAGAATGAAATGAAAAAGGGTAAAGGTTCTGTTGGTGGCTCCAGACTGGCCCAGTCGGGCATGCTATTCCAACCTACATCTTCTACTGATAGACAACCTGCGGCCTGTTTGTTCGATATGATATGGCGCGTCCGGGCTGGCCAGCTTCTAAGGCAACTATTTCTAGATGGATTTGTCTGACAATCAGACAAGCCTATCTGGCTGCATCAAAACAACCTCCCACTTCAATCACAGCGCATTCTACGTGCTCGGTGGGTCCTTCGTGGGCGGCTGCTCACAGTGTTTCCCTGACCCAGCTTTGTCGGGCAGCCACTTGGTCAGGCATACTTTTGCAAAGTTTTACCATTTTGACATGTTTGCGGCATCTGCTTCACAGTATGGCCGTGCTGTTTTGCAGGGTCCTCAGTGCTCTCCCGCCAGGGATGTGAGCTCTGGGACGTCCCCACTGTACTGAGACTCCAGTGTCCCCTAGTGGATGAAGGAGAAAACAGGATTTTGGTACTTACCGATAAATCCCTTTCTCCGATTCCACAGGGGACACTGGACGCCCACCCAGCGCTGTTCCACCTGCAATGGTTATTGTTCTTCCTGGTTTGGACAGTCCTTTTTCTTCAAGGTCTGCTTGATTTGTTTGCATATTTGCTTGTTTGTTCATGTATGTTCTAGCTTCTCTTCTCCTCTATTATTCTATTTTCCAGCTCTCCTCGGGCACAGTTTTTGAAGACTGACCTGTAGGAGGGTATAGAGGGGGAGGAGCTAGCTACTATTCAGATTTATTAAAGTGCCACATCCCACATCTATATCCCATTGTACTGAGACTCCAGTGTCCCCTGTGGAATCAAAGAAAGGGATTCATCGATAATTACCAAAATCCTGTTTTACTCATGTACTGCACATGCATGAAATGAAAAGTTGACATTTGCAGTACAGCACTACAGAGGACTCTGGATGCTGCCAGGAGTGTTAGTAAGCATAACACCACCCATAAGCTAGAATGAGTTTAACCCACATGTTGTAGTTTCCTTATCTCTAGCTGAGAGAGTAGACATGTATAAAGTATTTTAAGCATGAGTTGAAATGGGTTGGCAATTGAATTTCCCCTCCCCATAGTATTATACCATATTATTGTAATTTCTTTCTTTTGTTCTTATGGAGTTGTGAAGAATCCTGATAATGCATGATAACTATTTGAATCTACATCCATTCTACACAGAACTGGAACTATCTTAAGCACTGATTTTATGTATGCATCATTTGTCTATGAGTGTTTGTAATGCCCACTTAATTGCCAATATTTTTTTCTCAACAAAGACATAATTTCTCTCTAGTAAATTCAGTTTGTGACTCAAATAAATCAAAGTGGATGTTCTTCACCATCTTTACTGTAAGAGAACAACACCTATCCCTACAACTGATGCAGCTGTCTGAACCACAAATTGCATATTTGTATAGTCCGGTCTCATAGATACCAGTTGAGTGCACAGTGCTACTTTTAATTCCTGAAAAGCCATTTCTTTATCAGGATTCCATTTTATCATAAATGACTGCTTTCCATTGCTCAGTTCAGTCAAAGGGACAGCTATAGTGGCAATATTAGGTATACATCTCTTGTTATATCCTATGATCCATTAAAAAAGTTCTTACTGATTTCTTATTTAACAATCAGGGTCAGTTTTGTATTACATCAGCTTTACTAAGTTTTGACTTTATCAAACCTCTGCCCATGGTGTAGTCAAGATATTTCACCTCTTCCATCCCTATGCAGCACTGATTTTGGTTGACTGTGAATCCTGCCTTATGGATTGTGCTTGGGACCCGGGGTATTTTGGATATCGTAATATTCTGTATTTTTGAATATTTGCATACCATAATGAAATATCTTGGGAATGGGACCCAAATCTAAACACAGAATGCATTTATGTGTTATATACACCTTTGTTAAAGTATGGTTCAATCAGAATCATTAAGTACAACATAAGATCACATAATTCAGAAAATATACTGATTCGTTACATATATTTACCTATATTTACATGTCATATATGGCCATATACTTGTATATTTATATATTCATATACTCTTATTTCATATTCATATAAGAACACAATATATATCACTCAGTACTAGAACCATTTGTCAGCCATGATGTTGAAGCAGGACTTAACTACCATGGTCACTTTAAGCAAGATATTACCTAACTTGTTTTTCCACAAGTTAGGGAGTAAAAGGAACACATTAACAGGGGTATTCAATATGGGACCGAAAAGTCCGTGCTGGTCTTTTCGCCCCACATCGGAGATTTTCCTGGGATAAAGTATCGGGCGCGCGCCCGCTTTATCCCCGTATTCAATTTGAAAGCTACGAAAACGGAACCCGGCGAAGTAGGATCGGCGAAAAAAAAATGACATTTTCCGGGAATAAATTGTAGGACCCCCCCTAAAACTGTAAAAACATCGGGGATCTCTATGGGTAGCCTGCAAATGAAAGTCGGGGATTTAAATAGCAGCTGCAGGTGTTTTTTTCCCGACATTGAAGAAGTGATGCAGAAGAGCACTTAGGTTTTTTTTTTCATTTTTTTAAGTGGTCCCATCAAATTTGGGGTACATGAAAATGGGTACTAGCATATTTTTAAGTCCCTAAAGTATTTAAAAATTCTGCAAATATGCACCTGCCGCTAATAGCCTATTCTAGAATACACCAGCCGCATACTTGCAGAATAGCCCTGAACCTATTTCCCTATTTTTAAACAATTATTTCCCATTTTTTTTTTTTCACCCCAAATTTTCAATAATTTTTTTGGGGTGTCCCTATTTTTTTTTTTTTACTTTTTTTGACAGTTTATTTTAAAATGACATTCCCAGGGATACAGGCTATTTTTTTTAAGCCTGCACCCCTAAACCCCAATTCTGCACTTTTTTTCGCCACCTATTCAGTGGTGAAAACTTATCCCCGTTTTTTTTCAAAAACCTGCGAAAAGTCTTTGAAATTGAATACGGTGTAAAACCAAAACCAGCGAAAATGACGTCATTGGTGCAAAATTATCGCAAAAACTGACTTTTCGCTCCAAATTGAATTGCCCTGTAAGACTTTCCTTTTACGCACACTGACTTATTTACCAAATATAGAGATTCGGCCAACAGACGAGGATGTTACAAATTGCACGTAGGCCATGACTATTGTATTCCAAAGATGCGGGAGTAATCTATTATTAAGAACAAGAATAAACTTTTGTCTCCATCTTTTTTATAAATGTCTTATAAAAGTATGCCAAATGTTATCCAATGCCTGTATGCCTTACAAGGAAATCTTGCAATAGGGCGTGATAATGTGCAATGGTTTTGTAATTGAAATGACAAGTGTATAAAAGATTTGAGATTTGTACCCCTCCTGGTTATTTGCGCACTAACTCTGAGAGATGTACTTATGCTCTCAGTAAGATTACTTAATTAATTAATTAATTACTTATTCTTAAGAATACCTGTTTCGGATCGATTACTCGTTGAAGCAGCACACCTGGGGAGAATTCATTCCTTTGTAAAGCGGTATTAGACACCTTATACACACAGCCTGCAGGTAATTTTATACAAATATTTTCAATAATTTTGTGACTTAAACAAAGCTTGTGTACATACATGAAATTTATTTGTTTCATATACACACAGCCTGAAGGTAATTTTATACTATATTTTAACAATTTTGTGCTTTAAACAAAGTTTCTGTACATTGAACCATCAAAAAGCAAAGGTTTTACTATCTCAGTCATGCTAAAAAAAAATCCGTATTTCGGAATATTTGGGTATGGGAGACTCAACTATTGCCACTCAGGGCTAATGATGAGATGAACATACTGTATGCAACTTGAGCAACTACAGGTGATTTGTACAAATCTCAGTCCCTTCTGAACATGTAGCTGCAAACCTGTAACTGGATGGCAAATGGGCATTCACACGTAGGTAAGTGTTCAGGGTGTGTTGGTAGAATTGCAGACTATTAAATGTACAGTAAATAGAGATCCATGGGTTTTCAGACCAAACACTTGCATCAGGTAAAGAGTGGTGTAAATGTGATGATTGTGAGATTCACAAGAGGATAGATACAATAGAGGCAGTGCTGCCACATATATGCAGCCAACTGTTTATACAAGTGATTACAGTATCTGCACTTATTTCCAAGCACACAGCATGACCAACTTGCTGGCAACTCTGAGTGGAGCTCTTTTTACAGTGAAACTTCATAAACTTGAAACCAGAAGTGTGATAAAAAAAAATCATAGAAAATTAGACATACAGGACCACATCAATGTGCTGCCACCACAAACACACTAAATAAACAGGAGGAATGCTGCCAGACCAATCTTATGTCATGGATGGTGGCAAAGTTCATCCACCTCACCAACACCCTACCATTGAGCAGTGACCATTGGCCTACCATGTACTTGTTATTCACCACATTACCCCAGCCACCTGTCTCTCTTGTCTAGTATTTCCTTGTCTTCAGTTCATTGCACTAAACACCAGAATTACACCAGCTAACTCCCGGGCAAATTAATAAACATGAGCAGAGCCATATATATATATAGAAATACAATGACACAATTTATATAACTAGGCCGCTTGGTGTCTTGATAATAAATTAAGCTGCTGGGCACCTTTGCAGCAATGAGAAATACTTATAAGTCTCAGTTTAAAAATTACCTGCCTATCTAGTTTTCTGAGTGGCTTGTGATGGGCGCCCTCACTGTGTAATTGCATTGGTAGTAACCAGCCAGCATTTTCACCAAAATCCCTAATGAGATTTAGCTGGTGCAAGTGCATGCTGTCTGTGCCACCACCAGAGCATGGCATGTATGGCGGCATGCAGGACGAGTGGCAGCAATAGCTTGCACACTGTCATATTCACTTCATCAGTGGCATAAGGAGCAGCAATGTGATGAAGGGCAGTGGGGCCCTGGATCTGGAGGTGCCCAAAGATGATTAGCAGCAGGTTGGGACGTTTCAACTGTGTGGTTTCACTTAGAATGCTCGTGCTATACAATATTGTTCTCTACAGTATACAGTATAATCAGGATAGCAGTTTGCAATGACCACATACCCTAGATTAGACAAATCAATATAAATTCTTAAATGTTTAGTGAATATTGGACAATCTGTTTTTACAGTATATATAAGATTATATTACACAGTCAGAAAATAGTAATTAGGTCACACATGATGTTGATATAGAGAGCCAAAAATAAATATAATAAGGGTTACAGTATATATGTAATATCTACAGAGTAAATGGACCATGCATTGTGCATCAATGGGACTACCTGCTTAACTAGGGAATACGGTACATATTTCCCCACATAAACTCTATGCAACCATTTGCGGGGTTCCAGATTGAGAGGTTGATGCATTTAAAATAAGTCATTTCAAAATCCTACTTTGGGCCGTATTCAATAAGTTTCGCATACGCAATAAAGTTTTGCATGCCGGACTTTTCACCTACATCCCGTATTTTAGCCATGGAAACTTATCGTGCGCGTACCCGCAATTCGCCCTATACAATTCCAAAAGATGCAAAAACGGTGACACGCAATGTAAGATCAGGTGACAAGTGGTGTCAGAATCGGGGAAATCAGCCTGAACCCCCCAAAAACATGCAGAAACATTGGGGATCAATGTAGTAGTGCCCGATTAGCTGTAATACAACTGTTTCGGGTACTTAAGTTTGCACAGTTGCCACTAATTAGTGTTTTTGCACAAGTGGTGAAGAATGGCATAAAGAAGTATTTTTTGCTTAATTAAGTAGTCCCATCAAACTTGGGGTACATGAAAATGAGTGCTAGCATATTTTAATGTCTCTAAAGTGCAGTTTTAATAAATGCGAATTTCCACCCTCATAAAAGCCCCTGCAATCCCAAAAACATTTGACCCCTTCTTAGTGCACCCCCAGAACCTTATTTCGCTAGTTTTTTAACTTGTCCCCCCACTTTGTGCTTTTTCCCCCCCAAATTCAAAGTATTTTTTGAGGTGTTCTTATGTTTTTTTAGAAAAAATTTTACGCAGTTGTCCTTTGAGGGGCTGTCCCAAGGGTTCTAAGTGGTTTCCCCACCTTTGCACCCAAAAATAAAAAATATGCACTTCTTTTCTCCTGCTATTCAGAGGCGAATCTCTTTAGCCTATTGCATTGCATTGACTTTCCACGTACACGAAAAGCGGATGTAATTGAATACGGAGATAAGTTTCTGCCTGGTGAAAAGTCGCAATCGGCGATACTTTTTTGCCAGTCTCTGCTTTTCGTTTGTAACTGAATACGGCCCTTTCTTGGTTGAGGCTTTATCTTGTCACATTAAGGAACATCCAAACAAATAGGCACATTAAGATAATATTTCTAAAATTCAGTCACAAAATATAATTAATTTTTCTCTGTACATAATATATGTTGGCCTTAAATTTAAAATGAGCTCAAACACATTACACTGTTTTATATAAAACCTAAACTGAAATCAGATGAAAATGTGTTTCTATACAGTATATTTACAATAGGATTACAATGTGAGAATTCACATGCTAAATAAAATTGAAAACTTAAATCTGTTTAACATTTATGAAAAGGTTGAGAATAAAAAGACCATATCATATTCTAATTTTTTTTATTATGTATTTTTGACATTTAATTTCGAATTTGTGTATTACCTGTTGTTAAGGAAACACAATGGGGCTATTGTCTGTAGAAGTAATGTATATCCATAGAACACCTGCTAACCAAAACCCTATATGCATACATCTATGTGTTTTTGTGTATGTTGACTTCTACCAGCTTATGACAGAGGTAAGATGGGTGTAGGCAATCAAGTGCCTTGCTCGCATAATTAGAGCACAAGTAGATGTGTAGACATATGCAAATATAAATTTTTGGGTGTGTATCTCTTGTAGGTGCTCGTAGGAATGTACAATGATGTGCAATGATTATTCTGACAATCTGCAGCACCATCTAGCCACTTCTGATAGGCTAATTGTATATTATTGACCCCTCCACTTACATCATTATCAGCTATACGTATTTTTAATAGAAGAAGTAGCTCTGAGCAGTGGTGGCTTGTACACAAAAGCCACAACCATCTTCTCCTGCATCCCAGCTGCTTGTTGGTATGTAACTAGGACATCTCTGCAAATCTTTCAGGTGGTCACATGATTGCAATACTATTTTCTGCTCACAGGGCAAGCTCCTTAGGAGCATTCTGATTGGTCATGGGTTACAGATCCTCCCTGCCAGTGATAGTGTCTTTGTTGATCTGCTCCTGCACGCTATGCATACCTACCTGGTGATTTTCAGTGGTTCTCTGAAATAGACTGCTTATTGGCATGACCTCTGCTATGTTTACTGAAATATGCTGTCTTCCTATGCCCCTGAACTCTACTGGTTTAATGTTACATGCTCACATGACCTATAGCTAGTCTTACTGGATATCCCTTGTCTGCCCTCAGTCTTCACCAGGTAGATTCCCCAATCTGATTTAAAGTACTCATACCATGGGAAAAATGTATCAAAGCTTGGAGAGAGATAAAGTGGAGAGAGATAACATATCAACCAACCAGCATCTACAGATGTGTGTCCACACAGCCCCTCTTGGCCAAACGGCTCCTCTTGACCTGCCAGGTCCTGTGTGACTCTGCTACTGCCGAGCATCTTTTTCACCTGAAAATGCATCTTAGTCACAATGTGATGTGACTAGGGGAATGGGATTGAAATTACAGCGGCTGCCCAACAGGATGAAAATCCCGACAGAGGCAAGTCAGTATGCTAACCTCCCCTGTCCCCTCCCTTAACCCTAACCCTCCCTTAGTGGTGCCTAACCCTAACCTCCCCCACAGTGCCTGCCCCTAACCACCCCCCAGGGGTGCCCAACCCTAACCCCCTTACCACTCCCTAAACATAATCCTCCCGGAGGGCTGCCTAACCCTAAACTCTCCCTGGGGGTGCCTGACCCTAACCAGCCCCCCCAAAACCTAACGCTAACCCCGCTAACTGCCCTAGACCTAACCCTCCCACCCCCCATAACAGGACGGGCTCCCCGGACTTACCTCATTCAGGCAAGTGTCGTCCTGGATTCCGGAGTTGGGATTATGATACTATAGGCATCGTTATTTCAGTGCCTATCATAAATCCCTAGCCGGCATTCTGTTGTCGGGATTGTGACTGGTGGCCACCGGTCACATAACTACATCCCGTGACTAGGATGCACCAGGAGACTGTGCTGATCAATTTGATATGCAACACCTGTATATAATATATAATACAGAAGTTCCTGAATAAATATAAATATAATAATACAATAACTATTTAAAAAAATAGATAATGATGAGTGTCATACTGTCAAAACAATATATATTAAACAACTTTTTTAGATTCTTCCCAGAGTTATTTTTTTCATAGTGTTACCAAGGGATTTTATCCTGTATGTAGTATATGTGTGTATGAGTGCATGTTTTAAAATTATTTGCTACAGAGCCTGACTTGTCTCTCATTTTGTTAGTATTGATAAAATAGTTGTGACATAGATCTAACAATCTCTGAAATGTCAATCGCTGTTAGATGCAGATTGTACTGTATCTATCAGTACTGACAGGCAGGATGGATCTGAAAGGAGATTGAGTTATACATTCCTTTCACTTTTAATCCTATGTTGAATGATCAGATTGACAGGAACTGCAAGTGCCTTTTCTGGACTACTTCACTAGTACAAAAAGCTGTTGTTGACAGTCAGGTTATAAGTGCCAGAGCAAGATCTGCAGTGTATGGCTATACTCTAAGATTTAGGGCCTGATTCAGCAAGGATAACTATTCTGCTAATATGCACGCTACGCAGTTGCTAATATCAGCAGTGAAATGTAAATGTTTGCAATCCCATTGCGATCACAGCCTAACATAAAGACACCCACTTCCCCTTACTTACATCTATACACTTGAGCAAATAGCAAAATAATCTGTAACATCGGACCCATACGCATAGTTAAGGCAGGTCAGACCTCACTCAGGAATTGCTAAATTCAGCGTATGCTATGAGGCCTCAGGCTGCGTATGGCCACGAAGTGGATAATTTATGCACACCACTGCAACGGTGTTGCAACACACTGTCATGCCTGTGATTGCCCAACCAGCCCCCCTTCACCACTCTCAAACGGCACTCCTGTCAATCACTCTGCTTTGGGTCTGCGTACCCTCTGCAATCGTAGTTTGGATTGCAAATGCTAGTTCGCGCACTGCAGTGCGTACGCATGCACAGTGTGAATGAATCGACCGATTGCGTGCGTATTAGCAACTGCATTCCTTGCTGAATCAGGCCCTTAGATCGGTGGTCAACAACAAATTAAACTTTTCCTTTAAAAAAATCTCTGTGTTGCATTTTTGTAGAAGCTTGAGGAAATTAACTTTCTTAGTGTTTTGTTTTACCAATAAGCACAATTTTCTAGCTCATAAAGAGTATCTAGATTACTATTCCCAGGTTCTCCTAAATTTTAACAGATATAATAAATTCTGCATAGTTGCACTGATTACTAGATCCAACTGAGCTTCTTTCCATGTTGAGTATTTTACTAAATGACCCATGAAATTGTCCTTCAGCAAGTTTAAAAACTTTCATCCCATTGCTTTGCTAGCTGTCCCATAACAGCAATAACTGTTGTAGCAATTAAAGTCCCCTACATTATTGCCTAAGTATACAGTCTTTTCTTTCTGTGATGTGAGTTACAGTAAGTTTATTCTTATTATTTCAAAAAGAGGGCCTGCAATTAAATACTTTGTATAAAACCACATGAAGCCCCCTACATAGTTTTAGCACCATCATACAGTATATCATATGAACAATGTCACCCTTAATATGCACTTTCAGATAAATTCACTACTTTTTATGAACCTTAACCCTGGACGAGAGTATAACTTTGAATTTAACAGTCCACTCTTAAATCTGTTTTCCCATCAGAGCTTTGTAGTTGCAATATTATATTCAAACTAGTAGTGCTGTCATATTTTAAATTCATATTGTTTCAGAAATTAAGCAGTTAATCAATCTTGCTGCAAAACAGGTTGGTGTTGCCTTTTAAGTAATTGCCACTTTACAAAAATGGGCAGACTCACCTGTAGTTCACCAAAGTCTGCATTTCACAGGCTATTGCATAAGTTCACTGGTGTTCTAATGTGGATATATTAATTTACTGGTATCCTTATCCCCAATGTGAATTCTTGAGTTCATGGCAACCTATTACTAATGTGCAATCCTGAATTCATGGCTTCAAGGCATTAGAGTTCACTCAGTTACTAATATCTTGCTATGTGAAATCTTGGTTTCCTAGTTTTCTGTTACTAAAGTGCAATCCTGAAGTCCTACCATCCTGTTGATAGTGTTTAATCTTGAGTTAGTTGTATCCTGTCACCAGTGTGCAATCATAGGTTCCTGGTGCACTGCTGCCATTGTACAATTGTTAGTAATTCCAACTCTTCTATTAATGTTTACTCCTGAGTTCTTGACACAGTGCTACCCATGTGTAATCATCAGTACCAGATATTGTGCTACCTGTGTGCAATCTTGAGTTCCTGGAATCCCATTACCATTGTGCAATCCTGAGTTCTAGTCATCTTACAAGTCCATGTACAATAACAAGTGACTCATACCCCAGAGATCCTAACAGCCTGCTACCAGTATGTAATTCTGTGTTCCTTGCACTGTATTAATCATGAGCACTACTGAGATCATGATATTCTGGTACTCATGGACAATCCTGAGTCCTTGGTACCAAGCAACCAGCATACTATCCTGAGTTCCTGGCAACCCTCTTGTATACGAGTTCAAATTTTAGCTCTTGACACTGTGGTGCCAGAGTTCAAGCCTGAGTTCCCAGCATCTTGCTACCAGTTTGCTATTGTGAGTTCCTGACACTGTGCTACTGTATTTGCATGCATTTCTGAGACCCTGACACCCTTCTACCCATGTGCAATCTTGATATCCTTCCAGCCTTAGAACTACAACCCCTTACCAATTATTGTAGTTTCAAGTGTAATGTATAAAATTTGCACAAAAAAAGACTTCTGCAGTTTTACAAGATCTTTGACTCAACATTTGATATAATCCTGATAGTTTCTGAAATGCAAAATAACTATCTTAAAAACAAGGTATCTGTAGCATAAGTCATAATCACAATATTTCCTCTATTGACAGCCTATAGTAACTTATTAGAAGCAATAAATGGATGAATTGTTTTAATAATTTCTAACATTTCATATAATAGGAAACCTTCTTTGTTGAAAAACATCTGGAGAATCATCTGTTGGCACTAGCCTAGGCTCACAGCTTTAGACTGCATGTGTATTGTCTAAATCGCATGCTTTATTACATCAAGCTGTCTATTTTAATTAAGGGAGTTCTGCTCAACTATTTCTCCTCTGGTACTTCAACATCTGTGTACAAAAATAATGTTTTTTCTTAATTTTATCCTGATCCATATAGCGAGGTAATGAGTTTCAAAACTGATTTCCCTTGTTCAAATAAAATAATGTATACAGTATACTCATGTTTAGTAAATTATGAAATATACATATTACAAAAACAGAAAATAGAACATAAAATGTAAAGTAAAATATTTAAAGATTTAAAGACCACTTATTAATATTTTGTTTTTATTATCTTTAAGGCAGATACACATGGGTATTTAGTTTTGCCTATGCTATATTAATTTCATGCTGTTATCAATGCAGCTGCTTGAACAATGTTTTAAAAAGTGATCATTGAACTCTTTTGCAAACACAGATATCAGTACACATTGACAATTTCCCAAACGCTTGACAGACCATAAATTCTTTTTCATACAGCCATGTTCGATGAAGAGTTCAATGTGTACTAAGCAGAGTTGTACGGAGCCCCAGAAATTCCATTCACCATGGTCGGACATATGTTTGCTCAAAATTAGTGAAATATTGAAATTTTGTTATTTCATGTAAGTTCTATATTGTTTAGCACTGCAAGTAGAATATTTGATCACATTTGCGATGAACCAAAAGCATAAACTATGCCTTTGTTTCCAGCTCCAGTACACATTTTAAATAACTGGTACTATTTAAACTTAAATAGTATAATAGATCCCTCCTAAGCCCCAATACTAGGTAAGTAACACAAGGAAGTGAAACTCATGAAAATATTTATGCAATGGATGTGTATATATAAAACCAAATAGGCATGTATTGCTCATAAATATATTAGCTCATATAGGGGAAGATGTATCAAACCTTTGAGAGGGGTAAAGTGGAGAGAGCTAAAGTACCAACCAATCAGCTTTTGTCATTTTTCAAACACAGCCTGTAAAACGGCAGTTAGGAATAGATTGCTTGGTACTTTATCTTTCTTCACATTTTCTTTCTCAATGGTTTGATAAATCTCCCCCATTAAATGATAACCAGGTGCTAATGCGTTAAGTTTGCTTATAAAGATGATTGCCAATAGTAATCTATTAATCATTTTAATTATATGCACCTACATACAATATCTGTATGAAGGGCCATTGAACAAACAGGGACTAATGCAGTGTTCGTACTACACTAGTTAGTGTAGAATATTTTGCATGAAATTGCTCTGCCATGCATCGAAAAGCAAGCATACACATATATGCCCATACAGATTAGAGAGACCATGGAGGGGAATTGGGGGGAGAAGGGCATTTTAACAAACACCTGCATTATTTTTGGGTCATCACAAATAGTGGATGTTGATGATGATCACCAGCACTACTGAACAGTTTGTGACTGGCTGTTTGCCAATGCACCATTGGTGATAATTAGTGATTTCTTCATTGCTCAAGCATACATTATGCTTTTGTGTGTGTTTACACAATTTTTTTGTTCTCATACACAAGATACGGAGCTTTTTCTGATATAAAGTATTTGAAGTTTTATTCATGCCTCATAACAAATGTACATTTTGCAAACAAAGCAAATGGCTTTACACATGGGCAGAAATCTATATTTTCTGATAGTTGTAGGTTTGCATATACATTCAATTGCTGCTGTTTTCAGTTAACAACCTGCAGTTTGTATCTTAACCAAGGTCAACTTTCTTTAGCCCCACAGTGATAATAGAACACAACATCCAATGAGGAGGCATGAAGATAGAGTTAATGTCACAAGAATACAGAACTATGGGCTAGATGTATCAAGGCTTGGAAATAGATAAAGTGGAGAGAGATAACGTATCAACCAATCAGCTTCTTACTGCCAGGCTGTGTTTGAAAAATAACAGCAGCTGATGGGTTTTTACTTCATCTCTCTCCATGGTTTGGTACATTGTTATGGAGACATTGTTTAATATATAAGTCAACAGCAGCGGCTGGCACTTCAATGTAAAAATAGGTGTGGCCTGTGTGCAAATCCTGGTGGCCCAAACTGACCCCTCACACATGAAACGTGTAGGCAGCTCTAAACAGGAGCTAAATAATCTTTAAGATTTTCAGATACTACCAGATAGACCATACATAACATTTAGGAAAGCTAAAAATCTTAAAGATTATTTAGCTCCTAGTCTTTTACGACCTATGGGCGAAAATAAGAAATCATGGATACAGAATACAAAAGGCTTTTACAAATGTAATTCATGTAATATATGCAAATATACGAGTAGTAAAACCAATGTTTTTTATAATTATAATGACACACAATTTTTTAAAATTAAAGATCTAATGAATTGTTTAACCTCATGGGTAATATATCAACTTGAGTGCTCATGCCATTTGAAATATATTGGTAAAACTCGAAGAATTTGAAAAATTAGGATACAAGAGCATGTTCGGAGCATAAAAAATAAGCTCGATAATCACTCAGTACCCAGACATTTTGTGAAGTACCATAATTCTGATCCTTCGAGTTTAACATATAAAGCAATAGAATTGGTACAACTAGGGGAAAGAGGAGGGGATTGTGAGAGAAAACTCTCACAGATAGAAATGTATTGGATTTACAATCTCAATACCTTGACCCCAAATGGGCTAAACGAATCATATGAGATTACACCTTTCCTCTGAATTAATGATTTTTTAATGAACTCTGTTGTTTTATTTAAATATTAATAATGGAATTTATATTTTTATTTATATGCAACAGAGTTTTTTATGAATTGTGGTTTTTAAAAGCAAGTATATATTTATATAATTTTTTAAGTTATTTATACAATGAATTGGGAGAACTGTTCTGATATTACATTATTGTTATTAATTAATTTAAGTAGGCTTAACATATGGTCTATTATGGTGGTGTGTGTATATATGTATATTTATTATTTTAATTATGTTAAGGTATGGATCATGGTTAAATGTAGGGAATTACTTTTGAAATGGTGACCAATGTCTGGTAATCTAATTCTGGTTGATATAGATTAGTATTTAAAGTGTCAAATATATAAAACTATTAGGCATTATTAAAATTATAATGACTGATAAGAACATGACAGTTTTCTATGTTTTATATATAAAAAGTCCTCTCCAAAATGGCGGTGTAACGGGATTATTAATATATAAAAAAATGGCCGCTGGAAGAGACAGAGAAAGACTAATAAATCATAGCATATAAATGGTTTTAATGTTGAACGTAATGACGGGCAGGCGGTATGCCGTGAGTTCTGTCACCAATGTGACAAAGGATATCAAGCTCTGAGTGCATGCGTGCCAATGTCAAAGATGGCGGCTATAGGATCACTGTTCCATATCGCGATACTTGAAAGTTGCGCATGCGCAGTAGTTTGAATAATGTCCTTCAGTTCGAGTGTTATGATGGCTAAGGGTCACACAGTAAGCTCCGTCATTAAAGTAAAGGAGGATACTAGACTTATGCGCATGCGCACCAATAACAAAAATGGCTGTTATATGATCACCGCTTATCATCGCGGTATTAGAAAGTTGCGCATGAGCACTAGACTCAATAATGGCGATTCCGGAAATGCCAAAAATGGGCATTCAATTAGGAACATTAAAGTATAAATATCAACCAGAAACACCTAGGGATACTCTCCTGAGGAAGCCCAGCCGGAAAAGCGTAAGATGTATAACACGTAGAGAGGAAGAGACGTGGTGATGCAGATACCTGACCTGGCTAAGTACAGCCATTTGAGATAAGCCCTTAAGAACTTTTAATATTGTAATTGTGTTTTCTATATGTTTTTTGTGTGTGGTGTGTGGAATAAAACTTTTAATAGTACTACACCATGAAAATTCTTTTTTCCCCATTATATTGATCTGACTATAAATCAATTAATACGAGAAACCTGAAGGGTATTAAATAAGAGGGACCCAGTCGAGACTGATGAGAAGATCCAAGAAACTTTCTATATGCTTTTGCATATAATTTTAAGGATACGCATATATATGTAGCTTCTTTGAAAAAATCCTGTAGTTCAATACTACTACACTATAAGGCGCTTTTGTTGTCATTTTTGTTTTCCATATATATATATATATATATATATATATATATATAAAAGGGTCAAATCCAGCACTCACGTTTTGTAGGTAATAATGTTCCTTTATTCACATAGTGATAAGCCCGACATCTGTTTCAACTGTAATGTCAGTTTTCCTCAACTGACATTGGAGAAGGGGACCGTGCACCCCCTTGCCTATTATGAATGAGTGCTACCTTCTCTGATCTACATATATACAGTATATGTGTATATAAATAAGAAGTTTCTTTGTTTGTTGAAGAACATCTTCTACCAGGTTGTGTTTGAAAAATTACAGCAGCTGACAGGTTGGTACTTCATCTCTCCAAGGTTTGGTACATTGTTCTTGAGACATTGTTTAATCCACAGCCATGGCCAAACATTTTGAGAATGACACAAGTATTGGTTTTCACAAAGTTTACTGCTTCAGTGTTTTTAGACCTTTTTGTCAGATGTTACTATGGTATACTGAAGTAAAATTACAAGCATTTCATAAGTGTCAAAGGCTTTTATTAAAAATTACATGAAGTTTATGCAAAGGGTCAATATTTGCAGTGTTGATCCTTCTTTTTGAAGACCTCTACAATTCGCTCTGGCATGCTGTCAATCAAATTCTGGGCCGCATACTGACCGATGGCCGCCCATTTTTGCCTAATCAATGCTTGAAGTTTGTCAGAATATGTGGGGTTTTGTTTGTCCACCCACCTCTTTAGGATTGACCACAAGTTCTCAATGGGATTAAGTTCTGGGGAGTTTCCTGGCCATGGACCTAAAATTTCGATGTTTTGTTCCCTGAGCCACTTAGTTATCACTTTTGCCTTATGGCAAGGTGCTCCATCTTGCTGGAAAAGGCATTGTTTGTCACCAAACTGTTCTTGGTTGGTTGGGAGAAGTTGCTCTTGGAGGATGTTTTGGTACCATTCTTTATTCATGGCTATGTTTTTAGGCAAACTGAGTGAGCCCACTCCCTTAGCTGAGAAGCAACCCCACACATTGACCCAAGGAGCCTGTTCTGAGACTTCCACTGGATGGAATTGGACAAAAACTTCACAGAGTGATCATATTGGATCCCATAAGACATACTAGAGGGTTGAGGTCCCAGTCGAACCTCCCATTGGTGTACTTTGGGCAGAACTTTGACCCAGCAGTTCTGGGCCTTCCACTGGATGGATTTGGATGAAAACTTCACAGAGGGGTGGCAATTGGTCTGGGATGCCTAATGGAGTGGTTGGGGTCCCGGTTGGACCTCACGGCGGAGTGCGTCACTCAGAACTTTGACTCAGGGTGTTTGTTCTGTGCCTTCTACTGGATGGATTTGAAAGGCATAACATAATAAAATGAATTTCTTGAAGATTTAAACCCGGGCAATGCTGGGTACTTCAGCTGGTATATCATAATAGCAATCCATGTAGTATCACATTAAGTAGGATAGAACAAATTATTTGATTGAAAGAGCAGGCAATTTAGGGGTTTATTTACTTGTTTAAGTATGTCATTTAAAAGGTCAATGCTTTTAAATGCAAAATACCCCATGTTTTGTTATTAAAAGCATTGCCCTTTTTAAATTTTGGTCTAAAACATGTTGGAAAGCTTAGTAAATAGACCATTAAGGGCTGTATTCAATTGCCGACGAAATGCCATTTTCGTCGAAAAAGTTTCACCGGTGAAGTAATTTTGCCAGGTGAGAACTTATCCGCATATTCAATTCCAAAGATTTTTCGCTGGTGCGAAAAGCCTGCGCCTTGTAACCAGCGGAAAAGATTAGCCTCTGAATGGAGGCCAAAAAAAAGTGCAGATTTGGGAGTTTGGGGTGCAAAGTTGTGGGAACACCCCTGCAGCCTTGGGACAGTCCTCCAGAGGTAAACTGCGTCAATAAAAGTTTAAAAAAATACTTTAGAACACCCAAAAAAAGTACTTTCGTTTTGGGGTGAAAAAAATCAAAGTTGGGGATAAAGTTAAAAACTAGTGAAATAGACTCCAGGGGGGTCCCAAAGTATGTCCCAAGTGTTTTTTCAATTGCAGGTGATTGCTGAAGGTGCATTTTTTAAATATTTTTAAAACCTCACTTTAGCGATTTTTAACCATGCTTGCACCCATTTTCATGTTCCCCAAATTTGCTGGGACTACTTATTTTTGCCATAAAAAACTGATAAATGCTATTCTTCACCACTTGTGCAAAGACTTAAATAGCACCAATTGAGAGCATTTAAGCACCCCCAAATACCTTCAGCAGGGCTATTCGGGGGTATCCATAGTGATCCCCCATGTCACTGCATCTTTTGGGGGGGTGTCAGGCTGATTTCCCCAAATCTGACAGGACTTTTCACCAACTTAAGTTTCGCCGGGACGCGTTTTCGCATTCTTTGTAATTGAATAGGGCAAAAAGCGGTGACGAACGCGAAACGTTTCCAGAGGCAAAACTAGCGATGACAGCGAAAACTCCAGTATACAAAAAGTACAGGACTTTTCACCGGCAATTGAACACGGGCCTAAGACTCTAATGTAGGAATGAGAACAATGTGATATTCTTAAAGAGATCTATGTTTTCTAAAGGGTTAAATTAATGCAGTTAACCCAATAAAATATAATTCACAATTGAAGCCTAATTTCATTGTCATATCGTTAATTGCTGTAACTTTTCATGGATGCTAAGAAGAACTTCGTAACCAAAAACTTGACAGGATACTATGAGATAGAAATTTCAATGTATAATAAAAATAGAAGGGACATATATATATATATATATATATAAATATATATATATATATATTAATATGTGCCTATAGTTGTCTGATACCTTGGTACTCAAATTGGCATGAGTTGCGGCGTTGGAAACCATATTTACCTCAGCAATTCAAAATTGTGTGCGCTATATAAATGTTTCAAATAAATGAATTCCTCCAGAAAGCAGTTGTCCCCATGATCCCTAACACTGCTGGTAATTACTAGCAACAGAACTTTACACATGTACAGCTGTAGGGCGCACAGCGTGAAGGGGGTTAAGGGATCTGAACAGACACTGAATATCCTAACATTTAAAAGTATAGTCTCATAGATCAGTACTGTTGTAGTTATAGCATTAATAGAGGTGTAAGTTTTTTTAAACTAAACAGAACTGTGTGTGGTAGAAAAACTGTATGGCGTATACCAAGGCAATGCCAAAACTACTTCAAAGCTTGGCCCTGATCTCGCAGAAATCAAGAGATAAGTTGGTCACCTAGAAGGGAGAGTGTACAGCTTCAAAGGAGCAATGCAGTTATATCATGTCACACATGTGCAAAGGATCTAGGTTAGGTGTGTAATAACTGAGAATGAGTCCAAGCTATATATATATATATATATATATATATATATATATTAGGGGTGAGCGGGTTCGGATTTCTGAAATCTGAACCCCCCTGAGCCCCCCCGATCTGAGGCCGATCCGAGTCAGGCTCGACTTTTCCCACCTGACTCGGATCTGAAATCGAGGCAAAACGTCATCATCCCGCCTTCCGGCTCTCACGGGTTTTGGATCCTATATAAGGTACCTGTGTCGGTGCCATTTTCTCACTCGGCTGTGGACAGTGAAGAGGGAGGGTGGGAGTTAGGGCTGGCTGGGCAGTGTAGTATAGTGCAGAGTAGTGTTGTGCTGTGCTGTGCTGCGCTGTGCTGCTGTTGTCCATAGGGGCTGTGTCCACTACTTCAAAGTCCATAGGGGCTGGCTGTGTTGTGCTGTGCTGCTGTTGTTAATAGGGGCTGTGTCCACTACTTCAAAGTCCATAGGGGCTGGCTGGACTGTGTTGTGCAGTCAGTTGTCCATAGGGGCAGTGTCCACTCCAAAGTCCTGTGCAGTGTTCCAGTCCTAAAGGGGTGCTGTAGTGTTGTCCAGGGGGTGCTCTGTCCGTCAGGGGTGCTCCCCCCAAGTGCTAAAAAAAAAAATATTTTTTCTGTGTTTGTGAATTGTGTGCGCAGTAGCCGCACGTGCATCAACAAAGTAGTGCCAAGCGTGCGCCTGTGTCATAAGTAAAGGGCCGGCTGGCTTTACCGTTAAAGGGTGCTGTAACCCCCAAAGTACACTCCAAACCAAATAAAAAAATATTTTCTGTGTTTGTGAATTGTGTGCACTGTGGCTGCACGTGCATCAACAAAGGAGCAGCACCAAGCGTGCGCCTGTGTCCCATAAGTAAAGAGCCGGCTGGCTCATTTCTTAAAGGGTGGTGTAACCCACAAAATGCACTACTCTCCAGCAAAAATAAAAAAATATTTTCTGTGTTTGTGTGCGCCTTAGCCGCATGTATATATCAATATAACATAAATGGAGGACCAAACTTTCTCCGATAAAAATAAAATAGGGAAAGATCAAGAACCACTTCCTCCTAGTGCTGTTGCTGCTGCTGGGAGTTGTTCATCATCCCAGAGAGGAAGTAGGAACACCACTACTTTTACTAAACAATTGACCCTCCAACAGTCCCTAGCGATGAAGATGAAGTACGACAGCAGTCATTCTGAAGCAAAACGTATAACTGAGGCCTTGACTGCTATGTTGGTGTTAGACGTGCGTCCGGTATCCGCCATTAGTGCAGTGGGATTTAGACAATTGATGGAGGTAGTGTGTCCCCGGTTCCAAATCCCGTCTAGATTCCACCTGCATCCTCAAAGCAGCAGCGACAAGCGTGCGTCTGTCTGTTAAAGGGTGGTGTAACCCTCAAAGTGCGCTCCACAAACAATAAAAATATTCTTCTTTTTTTTTCTGTCTTTGTGAAATGTGTGGGCTGTAGCCGCACCTGCATCCTTAAAGCAGCAGCGACAAGCGTGCATCTGTCTGTTAAAGGGTGGTGACACCCTCAAAGTGTGCTCCACAAACAATAAAAATATTCTTCTTTTTTTTCTGTCTTTGTGAATTGTGTGGGCTGTAGCCGCACTTGCATCCTCAAAGCAGCAGCGATAAGCGTGCGTCTGTCTGTTAAAGGGTGGTGTAACCCTCAAAGTGCGCTCCACAAACAATAAAAAAATTCTTTTTTTTTTCTGTCTTTGTGAAATGTGTGGGCTGTAGCCGCACCTGCATCCTTAAAGCAGCAGCGACAAGCGTGCATCTGTCTGTTAAAGGATTACATCGGTGACAGCATCCAAGTAGGCATGTCAGACAGTCCGTACCTGTACTGGCAGGAAAAAGAAGCAATTTGGAGGTCCCTGTACAAACTGGCTCTATTTTACCTGAGTTGCCCCCCCTCCAGTGTGTACTCCGAAAGAGTGTTTAGTGCAGCCGGGAACCTTGTCAGCGAAAGGCGTAGGAGGTTGCTTCCACAAAATGTGGAGAAGATGATGTTCATAAAATGAATTATCAACTCTTCCAGGGAGACCAGCCTCCAGAACGTACAGAGGGACCCGTGGTTGTTTATTCCAGTGGGGACGAATTAATACTCTGTGAGGATGAGGATGTACACAACACTGAAGAGGGTGAGGAATCGGTGGATGAGGAGGATGAGGACGACATCTTGCCTCCGTAGAGCCAGTTTGTGCAGGGACAGATTAATTGCCAGCTTGTTTTGTGGGGGCCCAAACGAACCAATCATTTCAGCCACAGTCGTGTGGCTGACCCTGGCGCTGAAATGTTTGGTTTGTTAAAGTGTGCATGTCCTGTTTATACAACATAAGGGTGGGTGGGAGGGCCCAAGGACAATTCCATCTTGCACCTCTTTTTTTTCTTTGAATTATGTACTGTTTGGAGCCTAGTTTTTCAAACTGCCATCCTGTCTGCCACTGCAGTGTCACTCCTAGATGGACCACGTGTTTGTGCCGCCCACTCGTATCTCTTAGCATAGTCATCCAGCTACCTCGGTGCAACCTTTTGGATATAAAAACACTATTGTGAGGTGTGAGGTGTTCAGAATAGACTGGAAATAAGTGGAAATTAAGGTTATTGAGGTTAATAATAGCATAGGAGCAGTAAAACCCACAAATTCTGTGATTTTAGCTGTTTTTATGCTTTTTTAAAAAAAAATACAGATCCAAAACACAAAACCCAGAACCCAAAACACGGAAGGGTGGTTTTGGCAAAACCAATCCAGATCCAAAACACGAAGAAAGATCCAGATCCAAAACCAAAACACAAAACACGAAAAGTGGCCGGTGCACACCCCTAATAAATATATATATATATATATATATATATATATACACATATATATATATAATATATATGTGTTAAATAGAAGTTTATTTTAATAAATGAAAAGAGCAACACTTAACTATAAAGATGTTTCATAACAATGTATCACTGCCAGCTGAGCTCTGGCAGCATTATTCTCGCTTCTGGACAGTCAAGTGACTGGACAAGCTATTGAGCAGTAGAGATGTGCTTGTCCGGATTTCTGAAATCTGAACACAACCAAATTTATGGGTTCCTGAGTAGAACCGGATCAAGTTTCGGATTCATTTTTGTGACCCACTTCGGCACTGATGCCAGTTTGAAACTAAAAACCAAACTTAGGTTTTGGATTCGGACATTATTATCTCAATTTTTTATCGATTTTTATGAATTTTTATCTGAATCCAAAACCAAAACACTTGAGGGTAGTTTTACAAAACCAAAACACAAAGATAATTCCAGATCCAAAACCAGAACACACCTGAATTTATGGGGTCCCGAGTAGAACCAGGTCAAGGTTCGGATTCACTTTTGTGACCCAGTTCAGATCTGTTGCCAATTTGAAACTAAAAATCAAACTTAGGTTTTGGATTCGCAAATTATCTAAATTTTTAATCGATTTTTATAAATTTTTATCCGAATACAAACCAAAACACTTGAGGGTAGTTTTGCAAAACCAAAACACAAAGGTAAATCCAGAACACACATCTCTAGTGAGTGGTCATTCCAAGTAAGGCTCTAGTCACTACATGTACTGCATAATTATGCCCTCACAAAGCCAACATTCTAAAAAACAGTTCTTTTACAGCTTATTAGTAGAGATTTGAAATCTGCGAAACTCTCTTATTAATGACGTAACTGGTCAAGTTTGCTGCCTTCTTCAAATATACAGGTAATACAGATTACCAAAAGAGTTTTTCTAGATGTAAATAATCCAACAGTGCAACAGTTCAATTCTCATTTATTTATCCGATATTGGAGTAGATGGTGTTTCATAAGATAATATAAATAAGTGATGTGTTGCAGCCCGCTTCATCAGTTACGAAACTTCTAAATGTTGTTTCAGGAGTACAAGTCGATGACCTGGAATGGTCTTAGTAGAAATTTACATACAATCTGTGTTATAGTGATAAGTGGTGCTGCAAGGTTCATCTGTGACTGCTCTATTAATGAGGGTCCTATTCATCATCGAAGGCCGCCAACACTGATTCCATTGTGTCCCTTCAACTATCCTCACCAGCAGCAGCTCCTGCCCTCTTACCTGAGGGGATTGGTATGAATGACCGCTGGACCTATGTCCTAAATCCTGACGCGTGAAGACCGGCAGCAGTGAAGATCCTGATGGTAAGTAAATAACTATCCCTAACCTTTCCCCCCCTAACCCTAACCCACCTTTAGGGGTGCCTAACCTAACATCCCCCCTAGTGCCTAACCCTAACCCCTCCTGTAAGGGCTTAAACCTAACACCCCCTCCCCACAGCCTAAACCTAACCCTCCTGGGTGGTTGCCTAATCTTAACCCCCCCTTCCCCTAGCCTAACCCTAACCCTCCCAGGGGGTTGGCTAACACTAAGTCCCCCCTGGGAGCCCCTAACCTAACCCTCCCCCTGCGGCTGTCCATGCCCGCTGCCCGGCATACCTTCATTCGGTATGCCGGGCTCCAGGCATAGGATTAATGATAGGTGTTGGGATTTCGATGACTATCATTAGTCCCCTGTCAGGATTGCACATTTGGGAAGCCTGGCGGTTTTCATTTCGACCATCATCTTCCTGACTGCATACCTACCTCAGGGGGGCCACCGCTGCTTCTGGTCCTGGCACCTGCACAATGAATGTCAGGCACTGGGACTTGTGCATGCATATGAGCAGCGGTTGCGCTGCGCATGCGCATAACACTAGACCAGCTTCTCAGGGCTGCATTGGTAGCAGCCCCAAGAAGCCCTGTAGGGCTGCTCGAAAGGCAGAGCAGAACGGCTTCCACTGGAAGCTGCTCTCTGCTTATGGCAGCCCGGACTGGCAGTCCCAGGGGGAGGAGAGACCTCCCCCTGGTGCTGCCTGTCCTGTGCATGACTGGCAGGTGGTGCTTCCAATAGGAAGCCACCTCCAGTCACAGTGTAGCCAGTGCAGTCATGGATTGCACTGGCTCACTGAAGTGGAGGATTTTACGGGGGGGGCTGCAGCCTTGCAGCCCCTAGGTAAAATCCACCACTGATCCTTACCCTCTATCCACAGTGTATGCAGAATTTCTTGTAATGATACTCTGGAGGGACTCATCTGTACATTTCCTGATTCTAGGGTCCACCCGCACTCCTCTCCTCAGCGCCGGTCTGTTGAAGCTGGAGAGCACTATTCCACATGCTCCATGTTAGTACCTCCAAGTAGACTTCAATCCCTTACCAAGTTGGCCACTGCCTGTAGTTCTGAGCATGTGCTGTACCATCTTGTAACTGTGCTAGAGCGCCACAGTGGGAGATGGACATCTTCCACTTAGTTCTTCAGAGACCCTGAAATACTGCCTTATCCAACCCTCTTAAAGATGCTGATAGCACTTGCATCCTGCACTACTAGCCACATACAGTTACTGGCTGGTCACCTGTATGCCACTTCGCTTAAGCTCCGATCCATGTAAGTCTGTGTATGCATAACTGTGTACAAGAGATGGGAACAAATCTTAACACCATCAGTGTCCTGGAGCAAAGAGGTCATAGAGTTAATTTTGCCAAAGGAAAGTGCATTTTACAGAACAGAAAAGGGGCTGTAATAGCAACAGATACCTAAGGCTGTCAATTATACGTCCTTGATATACAACACTGTTAATAACCACCGAGTCGCAGTCACTATAACTCTGGCATAGAAGATACAGATAACTTGGATATGACAGTATTCAGTAATTAATGAATGGGATGGTAACAGAAAGGTCTGTGACTTATTCAGAGAAATCCATAAGTGAAAACAGGAAAAACAAAGTCATTAGCCATTTCCAAAATCAGCAAGCACAGCTGAAGCACCACTTGAGTTACTACATACATATCTGTGTAGTCCAATGGAAGTCAAGTTAGTAAGTGGATACAGATACTTCATAACATTCATTGATGACTTCATAAGAATGTTGCATGTATACATCATTAAAGAAAAATCAAACATAGCAAATAAAATCACAGACTACAAGTGACTTGTAGGAAATCACACTGGTTACAAACTCAAAACTCTGAGATCTAATAATGGCGGTGAATATCTAAACAGAGAGGTGGAATTCTTCTTAAAGAAATATAGAATGGAACATCAATTGACCATTGCCTACACTCCTGAACAAAAAGGTGTAAGTGAGCAAGCAAACCACACACTAGTGGAGAAAGCAAAAAGTATGCTGAAGGATGCAGGCCTAGAAAAACAATTTTCAGCAGAAGCCATGTCCACAGCAGTCTACATGAAGAATCGATCTCCCACAGTTTCCAAAAAAGACAAAACACCAATAGAAGAGTGGGCAGAAAGAAAACCAAGTGTAAAGCACCTCAGAATGTTTGGTACCGGCTTATACAGATACCAAAAAAAGTAGTCACAAGCTGGATTCAAAATCTGTGAAGTGTATAATGCTTGGCTATTGCTTTTAAAGTAATGGGTACAGTTTGTGGAATCCAAGTACCAAAACGATTGTCAAATCTAGAGATGTCATATCTAAAGAGACGGCACAAATAACAGAATCACTGTAATTTGAAACACAGAGCAAATATGTGTCACTGGATATGCCAGCAGCTGGAGATATGTCTGAACCAGAAGTTACCAGGGTGTATATTCAACCACAGAAAAGATCTTCTGTAAGATCAAATTTTGGAAAAACACCAAAGATGAGGAATTTCAAATATTGTGTTCATTGAATCTCAAGACATTCAGAAACCAAAGTCAAGATCTGATTGGTTTGAGTGGAAATCCAAAACAGGCAAAGAGACTTTGCATAAATTGAGTGTCAAAAGTGTGGAAAGCAATAGATATGAGTCTATGAAAAAAGAGCATGTTGACGTAGGGCCTGATTCCGAGATGGACAGTATTGCACAGCCGCACAGAAGCAGCTATGCAATACCATCCAACACAATGCAAATACAGCAGGAGGTGTCTATAAGAAAAAGACACATCCTGCATTACATTTGCAATCTGAGTGCAGCATCTGTAGATGCTGCCTCAGATTACCATCGCAACTGATGGTCACGATGGTTGTTCCTTTGGCCAGGCTGTGTAAGTCGAAGCTTACCTCTGACTGGCCAGGGCTTGATCACTTGCGAGGCCAGAAAATCTGTGTCCACCAATGCAAACCCTGGCCTCATCCCTCCCAATAATGCTGCCGCTATAGGGGGACTGTGAGATCACAGGACCCATTCTGCACATGCACAGAATGGGTCCTGGGCCTGTGCAGACCCTTAAACATCGGAGCAGTATGCTAACCATTAGGTTAGCATACATCTCTGAATCAGGGCCAAAGTACATGCAGTCAGTGAGAGGAGTTTTGATGATACTAAAGAAGACTAAACTCACTTGAAATGTTGATGTTTTCTTGCTTGTCTAAACCTAACTTTTTTACAAATTGCTCCAAGACAGCTTTAAGTAAATGTTTGTGTAACATGGAAAAGCTTGTAGCAAGGGCAGATGAATTGAAGCTGGAGAGCATCAGACTGGCATCCTCATATCAGATGGGCTAGCACAGGTCTACCCTCTTCTTCATGTAGGCAGTGTCTACATTAAAGCTGACTGCAAACATATGAAGTTCCAATAGATGAAGTGGTAGTAGATGGCACCTTCAGTCTATGTGATACTGGTAGATCTCAGGACTCAGAGTGTAGCCAGGTGACACTAACTACTTTTCAGACACAAGTATAGGGCATGGAGGTATAATATACTACAATAGAACAACAGGGCAACATATAAGAATAGAGTGTAAATCATAACATATACATACTGATGTGAGAGGTTGTCAAGTGGTCTTAACCTCCATTCAGACATCCCTTCACTATCATGATTAATTTAAGACATAAATAAGGCTTGGTTAACCGGTGTTTTACTAAAAAAATAAAGAAGGGTGTCTTCCTAAAGTTATAGGTGATTAAACTTTGTAACAAAGTGACATCTTTCACCCTACACATTTCCATGTGTAAAATAGGGTTGGGTATGATATCTCAGCGGTCAGAATCCTGATGGTCATTAAGGGCTGTATCATTCTAACTCTTAAAACAAAACAATTGGGGATTGGAATACAACCTTATGTATGACATTTTTTTAAAGAACAAATTGTCATCGTTTTGTTTTATACGTTAAACATTAGTAATTATGTAGTCGCTTTCTTTTGGTATTTTACTAATGACGTAATTAAACTCAATGTTGTATCTTTTATATTGTATGGTAAATGTTAAACTATCATTCTTTTAATGATTAATGTAATAATGTAACAGTATATGATAGAAGGAATTGTGTTATTTGTACAATTGGATCATAATAGGGATTGCAAGAGCATATGAATGCAGTATAATAATTTTGATCTTTTTGCAGCTGGTGAAATGCTTGCTCGTTTGCACAAAATGAAATGAGCAACAAAACGAGCCACTGTATGCCTCTTGCTTCTCTATCTATGCATTTCTTGTTTTAGCCTTAGGACAATTTAGCAAGATATTCAATGCTATTGTACTGTGCCAAATGAGCCATAATATACTTATCTGGAGAAATAATGGCTGCATTTATCCTGTGTTACAAAGAAATGTACCAAAAATAAAATTACAAGAAAATAAAAAATGTTGAGAAACTTACTGTTAGTACGAGAACACGGAGGAGAAAATTGAAGCACATACTGTAGCTGTTAGCATGCAAAGTACTTATTTTTATTTTGGCCATTGTTATATGTTGGGACTGCAATTAAAAGTTTAGTCAAAGTTTCAGCTCTTTTCCAGAAACACTATTAAATATTTATAAGAGACCTTATGTCTAGTTTGCCTTCAGGAAATAAAGATAAATTAATAATGAATGAGGTTGCTTTGCAGAAAATTAAAGGTTGTGAGCAATGTATTTAAAAATTAAATAATTCTCAAGAAAGAAAGCAGATGTTATCAAGTTAGAATCTTGCAAATATCATCAGCTAAGTTGGTTATCAGCATAAACATAATCTCTAACAGTTCCCAAAGGCTGACCTCAACTAACACTTCAAAATTTCAAAACGTGTAAATGGAATATTTGCATATTATAAAGAAATTAATGTCTTGAAAAATAGTATACTCTTTTTGAATGTTAAGTCTTGCTTGTATATACTATTTTTGATGCAGTGTCATTTCCTGTGTTGGGTCACTGCAGTAAAATGACATAAAATTCAAATGATAAAATAAATAAGCAGTACTATCTTTTCAAATTGAACATGGACTAATGGGAAAACCGTTACAAATTTCAGCACCCAAAAGAAGGGTAGCATGGTCACAACTATCTACACAAGTACAAAGGTATTGAAGAAGGAAGAGAAGCCTCAGTTTCTAGTGAATGCAAACAGACTTTAAAACAGATGCAATAATGAGTTTTGTCATGATATATCAAATATATCAAGTAATGTAATAACACCTAAAAAAGTTTAAATTACTTTATTCAGTATATTCAGCTGAGTGATTAGCTGAGATCACTACCTGTTTGGACTGCAGCACATAAGCAGAAGCCCTCGGATTTCACTATTGACGTGTTGCTGTTTAACATATACCCTCAAAGCTGAGACACCCCAAATTATGGAGAGTTTGGACCAGTATGGCAGGGAATTCTCTAAGTGGGAGGCAGCATGGGAAATATCTTGTAGACAAGAATGAGAGGTGGGTACCAAAGATGAACAGAGATTAAGGAGCATATTTTTAGATGAGATTTAAGATGTATGACGGGTGGTGTTATTAAGAGCTTGAATTGGATTCTAGAGTACAATGGGAGCCAGTGTATGGATTTGCTGTATCTTGCAGCAGAGGTAGAGTTGCAAGACACGAAGATGAGTTTTGCCACAGCATTTAAGATGGATTGAAGAGAGGATAGATAGTTGAGTGTAAAGCCAGACATACTGGAAGAGGATGCAGTAGAAATAGTTGGATATGATGAGAGAATGGATAAGAGTTTTGGTTGCATCTTGAGTAAGAAAAGGGCATGATCTGGCAATATTTTGAAGATGGAGGTGACATGACTAGAGAAAATATGTGACTAAAAAGCAGTGGACATAGTCTAGTGTGGCACCAAAGCTGGGGGACTGAACAAACCTTAATTTATTATATGAAATTTGAGGGGACTCTAGAATAAAAAAAAGAGCTTACCAAATACTATAGATAAGTGCTGCCCTATAAATGCAACAGATGCCACAACACTTAAGGGACAAAGACGTGAAATAGGATACTGCTAATAATGGTGTTTACTCTAAAAATATATTATGAAAAGTGATATTGCTACTAAAGACATCAGCATCTAAAACTAAAATTGTTATGTGCTGTATGCAATTAAGTCTCTTTTTTGTGTATATTCTTTCAAAAGGAAAATCTTGATACAAGTCCACTAGTATTGACATAAGACCATTTAAATAATATATAAACACAATTTAATGTTTTATATTAATGGTATTTTGGATTTTCATAATTTGGAAAAATAAAGGGTATATTTACTACCGTGAGAGTTTTTAGAAGTGGAGATGTTGCCCATAGCAACCAATCAGACTCTACTTAACATTAGTAACTTCTAGACGACAATAGCTAGAACCTGAAAGTTTGCTATGGGCAACATCTCCACTTATAAAAACTCTCATTTTAGTAAATTTACCCATTATAATCAATAAAAAGAGGCGTTATGTGTTTATGTTCCTGTCTATAATCCACATCTTTCAGATGCCCACCCGTATAATGTAATATGGGTTTATTACTCTACATATCATGCAACATATCATCATGATTCTATATGTTTATGTTCCTATTGTATTCCACGTATATTTTCAGATCTCACTCCTGTAATTTGCAGATAATAGATAAGAGCAGTACTAGGACATGCCAAATTTCACAATGTCCATACACTACATCTATTCAGACCTACACTATATAGTATATGTACCCTATACAACCAGGCACACACAGGGCCTGATTCAGAGCCGGACGCTATTTGCGCTCGCTCGTCCAGAAAAGGGGCTGGCTATTGATGCCTCTATGTCTGAACGAGCGAACAAAACATGCAGACGTTTTTTTGTAAAAGAACGCCCCCTGGCCGCTCGCACCATATGTTATCTCCGCTATTTATTAGATTAATCGAGTACATCGAAAGGCGAATGAACTGCTCGCTATTCTTGTGGTTGCATTTTCCTACCACAATCATGCAAGCAGTTCTGGCTAAAAGACACCCAACTGACGTGGTCGATGATGCTGCTTTGTTAATTATGCAAACCCTTAAAACGCCCGTTTTGACCTTTTGGCACGCCTGCATTCGGATCTCCACTCCCCGTTTTCAAGCACCTTCCCCTGTTACCACCCACAAACGCCTCATCCTGTCACTCAAATTAGCAGGCATTCGCTATTTTGCGAGCACACGATTTTCGGCTGCACTGACTGGTTCGCGCATGCGTACTAAAACCCATATGTATGCGCAGATGTGCGAACATCGCTCGGAGCGAACAAGCGGCCACTTATGAGCGGCTCTGAATCAGGCCCACTGTTCCATCTTGCTCATTCCATAATCCTATGACTGTTTGAGCAGAGATCAGGCAGTCAGAATAAAAGATTAAAGAGGCAACCACACCCCCGATGTGATACAATAGGGTAATACAGATTTCAATCCAGGAAACATAAGAAGACCACAAGTTTAATCACACAGTAACACTTGAAAAAGACCAAAGGGCGAAATGCGTTGGACCCCACATAGACACTGAATCTACACTGGACACCTCTCCACAATTCAAAGAAGCATCTGCCTGTCACTGACATCTAGTAACCAAGAACTGGGGATGGAATCAACACATACAGAATGGCAGGAGACAGCTGTACACTGCCCATTAGAAGGCCTTCTAACAGGACACAGTACCTCTGGGCTATAAGGATTTTGCCACATCCACTGACTCACTCTCAAGTCTATCTTCACACACTGCCAGTGGCCTCCCACTCTCCCTCTTCCCTGTCCTCACTATCATTGTTGTTGTCAGTGCACCTTCCCAACTCCCATCCTTTGTGATGTTACATGTCAGTCTGTCCTCTATGCCTTATCAGCCTGGCATTTCCATGTCACAAGCACCACTACATTGACTCCAATTACTTCCAACTCAATACCTACTCAGGGCCGGATTAAGCCTTCGGGGACCCTTCCCCTCTTGTCAGCACCGCCCCCCCTAGCTATGTGTGTGCCTCCTCCTCCAGCGCCTACATGAGGCAGCAGCAGCAGCACACATTTTACCTGCACTCCTGCATCGGGGGCAGACTTCAGAGCCTCCTCTTGGGGACAGATTCACAAGCAGGATTTTAAGTGGGGTGTATATAAATATATATATACTGTATATACACACTTAGGAGCAGTCATGCACACTGATTGGCTGCCTACAAGTATACACAAAATAGTATAATAATAAGGATGAGAATTATGGAGCATAATGTATGGAGTGCCAAATGCTGCAGCAATTGCCCTTGACAGGCATCCATCTAACAGATAGACAGAACAACATGGGTCCAACATTACTCACCTGCTGAACGACTTGGCAGTATACAGTCAGAGAGCTCTGCCACAAATAATGCACTGCAGTCCCTGGCCAGTGTGAGATTGAGATGAGACGTGCCTCTGTCATCTCAAAAACAAAATCTGGTCTGTCATTGCAGACAGCAGTACTGGAACTAGGATGGAGCGGCTCGGCTGGAGGGGCCCTGAGAGAGGGAGGGCTGGGAGTACTCACCCCCTGCACACCCCCCTTAATCCAGCACTGTACCTACTGCTGCTAAATATTACACTTTGTTCTAACAATATCCAGCCCCTAGTTTGAATTACCATTTCATTTTAATTATTGTCAACTCAGTATCCACTGCTATTCAACATAATCTTTGTGATAACTTCACCTTAATAAATGACATTACTGGTTTAAATTCACATTTTGTCTCAATTAATTATTTTACCTGAGACACAAGAATGAATACCTTCTAGCATACAGAGAGGGCCTGATTCAGACCCGCTCGCGAGCGCAGGACGCTCGCTAGCGGGTCGATGGTGCCCTACTGTGCATGCGCACAATGGAGGGAGCTCCGTCGTGCGCATGTGCGAGACCCGGCTAGCGACGGGGTAGCCGTCACTCCGGGTCTCGCACCAAAGGAGGCATGCTGTCGATGTTGATTGACAGCACGCCCCCTTTGGTGGGCGTGCCGGGGGCATGGCTGCCAGACAGAGGCGTTCCCATGGGAACGCCTACCGTCTGAAGCTGGCCCCACTGACAGTAGTGATGTCAGTGGGTGTGATTTTGGCTCTGATAGAGCCAAAATCACTCCAGGGCTTGCGGCAGTGAGACCCTACTGCAGGGTCTCTGCCGCAAGCCCGATGGATCATCATGGACGCTCGCTATAGCTGTGGGTGGTCACCCACAGCTATGCGAGCGTCCAAGAGGCCGCTCCATTTTCATGTAGGAGGGCCCTGATTCAGAGTGAGCGCTCTGGTCAGAGCGTCCGGCTCTGAATCAGGCCCAGAGTTTTTAGCATTAAGGTTAGTGCTGAGGTCACCATAAGCAGATTTATATCCTCATAGGAGGTTGGTTACCTCCATACCTAGCTGCCTCAAGGATTGACGCTCTTTTAGCGCATGCGCATGCCACCCAACATCTGTATGTGTCTTATAGTCTGAAACAATTAAGGGGTCTATTTACTAAGCAGTGTTAGGAGACAGAGTGAAAAGTGATAAGTCAGTGATAAGGTGCCAGCCAATCTGCTCCCAACTGTCATTTTTCAAACACAGCCTGTGAGATGGCAGTTGGGAGTTGATTGGCTGGCACCTTATCTCTTTCTTATCACTTTTCACTCTGTCTCCTAACACTGCTTAGTAAATAGACCCCTACGTGTGACAAATAAGCAAAAATAGAATAAATCAGGAAGGGTGCAAAAACTTTTTCACGCCGCTGTACATACACAATCCGATTTTA
This sequence comes from Taudactylus pleione, assembly GCA_031769625.1. Taxonomy (NCBI): domain Eukaryota; kingdom Metazoa; phylum Chordata; class Amphibia; order Anura; family Myobatrachidae; genus Taudactylus; species Taudactylus pleione. The sequence goes on along the minus strand of JAUIMM010000045.1, from coordinate 16,254,320 downwards.
ATTGTGAAGTTAAAGAATATCCTGTAATGCTAAAGGCAAACTATAACAGATTTTACCCTTGTGACCACTTGACTTACTAATAAATGTTTCCCTGATCAGACAATGTTAATAGGATCATTGGTTATCTTTATTGAATACATAACCTTCATTTTGCTAAATGTAAATAAACCAGACTTGCCTTCTCTCCCGGGACTGTAGGGAGACCCCCAAAAATCGGTTGCCGCTCCCAGCCACAAACAAGAGTAGGCAAGTGTCCCAGAATGGCAACCCCGTGCCCCCCCACGCATCAACCCACGAAAGTTGGCGGTCCAGGGGGCAATGTCAGGCTTCATGCTAATCGTGTCACCGTAGCCTTGCCCCCCGCTTTACAATGCCGGTAATATCGGGTGTGGGGCCATGGTGACGCAAACATGAGGGTACGCCCCCGCACCACCTCCCCCCTGGAGGGGGCTGCGAGAATGTCGGTAAGTATGAGATAAACCATCTAAGAAATTGGCAATGAGGTAGACTTACAGGAAAGTAAAAAGTAGTCTTTCAGTAGTAGTATTCAACATTTTTTCCACCAACCCCTTTTGACATTGTCATTCTGCTGAGCTGTCTTGGTGTGAGTATTTTGATAAATAATACAAGTGGCTTAATATGTAATAAAAAGTAATAAAAAAAAAACGTATCACACATTGCTGCAAAATTATAAATTATTGTCCGATTTGACTAATTTTAAAAAAAATTGCAACTTTCTTTGATAAAAAACAAATTTCTCTTATATTTTAGATTAGAAATCTCAGTGTAAATAAATATATATTGCATGTCATAAATGATGTACCCACTATTCACTTTCAATAAACAGTATTCCTCATTCATTCATGTTTAGATGTTTTGCTTTTCACTTTCTAATAAAATCAGACTTGGTGATAACAGAAACTACTTTACCTGTAAAACCTGTAAAGAAATTATTGGTGAAACATGTCAACATTTTCAGGGCAGACACCACTTGTCCAGATTGATAGTTTGTTTCTACTGTAAAGAAGTCTTGGCTCTGAGGTATTAGCAGTCACATCTCATTAGACAGTCAACATTCTGTTACATGCTCTCATGCAGTATGGAAGCACTATAGTAATGGCAGGAGGTAAACATGTCTGTCATTAGGCATCCAGTCTGCAATTCAGTACTCTAGTTTACATCTGATAAGTCATCATTTTATCATTGACAACAACTATAACATATTTGCTACATTACAATAAGTGCAGGTCACTTGCAGCTCTGGTTTTGAAATTTGTATACAAGTGACCAGTATAGGCAACTTTATTTAACACCTTTTGTGAGTAGATGATACAACTACAGACTCAGAATAACACCACACTGCTCAGTGAGTAAAGTTCAAGTTATAATTAAGTGTAAACAGTTAATTTGCTGAATTAAAGGATGATTCCATCATTAAATAACTTTGATTACAAAGCTAATAAGAAATGTGTCTATATTCCTGTATTATTTTTCTGACCTGTCCCCTCCAGACATAAATTTTGCAGGAGCCTATGAGAATCCCAATTAGCTGGCACCATTATTGCACAGAACTATGGGCCTGATTCAGCATGGATTGCAATTGTGATCACAGTTGCATAATCGCACGCAATGCAACTGCGTAAATATACTAATGCCTGCTCAGTCAGCATAGAGACACTCACTGCTGCTTTCTCACATCCGTAATACCTCGCAGTGATGATTGTACATTGGTAACATCGAAGCACATTGGCACAATTACAGCAGGTCTGACCCGTCGCAGAAATTGCAAATCCCATCGCACACAAAAGGCTCTCAAGCTGCATAGGCAATCGCAGTAACTAATTTATGCACGCCCATGCAATGGCATTCAAATGGACAGGCACACCTGCGTTTCTGCAACCACTCTCCCGTCACCATCCCCAAACGCATTCGGTATGGGATCCCGGCTGCCGTATGACCGGCATTTCGATCCCCGGCTGCGGCAGCCCGACAAAACAGCAGAGCCCAGCAGCGGAATCCCGACAGCGCTGGAAATCCTGATCGTCCCTAAGGTAAGTATAAACTAACACAACCAACCCCCTTAACCCTAACCCTCCTTAGGGGAGCTTAACCCTAACCTCCCCCCCAAGTGCCTAACCTTAACCCACCCTTACCCGCTACCTAAACCTAACCCTCACGGGGGGGTGCCTAACCCTAATTCCCCGGGATGGAACCCGGGATGGAACCCTAATTCACCTGTCTCCCGCCATCGGGAAAATGACAGGTGTCTAGATTTTAGACGCCTGTCATTTAACCCTAGGCAGGACAGAGGTTTCGGGCAGCCGGCGGTCGGGATTGCGGCCGCCGGCTTCCTAAACGTATTCTCCCCAAACGCTCTCATGCCCTGTCACTCACTCTGTGATGGATTCCTATCTGCGTGCGTAATCACAGTGCAATTGCCGCAGATGTGCAATGCGGTGCTTATGCATGCCCAATCGATAACAATCACTCTATCTGCGTACATAGTTGCAATTGCGATCAGTGCTGAATTAGGCCCTATGTGCAGTGATTATGGCAGTTAACTCGGCGTCAATAGTTTTTTTATTTTTTTCAAACATTGATTCAATAACAGCGATAAAACTTATTTGTAATATTAAGGGGTCTATTTACTAAGCAGTGTTAGGAGACAGAGTGAAAAGTGATAAGGTACCAGCCAATCAGCTCCTAACTGTCATGTCACAGGCTGTGTTTGAAAAATGACAGTTGGGAGCTGGTTGGATGGCACCTTATCTCCTGTCACTTTGTCTCCTAACAATGCTTAGTAAATAGACCCCTAAATCACCAAGCTGCCTGCAGGCTGGTTACCTCAACTAAGGATTTTTAAGGAAACACTTGCTGAGAAAGGAAAACAAGATGGAATTTAAAGTGTAAGGAGATGCCATGCCACCTGCGGTGGATCAACAGTGATATATATATATATATATATATATATAACAAAATTGGCACAGGCAGCACTCCTCCAAATGTGGTATAGACAACAAACTGCAGGTGCTCACCAATGCAGCCAGACACAAATCGGGTAGCCAAATACAAAAAGCAGCAAGGCGGCGGCACTCAGGGTCTGTTTCAGAGACGGATGCTCTGAAAGAGCGCTCGCTCTGAATCAGGGTATTTTTTTTTTGTTTGTTTTTTTGAGCGGCCCCCTGGCCGCTCCAAAAGAAAAGCGATGGAGCACCCGTCACTAGCCGGGTCTCTCGCATGCGCACGACGGAGCTGGCTCCATCATGCACATGCCCAGTGGGCAAACATCGACCCGGTTGCTAGCGCTCATCGCTTGCGACCGGGTCTGAATCAGGCCCTCAGTGCAATGAAGAAGACTCTGCAGGCAGGTTAGTTACCAACGTTTCAATACCAGATGTATTTTGCTTGCACTCTGACGAAAATACATCTGGTATTGAAACGTTGGTAACTAACCTGCATGCAGAGTCTTCTTCATTGCCGCCACCTTGCTGCTTTGGCAAACGTTGCCAACTATTTCTACGCATTCTAATAAAGCTTATGTTATTGTAGTGAATAAACAAGTCTGGAGAGTCCCTATATCTTCGCAACCTGTGGAGTTACCTTTGGTTATTATTGGGTTACCCATATGATAGTGAGAACTCTAAGGATCACCCCAGCATTCATTGTAATAGCGTACAAGGTGTGAGTGCCAAACCACAGACCGTGGTCTATAGACTGCAGAGATCAGGGGGATAACTAGGTATTTGATAGCCCCATAGCAAAACTTTGTAAGGGCCCAGATGTGCCATCCAATGATGACAAATGTATATAACACATGTAACTTTGACAAGGAGTATGGGCCATCCTCAGCTCTGGGCCCCATAACAACTGCAGTCATTGCACCTATGGTAGTTACGCCCATGGTAGGGACATAACTAGGTGTTTGAAGGCACCATAGCAAAAGTTTGTAAGGGCCCCTATGTAACACCCAAAGTTGGTTAAATGTATATAACACATTCAACTTTGACAAGGAAGATGGGTCACCTTCAGCTATGGGCCACATAGCAGCTGCACCCTTTGCACCTATGGTAGTTATGCCCATGGTCAGGATCATTCCCTGGCAAAATGACACAAAAATGGTGGGGGCACTGTCGGGAGTGCCCCAATACTGTGCACATCTGGCCCCATTTTCTTACTGTAGGGGGCACTGCCCTTACTGTGCACAAGCTGTGCCCCCTGAGCTCTGCTCCTCCTGCATTAGAGCTGGAAGCATGGTGAGCAGTGAGCACCCCTCCTCCCTGCTGTATTCATATTGACTCGGTCTGTGCAGTATACTCTGTGTAGTGTCACTGTATTTTTGTGTTATTAATCTTATTCTCCTTTTATTATACTCTCCTTTTAGTGTTATTGCTTTTATCTGTTCTGTTCTGTTGAATTGTTTAGGGCACCCCACTCCACATACTGCCTCAACACTGCTACTCCATCCAAATATGTGCAAAACACTGGTCCCACTCCTTATACTGCTCCAAATCCTCTTACTGCCCCAAAACTGCTCTCACATACTGTCCCCACATAATGCTGTAACAGTGTTCCCTCCAAATAGTGCCCCAAAACTTTGCAACCACCCCCTAGAACTATGCTCCCACTCCGCATACAGGGCCTGATTCAGCAGAGATCGCAATTGCAGATGCAAAAATATGCTAATGCTTGCCAAAGCTCACTTTGCATAAGTACACCCACTACTGCTTTCTCACATCCGTTCACTGTGCTTCTCTGCGTAAACATCAACACACATCAACCACTCACACAGCATTTACACAAGGTCTGGTCTGCCGTAGACACTGCAAATCTCCTCAGATGCAGTAGGCTCTCAAGCTGCATATGCAATCGCAGTGGCTAATTTATGCACGTCCAAGCAACCGCGTTCAAATGGAAAGGTACACCTGTGTTTTTCCGACCACTCCCCCATCACCACCCCCAAATACTCACATCCTGTTCTTTACTCTGCGATGGATTCCTCTGTGCAAGCGTAATTGCAGTGTGATCGCGGTGCATGCACAGTGCAGCTTATATGCATGTACAATGACTAACAATCATACTATCTGCATACGTATTTGCATTTGCAATCGCTGCTGAATAAGGCCCAATGATCCAACACTGCTGCCTCTCCTCATACTGCCCCAACACTGAGCCCACTCATTATACTGCCCCAACACTGAGCCCACTCTTTATATTGCCTACTCCCCATACTGTCTCCACTCCTCATATTGCCCAAACAGTGCTCTCTTGCCACATATTGCCCCACTCCTCATATTGCCCCAAACAGTGCTCCCACTCCTCATGCTTCCCCAAACACTGATCCCACTCCTCATACTGTCCCAACACTGATCTCACTCCTCATACTGTCCCAACACTGCACCTACTCCTCAAGCTGCCCCAAACACTGATCCCACTACTCATATTGCCCAAACACTGCTCCCACTCCTCATACTGTCCCAACACTGATTCCACTCCTCATACTGTCCAAAACACTGCACCTACTCCTCAAGCTGCCCCAAACACTAATCCCACTACTCATATTGCCCAAACACTGCTCCCACTCCTCATACTGCTTCCATTCCTCATATTGCCCAAACAGTGCTCTCTCCACATATTGCCCCAACATTGCCCTCACTCCACATGCTTTAATACTACTCCCCCAACTTTGCATCCCCTCCAAATACTGCACCCCTTCCAAATACTGCCCCCCATATACTGCCTTAACACTGCACCCTCCTCCAAATACTGCCCCATTTCACACTTCAGCCCAAACACTGCCCCACTTCACCTTTAGGCTCAAGTATTGTCCCTGTGTTGCCCCCTAGTCTACTACATACATAGGGGCATATTTACTAAAGGTCGATTTGAATAAATTTGATTGATTTAAAACCAATGTTGTGTTTCTGGGGCTAAATCACACATTTACTGTACTAATAGACAATTTTTTATTTGGTTTGAAGTATTAGCAAATGTGTGATTTAACGTCATAAACACAACATTGTCATTGTTTTTCATTGATATCAAATCAATCAAAATTGATTAAGTTTGACTTTTAGCATATACACCCCATAGCACCTGAATGTCTCACCTGTTAGAACTGAACATTCCTCAGTGGGCATATGGTGTCCCAGTCCGATACTGCCTCTAAGTTTTTGTCACATTAACTTGTCCTCGCATTCTGGCTATGACAGACACACTACAATGCTGTGGAGGGCGCCAGAGCATGCGCTGGTTCCAGGCATTGCTGCTCCAAGCTACAACTCTGCCCACACAGTCTTGAAGCTGCATAGTAGTGTTTGTTGCCCAAAGCAACCAGTCTAAACACATGATATAATATATTGCTAAATTACTGATGTGCCCAGCTATAACGTGGGATCACAGCGTTATCTCTCACGTCACGCATGGCGTGCCACACAACACGCCATGAGTCGCGCCACAAAGAAAGTTTAGTAATGAAAAAAGTAATTACGTGTAATACAACTTTTTGCCCACCAGATGTCACTTTTCCTAAACTACATAGCGCATGCGTCCGATTTCATTTCATCCATGCTATTAGGTTCTCCACCTCTATCCAAAGCTTCAAAAGGATTCTCAATGCCATTTTTTTTACCAAAGTGCACTAGCTCAAACCCTAAATAATTTCATCAATGTTCCTCACTCACTGACTCACCTCTCTGTGTCACCCATGTCTGTTAGCCCCTCCTCTATAAGTTGTAATTTTTCACAAGCAGGGCTAGACTGGCCATCTGGCAGTTCTTGCAAATGCCAGAAGGGCCGATGGCCAAATGGACCAGTCTGGCCAGGGCCGTCAATGGGTGCCCATGTGGCAGCAGTGTGGATTTGGTGCCAGGCAACCAGCTAATTACAGTTGGCACACCGGCAGGTAGCCACAGCCCTTGAGAGACAGTGCTGCTGTCATTTGAATCTGGCATTGGTTGTGAGCCAATCATAGTTTGCGGGTCAGCAGCCAATCAACTTCTGGTCTGTGAGCCTCAAATTTCCTTATGAACAGCACAAGATTAGAAATGACAGCACCACTGTCTCTCCATGGCTGCAGCTCCCTGACACTAAATCCACAACTGCTGATGGTACGAGAGGCAAGAGGCTGCTGGATGGACAAATGGGGAGGTGAGAGGCTGTTGGAGGGACACAGGGTAGGTGAGTTGCTGGGGGAATAATGTGTAAGGGGCATTACTGCATGTTGCATAATGTGTAAGAGGTATTACTGTGTGTGGCATAATGTGTAAGGGGCATTACTGTGTAGCCTAATGTGTAAGGGGTATTCATTTGTGGCATAATGTGTAAGGGGATTTACTGTGTGTGGCATAATGTGTAAGGAGTATTACTGTGTGTGGCATAATGTGTAAGGGGCATTACTGCATGTGGCATTACTATGTGGCATAATGTGTAGAGGCACTACTACTGTTTGGGTGTGGCATAATGTTAATAAGGGGCACTATTGTGTGGTGTAATGTGAATAAGGGATACTACTGTGCAGTGTAATGTGATGAAGGGACTCCACTGGGTGGTGTAATGTGACTTAGGGGCACTACTGTGTGGCATAATTTGAATTGGGAGTACTATTGTGTGGTCACACTCCTTCCAAGTGAGACCACACCTGTGCTTGCCCTGCTTCAGTTATAGATGGTGGCTATAATGCTCTTTATATACACAGAGCACCAAAATGTTTAGTTGCACAGATGTGGCATTCAGCACCCCTGCCCTAAAAAATTCCAACAGTGAACACTATCAAATCCTCTACATCTGCTAAGCTAGGGTTTGGTCAATTGGGAAAATTCCTTCCCTTTTCTTTGACCTACACCAATGAAGTGCCACATTTACCTAACAGAACGAACCAAATACCAAAGTCTGACTATGGCACATATTTGAATCCCCTGCAGGATGTGTCCGTTGTGTGTATTTTGATACAGATAATGCTGTACACTTGTATGTTCTAATATTAATTATATTTGTAAGAGCATAGACTAAGACGTGGGATGAGTCAGGAATAGTAAGGGGAGGAGTCTATGCCAGGAGCCTGATGCTGAGGTGGGCCTGTGTGCTTTAAATGCCAGGGCTTTCTAGTCCCAGCCACATGTCACAAGTAGGGTCTTCTCTCATGTGTACTTTATTTTCTCACTCAGTGCACATTCTCCTCCTCCTGGCCATCTGCTGCCTGGAGCTTCATGCTCAGCTGGTGCTGCCTTTGTGGGTATGATAACTATATTTGCATTAATCTTTATATGGATTGCATCCAGCTATGCTCTGCATTGTTTTGAATTGTACGTCTTTTGCACATTATATTTTGTTATGTCTGCACTATACCTGTTTATGCACTTTGTAGGCCGCTGCCGAACCCCCTGTGGCACCAAGTAAATAAAATGTAATAATATTAATTGTGTAATTGGAAAACGGAATTAAATTTGATGAATCTGTCTAACACATTAAATTGTAGAAAACATCTTCAGTAATGACAGGTCTAATATGAAATTAATGTATGTTAATGATTTTTCTGGGTAATAACATTTTTGGAATTTTGCTTTGAAAATATACATCAGTTTTAATAAGATCTTGTATATCTTCATATGTAAGACAGCATGGACAGCAAAAACAAGCTTTTAGAGATTCCAGGAAATGTTTAATTTGTTTGACAAGAGACAAATGATTATAAAATGGAACTGGGATTTTTGTCTTGTTTGAATAACAATAACAACACTAAAATACAAGAGCAATAATCTGACCTTGATCTGAAGCAGATTAATCAAAACATGAGGAAAAATCATCCTCCCTTTTTCCCTTTTTATTCTTGATACCACTATAGTAGTGAAGGGTTAAAGTAAAGTTGGAAGAGAACAAGGTTAACCTGGTTTGGCATGCATTCAGCTGGCTCACTATATTTGATATTTTTATGATCTGTATTAATTATAATAAAAAATTTACATGATACATTTTATATATGAAAGTTCTCAATTACCAGCATAATAATTGTGGTCTACAAACATTTGTTTTAGATAAGTGTGCAGAAGTGTACAGTAAATATTACAAAATGTTTTTAAACTGCAAGAATATTTAATAGATACATCAAATCTAACCAAGAAAGATAAATCCATATTAGGATATAAGAGGCATAGGTGGAAGCAAGTTTAAGTCAAGAGAAGGTTTGTTTCGATTCTGCAAAGCAATATATGGTGTTCCTGGTCAAGCTCAAGGAAGGAGCAGCAACAACAGAGTCACTTTTATGAACTTTTTCTAATAACTATGAAAGCCTACAAAATGTATGAGATAATTTATGAAGTGCAGAAACTTCATCTGTACAGTGCGAAAACAGCTTTGCCCATGCTATGCACCTTTACTTACACAGTCACACTTAGATTTCCACATAGGCAGATGAGTTTACATAGCAAAATGTTCTTATTTGCGAAAGTTTTCACAGTCAATGGGGAAGAAGAACGGAGAGTGAATATGAAGTAGACCCATGGGAGGTCCTCATTGTGCAGAGCTGTGCAGCTATGAGATTACCTTCCCTGGGAGTGATATTACTAGGGTTGGACCCTTGAGCTGCACGATGCAGTACAGTTATCCTGGTCCAAGCACCGCAGCTCCTACTGCAACACAACTTATTCAAGACCAACACAGAGTTCTCAGCAATAGGACCTGAAGGGTCACCAAAGACACACACAACCCAAGAACTCCCCCACCCCATCTGAGCTGCATGCTCCTACAAATCTATCATACACAGGACCAAAACCGGAAGCCGCAAACAATAAGTGGTTAAATAAGGGTAAACTGGAGGGGAAGTGTGACAGGCTGTGGGAGAATGTATGTAAGAAGGAGACAGTCATATTCAAGCCTGTAGCAGGGCAACCTCCTGGGGTTAGTAGATGAATGCAGGGACAGGCATCCAATTTAACAGTAAATTTATGAGCAGTAAAAATGGTTTTCAATGTCAAAATTATAAGTAAGAAATATTGTACATCATATCATGAATTAATGGTGCAAATGTGTGCAGCTGTGACTGGTGTGTACAAGAAGTGTGAACAGTAATTGATGCAGTAATCAGTGGGAGAGACTAATTTAATGTATTGGGAGAGCTGATTGATGATAAAATCAAGGCATAAAAGAGTTGAGTGGGTCAGTGAATTGTACAGAACTAGATCAAAAGGGGACAGCAATTGATATAATAAAGGCTGTTGCGAAAGGAATTAAGGTGCATGCAATTTAGTCTTGAATTGAAGGGATTAGTTATAATAATAACTTGGAGGTCTGCCTGGTACTAGAACCAGGATGATGAAAACATGTCCTGCAGATCACATATAACCCACCAGGCAATCAGCTCCAGCCTACTGCCATGTGCAGTCCTTGGCAGTTTAACCAAACCTGCCAAGGGTCCCCCAAGCTGAATCAATTGTCCACCCCTGGATTACAAAAGCAAATCTTAAAAGCAAAAGTAATGTTTGATTCATGGGTGTTTCAAGAAAGGAGGGGGCCCGTGTGCAGTCTCAATTATGGGCCCCCTCCTCTCAGTCTGTCAGCCGGCAGCGCACTGAGTGCAGCGTGGCCTGTGCTGCACTATTAGACTCTGGGCACTAGAATGTGCCCAGAGTCTATAGTGCAGGCCATGGTGGCCATTTTTCCTGTACTGCGCATGTGCAGGCGTTTTTACAGCGCTGACACCGGCACCGACGTGGGACACCGGAGAGGTAAGTATAATATGGGTGCAAGCTGTACGGTATAGGCCCTTTCTGGTCCCAGGGGCCCGTGTGCACCGCACACCCTGCACCCATTATAAATACGCCCCTGGTTTGATTATAAAATAATTTCTTGCATAAAAAACACATGAAAATAATTTGAGCTAACATCAAGTGCTAATATGTGAACTAATATACTTTGTATGTTGACATTTAATATGAAACATAAAATATTAATATTTTTTTATATTGCTTTTCTAGATAATTAGCATAAAAAGTTAATTTATGTTTGATAGTGTCTATATGCTTTTTTTACATCATGGAATCAGAATGTATTTATTCTTTCCACCAATCAGTTCACAGTACTTTGTCATGTCAAATGAAAAAAACAACATGGATAAAGCTTAATTAATTAATTACAAACAAATAAAAAACAGTCTACAAGTGATTAAATAAATATTCACTGTCTTGTTTTAATACATGGTAGAACACATTTAGCAGTGAATCTACTGTATTTTGGTAACGTTTCTAAAGCAAAGCATGCTGTATTTTAATATTACTATTCTTGCTTTTCACTACTTTTCGAGTTTGAGGAGGGACCATTGGTGAACAGTACTAAAGATCATACAAAAATAACACTTTAGGTTTAATATTTTAAATAATCAATTAAGTTAAATGGATTCATTTTATGCAGCCATGTATGCTAATCATTGCCAGCAGTAACTACTTAAGGCAGATTCTCTGATTAGTATTAAACAAGATTGATGATAATGAATCTAAAAATATTCTCAATATAATAAAAAAAAATCAAAATTGTATGATTAGGGTTTAGTAAGCAATGTTATATTACAGTGATGGCAAATGGCTTTCTGTTCTTGCTCAATCACTTTAGTATATTGTCTTTATAGTTTTACACTGTAAGTGTTGATTTTATTTTACATTAATTCTGAGATATTAAACAGTTATGTACACTTCAGGGGCCACCTTAGTAACTGGTTGATCTATTCTGGTGATTTTTTTGTGCCTAAATACAGTTTGGTGCTGAAACTTATAACAAGTAAATTTGGGTAATGCTTTAATTCTCCAAGGGATCCAAAATGTTGTACTAAACAATAATAATTTTTTTAAGAAATCCCAGGAGTACTGTATCGTATTATTTTTTCTTTACGGCTCTGGTCTATTCAACATGATTTGAAGAGGAACCAGTAAGAGTTTTAAGTAAGAGAGTCAAACTTTTATAGAATTATGTGAGCCATTTTATTTGGATCAGATTTTCTCATCCAAATACAAAGTTTAATTCCAGTTTTTTTTTAGTATCTGGGTCCTGTATGAAGTCCCTTTTATGTAAAATTCTCTACATTAACTTCATATACCCATGATGTATTATGAGGGTATCACGGCAGACAGAGATATTTGCTACGGTCCCTTTATATTCAATTGCAAATGCAGTCCCCAAAGAATTCTATGGGGACTGTGATATGGCCAATTCATCAACCTCGATAAAGTTTAGCTTTTCAGAGTTTGGGCCCCCATAGCTAATGCCAACTTTTGATGGTGTTAGTCATTGTAACCTCTATGCTACTACTCTATATAACTTTCTGGCAATGACCGATTGCACATGCACAGTCCAATGATATGCAGTAACTTTGCCAGGTCTGAACCGTATGTAAAGTGATTGCATAAGACTTCACACTTCACATAGACAGGATCCTATTGGAGCCGTGTTTCTGAATTTTTATGTTTTTTATACTTTGCCCCAGTAATTTTTTATTGCTGCAATATGCAGCAACCAGAAAATTTAATTATCAGGGCTAAAATGTGGATGTACCTAAGCATGTCAATTGGTGGGAGATGTATCAAGCCTTTGAGAGAGAGAGAGTGGAGAAGTTCCCCAAAGCAACCAACCAGCTTCTGCCATTTCAAATACTGTGCTGATTGGAAGCTGATTGGTTTCTTTGAGCAACTACTCCACTTTGGGGGATATTTAACATATCTTGGAGATAGATTTGATAAATCTCCCCCTTTATCTCTTTCCAAGCTTTAGTGAGATAAAGGATCATGACATTAGTTTACTTCCCATAAGATTATTTTGTGTGTTCTGTTTTTCAAGGTGTACATTTTGATAAACAGGGACTCCATTTAATCCATTTTACTGGAAGTAATAAAAACCAGTGTTTAAAATCAAACGTGCATTCTATCAATCATATAGGAAAGTATGTATTATGTTTGTACATTATGTATGTATGGAAAATATTGTACATATGTAAAAAATGCTAATAAACATTGATAGTACAGGTTGAGTCTCCCATATACAAGTATTCCGAAATACAGAATAATCCGAAATACAGAATAATTTTGGCATGACCGAGATAATGAAACCTTTGATTTTTGATGGTTCAATGTACACAAACTTTGTCTAAGGCATAAATTATTAAAAATATTGTATAACGTTACCTTCAGACTGTGTGTTATTAGGTGATATGAAACATAAATGAATTTCATTTCTGTACACAAACTTTGCTTGAGCCTCAAAATTATTGAAAATATTGTATACAATCACCTACAGGCTGTGTGTATAAGGTGTACATAACACATAAATGCATTCTGTGTGTATATTGGGGTCCCATTTCCAAGATATTTCATTATGATATGCAAATATTCCAAAATACGGAATATTCCTTTATCCAAAATACCCCTGGTCCCAAGCATTTTGGATATGGGAGACTCAACCTGTATTACCAAATACATGATATATGTAATATAACATTAAAATCATTGGGTGATTCTATCATTGGTGAGACTTAGATCACATTATATGATGATCCCAAGATCAATGAATTAAATAGAAATGAACCTGAAAGACAGCACATGTAAAGTTGCAGTATATGATAACAAATTAACCAATCAATAGTCTATGTATTGGTTAATTTGTAGTCTATTGCTAAAGCAGAAACAGTAAAAATGTAAAGATACAATACAATCCCTTCTAAAAAATAAATTTGTTTCTTAGAATATGATGCCTTTAAATTAATTAACAGAATATTGTGAATTCAAATAAAACACATCATGCCATTTAAATTCACTTCATATCATACATGATCTGTCTGTCAAATCCCAACATTGGCACACTGGCATCTCATAAACTGTACATATGGAACATATGAAACATAAACAATATTATATAAAAAAATTATATTCTAAGCATATAATAATGTATTAAAAATAATAAAAAATGATTTTCACTAATATATATATATAGTATCAAGTCATAAAAAAAAATTGTGTGTGGATAATACTACCACTGGTTAATACATGGTATTATGATATAACTCAAAAAGCTTAAACACATAGTAGAAGTTGTGCAATACTCAAAGGTGGTAATAGGAATTGCACACTGAAGACAACTCAAGGACCAAATGAGGTTCATACAAAATACAATATCTCCTCTCCAATTTTTGCTTTGTGAGTCCATAACATTTTACTTAAGGTCACAAAGGCTACCATGTTGTATTCATAGATAGTCATTGAGTCAGAAAGTTGTCTGCACATTAAATAATAATTTTCATCCAACAAACTGCAGTTTAATTTTGAATATTTAGTTTGAAACTTTTGCATAAATAAGCATATTTCTAGCAGAGGATTCCTATAAATCAGCCTGCATTTTAAATTTAGTTATATTTTAGCAAATTAGACATTTCTAATTGGTTATGTTTCTTCTTGTAATGAATCTATTTAAAAATCCCATAAATTGATTAAATTTAAAATGATAATTCTATCTTCAATTTAAAAGTGTCTAAATGGTAATCTTGGCATAAATTGACTAATTATGATATATTAATAAAAGACATTGTCATATGATTCATCTCAAGACAAATTAATAAGCCATTCTGTATCTATAAATTAATTTTTGGTAAATAAAAAAAATGTGATAGATAAAATAAAGACACTAAAGTAGGAATATCCATTAATAGAACTTCACATGTAACAAGTAGTAGTTCCTATGATATAGAACAAGCCATCTGCCAAATTTATATAGCACATGATTGAAAAGCATTTAGGAGTTCTAGAGCTACAGTATGTTGAGGGAGAGGATACACAGAGATACAGAGGGAGATAAGTAGGATTCATTTCTGAATTATAACAGTATTTCAACTACAAGAGGGCTCTCAACAAGTCTATAAAACAAGTCTATAAAATAATAACCATTGTATGTAATCAAGGGATTTTCATATCCCAGTTAGAGCACAGCCCTATATTTTTTGGTTATGAGCACCTCAAATGGGTCTCAATGGGCCGAATTCAATTCAGTGTGATGATGAATAGCCACAGGAGGGTGCTCCCGAAGCTATTCAATACACCACGGTATTTGGGCAGCTAAAGGATTTCTTCTCTCACCCCCCTGAGGATGCCAGAAGAAATCTGACAAAGGTGCTGGGCGTGTATCTGTTTGTCAGCTTAGTTCGGCGCTAACAGCCACGTGCCCGGCACTTTAGTCAGAGAGTAACAGTTACCGTTCCTTAACACTCAGGTTAAGTCGGAAGAACTGGCATTCTCTGACTTAACCTATTCCCATTCAAGGCACACAGTGCATTGTATTGAATAGCTGCTGGAGCTCCCTCCCACGGCTATTCATCATCGCACTGAATGGAATTCGGCCCAATGATTGTCCAATGGAAAAAGTATAGTTTGTGCATAAATGATACCTGGTGCCAAAGAATGCAGAGCAATTCCCATGTTTTTGTAAGTCAGTGTAGGGACTGGGCAGAAGGAAAGACATTCTATCGAATCTAATTTCGACAAGTGAACTGATTTTAACCAGGTCATCACTGAAATGTTCCTTGAGATCCTTTCAGTAATATAGGTTATTAATCATCTCACTATTATGTTAATTGGGCACACACACACCCACAGATAGATAGATATATAAATACACCACACATATGCAGCTTCCAGTTCTTCTTGGTGTGGATTTCACAATGTCTAGGAGAAAATCTTTACTAGATCATGACAGTGCTGCGAGGAAAATGGCATGCCCGACTACTGTGATCACCAACTTCCACTCGAGTGGAGCCAGGTGCAGGACTTTTTTTTGCTTTATGATATATATATATATATATATATATATATATATAAGCAACGTTGGGCCTGGTCAGTACCTAGATGGGGGACCTCTGGGGAATACCAGGTACAGTAGTCCCAGGTTGAGACTCAGGACCTCATTCAGAGTCAGTCGTTGCGGCCGCACGGTCGTAAGGTAAAAGGGGCCGGATATGCAAATGAAGCGCTCGCAAGTTGCGACGTTAAGATGGGATCGTTAGCTGGAAGAGCGAGGGGAGGATGCGGCCATAAGACTAAAAATACGCCCCCTTCTCGTTCCCATTGCACATCATCTCCGGGCATATAAGGATTAATTGAGACCATCGGAAACCATTGGAGCTGTTCGTAGAGCTTAAGGTTGACCATACCCTCTCTTAAGCACTACGATCAAGTCAGTGTAAAAACCTCCCATGTCACATGTGCCATGACACTACTTAGTTAATTATGCACTCCCATAAAACGCCATTTGCATAGTCAGGCATGCCTGCGTTCGGATCTCCACTCCCCCGTTCAAAAGCACCATCCCCTGTTAACACCCACAAATGCCTCATCCTGTCACTCAAACTAACGACCTGGCCAAGTTGAAGGAGAGAGCAATTTCTGATCGTAATAGCTAGTTTGCGCATGCGCATTGCGAATTTTACGCATGCGCAGTTTAGCGAACATCGGTGGCTTACGACCGTGCGGCCGCAACGACCGACTCTGAATGAGGTCCTCAATTACATTCCGTCAGAAGTAATAGCAAAATTCATCAAATACATTTGACAACCTAGTACCCATCTGATGATCTCTTATACCCCCTTTACACCAAAATCCCGGGTCTGACCCTGGAATTTGAACACTGGTCAATCCCAGGTCGAACTCAGCTACAGACCCCGTTTACACTGCAACTTGACCCGGGTTATTCCCGGGTTTGCCTCGTTCACACTGAACCCGGGTAATCCCTGCTTTTCTCTATAGAAGTCATTAAAAATGGTCTGTTTTAAGGTCTGACAAAGATGGTCACAAAAGGCAACAAAAGTGAGGGGTGGGGACTGATTACAGCATTGCTACAGGTTGCTGTTCTGGCTGTGGCAGGCTGTGTATCAGCCTGCGTTTGTGGCTGCTGGTCAGGCTGTGGTGCAGGCTGCAGTTCTGGCTGTGGCAGGCTGTGTGTTTGCCTGCTTTTGTGGCTGCTGGTCTAGCTGCTGTGGTGCAGGAGGTTAGGCAGGCAAGCGTTGGCTTCATGTGCATCTCTCTGAAGGGCACTGACAAATTACATCATCTGCCAGTGCCCCAGAAGCTCCAATCAGCATCTTTCAGAGCTAGCAAGGTCAAATAAGCAGGGTAGCACCTGTTCACACTGCTGCATGACACGGGAACAACACGTGTTCAACCCTGCTCTCAACCAGAGTAAGAATCCCGGGTAAATCAACCCGGGAAATTTTTTTTGGAGCCGTTCACACTGAGCATCGACCCAGGTCGACCCGGCAATAACCCGGGTTATTCGGTTGGTGTAAAAGGGGTATTAGAGAGGATCCTGGTTATAAAAGACTGGAACATATTACCTTGAAGAATACAACACAAGATTGAAATTTAATGACAGTTCCCGAGACAACCAATTCAAATCTTTTTAATTTTTAAGAAAACCCTTTTTTAATATATATATTCATAAGTCTCATCATTTTTTCAACCATCATTTTTGAAGTATTCTTTAATGTTTTAATGTATCTCTTGTTTCTCCTTCCATTTTTTGAGAACATTTCTAAAAATGGTAATATAGAGATTTATTGTTTCTATTCAATAATCCTTCCCTGTGACCTTTTTTTCATGTTTATTATGTCCCTTTTTTTAATATCTATAGTGTTAAAAATAATCAAAGTGAAATACAAAAAGCAATATGAAATTATCTATAACTTTTAATTCATAGGCTTAATTTCAACATTTTTCCCTATGTATTATTTAGGCACTAACAAAATGTCCTTGCACATCGATAAAGTGAAATAACTTGTGATGGAGAATTATATTGGAGAGCACCAAAATGGCCGCAACTGCAGTTGTAAATCAGAGTGTAAAGATGGCCCCCGTTTGAATTGAACTAAAGGCTTCAATATGGCCACCGGCAATGGATGGAGGTGATGCTGAATAGGCTATCACCCCGTATACATGGGCAGAAATGACGTGAGAGCTGGGGCAGAAGTGACGATAACAGACATCAGATGATGATCCGGCTCCAAAGCGCGTGAGCTGGTCGGAAGTGACATCGGCAGACATCAGACGATGACGCTGCTCATAGGAATGAATCAACATGTATGTGCAGGCAGAAGTAATGATTGGGCTACACCAAATAGGGCGGAAATGATGTAACGGACATCATGTAAACTCCGTATACACTTAAAATCAACTATTGCCCTATTTAGATATTACACTACAGAAATAAGATATCAGCATTTAAGGATGGTTATATTTGATACAGATAGAATATAACTTAATAAAGACGATGTAATCAGCGGAAACCGGAAGTGGTCATAATTTATTCCAAACACCTCCCAGCATCCTCATTGAGGGGGGTATATAGATCAGGTCCCTTGCAGGAGCACCATATCCCTTGAAGAAGTCCACCACACGGACAAAATGCATTGGAGACTCCTGGTTCCAGCCTCATAAGAACTTACCTATCCTCTATTCAGATAAGCCCCTTATTTATTATCCTCACATTTATTAAATCATCACCTCCATGTATTTTTTATACTTTTTATTTTTATTATTTGCACTACCCCAGATTTTGGGGTTAGTGGTTGTTTATAATAAAACAAATCAAAATTACATTACCATTTGTTATTATTACACGAGTATATGCACTTTATGATGATTGCACTTTAATTTAATTTATTGCATATCTTGCACAAATTTGCATATTTGCACATCTCACTAGCCTATGTCTTGTTGATATGGTTGAACTGTAGCACTTTACTACAGTATTTATTAGCACATTGGTCGCTTTTTATCAGCTTCAGTGCTCATATATATATATATATATATATATATATATATATATATATATATATATTAGGGGTGTGCACCGGCCACTTTTCATGTTTTGGATCTGGATCTTTCTTCGTATTTTGGATTTGGATTGGTTTTGCCAAAACCACCTTTCTGTGTTTTGGGTTCTGGGTTTTGTGTTTTGGATCTGTATTTTTTTTTTAAAAAGCATAAAAACAGCTAAAATCACAGATTTTGTGGGTTTTTCTGCTCCTATGCTATTATTAACCTCAATAACCTTAATTTCCACTCATTTTCAGTCTATTCTGAACACCTCACAATAGTGTTTTTATGTCCAAAAGGCTGCACTGAGGTAGCTGGATGACTATGCTAAGCGACACAAGTGGGCGGCACAAACACATGGCCCATCTAGGAGTGACACTGCAGTGGCAGACAGGATGGCAGTTTTAAAAACTAGGCCCCAAACAGTACATAATGCAAAGAATAAAAAGAGGTTCAAGATGGAATTGTCCTTGGGCCCTCCCACCCACCCTTATGTTATATAAACAGGACATGCACACTTTAACAAACCAATCATTTCAGTGCCAGGGTCTGCCACACGACTGTGGCTGAAATGATTGGTTCATTTGGGCCCCCACAAAACAAGCTGGCAATTAATCTGTCCCTGCACAAACTGGCTCTACGAAGGCACGATGTCATCCTCATCCTCCTCATCCACCGATTCCTCACCCTCTTCAGTGTTATGTACATCCTCATCCTCACAGAGTATTAATTCGTCCCTGCTGGAATCCACCACCACAGGTCCCTCTGTACGTTCTGGAGGCTGGTCTCCCTGGAAGAGTTGCTAATTCATTTTTATGAACATCATCTTCTCCACATTTTGTGGAAGCAACCTCCTACGCCTTTTGCTGACAAGGTTCCCAGCTGCACTAAACACTCTTTCGGAGTACACACTGGAGGGGGGGCAACTCAGGTAAAATAGAGCCAGTTTGTACAGGGGCCTCCAAATTACCAGATGTCCAAACCGGCCCTTGACTTATAACACAGGCGCACGCTTGGCACTGCTGCTGTGTTGATGCACATGCGGCTACTGCACATACATTTCGCACACAAACACAGAAAAAAAAAGAATTGTTTATTTTTTTGTGGAGTGCACTTTGGGGGTTACACCACCCTTTAACAGACATATGGGACACAGGTGCACGCTTGGCGCTGCTCCTTTGTTGATGCACGTACAGTGCACACAATTCACACACACAGAAGAAAATGTTTTATTTTTGTTGGAGCGCACTTTGTTGGAGCGCACCACCCTTTAACAGACAGATGCACGCTTGTCGCTGCTGCTTTGAGGATGCAGGTGCAGCTACTGCGCATACATTTCACACACAAACACAGAAAAAAAGAAGATTATTTTATTTTTGTTGGAGCACACTTTGGTGGTTACACCACCCTTTAACAGACAGATGCACGCTTGTCACTGCTGCTTTGAGGATGCAGGTGCGGCTACAGCCCACACAATTCACAAAGAAAGACAAAAAAAGAAGAATTTTTTATTTTTTGTAGAACGCACTTTGGGGGTTACAGCACCCTTCAATGGACAAGCCAGCTGGCCCTTTACTTATGACACAGGAGCACGCTTGGCGCTGCTCCTTTGTTGATGCACGTGCAGCCACAGTGCACACAATTCACAAACAGAAAATATTTTTTTATTTTGTTTGGAGTTTACTTTGGGGGTTACACCACCCTTTAACAGACAAGCCAGCCGGCCCTTTACTTATGACACAGGCGCACGCTTGGCGCTACTTTGTTGATGCACATGCAGCCACAGTGCACACAATTCACAAACACAGAAAATATTTTTTTATTTTGTTTGCAGTGCACTTTGGGGGTTACAGCACCCTTTAACGGACAAGCCAGCTGGCCCTTTACTTATGGGACACAGGCACACACTTGGCGCTGCTCCTTTGTTGATGCATGTGCAGCCACAGTGCACACAATTCACAAACAGAAAATATTTTTTTATTTTGTTTGGAGTTTACTTTGGGGGTTACACCACCCTTTAACAGACAAGCCAGCCGGCCCTTTACTTATGACACAGGCGCACGCTTGGCGCTACTTTGTTGATGCACATGCGGTTACTTCACACACAATTCACAAACACAGAAAATAAGATTCATTTTTTTGGAGTGCCTTTTGGGGGAGCACCCCTGATGCCCAGATCACCCCCTGGACAACACTACAGCACCCCTCTAGGACTACAGCCTTTACGGGACACTGCACAACACAGTCCAGCCAGCCCCTATAGACTTTGGAGTGGACACAGCCCCTATGGACAACTGACTGCACAACACAGCCCAGCCAGCCCTTATGACAGCAACACAACACAGCCCAGCCAGCCCCTATGAACAACAGCAGCACAAAACAGTCCAGTCAGCCCCTATGGACTGAGTGGTCACAGCCCCAATGGACAACAGAAGCACAACACAGCCAAGCCAGCCCTAGCTCCCACCTTCCCTCTTCACTGTCCACAGCCGGAGTGAGAAATGGCGCCGACGCGGTGACCTTTCATAGAATTCAAAACCTGCGAGATCCGGAAGGCGGGATGATGACATTTTGCCTCAATTTCAGATCCGAGTCAGGTGGGAAAAGTCGAGCCTGACTCGGATACGACTCGGGATCAGGGGGTCTCAGGGGGTTTGGATTTCAGAAATCCAAACCCGCTCATCCCTAATATATATATAATTATTAATTTGTATGTACTGTATGTTTGCAATAAACTGGAGAACTACTGAACCAATTTTGATTGGGTTTTCATTGAAATGTTCCTTGAGATCCTCTGAGTAACATAGGCTATACGCAAACACACCAATCCTTTCTCCTCATCAGAAAGCCATTACAGAGTTAACTTGCTGGGCTTCTTCCAGCAGCAGATCCTAGTGTAATCTGGGGCCCACATTACTTTGAATGACAGCAGCCAGGCAGCTCTAGAGTAAGAGGCCTCTGATTGGCTGTGACCCACGTGGTTGTAGACTGAGTCATGCGCTTACAGCCAATCAGTGGCTGCTTACTATAGAGCAGCCTCTGAATGACTGGTGGGCTTGGAGAATGACAGAAACCACCCAGTCTCTGTCATTTGCCAGGGTAGAGATATATGTGTTATCACATATATTTCTACATGTCTGAAATGGTATGGGTAACTCGGCTGAGCTTACTGGACAAGGGGACAGATGCTATGCCAGGAGGTATATGAATATTGGATTTTTTTCATAGGTAAACCATGAGAATTTTACTGGAGAAGTGGATGTATCATCAGGCAGAAGGTAAGTATATATGAGTGTGTTATGTATGTAATACATTTTTACTTTCAACAGTGTGTGAGTTCTGTTTTCATTTTACTATATTTTTTTACAGCAAGGGTACGGGTGCCAGCTGCTTTCTGGCACTTGTAGTTCCACAAGTGCCAAATGGCAGGCATACTGGCACCTGTAGTTCCACTGTAAAAAACAATAGTACGTATCTATTTTTTCACTATAACTCATACACCCACTGACCAGGAGTGCAGGGGAGAAGAGCCCCGGGCTTAAGCCTAAGTCTGGGTTTGCTTGAAAGAGGGGGTGCCCCTTTATTGTGGTCTCCTAACCTCCCCTGTTATTCCCAGCTTGAGCTGACTAGCTTAGGATGTTAATGCTTTGGCTGGAAAGAGTGTGGCATTACACCCAGGCTAGGTTTTAAAAATAGGGGGAACCCCTATGCCATTTTCTACCCTATTTTTAAAAACCAGGACCAGATCTTGGAGCCCGGTGTTTGTTCCTAAAATACAGGGGAACCCTACACGTTTTTACCCAAAAATGTTTAGAACCAGGCATGCCTCAGGAGCTCGGGCTGATTATACTTTGGGGGGGAACCCTACATCAATTTTTAAAAAATATTAACCCTTTAGACAGTAATTAGAGGCATAAATATACACAGATCACACTGTTTGTACCAAACTCACAGCTCAGGAGGTAGTCTATTTAAAACTTCAATTTAGGACCAAGTTTGCTAAACTTACACCCGTGAATATATCCACGATTCTTGGTAAATTCCCAAGTTGTATTCCTGCCTATGAAAATTACTTTTTGTAGGTAAAGAAAAGAAGACTTTGTTGGGGGCACTCTAGTGATACATCTTAATGGATTAATGAAAGAATTAAAACTTAACTTTTATTCTTATACAGTATATTTATAATACATACACTACATATAACATACAAACATACAGTCACTTTAGTCAGTAGGTGCTGACTAGGATGCCACTCCTAATGAGTGGAAATTAAGTGTGCAAAATGCACCAAAGTAGTTGTGTGAATAGTAACTAATTAGTTGCTATAGGTCACGGCGAATATTATAAACATGTGATGGCCCAAGTAGTGCTCTCATAAGAATTTGAGCATGAAATAGATGCCAAAAGAAATTAAATACCTCCTGATACTGCACATGTAATAGCTAGCTTCTGTCAGCTCTGATGCAACAAAACTAAAGGAGAAAGTGTATAGAACGAGATGTGAGTTATATAGGTCCCAGTATAAAGACGGAAATTTAGGTTGTATATTCAGAGAAACTGTAAAGTAGAAGTCATCAAATGATGATATTAGTATACATATAACCAGTATACTGGTTAGTCTTCTAGAGTGTGGTTCCTATCTAAGATACAGTTAGCATAGTATGTTTTTCCCAGATTGTATACAAGATACATGTGTCCGGCATGGATCCGACAGAAAACACAGAGATACAAGAATATAGTTAGATGATGGTAACCCTCTAGTGGAGATGCTGAGAAATTGAAACATACATATCAACAAGCTTGTTAAATTGTATCAGATACATGAGAACACTGTTTGGGCCATCACATGTTTATAATATTCGCTGTGACCTATAGCAACTGATTAGTTACTATTCACACAACTACTTTGGTGCATTTTGCACACTTAATTTCCACTCATTAAGAGTGGCATCCTAGTCAGCACCTACTGACTAATGTTACTGTATGCTTGTATGTTATATGTAGTGTACTGTATATCATTCATTATAAATATACTGTATAAGAATAAAAGTTGTTTTAATGCTTTTCATTAATCCATTAAGATTTATCACTAGTGCCCCCAACAAAAAGTCTTCCTTTCTTTACCTACAACATTGCATGCCTCTGTCTCAGGGGAGCACCGCCAACTCTTAAAATCTTTTTTCCACATCCTGTGTATTATTAATTGAATCTAAGTTGGTTATGTCCTATTATCATTTCACCCTCCCATCTCTGTAATTTATGACTACTGGGGATGGTGTTTTTCCTCTGTCTGTATCCTGTGCGGGCCCCAAACCCCCCTTTTTTCTATGAAAATTACTTGTAAGTTTGGCTGAGGGTGTATTTATTTCTATTTGTGTTCTCATCCGAGTTTTGCAGAGTTTATGATTTCCCTCCTGAGTTTGCCTTAGTAAATTTGCAAGTTGTAAAAAATGGCCAAACACACCCAAGATTGCAATCTTAACCAGACATGAATCTTAGTAAATTTACCCGTATGAGCCTGATTCATATCTGCACGCAAATGCCATTGCAGCTGCGCAATCTCTCATGGATTGCAATAGCAAAAATATGCTAATATCTCCAAAGCCTAAGGATGCCCACTGCTGCCTTCTCATATCCATTCGACAATGTGCAATAGCATAGACATTGGTAACATCGACATAGATCAAGTGGCCACCAACTTTCACAGTATGCCTAAGCTGATGTTTAAACGTGAATTTTCAATTGAAGTTGTTCATCTGAAATTAGGACATTATCTGGTCAATACTTAATTTATCTCCTGTCAAAATAAAGATGAAATTGTTGATATAATGACAATAATTTTTTTTTTTTTAAATCTGTTAAAAACAAACTGCTCCTCCCATTCACCAATAAAAATATATGCATATAATGGGGTAAATTTGGTACCCATTGCAGTAACCTGTTTTTGCAGAAAAAACTCCCCCTCAAATTCCAAACAAATAAGCTTTAAAATGAATTTTAGACTTTAAATAAGAAACTTCCTTTAATAAATTTTATATACCTTTCAAATGGGGAATAAAAGAATAAAGAGCTTGCATATCAATTGTTAGCAAATGGTATGAGGAAACACATTAAAAAAAAATAATTGTTCTCAAAAGGCTTGTATAATCTGAGTTATTAACATATGGTTGAAGTGTTATATCTATAAAATAGGAGAGGTTTGCAGTAAGGGAGTTGACCCCATATATACATAATATGCCTACTTGGGCTGACATTCTTTATTTTTATGAATTTTGGTATATGGTGAATTATAGGAATTCTTGGATTTTTTACATAAAAATTGTTTACTTCAACCTCACAAATAAGCCCTTCTTTATTTGCTTCATTATGTAAAGTAAATAACTCTTCTTGATAGAATCCTGTAGTGTTATCTTGTAATTTTTCATATGTGGATACATTATAAATGATTTGTCATGTCCCCCAAACCATTCCTGAATAATTTTTGCAGCTTGGAAGGGTGCATTATACTGAAACTGCCATCAGGGAATACTGTTGCCATGAAGGGGTGTACTTGGACTACAACAATGTTTAATTAGGTGATATATGTAATAATTCCACATAAATGTCAGGACCCAAGGTTTCCCAAAACATCACACTGCATCTGCCAGCTTGCCTTCTTCCCATAGTGCATCCTGGTGCAATTTCTTCCTCAGATAAATGACACACTTGCACCTGGCCATCCACATTACATAAAAGAAAATATGATTCATCAGAACAGGTCACCTTCTTCATTGCTCTATTGTCTGGTTCTGATGCACATGCCCATTATAGGTGCTTTCAATAGTGGACAGAGGGCCTGATTCAGAGCCGGATGCTCTGACCAGAGCGCTCGCTCTGAATCAGGGCCCTCCTACCTAAACTTGGAATGGCCCCCTGGCCACTCGCATAGCTGTGGGTGACCACCCACAGCATATGCGAGCGGCCAAAAAGTTGGTCGCGATGGTCAAGACCATCGGGCTTGCGACGAGACCCTGTGGTAGGGTCTCAGTGACCGCAAGCCCTGGAGTGATTTTGGCTCTATCAGAGCCAAAATCACTCCCACTGACATCACTAGTTATGTCAGTTGGGCCAGACCCAGATGGTAGGTGTTCCCATGGGAACGCCTTCGTCTGGCAGCCATGCCCCCGGCATGCCCACCAAAGGGGGTGTGCTTTCAATCAACTTCAACAGCATGCCCCCTTTGGTGCGAGACCCAGAGCGACAGCTTCCCCGTCGCTAGCCGGGTCTTGCGCATGCGCACAACGGAGCAGCCTCTGTCGTGCGCATGCGCACTAGGGCACCATCGACCCACTTGTGAGCGCTCAGCGCTCTCGAATGGGTCTGAATCAGGCCCAGAGGTCAGCAAGGGCACTCTGACTGGTCTGCAGCTATACAACCCCAAATGCAGCAAGTTACAATCCACTGTGTATACTGACAAAAATGTTATTATAGCCAGCATTAACTTTCTCAACAATTTGTGCTACAGTAGATCTTCACTGGGATTTAACCAGACAGACTAGCCTTTGCTAACTACCTGTTACATGCATCAATGAGCCTGTCGCCTGGTAACCAGTTGTCCTTCCTTGGACCACTTTTGGTTAGATATGTGCACTGACCCCCATGCATTGGTTTTGGTTTTACCAAGACCACCCTCAAAGGTTTTTTTTATTTTGGCAAATCCACCCTCAAGTGTTTTGGTTTTGTATCTGGATTTCTTTTTTAAAAAATTATAAAAACAGCTACTATCATGTTTTATTTCCTACAGTATAATTAACTTCAATAATATTAATTTCCAGTAAATTTTTGCCAGTTACTTTCCAGTAATTTTTATGACCTCACAGCTCACAATATTGTTTTCACACATTTTAGTCAAAGGCTGCAGCAAGCTGAGTGGCTAAACAAAGCAACAGAGCAGCAGCACAAACACCTGGCAGTTTAAAGAATATAGCATATCTAGTAAACATAGTGGCACTGCAGTGCCAGACAGGATGGTAGTTTAATATAAACTATACAATCCTATAGAACATTTTCACTAATCAAGATTTAGATCAGAGACCAGCACAGTTAAATGGAGGTGGATAATTTAGTGGAAGACAGGTAAAGCATTTATTGAATGTTTGATTGATCGTTTTACTTATTGATTGAGTGAATTATTACAGTGTAAATATTAGTACAACAAAATCAGAGAAATTGAATATTACAAAACAAACATCCAAATCCCACTGAGATTGAATGATTGTTTGATTACAGTACTAATATAACTATGTGAAAAACAAATATGAAAAATGGGACAAACTTTTAAAACACAAGCATCCAAAATCCCACTGAGATTAATATAACTATAAAACAAATATGAACATGGAACAAACTATTACAAAACAAACATCCAACACCTCAATGAGATTTTTAAAGTGGAAACTAAAGCCAAATATCAAATCACAGGCCTCAGGATTCAAGACAGTGTAACAGCCTAGTCGAAGTTTATAGTCAATAATTATATGATTATATGATTTGATTATACTACTCTGTATCTGCTGAGAAGCTACAGGAAATGTGACCTATATGGCTAGATGAGAAGCTGGTGATGAAATGCATTGCAAGATACAAAAGAACACAAATGTCCCATTAAAATAAGTACTATACCTGCCTGTCAAACACACACAATCTTGGCAAAGCCCATAATGAAAAGTGGTGTACAATGGAATTGACTTTGGGTCCTCTTACTCACCCTTATGCTGTATTTTAAAAAGGGCATGCACAGTTTAACAAACCAAACACTTTAGCAACAAGGGGCTGCCTCATATTTGGCTAAAGTGCCTGGATTGTTTAGGCCCCCACAAAACAAGGGGTTGGGTATGAGATGCTGGCACTTGGGATCCCAGAGGTCAGAATCCTGATGCTGGCATCCCGACAGAGTTAGAATACTGACACCTGTCGGTAAGTATCCTATCCTTAACCCTACCCTTAACCCTCCCTGCACCCTAGTGCCTTAACCTAACCATCCTCCCCAGTGCCTAACCCTAAACCTCCCCCTAGTGCCTAAACCTAACACATCCCCTAGTGCCTAACCCTAACCCTCCCCCTAACCCCGCTACTTACCATTGGGATGCCGGTGGTCAGGATGATGGCACTGGTATTCTGACTGGTGTCAGGATTCCAGCAGCGGCCTTCTGATTGCTGTCATCCCAACAGCCAGGATTTCAACTACCTCTCCAAAAAGAGCTACCAATGCACTTAAGGTAGCTAAGAGTGTTGTTAATCATATCTACAGTTAGAGGAAGGTATTCTCATCCTCATCCTAACCCTCATCAGTGTTAATATCACCATCACACAATATTAGCTCATCCCGACTGGAATACACCATTACAAAAGTCTATATAATGTCTTCTGTCTTCATCATAGAATTTGTAGTTAATTTTGATTAACCTCAATTTTTCCATATTTTTAGGAAGTAGCAATAGAAGCTGAACATGCACTAGAAAGGAGGACTGAGGCAAAATCACACCCGATCAGTGATACTGGCAGTGCCCACCTGCTGCATCCCATCACTTCTAACTCTGGAGCCCCTATTAGTTAATCTAAGCCTCATCCCCCTAAAAGAGAAAGAACAGTGAGAGAGAGATATAGCACAAGAAAAAAGTGAGAAATGAGAATGAAGGCAAGCAGGAAATAAAGTTGAATTGAGAGAGAACACAAGAAAATAGAACACCAAAGAGTTGTGCAATAAAAAAAATAATAACATAGAATCCAGTCACAAACACAAGCCACTTAGCTCTTACAAAGGAAGAGACGCGCTTCAAAGATGCATAGGCCTAAACTACTGTAACAACAAACAATGCCATCAATGGGAGCTAAAGGACAAATCACAAGCATATAAACCAGCCCCCTGCCTTGAGGTTTAACTAACCCCAGTCTTAAAGCAATACTTTAGTTCTTCCTCTCCCTTAAAGATTTTGTTATATTTCAGATGTGTATATGTACTCATTCAAAACTTTGCATTCAGGGCCTGATTCAGAGCCGCTCATAAGCGGCCGCTCGTTCGCACAACTGCGCATGCGTATGGGTCGTAATGCGCATGCGCCAACCAGTCATTGCCGTCGGAAATCGAGCGCTCGCAAAACAGCGAGTGCCTGCTAATTTGAGTGACAGGATGAGGCGTTTGTGGGTGGTAACAGGGGAAGGTGCTTGAAAACGGGGAGTGGAGATCCGAACGCAGGCGTGCCAAACGGTCAAAACTGGCGTTTTAAGGGTGTGCATAATTAACAAAGCAGCGTCATCGACCACATCACTTGGTTGTTTCTTAGCCTGAACTGTTCGCATGATTGTGGTAGGAAAATCCAACCACAAGCACTGCGAGCAGTTCAGACGCCTTTCGATGTACTCGATTAATCAAATAAATAGCGGAGATGACGTAGGATGCGAGCGGCAAGGGGGCGTCTTTACAAAATAGCGAGCGCATGTTTCGTTCGCTTGCTCAGACATAGAGGCGTCAACAGACCGCAAAGAGCGAGCGCTCAATTTAAATATCCGGCCCCTTTTTCTGAACGAGCGAGCGCAAATAGCGTCCGGCTCTGAATCGGGCACTAAATATGCAGTCTCTAGTGAGATTTACCATCAAGCAACATTTGTTACATACATATTTTTTATACAACTAAGCAGATGAAAAAGAATGGTGGATGTTTCTTGATTAATGACAGACTCGGCTATTTTTCAATCAGTATACAATATCCAAAACATTACCATGTTTGTACAGAATGTGCAACCCATTACAAGCTTGGCATTGTCTGAAGCTGAACTATGTTATTTATTTACTTTACCACTATAAAGAGATATGGTCTCTTGCCTATGCATAACATGCATTTCAAACATATTTCACACTGTCTCTGTTTTGTTCTCCACAAAAGTCTTTGAATTTACAATGCTATTTGTACGCATTACTTAAAAGGTTCTGACAGATTTTCCTAATAAAAAATTACAATGTTTTAGGTGCTGGCATTTGCAATGCCTTTAAGTAAGATGCAAGGTAACAGAGACTAAATGCTAAACAGTTATTTACTGTATGTGATCAAATACATGTACAGAATTCATGATCAGACCTGAGCACAAGTTATTCCAATAGTAAATTACACCTGTACATTGATAGTCAGCGATCACATGCAAGGTGTACATATTAGGATGCAGCTTAGCACTGATTACAGCTGTACACTTTAAATAGAGAATATATGGGCTAGCTGAGTCAATTATTTTCCCATGCAAGGCAAATGTACTGTATTAGATCTATGCTGTCATAATAATGTTTAACCTGGCTATATAAGATATGAAAAACAAATGATAAAATAAAGTAAATAACAAAAATCTACATTGCTAGCATACAGTGACCACTGGAGCTTGCTGTACTTGTACATCTGTGTGTAACGCAAATGTGTGTAAAAAAGGACCCGATACGAGTGGCTGCGGCTATTCCTCCCACTATGTTCCTAGATCTATGACACTGAGATAAAGGTGGCAAACTAGTATCCCGGGTACACTGTGAGCAGCTTTGTATGTTGTTACATTGTAAGTAAGATGCATTATTTAGGGAAAAGTATGCTGCACTACAAATGTTGTAGCATCTCAGTTCTACCAATTAGTCTCACTCTGTATGGCGTAAAGACGCTAGGTGTATGAGGACATATCTGTACATCAGAACTTTCACTGCTTGGTGTGCAAATCATAATCACCATACTGAAGTACATGAAGAGCATAGCAATAGTCCTGAACACATTAGCATCCACAGTGAATTCAGGATAGACATTGATGTACCATGTCATATTCTCTTGCATTTATTTTCCATCTAGAGTTCACTCCATTCACTGAGTTCAGAACATTGCACTATCTCAAGAAATAGGCAATCATAGGTATACATACATAGGGTAAGTTTGGCTGCAAAACAAAATGTTCTTAACTGTAAAAAATAAGCAATCTCATTCTATTGTACAAAAATGACACTGCCCCACAAAACCAAACACTACTGTATGTTTCCATATTGACACTTCTCACTTACATACAGGAGAGTATATTCTCATAACTTACATGTAATTTTTCTAAAGAAAATAGTTAGTCAAAAACTATTCATAATAAGCATTATAGCATAAATATAAACACAATAACAAAATAAATATATCCAAAACTCAAATGTTTGAAACCAAAACTGTGGTACATAAATT
Source organism: Taudactylus pleione (assembly GCA_031769625.1). Lineage (NCBI taxonomy): Eukaryota > Metazoa > Chordata > Amphibia > Anura > Myobatrachidae > Taudactylus > Taudactylus pleione. The sequence continues at coordinate 16,223,266 of JAUIMM010000045.1, read as the reverse complement.
ACTTTATCTTTTATTTCATGCAGCAAACTAAATCTTATTGTCAAAGCTGTAAAATATACCTACTTTGAAAAGAGTAATTATAGTTACTTGTGCCTTTACTTGTGCCCTGCTCCGTAAAAAAATTTAAGCTGCATATTACATAATTTATATTTGTAGACTTAGATGATAAATCTCACTTTAAAATATTGTTCTTCTACAATTCTTTATTTGAGGTATTTATTATGTATTTGGTTTACTATAGCTTGTGGAAATTTCAGCGTTTGTACATAGATCAATAATTGAAGTTTATACTTAGTTTCATGATTCTCGTAAATTAACATAAGTAATACATACTTAAATAATATTTTTTTCACAGTGTTTTCACAAAGATTAGAAATGGAAATGCATGCTTAAGTGGTTCTAGAAGCCCCAATCATTGGAAAAAAGATTTGTTTAAGTTATTTAGGATTGGAGTACATACACAATACTTCAAATTAGTTTGTGACCTTCATTAGCTGTGTAATGCATTCAAAGGAATAAATTATTGAAGTGGTTCCTTTTATAGTTTTCATATTCTTTGGATCTTTCAACAATAAACTATACATTACAGTATACAGTATATCCAGTTAGAGTTTAAAGAGTTGTAGTTTTGTGATTTTGAACCGTTGACACTTTATACTATTTCATATATTTAGTAATGAATGGTTTCTACTAGCCAATGAGACTTCTGAATGGAAGTGTATGCTCAGTATAGAAAATATACAAACTAGAACACTCTTTGACAGTGTTGCAAACGCTGGTGCTCACTTAGAGTTGTTTGTTCATCTGTTTTATTTGCAGAAGATAATTTTTTGGTCACTGCATATGTGCAACATAAAATAAGTATGCATACATCTGTTTATAGATGATGTAGTACTGATGATGACATTTACAGTGTCGACATTCATAATATCAATGGAATGATGATCTTGGGGAGCGCCAAACTCCAATTACACAGCTTCAAATTTTCCCTTGATATTTTCTGTTTTAATGTCCTATTAAGGGGATGAAGATGAAGACAAAGAAAGGATCCACTTTCAGGGCCTGATTCAGACCCGTTCGCTAGGATGTGTTCGCACGAAGCTGTCAGCAGCCAAAGTATGCAAATCCCTCAATCGCTAGCAAGACATTAGCGCGCCCACTATGTCGTGCTGTGCGATCGCGGTATGTTTTTAGACGCCCACCAGCCTGACACAAGATGCCCACTTTCCCTTAGTAACATATGTCATCTCCAGGAAGTGTATTAAACAATCGGTAACATCGAGTAACATCAGACCCATACACAGCACTTGTGGCTCACTATACCCTACTGCAAGCACTGAGAGTGCTGCTGTGTGTAATTAAGCCATGTGACGTGTATGCTGATGATGCGTCTTAATTAGGCATGCCCCTGAAACAGCGTTAAGATGCACAGGCACGCCTGTGTTCACACCACCACACCCCCATTACCATAGACCACCCCCTTTCACCACCCACAAACGGCATGTCCTGTCACTCATGCTTGCGGAGCATCTGTGTACAGGATACAAATGCTTTCCGATCGCATGGACTAGTTCACGCACGCGCTCTGCATCTTGTACGTATGCCAGATTGCAAACAACGACAGGCTACGTGCGAACGTATTATAGTGAACAGGTCTGAATCAGACCCTCAGTTCCTACAATGATACCTTAATTCAAAATGTATGCACTCCCAGCCTAAACTTTAATCCTCAATTGGGATGGCAAATAGTACGTCCTTTAAACAGCACTTAGACTAAGGTAACTGGCTGAATTCAGTTTTTAGGTCAAATGATGAATGACCTATCCAGTCTGATGTTTCTTATTGTCCTCAGCTAGAGGTATCCAATGGATGTCTGGTCCATACTGGTCTGGTCCATACTGGCAAGGAACCGCACTTGGGGAAGCAGCCTCTACTAAAAAGACTTTTTAATGTTTCGTACTGTATGTTTTTTATATTTGTATTTTAAGATAAATTTGTTGATGTAGCGCAATATAGGTATTGTATATTCATAATGTCAATATCACATGCATTAATATGCAATGAAGATGATGATGGCTATCAAGAGTTCAGTCAAGCTGCTTTTGATTGGTTGATTCTGCATTCCCCCAGTGGCTGATAGTAATGTAGACAATAGCAGCTATATTATTTGAAATTTGTGTTGTCTATTTGTAAATGTCATTTACACCAGGACTACTGCAAGAAAGAAGATTTCCATTTAAATTTGAAAGGGGAAAACCACAGATGTTATTTAATGTAACTGAATTAACATTTTATTTTATTTCCTTTATTTAATTTAATTTGTATTTGTATTTTGTAATTGTATTTTAAATTGAAATTGTGCCTTTTGCCTTTATTAATTACAATATTATTTGTTCTTCTGTGAACACAACATAATGTTTGCATTTCATTTGTATTTTGTAGTTGTATATATTTAGATATTCGATGAAACATGCCACTTCACATTTATTGATAGAACTGGCAAGATATTTTCTCATGTGTATACTGTATACCCTGCACACATAATTATACTTAGCTCTCTATAGTGTCCCACGTCAGTTGGCACTGCAGTCAGTGGCTTCACAAGTGGGGTGTGGGCCTCCTCATTGACAGGAACTGGGTGCTGCACTATAGTATTATATGCAGCACTCGGCTCCTGATACAGTGAGGGAGCCGGAACTTTGAAACAGACTTGGCCCCGGGGGCAGCCCCCATCTCCCAAACCACTGGAGTAACTAATATGGGGGTTCAGGCTGTGAGGCCATGCCACTTATCCAGGATGCCACACCCCCTGGCCTGCGAGGCCATGCCCCCTTTTTGACAGCGCTTGACTTCACCGCACGCACAACAAGATGGACTAAAGAACTTCCCCTTTTAGCAATGTTATTGATATCACATGTATAACATATGTGGCTTCTATTGGTGTGGTATTAAATGTATAGAAAATAACTAAAAACAGCACTCTAATGATACTTGATACATAAATCACATATAAATATAACATTAATTCTCATAAGATAGCAAGCATAATCACAATAGTTCACATATATATGTATAATGGAATTATACAGATAAAAAAATGTGTATAAAACAGTGTTCTCAAGATCACCCTGATTTGGAATTTATGCTGTTAAGGTGTAAGCCATTTTATCTGCCCCGGGTGTTTTCTGTAGTTCTTGTGGCCGCAGTTTACATTCCGCCCCAAGCGAATGTCACCACAGCTTTGGACACCTTGTTTACTGCCATCTCCAAACAGCAGACTGCTCATATAGAGTGTGCTTTCATTGCTGCCGGGATCTTAATCAGGCCAATTTAAAATCTGTACTTCTGCAGTTTGTACAGAATGTGGGAGTACCCACGCATGGTCATAACACACTTGACCACATTTATACAAACACCAGGGATGCTTATAAAGCCATACTATGCCCCCATATTGGGCAATCAGATCATTCTTTCCTACTTTTAGTTTCAAAGTGTATTCCAGTGATTAAAATGTCTAAGCCAGTTACTACGAAGGTCACTGTTTGGCCTGAGGGGGCTCAGTTAAGTTTGCAGGGCTGCCTTGAATATTCTGACTGAGATTATTTTGTTGAGGAGGCAACCGTGGATTAAACACCAATGTAGATTTATTGACCTCTATGGTCATGATGTATCTTAATTGTTGTATAGAGAGCATTACTAGGGAAAAGGTAATTCAACTATTTCCTAATGAGAAGCCATGGATGAATAGCAAGGTCCTTTCTCTGTTAAGATATAGGGATAGGGCATTTAGGGCTTAAAATAGCATAGTATATAAAATTGCCTGTTCAAATCTAAAAAGGGTATTTGTTTGGCTAAGGAGGCATATCCTAATAAAATTAAGAGTCATTTTATGGAATACGGTGATGCGAGGTCAATGTGGCAAAGGATTAAGCATTTAACTGATTATAAAGCCTTAAATACCCGTATCCATAAGTAGGATGGTCCTTCAGCAGACATGTTTAGTAAATTTTATGCAAGGTTGGCTAACATGATCCCTGTAGTAAAAATATGTGATCACCCATCAGGTAGTCCTTTGAATTTATCTGAGTCTGAGGTCAGGCTTTGCCTTAGTAGAAACAATGCTAGGAAGGCACGTGTCCGGATTGTATTCCGAGTAGAGTTTCACGTGTGTGTGCTGAAAAGTTAGCAGGTATTTTTACTAATATTTTTCACCTTTTACTAGCTCAGTGTATCATTCCGCAATGTTTTAAAGATTCTATAATTGTTCCTATCCCCTAGTCTGCAGTAGTAACCGGTCTAAATGACTACTGCCAAATTGCTCTCACATCATTACTTATGAAGTGCTTTAAAAGAGCTGTTTTGGGCCACCTTAAGAGTGGCATACTGGTGGGTTTTGACTTTCACTAGTTTGTGTATAGGTCAAATTGCCCCACCGAGGATGCTGCTCTTACGGTTCTTTATAAGGTTCTTTATCATTTATAGAATAGGGACTCATACTGTATGTAAGATTTTTGTTTATGGATTATAGTTACACTATCAACACTGTTGTGCCAGTGGTGTTAATTTCCAAGCTCCATATAATTGGTTTTGATGTGCCCATATGTAATTGGTTGTTAGATTTTCTAACTAACCACCCACAGTCACTTAGGATGAGTTTTACCCTCTCATCTGAGCTTGTACAGAACACAGGAGTTCATCAAAGGTGTTTTAAGCCCCTTTTTATATTCATTATACACGTCTGATTGTACTACAAATACGGAGTCCACTTTTATTGTAAAATTTGCAGAGGACACTACGCTTGTCGGTCTGATTAGCAAGGGAGAGGAGGACAGTTATAGGAAGAAGATGAGGCAGCCTTTTTAGGGGGGGAGAATAATAATTTGTTAATTAGTAAAAAAAACTATAAAGGTGGTGATAGATTTCAGAAGATTTTGAAAATCCAACTCACAGCCATTGTTTTTGAATGGCGAGAAGGTAGAGATGGTTAGTGGGATTAAGTTTCTAGGAATTAACTTAACTGAGGATTTATTGTGGTCTTCTCACATTTCAACTGTGGTTGGAAAGGCTCAGCAACGCCCTTTCTTCCTATGAAGGCTTCAAGCAGTGGGTTTATCAAAGCCCATGCTTGTGATTTTCTACTGCTGCGTAATTGAGTCTTTTGGCTTATACTATTAGGGTGGGGTATGGGAATTCCAAATTTTCTGATCGCAGCTCTCTAGATAGAGTAGTTAAAGCTGCTAAGAGAATCATTGGCCAATCCCTGCCTAAGTTAGGTGATATCTTTTCGAGGAGGCTTATAGCAAAGTCTATTAAAATCATCTCTGATCCTAGTCATCCATGTTACTCGCTTATCTCATTGTTCCCCTCCAAGAAACGATATAAATGTTTTGTTTCCTGTACCAGTAGGTTGCAGCATAGTTTCTTTCCCTCCTTAATTGTTAGCCTGAATCGTTAAAACTGTGTATCTTACACTTTTATGTGAGCTGTGAGTGTATTTCATTGTAATTTCATCTATGCATTTTTTAATGTTGTAGTGATAATAAGCAACAATTTGATTTGATTTGAAAATGCTCAGTGAGAAGTTCAAAAGCAGGCCCTGATGTGACCTTCAGGAGCAATTGGCTTTACTCAAACCTTCATTAATTTTATTAGGACCACTGTGACTGACATGCTGAGTAGAGCAGGTGCAGAAAAGGTGTATTTCTTCCCCTTCCTTTCCTGTCCCTATTCAAATATGTTGGTAGTCACCAGTGGCAGTAAAATACTCCACAGGTAAGTCCTCAGTCTGTGCGCTAGCACTTTCTGCTAGTAGCGCACTGGACTGTCAGTCCAAGAGGAAGATGTTGTCTTCCCCTGGACTGCCAGTCCACACTGCAATTGGCAGAAAGTATCAATGAGAAGCCACTTCTGCTTATATATATGGCAGTGTTTTCCTGTCAGATTTCTTTGCGCATACACACTGGAGAGGGAATAGAGTCTAGATCATGGCATTGAAGCTAACTTTAAAAGTAGCCTGGGTAGACCCCCTCCTTTAACAAGGTAGTAGCCACCACTGGTAACCACCATGATGCTAAGACATTGACTGAAAAAGGAGTGCTAGTGACTTCAGACAGGAGTCGCTTCTTGAAGTTAGGGGCGAGAGGTGAGGTGAAAACCCAATTTCTTATATAAGAAGTTCTCATTTGAGTATTTATGTAATGTATTCTGAGAGCCTGATTCAGAGACAGATGGTAATGCAATTGCATCTGCATTCTCTCATGGATCGCAGTTGCTAATATATGCTAATGCCCTAATATATGTTAATGCCTTTCTGTCAGAAATGGGGACTCAGGACTGCTCAGTAGAGTCTCAGGTACTTGCTCACTGATGGTACGGGAGGTTTGCAGTAGAAATGATCGTATATACAGTAAGTCCTCCTCATAGATGGAATAAGAAAAGACAATATACTGGGTGTTATCAGATAGCAAGGATTAAGAGCAGCACTTATGATAGGCAAAGGGCTGTACTGCAACCACAACCAGAGTCGATCCGAACTTGGAGAATACAATGGTAATTGAGTGAGACCAGACCTGGAGAATGCATTTATGCTGTAGTGATATCGGACTTGGAGAATACTCTGGAGTGAAATCAGACTTGGAGAATATATTGCAGTTGGAGTGGAACCAGACTTGGAGAATACACTGGATTTGGAGTGGAACTAGACACTGGAGTTGGAGTAGAAAGAGTGACTAGTGCAACTAGTATGGGAGATAGAAACAATACATGTGTCAGCAACTAAGTTCAGGCACTGAATGCTGTGAGGAGCGAGGCTTTATATCCTGTGCCTAATCAGGATGGGCTGATACCATGGAATCGGTATGAAATATCACCGGCCGCATGGCCGGCGGTTCGATTCCCGGCAGTGGCAGCCCGACAGATGAACAGATCCTGGTAGCGGCAGCCCAACAGTGCTGGAAATCCTGATCATATTCAGGTAAGTAAAAACTAACCTAACCCCCCTGACCCTCCTTAGGGGTGCCTAACCCTAAGCTCCCCCCCAAGTGCCTAACCCTAATCCCCCCTGTAAGTGCCTAACCCTAACCCCCCTTCCCCACTGCCTAAACCTAAGTCCCCCCTGGGGGTGCTTAACCCTAACCCTCCCTCCCCCTAGCCTAACCCTAACCCTCCCGGAGGGTGCCTAATCCTAAATCCCCCCTGGGTGTGCTAAACCTTAACCCTCCCCCCCGCAGCAGTCCACTCGCGGTGCCCGGCATCCCTTCGATTGGGATGCCGGGCGCCTGTCTCCTGGAGTCAGGAAAATGACATGCATCTAGACAGGGGCTGGCTGGCAACTTTTAGCCTGGGGGGCAAATGCATGCAGGCGGCCCTGGCAGAGGAGTAGCGTGTAGCCAGGGTGCCCGAAAGAACATGCGTGCAACGGCGCCCCCCCCCTTCAAGTGTTCTAGGGAGGAGGCGGGTCCATATGGGATTAATGTAAGGTAAAAATAAAGATTAGGGGCAGCCCCCTGTCATAGTGCCCATATGCAGTGCCACCCTGTGCCACAGGAGGACACCCTTATGCAGGCCTCAAGTAGTGCCCCCAGTAGTAATCCCCCCTATGCAGTGCCCCTTGTGCCCCCAGTAGTTAGCCCCTTATATAGTGCCCCCAGTAGTGGTAACCCTTATGCAGTGCCCCTTAAATAGTGGCCCCAGTTGTAGTCTTCCCCCTATGCAGTACCCCCACTATTGCCCTTTATATAGAGCCCCCAGCAGTGGTCCCTCGATGCAGTGCCCCCAGTGGTAGTCCCCTCTCCCCTATGTAGTGCCCCTAGTAGTAGTCCACTCCCCCCTATGCAATGCCCCTAGTAGTAGTCCCCTCCCCTTGTAGTGCCCCTAGTAGTAGTCCCCCCCAGTAGTAGTACCCCAATTGTAGTGCCCCCAGTAGTAGTCCCCCCCTTGTAGTGCCCCCAGTAGTATTCCCCCCTTGTAGTGCCCCCAGTAGTATTCCCCCCCTGTAGTGCTCCCAGTAGTCCCCCCCCTTGTAGTGCTCCCAGGAGTCCCCCCTTGCAGTGCCCACAGTAGTATTCCCCCCCTGTAGTGCCCCCAGTAGTATTCCCCCCCTGTAGTGCTCCCAGTAGTCCCCCCCTTGTAGTGCTCCCAGGAGTCTCCCCCTTGTAGTGCCCCCAGTAGTATTCCCCCCCTGTAGTGCTCCCAGGAGTCCCCCCCTTGTAGCGCTCCAGTAGTATTCCCCCCATGTAGTGCTCCCACTAGTCCCCCCCTTACAGTGCTCCCAGTAGTCCCCCCTTTGTAGTGCTCCCAGTAGTCCCAGTCCCCCCCCCACAGCAGAGACATAATAAAAAAATAAAATAAAAAACACTTACCTGACACCCGCTCCTGCTCCTGGTCCCGCCACCGAGATCAGCTCCTCCGTCCGCCGCTTTGCATTATGGGAGTGACACATCACTCCCAATACCCCCTGCGGGAGTCGGAAGATGTCCGGCTCTGGCAGTGGGAGCAGCAGCCGATGAGAGTCTGTCTGACTCTCATCAGCTGCTAAAGCAAACACACAGCTGCTGGCTCCGGCGGCTGTGTGTTTGTGCTGTGTAGCGCTGACTGAACTCCGTCCGGTCAGCGCTACACACACGGTGCAGTCTGTGTCACAGTGACACAGTCTGCACTGCGGCCTGCGGCCCGCATGATGCTGCGGCCCGGGGGGCACACATGGCACCCTGCCCCCTGGCCCAGCCCGCCACTGCATCTAGATATAGACACCTGTCATTTAACCCATGCAGGGATAAAGCAGTCGGGAAGCCGACTGTCGGAATCACGTCAGCCGGTTTCCCGATTGCATCCCAATGCCATCAGTTGGCCACTGACCTGGATACCCATTGGAGACTTAGTGGTCAGCTGACCAGGATCAACATGGTAGCACCCAGTGTTCAGAGCCAACGGGAATGCAACTGGAACCACAAGCCCCCTGAGACCACCAGCACAGTGGCAGACAAGAGCTGCCATGTTCGTGCTTAGTTTCCAAAGCCAGTGGGAACACCACCGGTGCTCTGGGCCCCTGAGACCACAGCCACACTGGGGAACTGCCGGTAGCACTCTTTGTGAGACCCCAGGCTGGCACCCCTGTCAACACAGTGCAGCACAACCCTGACACTTCCAAAGCATAGCTGAGCACAGGGATGCCCACTGCTGCCTTCTCATATCCATCCAACAATGTGCAACAGTGTAAAATTTGGTACTATCGATTCACTGCAGGCAGTAATGCAGCATGTAAGGCAAGTCTAACCAGCCATGAACACTGAAGCTCTCCTGACACACAGGAGTCTTATGTTGTGTGGAGAACGCAATGGCTAATTAATGCACACCAACAAAATGGTGTTCAAACAGTCAGATGTGCCTGCGTTTGCTTAGCCACCCATCCTTACCACTCCCAAACAATGACTACCTGTCACTCACTTTGTGAATGGTTCTTCTGTATGAATGTAATCGCATTGCAATGGCTGCACATGCGCATTAGCAAACAATCGCTCATTCAATGAAAATATCGGCATTATGTCTATCTCTATATTAGGCCCTAAGTTCATTAATGGCCATAAGATAATATGCATTTTATTGTATCAATTATTTATACTGTAATGTATCAATTATTTGCACAATCTATTGTTTGCACAATAGATTGATAGATTACAGCATGTTTTTGCAAGACAATTATACGTGTAATGTATAATAATAAATGATTGTATTCACAAATGTATTTGAACAAATGTGTAAACTATCTTTAGAGCTACAAAGATAATGCAGAAAATCACACTGCTTATATACAGTATTACACAAGTGGAAAATGGATGCATTTTAACTAGAAATGAGAGGGTCCGGTTTCCCGGACAATGAATCTGCCCGAATTTAGCTGTTACGAGTTCACTCTGGATTACAAAAACAGGGCAAAACACCATCCTTGAGGTGTGGCCGTCTCCCAGCCAATTAATGCATCTCCATAGACTTCAATGGGCCCATTAAAAATCTATGGGGAAGTGCTGGGTCACTGACAGATATTCTCAGCCAACCAGTGGCCTGTTGCCATGGTAGCGGCTGCTGGTTGGATAAGACAAGTTTAAAAAAAGATTAAAAAATTTTTTAAACGGCATTGGCTGTCCTCCCCTCCCAAAGTACCAGATTTTTTTGAGCGAGTTCTGGTTGTGAAAATATGGGGAAAAATTATGTAGGTGTCCCCCGTATTTTACACAACAAGCGCCAGGCTCCTGAGCCAGTCCTGGCTGTGAAAATATGGGAGAAACAGACATTGGGACTCACCCTGTATTTTACATAACTAGCACCGGGCTCTTTCTAGTGAAGATGTAATATCAAAGCCAGGGGATATTGGTACCCCTGGCCAAACCATTAAGCATCCTTCACTAGTCAGCTGAGGCCAGGGACTCCTTTGCAATTGGGGACCTCCCAATAAAGGGGTCCTCCCTCCCCATGACACCTATGGCACAGGCTGATAGCTCGGGGCTATGCTTGGAACCCCTGGTGGTGGTAGGTGCAGAGTTCATGGTGTAGAAGATAGAAAAATACTATTGTCTCTTACAGGAGGACTACAGGTCCCAGCAAGCTTATCCCATATGCCAGTACTTGGAGAACCACAAGTACCAGCATGCAGGGTATGAAGGGCCTGCTGGTGCCTGTAGTCCCCCTGCAAAATAAATACTCAAAAAAAGACAGGACACAGACATTGAATATTGTATTATTTTATTACACATTCATACACACACAAACTTACTCACACACACTCACTCACAACACAACACCTCACTCCCTGTAGCCGTTCTGTCCTCTTGTCCAGTAGTATCCATGACTGCTGTAATCAACAAATACATACTTGCCTACCCCTTGTGTCATGTCCTCTTTGTTTCATGTAGCCATGGAAATAGTAGTGACCTGTATGGTCACTACTACCCAAATAAATGCTAGCCAGGAGAAAAGCCCATTTAAAACAATGGGGTGAGCATTCATTGGCTGAGTGATCTGGGGCTCAGCTCTCTCAGCTAATGAATGCTCTCCCTATTGTTTTCAATAGTAGATTCTACCGATTAGCATAAAATTAGCTAGTACTGACCGTATACAGTAGGTCATCACTATGTCCGTGGGCTCCACAATTTGTTTGTTTTTTTAAAAGACCCTGTATACCTACATGGACCAAACAGGACATGACTCAAGGGGTAGGTGAGTATGGATTTTTTTATTACAATGATCATATTTTTATTTTATTTTTTCTACAATGGACTGGGACCCACAATCACCAGGGGTGCGGAGCATAGCCTGAGCTATCAGTCCTTACCTGGGGTGTCTCTAGGAGGGGGGATCCCTTTATTGGTGAGGTCCCCACTTCCTGAGGAATCCCTGGCCTTGGCTGACTAGTGAGGGATCTTAAATGCTTTTGCTGGGGGTTCCAGTATAAGCATGTCCCCTGGCTGTGGCCTTACATCCCCACTAGAAAGAGCCCAGTGCTGGTTGTGTAAAATATGGGGGACCCCTACATAATTTTTCCCCCATATTTTCACTACCAGGACCAGCTCAGGAGCCCAGTGTTGGTTGTGCAAATTTGGGGGACACCTACATTTTTCCCCCTGTATTTTCACAAACAGGATCTGCTCAAAAAGCGAGCTTTCGGGGGGGGACCCCACACTTTTTATTTTCCAATTTTTAACCCTTTATTTACTTTTACACACACAGAAGCACTGCACAGATCACACTGATCTGTGCAGACTTATGCAAATACACTGTGAGGTAGTCAAAATTTACTGGAAATTAATGTTATTGAGGTTAATACTACTGTAGGAACAAAAACAGGGTCAAATTATGTAATTTTAGCTGTTTTTCTCAATTTAAAAAAAAAATACAGATAAGAACCAAAACATGTGAGGGTGGTTCTGGCAAAACCAAAATTCCAACCAGAGTTAGAACCAAAACAAAACATGGTGGTCTGCATCCCTAATATTAACACAGCATATGGTAGTAAGAAAAAGAATGTCTATGCTCAGACATAAAATAAGATGTTGCTTGTTTTCATTGTTCATATTAATTCAGGCATGATAAAGTAACAAGAGAAGGAAGGCTATAGCTTTTATCTCAACATTCCACTTAAGATGCACAATAAGGCTGGATTCTGTGGGGAGATAATATGCATAATAAGAGCACTTAACATGCCTCAATTTATATTGAAAAGGTCTGACAGATCTTTGTGTCAATTCAGACATGTCCCAATATTTAATCTTGTTTTGACATATCTGGTTAAGGATTCATCATTTATTCAACAAATGTACCAAGGAGAACTCAAGCAAAACATTTTTTTCAATAAAAACAGAAGCAAAATATTGTGCTGACAGTGAGCCACAGGAAAAGGGCTGTCTCTTACCATGCAAGATAGAGATTTTATTTGCCAAATTAGTTTTAAGCAAGTTAATTTTATTATGAACAATAATATAAAATAATAATAAAACAGGCATGTTACATGGATAAAGCAAGCTATGTTTTATACTGTGACAAATATATTGATGTGAACTGCACAAACCATTTCTCTGGCAATTTTTTGGATGAGTTGTAAATCACCATTTGTAATAGAGACTCAATCACCCTGTGGGTACCAGGGTAATAATACTTAACAATAAATAATAATAATAATAATAATAATAATAATAATAATAATAATAATTATTATTATTATTATTATTATTTGCTATTATTAAATTTTCCAGATAACCAATTCCAAATTTCCTCTTCAACCACTATGTATGTATATATATATATATATATATATACTGTAGATATACACTGGTACACATTTGGATAACTCTATCCAGGTTAACAGAATTCCAAGACTCCAAAGAATAATAATAGTAATAATAATAATAAAAGCAGTTTTGATTTAGATTATAGCCAATTATGGCCAATTTATCAATGAATATGCCTGTGTATTACACAAGTACCCACAGAATCTTATATGATTCATTAATTCTGGTAAAAATAAACCCTTAAAGCATAATAAAGAATAAAAATCAAAAGAACTATCTGATATAAGTAAAGAGCTCAAAAACAGAGGTCTTTCAAAATAAATAGAAAGCATAGTTATTAAGAAACATATAAAATTAAAACCTGGAGAGATATGATTTACTAAGCAACCACCAAGAATTTCTAAAAATGCAAAACAAATTACAGAAAAACATACACTCTCCTATATATGGAAATCATATAAAAATAAATAAATGTACTACTCTCAGTAGTTTCATATAATGACAAATATGTTTTTTTTATTACCAGCCCACATTCTACATCTGAAAGACATACATAGAAAGCAAGCATTAAAAGAAGACAAGCAATAAGAAGAGAGAACAAGGCAGTACCAACAAAATATAACAGTAAAAACTTACAAAAAATAGAATCTCAAATCCCAAGAAATATTCCGTCTTTCCCAACTTTTTTTAGCTTTGATAAATGCATGCTAAGCAAGAGTCTTTCAGTTGTTCCTACACAGAAACCTAATATTTCCAATTATTTTTAGATCTCAATAAATTTGTGAGCAAACACACATTAAGACAAAATTTTATTAGAAAGTATTATGATATTATTATTAATTATGAGAATATATCATAAACATTTCTCAAACCAAGTTCACAATTGTATTTCTTGAAATCATAAGTCAGTCACATCGGCATATCTTATGAGATAATAGATAGGGATGTTTCTGATGCTGAAAATAATCTAATCAATTAAAACTCTTCAAAATAGTAAAGACATAGGGATCAAAAAAGTGGCTAAAAGTGGAAGCCTGGTTATTTGAAATAGTACATATTACATAAAAGAGGTTAATAGATTACTAATTGACTGTTCTGAAAATGAATCCATGGTTGTATTTGCAATGACATTAACAATACTTCTAGTCCAGGCTTTCATCAAAACATCATTAACAAAAATAAATACACTGAAATCTTATTATACACATCTCTAACTACAATGTGTCTTGGAATCAGGGTACAAGTCCCCCTTACCTGGTCTGGAGGTGCCATCTCATGACCAACTCTGGTCATAGCTGGCATTCCTGAGGGTTGGACTTGCCCTGGGCATAGTGTTCTCTGGTGGATCTTATGACTATGTGCATAGTCATCTTGGATTTCATTTGCATGACTGCATCCACCAGCCAGATTTCTACAGCCACACTCACATGACTGTCTGGACAATAGTCACAGGAAGCACCCTATTAAAACTCTGTCTGGCACTAGGCTCATTGACAGAACAACACGTCTCTCCTAGAGATCAGTATCTTGGCTCTTGGCTTTGGTTGCTTCCTACTTCTGTTCCAGCTAATTGTATTACCAAGTGTATTCTGCATCTGAGTCACTCTCAAGCTAATTGCATTACCAAGTGCATCTTGCATCTGATTCAGTCTCCAGGCTCCAAGCATTCAGCTTTCATTCCATTTATCTGCCATCAGCACTGGTCCTTCACATCATGCTTATCCCAGTGGGTGTCCTATAGTGTTCAACATAACCTGCCGCCTGCTTACAGTAATGTGCAGCATCTAGTATCTATACCTTCTGCAGTCTGTCACAATTACTAGAAGCACTCCTGTGGCCTGCTTTTACTGTGCTGTTGTCTCGAGATCTCTTCAGTTACCTACAGACTTTACCATACTGATACACACATCAGTTCAGTCTCAGACATCTGAACACCAATCTATAGTACTGGTCCACATGAGAAAGAGCTTAATAAAGGCCTCATGCTTCACCTTCTCTCCTATTGCCAAAACTAGTCCCATGAGTTCCAAACTGAATCTGCAAAATCCCATGTGACATAGTACCTTCCAAAAATCAACACATTTTTAGAAAATCCAACAGAAAATCCAAACATTGAAAACTTTGAAATCCTAAAAAAATACCTTAATCACACAAACACTGTTTTACAAATGCTGTACAATTGTCTTACAAGTGCTTGAGGACTGTGCATGGGAAAACATCAATACATGGTTTACAATAGATGTCTAGTTGTTATATACTGTACATTCATAGAACATGTCAATGGATCTTTAACTTGCAAATAATCATTACTGTTGGGCTCCACACTTGACAACTCCAATACAAATGTTTTAAACATATTATATGTGAGATCATTTTAATTATTGTTAAATATTTTTGATTTTTAGATAGCTTTTACTTATAAAAATGAGGAAAAATCTTTGCTCAGGGCTTCGCAAATCTTTTTCATTGGTAATCCTTTATTTAATATATTAAATTATATTCTAGTATTTGTATGTAAACATAAAACATAAAACAGTGTGGCTGTCATGTCCCACTATATATATATATATATATATATATTATATATATATATATGTTTCATATGTTGTTAGTTATTGTCATGTTACCATTGCAAGGCTTTGCATCTTGTTAATGTCCTTCCTGATTCTCTGGCTAGGGTCTGATGTCATCAGCCCTCATTTCTTCCTGTCTGTAGCTCTGTGTGTGTGTCTGCCAGTTTAGCTTGCAGCTGCACTTGTTGAGCTCTGGGAAACTATCATCTTTTCACCTACTATGTTATGCATAATTACAAGAATATCAGCTTGAAATAAACCTCATCTGGATTCTTCATACGTGCCTTACTAGTTGAGTTGACACTGTGTGACAAAGTCTCTTGGTGTAAGTACTGGTTCAATACAGATAAACACAGAGGAATTATCTCAGGGGTCTTACACTTACAGCCTTGTTATTGAGTCAGAATAGTGAAAAGATGGTTGATAAATACTGCTATATACACCAGTAAGCTAGTGGCAGCTTCTGCAGATACAAAGATGCTTAACAAGCTTGCGTACAGTGTAAGAAGAAATCATCAGTGTGTACAGCTACACACTACAGCATAGATTCTTCTAGCAAGCTACAAACTCCAGTATTATTCAGATTCATTCTACCTGTGTGATATCATGGCTGAATTGAACACTGCACAGCCTGTTCAAGATGAACAATATCTGCAATCTGAACAAGGAGTACTGGATCCCAACCTGCAGTCTAAACGTCCTGCTAAGCCTACGTGGAAGGTTAAAGAGAATCTTGAAGGTAGGCAGCATGAACTTTCTTCCAATGTCCTAAACTTATGGCAAAAGTTGCTAAATCATATGTCTACCCTCTCTCAACCTGTTTCTGACATGTCACCACTAGAGGGAGCCCTAGGACAGCTTTGTTCAGTATATGAGCTTTACACAGATAAAAGCCAGGAATATGTAAGCATCCTGAAAAAACTTAATACTCAGGATTCTTTAGAAGAATTGCAAAACTTTAATCATCCTCATTTGGATCGATTCAGTTTATTACGTGAAGCCAAGACAGCGGCAAGAATCGCACAATTATTGCAAACATCATCACATATTTCTGTGTCCACCAGGCATTCAAAACGATCATCTAAATCAAAATATTCCATGCTCAGCGAGCAACTTCTAAAGGCACGTGCAGATGCAGAGACTACCAAAATACAAGCCGACTTTGCACAAAAAAAGGCAGAATTGGAAGTCAGAGCAGCGTAAAAAAAAGGCAGAAATGGAAGCCAGAGCAGCATGCGAAAAGGCAGAAATGGAAGCCAGAGCAGCAGAAATAGAAGCTTTAGAGAAACAATGTGAGCACTCCACAGCAATGGTACGGTTAAAGGTTTTGGAACAAGCTGCCAGTGTAAGTGAAAGGGACAGCATCAGTGTAAGTGAAGTGGATGCAGAGGATTCTCTTAAGCGCACAAGAGACTACGTCCTAAACCAAAACAGTGAAACCCTGGTTGCTGCAGACATTCCTAACAGTGCAGACATTTTTCCAGAACAAAGAGACTCAGATCCCTATGCAACACGCCACATCCAAGTTTAGTACAATGCACAACCACTTTGTCATCCTGACCCATTTTTACACACCACAGTGCACCAAGGCCCAACACCTCCACAAGCCCAATATACAAATGCCTGGTTACAAACCAATATGCCAGTAAGTTACCAGATCCCTGGCAACCACGCAGTTCCACATGCAGCGAGATCTATGGACTTTAAACCAGCTCTTAGGCTGAATGCCTATGCAGCCCCGTACCTCCCTATGTCTCTTACTGAGAACACCACAAATAATAAGAACAGCGCTACTCAGCCAGCAATTCCTAGCCCAAAGTCAGAGAAAACATATATCAGACTTTGGAAGATACATGGTTTGCCGTGAACTTACTAAGACCGGCCTCACTAGGTTTGATGACCAGCCTGAGAACTACAGAGGTTGGAAATGTGCCTTCAGAACCGCAATTAGTGATCTTGGCATTACTGCTGCCGAAGAACAAAATCTGCTGATCACGTGGCTCAGCCCACAGTCTACAGAATGTGTCAAGAGACTCAGATCTGTTCACATTAATAATCCTGTGGTAGGCCTTACTGCTGCTTGGGATAGATTATAACAAAGCTTTGTAAGTCCTGAAGCCATAGAGATTGCTCTGTTCAAGCGGCTACAAGATTTTCCAAAAATATCTGGCAAGGACAATGAGAAATTCCAGGGGCTCAGTGACCTACTCTTTGAGCTCCAGCTGGCCAAAACAGATACTCACTTACCTGGCCTTAGTTACCTGGACACAGCTCATGGGGTAAACCCAATAGTTTCCAAGCTGCCATACAGTATTCAAGAAAAGTAGATTACACTCGGGTCAAGATACAAAAGGGAAAATCTAGTATCCTTTCATCCCTTTTACTTTTTCTGTGAGTTTGTCAGGAACATTGCAGAATCCAAGAATGACCCAATTTTCACCTACAGTGAGTCAAGACATCCTGGTTCACCAACTCCCAAGTATGACAGCCCACACTCTAACTACAAGAACCACAGAGGTCCAGTGTCAGTAAAATATACTGAAATCCTTCACACTCAAACATCAGCTCCTGACAAGAGCAGCCAAGGTGAAAGGATTGAAAACCCCAATCGCCTGTGTCCCATTCATAAGAAGCCTCATCCCCTCAAGAAATGCATTGGCTTCAGAAAGAAACCTCTCCCGGAACACAGGGAACTTCTAAGGAAATTTGGGGTATGTTTCAGATGTTGTGCCTCTACTGAACATTTTGCTGAGGACTGTAAAACCACTATTAAGTGCATAGAGTGTGGCTAGGAGGACCACGTGCAGGCACTTTACCCATCTCAATCCAATCCTACACTGCCTGCACATTTTCCTTCTGCACCAAGGCATGGCGGGGAGAATACAGATCAAACAGCAAGTCCTACTATTGTATCTTCTTCATGCACTAAAGTCTGTGGGGAAGATCCTTGTGACAAGTCTTGTGCAAAGATATATTTAGTCAATGTATACCCCAAGGGACAGCCAGAAAAGATTCTAAGGGTGTATACCATCTTGGACGACCAGAGTAACTGATCACTCGCAAGACCAGAACTCTTTGATCTGTTAAACTTAAAGGGAGATGCTTACCCTTACACCTTGGGTACCTGTAGTGGAATTACAGAGGTCTCTGGAAGAGCCAGTGGACTGGTTGTAGCTTCTCTCAAGGACAATCTTGAGATACCCTTACCCACACTTGTTGAGTGTAACCAGATACCATCCAACAAAGAGGAGATTCCTACACCAGAGGTCGCTCTTCATCACATTCACCTAAGGCCTATATCCAATAAAATACCATCCCTTTACAAAAATGCAGAGATCTTACTTCTGCTCAGTAGAGACATCCTCAGGGTACATAAAGTATGCCAGCAGATCAAAGGACCAACTGATGCTCAGTTTGCCTAAAGTCTTGATCTAGGCTGGGTCATCATAGGCAATGTCTGTATAGACAAGATGAAGAAACCTACCAGGATAACCTCATTTAAGACAAACATCTTGCCTAATGGTCGCAGCACTCATTTTCAGCCATGCCCACATCATTACTGGGTGAAAGAAAGGCTGGACAGCAGTAAATTGCAGCATGACCGTCAAGATAACATGAATATGGTCCTGTCTTGGGATGACAGTCTTGGATCGGCAGTGTTCAATTCAACGAGTGAGGACAACAAGTTAGCATCTGCAAGAGAAGATAAAGAATTTCTCAAGGCAATGGACAAATATTTCACCCAGGACGATTCCAACAGTTGGGTAGCACCTTTACCCTTTTTCTCTCCAAGAGTGAAACTACCAAACAATCTACAGCAAGCAGTTGCTAGATTTTCCTCTTTAAAACAAACCCTAAAGAAGAAAGTAGAAATAGAGAAACATTTTGTGGATTTCATGCAAAACATATTTGACAGAGATCACACAGAACCTGCATCACCAGTAAAGGAAGAAGAAGAATGCTGGTACCTTCCATCCTTTGGAGTGTATCACCCATGGAAACCCAACCAAATTAGAGTAGTTTTTGATTCCAGCACTCAGTATGAAGGTGTCTCCCTCAACAACCTGCTCCTTACTGGGCCAAACCTAAACAACAGCCTCACAGGAGTGCTAATTTGTTTTAGACATGAACCTGTTGCAGTAGTAGCTGTCATCCAGCAAATGTTCCATTGCTTCATAGTCAGGGAAGACAATCGAAACTACCTGAGGTTCTTATGGCACAAGGACAACAAAGTCAACAATGAAGTCATAGATTATCGGAAGAAGGTGCATGTATTTGGCAACAGCCCCTCTCCTGCGGTAGCATTCTATGGACTCAGGGGAACAGCCCAGGAGGGTGAGAAGAATTATAAATCTAACGCTCGTCATTTTGTTGAAAAGAACTTCTACGTTGGTGACAGACTAAAATCCTTACCCACAAGCAAAGAGGCAATTGATCTTCTTACCAGAACATAAGAAATGCTTTCTGTCTCAAACCTCAGACTCCACAATATTATCTCCAACAGCCAAGGCTAATGGAAGCATTTCCCTCTGATGATCATGCCACCAACTTGAAGGATCTTAAACTTGGTTCTGATGTTCCTCCCATACAATGCAGCCTAGGGTTACTCTGGGACATCAAACAGGACATATTTACATTCCAAGTATCAGCCTATGACAAACCTTTCACCAAACAAGGAGTTCTATCTGTCATAAACAGTATCTATGTTTTTTTTCTTGGGTTTGTAGCACCAGTCACCATCCATGGCAAGATGTTGCTGAGACAGTTTGCCAAAGAGAACTTAGATTGGGATACTCCATTACCTATTGAGCAACAACAAAGGTGGAGACGTGGAAGAAGTCTTTGAAGATATTAGAACAACTCCTAATCCCATGCTGTTATACTCCCAGCTCCCTTTCAGCTGCCATCAGGCAAGAAATCCACCTTTTTTCGGATGCATCGGTTGAAGCCATAGCCGCAGTGGCCTACCTGAGGGTCTCTGAAACCAACAACAAACTACATTGTGGATTAGTCATGGGTAAGGCCAAATTAACCCCAAGACCTGCACACTCTGTATCAAGACTCAAGCTTTGTGCAGCTGTGCTAGCAGTAGAAATTGCTGAAGTTATAAAAGACAAAATGGACGTTCCAATTGATTCATTTGCATTCTACACAGATAGCAAAGTCGTGCTTGATTATATAAACAAAAAAACTAAACAATTCTATGTATACATCAGTAACAGAGTAGAGTGCATCAGGTTTCTCCACTCCTGAGCACTGGCTGCACATCGCCACTAACTTTAATCCAGCTGATCTCAGAACAAGACCTTCATCAGCATCTAGTCTTTGTTACATGTGGTTGACACCTCCAAGATTCTTATATGATGATCCCTGTTTACCTCCTACCAATACCAACTACTGGCTGGTCGATCTCGAGTCTGACAAAGAAATCAGGCCCACAAGCTCCTCCCTCTACACTACCATGACTACAAAATTGAAGCTGAAGTCACATAGTTTTGAGCATTTCTCTAGTTGGACATCATTAGTGCGAGCCACCGCTCGCCTAATCCACATTGCTCACTGCTTTTCAAAGGACACATCACCAGAGTGTCATGGTTGGCATATCTGTAAGGATCATCCTACAGTTGCAGATCTCGAACATGCAAAGGAGTTTCTCATTCGGTGTGTAAAACAAGAAGTATACTGTCAGGAAATTAAGGAGATAGCTAAGGGAGTCAATCTCTCCAAGAACAGTGCACTCTTTGAACTAAATCCAGTAATGGATCAGCACAAATTGCTCAGGGTGGGCGGTGGTATAGTGAGATCCAATCTATGTAGCAAAGAACTCAATCCTGTTATCATACCAGGTCAACATTATATTGCTACTGTCAGGACCAGGGTTTCTCGGCATGGTGGTCAACGGGAAATACCTGTGAGGTCACTGTGGCAGGGGGTGTCTGGCGGTGGCACTGGTGCTTGGTGAGGGGCATTGGCTGCGTGTAGTTCTGTGCGGGCGCATTGTTGCTCTGTCTGGTGAGGCCTGGTGGTGCTTCCGTTCCACTCGGCATGGGAGCTGCCATCTTGCCTCTGGCCATGTGATTCAGTTGTCCAATCCTGGTGGGTCATATGCTCTCTCCAGCCAGTCATGGCGTGGTGCTTGGTATTTAGGAAGGTCCAGAGCCTTCCTTCTTTGCCAGTGCAACGTGTTTCTCAGCAGCAGCTGAGAGAGAGAGTTCCTGAGCTCATTACCTGCCTCCTTGGAAATGCTACCTAGCCCTGCCTGCTCCAACTGCTGGACTTTCCCTGCACCCTCCATTTACCTTCCCCCTGCCTGAGTCTGCTGTCACCCTGCACCTTGCCTCCACTTACACTCTGCTGGACTCACTTCAGCCTGCAAATTCACTTCAGCCTGCAAGTTCACTTCAGCCTGCAATTAATTTCAGCCTCACCACACCTGCATACTGGACTGTTCCTGCCTGTCACTATCTGGACATTCTCCCATTTGCTTCACTACAGTTCTCAAGTGCACTTCAGTGCAATACCTGGACTATTTCTTTTCCCATATCCATGTCTACTAAGTCACTCACTAAAAGTTCCACATTTTAATTTAAATCTGCTTCTGTGTCTGCTCCTGTCACCACCCCGGGTCCACAACACAACCAGAACCTCACAGTTTGCACTGGCCCCATGGGTCCGGCCATAGACCAGGTGTCAGGAGTGGATTTATTCTGGTGTATTGCTGGCCATTTAGAAAACCTGGAAGCTATGCAGCACCAAATGGCTCAGTTTCTGCAGGAGATGTCTAAAAGACAAGATAATCTGCAAACCTCGTTATCCACCCCTGGGGTATCGGCAACTACACTTACTCCTGTGCCTGGTAATACAGGGAACAGGGTATCTCCCCATTTACATCTTCCTATGCCAAGCAAATTTGATGGCGATCCTAAGCTCTGTCGTGGCTTCCTGAATCAGTGTTATATACACTTCACTCTACAGCCTGATAACTTTCCCACTGCAAGAACTAAAGTGGCATACATTGTATCTTTGTTGTCCGGCTCAGTTTTGGATTGGGCCTCCCCACTCTGGGAGCATTCAGATACACTGCTTTATAACTATGCAGGCTTTGTGTCATCATTCAGGAGGATTTTCGACAAACCTGTATGCACTGTGTCAGCATCATCCAGTATCATGACCCTGAGACAAGGAATCCATCCTGTCAGCCAATATGCTGTACAGTTTAAAATTTTGGCATCAGAGCTCAAGTGGAATGAGGAAGCCCTTACCTCAGCCTTTTGGCATGGACTTTCAGACCAACTAAAGGATGACTTGGTCACCAGTGAGCTTCCCACTAATTTAAACGACATGATCTCACTATGTAACAAGATTGACCTGCGCTTCAGAGAACGTCAGGCTGAAAAGCACAGAACTGACTGGCAAAGGTCATTTACTCCTCCCTTACCTACCCATCCACCCTCTTCCCCTATGGAAGAAGAGCCTATGCAGGTCAACCAAACCTATCTCTCTAAAGAGGACCATCAGAGAAGGATACTAAAAAACCTCTGCTTATACTGTGGAGATTTGGGTCACCTGATGGCCTCCTGTTCCCGTAAATTGGGAAACCCTTGTTCCTAACTGACCCTGGGGACATCAAGTTAGGAGTTATGAGCCCATCCCCAAATACTAAAGATTTCAAAATTATCTTAGCTACAGATCTCAAGCCTAAACCTGCTTTTGCTACTGCACTACTAGATTCTGGAGCAGCCGGAAATTTCATTACTTGCAGCTTCGTTGATAAACTACAGATTCCTTGTTCATCTCTCAATCACGCAATTTCCCTGACCTCTGTAGATGGAAGGCCTTTAGCTAATGGAGTGGTCACCAAAGAAACTCAACCAGTATTAGTCCGTATTGGAGCCCTCCACTCAGAGTCTTTAAAGTTCTTTGTGATACCTGAGGCTTCTCAAGAAATCATTTTAGGATTACCCTAGTTATGCAGGCATAATCCCAGGATAGACTGGTGTTCAATGCAAATTCTTTCATGGGGGACTGACTGTCAGAAATCCTGTCTTCCCAAGATACGACCTGTAAGGAAAACCATTTCATTACTATCTCCAGTTATTCCTAAGGAGTACCAGATGTTCACTGATGTTTTTTCCGAACAACAGGCGAATGTCTTACCTCTTCACATAGTATGGGATTGTCCAATCGATTTGATGCCTTACAAGATGCCACCTCGTGGTCGCACCTATCCTCTATCCTTGCCTGAGACTCAAGCTATGTCCGAATACATCCAGGACAACCTAGCGAAAGGATTTATTTGTCCCTCCACCTCTCCTGCCGGAGCTGGGTTCTTTTTCGTCGGCAAGAAGGACGGTGGCTTAAGGCCTTGTATAGATTACTGGGGCCTTAATGATATAACAGTCAAGAATCGGTATGCGCTTCCACTGATCACAGAGTTGTTCGACAGGGTTAAGGGGTCCATCATATTCTCAAAGTTAGATCCGAGAGGGGCCTACAATCTCTTCTGTATTCGCGCTGGTGATGAATGGAAGACTGCCTTTAATACCAGAGATGGACATTTTGAATACCTTGTGATGCCCTTTGGGTTATGCAATGCCCCTGCTGTGTTTCAGGGCTTTGTTAATGAAATTTTCTGGGACTTGTTATATGTCTCGGTTGTTGTCTATGTGGACGATATAATGATTTTTCCGTCTTCTGTAGTGGACATGTGAAGGAAGTATTATCCCGTCTGAGGAGGAATAACCTTTACTGCAAATTGGAGAAATGTGTCTTTGGTGTGCCCAGTGTGCCATTCCTTGGTTACATCATCTCTGGCTTCAGTATAGAAATGGACCCCAAGAAGGTACAGGTGATTTTGGATTGGTCCCGACCTCAAACATTGAAAGCCATCCAGAGACTGCTTTGGTTTGCCAACTACTATAGATGCTTTATCAAGGGATTTTCGTCATTATTGGCTCCCATTACAGCCCTGACCCGCAAAGGCGCTAATCCTGCCCTATGGTCACCAGAGGCAGAAAGAGCCTTCCAACTCCTAAAACAAGCCTTTAATGTCAGCTCCAGTACTACAACAACCAGATTTGGATAGGCCTTTTCTTTTGGAAGTGGATGCGTCATCAGAAGCTGTGGGAGCAGTCCTATCCCAGAGATATGAGGACAATCGAGTTCATCCCTGTGGGTTTTTCTCCAAAAGTTTTCTCCTGCCAAAAGAAATTATGCAATAGGTGAACAAGAACTCTTGGCAGTGAAATTGGCATTAAAAGAATGGAGATACCTGCTGGAAGGAGTGAAGTTTCCCTTCACTGTCTTCACTGACCATAGGAATATCCAGTGTGTGAGCCCTCGTCTGGCCTGATGGGCAATATTTTTTGCTCAATTTCAGTTCATTCTGCCTTCTTAATCAAAAAGCAGACGTTCGGTCCAGATCCCTCCTATGTGACGACAATGCCCCTGTCTTAGAGTTTTCGCCACCATACAGTTACAGCCTCCTACTGGGAAGACTTGTGTGGCCCCGGAGTTAAGGAAGCAGCTCTTCACCTGGGCTCATTCCTCTAGCTTTACAGGACACTCAGGTACTCGAAAGACTCTGGAATTTTTAAAGAGAGGCTATTGGTGGCCATCCATGAAGGCGGACGTATTGGAGTTCATTTACTCATGTAACTCTTGTGCTCAGCATAAATCTTCACATCAAGCTCCGGTTGGCGAGTTGTTCCCATTACCTATTCCATCACGTCCATGGACGCATCTCTTCATGGACTTTGTAACGGATCTACCGAACTCTCAGGGTTACACTACCATCTGGGTCGTAGTAGACTGATTTTCTAAAATGGTCCATTATATACCCCTAAAGAAACTGCCAATGGCTCCTGACTTGGCTCACCTGTTCATTCAACACATATTCTGTCTCCATGGTCTTCCTGCTGAAATAGTCTCTGACCATGGTGTTCAATTTGTAGCCAGATTTTGGAGAGCCTTATGCTCTGTTCTTCAAGTAAGACTAAATTTTTCCACGACTTATTACCCACAAAGCAATGGATCTACCGAGAAGGTTAATCAAGCCCTTGAGACCTTCCTGAGGATTTTTATGTCATCTTCCCAAGACAATTGTTCTGAATTGCTGCCATGGGCTGAATTTGCACATAACGCCACCTACCACTCTTCTACAAACCAAACTCCATTCCAAGTTGTCTATGGTCTTCATCCTCAGGTTCCTGAATTTCAAAGCCTCCCTGTGTTCGATGTACCAGCCGTAGAGGACACTGTACGGAAATTTGCTTCTATTTGGACTCAAGTACGTGCTGACTTGGAGAAAGTGTCCTCCTGCTACAAACATCAGGCAGATAAAAGGCGTAGGAAGGTGCCACACATGCAAGTTGGAGACCAAATCTGGTTGTCTACCTGGAACCTACGGCTTAGAGTACCTTCGATGAAGTTTGCCCCATGTTTCATTGGGCCCTTCTCCATCATAGAAATCATCAACCCAGTAGCTTATTGCCTTCAGTTGCCTCCTTATCTGAAAGTACCCAACTCTTTTCATATTTCCCTATTTAAATCCCTGGTACTGAACAAGTTTCACAGAGTCCTTCCTGTTACCCCTCATATTCAGACTGAAAGGGGCATGGAGTTTGAGGTCTCCCAGGTGCAGGATTCTCAGCTTCGCAGAGGACGTTTGCAGTACCTGTTAGACTGGAGGGTT
The DNA here is from genome assembly GCA_031769625.1 of Taudactylus pleione. Classification (NCBI taxonomy): domain Eukaryota; kingdom Metazoa; phylum Chordata; class Amphibia; order Anura; family Myobatrachidae; genus Taudactylus; species Taudactylus pleione. The sequence goes on along the minus strand of JAUIMM010000045.1, from coordinate 16,197,221 downwards.
ACGGTCCGGAACCGCACTCATCAAGAAGTTCCATGCTGCCCATCTGGAGAAGCCTGGTGAATGTCCTGAGGCCACCCATAAGGGGGGTACTGTCATGACCAGGGTTTCTCAGCATGGTGATAAACGGGTAATACCTGTGAAGTCACTGTGGTGGGGGGTGTCTGGCGTTGGCACTGGTGCTTGGCGAGGGGCATTGCCTGCGCGTGGTTCTGTGCGGGCACACTGTCACTCTGGCTGGTGAGGTCTGGTGGTGCTTCCATTCTGCTCGGCATGGACGCTGACCTCTTGCCTCCGGCCATGTGATTCAGTTGTCCAATCCTGGTGGGTCATATGCTCTCTCCAGCCAGTCATGGCACGGCACTTGGTATTTAGGAAGGTCCAGAGCCTTCCTTCTTTGCCAGTGCAACATGTTTCTCAGCAGCAGCAGGGAGAGAGTTCCTGAGCTCGTTACCTGCCTCCTTGGAAACGCTACCTAGCCTGTTACCCTGCCTGCTCAAACCGCTGGACTTTCCCTGCACCCTCCATTTACCTTCCACCCTGCCTGAGTACCTGAGTCTGCTGTCACCCTGCACCTTGCCTCCACTTACACTCTGCTGGACACACTTCAGCCTGCAAATTCACTTCAGCCTGCAATTCATTTCAGCCTCACCACAGCTGCATACTAGACTGTTCCTGCCTGTCACTATCTGGACACTCTCCCATTTAATTCACTACAGTTCTCAAGTGAACTTCAGTGCTATACCTGGACTATTTCTTTTGTCAAATCCATGTCTACTAAGTCGCTCATTAAAAGTTCCACATTTTCATTTAAATCTTCTTCTGTGTCTGCTCCTGTCACCACCCCGGGTCCACAACAAAACCAGAACCTCACAGCTAAGCTGTTGGTTCGACACCATCATGAACAGGTACAACATCAAGGCAGACAGTTTACTGAAGGTGCCATCAGGTCAGCCAGCTTGTGGATCATAGGGATGAAGAGATGTATGTCCTCCGTGCTCCATAGATCATAAGTTAAGTGTCATAAGTTAAGAGAAAGACACCAACAGCAACAAATGGCAGATCTTAAAGCAGATCGTCTAAGTACAGACCCGCCCTTTACCTATGTTGGAGTGGATGTCTTCGGTCCATGGTCGGTCATCACACGAAGGACCCATGGTGGAGCTGCAAACAGCAAATGGTGGGCTGTGTTGTTCACTTGTCTTAGCATCCATGCAGTACACATAGAAGTGATTGGAGTCTATGGATTCTTCCTGTTTCATCAATGCCCTCCAAAGATTCTTCTCAATCCGTGGACCTGTCAAACAACTGAGGTCCAACTGTGGTACTAACTTTGTGGGGGCCTGCAAAGACCTGCAATTAGGCAATTTCTTATTTAACAATGGGTGTACTTGGGTTTTTAATCCTCCACATTCATCCCACATGAGAGGATCCTGGGAACGTATAATTGGAATCACATGCAGAACACTCGATTCGATGTTGCTGGACCATAAGTCATCTCTCACCCATGAAGTTTTAGTTACCTTTCTTGCTGAAGTATCTGCTATAATCAATGCAAGACCACTTGTCCCGGTATCCTAAGACCCTGATTCACCAACCATTCTTACTCCAGCCACTCTTCTTACCCAGAAGATTGGAGCTGATTCAATTCCTCCTGAAATCTTAGACCACAGTAACATTTACAGGCATTCGTGGAAATAGGTTCAACACCTGTCCAATGTGTTCTGGCACCACTGGAAGACAGAGTATTTACATATGCTTCAAAGTCGTCACAAATGGAAGATGTCAAAACCCAACCTCCAGATTGGGGAACCTTGTTCTTTTGAAGGATGAGGAGGCCCATCGCAATGAATGGCCAATGGGTCCTACCACCAAGGTTACTCCTAGTGACGATGGAAAGGTTCGTAAGGTGGAGGTCAAAGTGACCAAAGGAGGCTCTGTCTGAGTTTTCCTCCATCCAATCACTGAACTAGTGCTTCTTCTTCCAAAAGAAGATATCACGTAAAGAAGGACTTGGCCACCAGATTCAGCGCATCATTAGAGTTTTCTACCACAAACTTCCAGCTATGATATACCATTGACACTTTATTATTTGGATTATACTATAGGTTGGTGGAAGTGTTTGCAAGTTGCGACTTCCCCATTCCAAAGATGGGTTTATTACTTGGAACTTGATCTATCATTTCTCTTCTGTTATAGGTTACAGGTCCCAAGATCAATTCTGGACTTCATCTAAGGACATTATTAAATGTTTGATTTATCGTGAAATCTAAATATTTCAGATGGGGAGTGTCATGTCCCAATATATATATATATATATATATATATATATATATATGTTTCATATGCTGTTAGTTATTGTCATGTTACCATTGCAAGGCTTTGCATCTTGTTAATTTTGTCCTTCCTGATTCTCTGTAGCTAGGGTCTGATGTCATCAACCCTCATTTCTTCCTGTCTGTAGCTCTGTGTGTGTGTCTGCCATTTTAGCTTGCAGTTGCACTTGTTGAGCTCTGAGAAACTATCATCTTTTCACCTACTATGTTATGCATAATTACAAGAATATCAGCTTGAAATAAACCCTCATCTGGATTCTTCATACGTGCCTTGCTAGTTGAGTTGACACTGTCTGACAAAGTCTCTTGGTGTAAGTACTGGTCCAATACAGATAAACATAGAGGAATTATCTCAGGGGCCTTACACTTACAGCCTGGTTATTGAGTCAGAATAGTGGCTAATCAGGAAGATTAGATAATATGTAGAAGGGTTAAACTTAATAATAAAGTTGCTCAGAAACTGATGGTTAGTAATTGTTATTGTTTATTAATAAGGCTTTGTTATAAACCTGGAATTTGCAATGGTAGGTGAAGCAATAATTCTGTCTTTGAAGCGTGCTAAATGGAGATGGCTATAGCGTGTTTGTTGTTGTCTAGCTAGTGAATGAACAATTACTAACCACCAGTTTCTGAGCTACTTTATTATTAAGTTTAACCCTTCTACATATTATCTGATCTTCCTGATTAGCCACACTGACCTAAATCTACTACCCATTTGACCCACACTTATCCACTACAGGCGCAGGTTTAAACTGTATGTTTTTACATACAAATACTAGAGTATAATTCAAGCGAGAGAAACAAGGGGTTCTCTCTCCAGAACCTTGCTGCCCCCCCCATTAAGTAAAGTAACACCCAAGTGAGTGCTAGGTAAATACCCTTCGGGTCCACACCAGTATATTAAATTATATGCTAGGTATTTAGATACCATTATTATTATATGGAGCAGTGGTTTCGATTATTTTTGTAATTTCCTGGATAATGTCAGCACTAATTAATACATTTTAGATTTTACATAAAAAAAATAATAAAATACAAATATAGTTCTTTATTCTATTTTTAAATAGTCAAAGAAGTAACAGTTGCCACATAAACAAATGTAAAATTAACATTCCTTAATCCCCAAGTCCATAGGATCAAATGAAAGTGTAACAAAGAAGAGCTATGTGAAGAGCAATCTTATTAAGATAGAATTATTAGTTGCTAATAGAAAACTAAATCTATAAAAAAAGTCTCCTAAAATGCAAAAAGAGATAGAATCAGCAAGAACTAATTCCCATTATTACGAAATACAACTAGTGAACATAAAATTAGGAATACCATTTCTCAACATTGGGGGTTATAAAATATATATCTGGTTTTGAACAATACACTTTGTAATAAAATTGAGATAATCTTTAAGAATGCAAGAAAGGTGATGGGCATTTTGGCCCCAATATGCTACAATATATCCTCATAATAACTACCAGCACATTAGGATCTAAATGTATAGAATTTTATAAATGTTGAAATTGTATTGTTTGTAAATTTACAAACCCACACCCAATACATTTTGAAAATTATGTTTCTAAAAAAATTTATATTGAAACTTTCATGAATTGTACAACTTCCTCTGTAATTTTTTAGATTGCACTTAATATCAGAATAAAGTAATGCCTGTTGATACAAAGAATACAGGAACATAAAAGAAATACTAAGAAATAAAACAAAAAGTCGCTTAGATACACTAAACCCAAACATTTTATTAACCACAATTTATATCTTTTAAAGTTGGTTGAAAGTGGTGAGAGCAGAAGATACATAAAGAAGACAAAGTCCCACAGATAAATGTTTTGTATTTTTCAGTATAATAGGACCTCATTTATCGTTATCACTAATTTTTAATCTTAAATGGTGCTACAGCTGATCAGCTCCTAACTGTCATTCTTCAAACACATGACAGTTAGGAGCTGATTGTTTGGAGCACAGTTTAATATTAATAATGAGTGATAACAAGAATATCACTCGTTGATAAATGAAACTGAATGTCTCCTCAGGATTTTAATGAGATTGCTGGTTTTATAATCCCTGCATCTGATTATTGTTTTCTGTATTTCATATCTTTATTATATATTATACCATAAATTCAAATTGTGTTTCATATGGATGATTTTAAGAATAGCTTTAAGTATGTATATGTATTATGATTCATTATATATATATATATATATATATATATGTATATATATATATATATATTTATACATATTTCTCTCTTGTGTCATTTGTGAAATTAATCCTTGCATAGTATATTTATATTTATATTATGCATGCTGGTCTGGTTTAACCCTTAATTAATAGTCATGGATTATAAATAATAGATACATTCAAATTATTATGGGATGTAAAGGATTCATGTGTCTGTTTTGCCTTATGGTCATAATACTCTATTCTATATTGGGTCTTACTGCCTTTTACAAATATTGTCACCCCACATGCTGTATATATTATTATACATATTTCATGCCATATATTAATAATTATATAAATTACTGGATCTGCTTTGTTGGGATTCACACTGTTTTATATTTTTGTCAAATAACAAATAAACATCTCTACCATCCCACAGAGCTCACAGATGATTTATTTCCTTAATCCCAAATGGTGAATGTGACCTATTCATACTTCTTTGTTTTTCCATTTAATCATGGAAACAATATGTGGGCAATTCTTTTTTTAATATATGGTGAATGCGGCCTACTTATTAGTTATGATACATGGTCTTTATTGGTATACACATCATATTTGTGCTGCAAATACACTTTAATCAATATATGCAAGAGCACAGAGCTATCTTACAAGTATTATTATATGGTAGGCGCATGTGCACTAGGACATTTTTTCTCCCCATTCTAGTGTGGATTTCATCCAGGTTACCTCCCACTGTCTAGAACATGCTGGTAGGTCACTATATTTAGAGAGCCATAAAGACCCATAGGGAGAACTTAAACAATTATTTAATGGATATATTTAAATAAACAGTTATATCATATAGAAACATAAAAAATGCCATTAAGATTTTATTCAGTTTTAATCGGTTTAATCAGAAACTATTGGATTGTAAGAATGGAGAAATGCGTTAAGGGACTCTCAGCAGGCATCTTGAAAACAACTTTGTTGCTCCGACTAATGACTGAGATGCTATGGATCACCATACGGATTTCTAACTCAAGTGTGATTACCCTGTTCCATCTAACAGGGAGCGTAATACACAGAGGATTTCTCCCACCGCTGCTACTCTGTGACTGAGTTCAGGGATTGATATCTGTGCAGTTGGTGAGCTGAGCTTACAGTGGGGAGGTGAAGATTTGTGCCAATTTCCTAGACATATTGTTGCTTTTAAGTGACTATCAATATTGGAATCCTTTCTGTCAATTATTATGATGTGGATTTTCTTTTACGGAGCTCATTAAATGGATTATACCCTGCTATTGGAACATCTGACTTGTATGCATAGATTTTTTAAATCTTAATGTTTATATGCATTTTTCATGTTTCTATATGATATAAATGTTTATTTAAATATATCAATTAAATAATTTTTTAAGAGCTCCCTATGTGCCTATGGTTCTCTAAATATTGTTCACTATCTAGTATCTCCAGAAAACTATTAGGGAGCTGCTGCTAGGATAAGCATCCGTGATATTAGTTTAAATTAGTATTGTGCCTGATTCAGATTTTTAGGATCTGTCAGTGGTAGGTCAACTGGCTTTTGAAAAAAATTGACTCAAACGTTATGTGTGTGGTAGATAATTTAGAAGCTTCATTGTGGTAGGACTTTTGTGAATTTTGTATAGATTACACGTATAAAGCTGTGAATTAAGATTGGTAATATATATATATATATATATATATATGTATATATATGGTATACAAACAATAATAAATATTTGTGACTGTGTTTTTCTTGATTCATGACTGACAACCTCCAATTGAGAGTTATATTTAATCCAATAAGAATCAGGTAAGAATCAGGTACATCAATTTCACATATTTTAATGCAGATCTGAAAAGAGATGAGCGGTATTGGAATTGGAGATATATGACAGAAAGAACACAATTTTGAGGTACCGAGTTGAACCGAGGCATGCATTGGTTCCTCCTAGCAAATTTGGTTCTCAAAACGAGGAAAAACATAATTTTCCTGGAAATGTCAGATCTCGTGTGTTTTTTTTTGCATATAAGTCCTTCCCTCTCTTATTCCTTCTACTTCTTAATATTCCCTGAAGCAGCTATGCCTTAGTGGGTGGACTGAAAGCACTGCACAAATCAGTATGATCTGTGCAGATTTCGTTATGTGTTGAAAATAGAAGAAATGGTTAATGTAGAAAAAAAAGTATTGGGTGTTCCCCTTCCAAATTCATAATCACCCCTTGACATCTGAGCCTGGTCTGGTATTGGAAAATAGGGGGACAACAGCGTGGTGTTTCCCCTATTTCCCAATAACCAGTACCATGTTGAAACACCCAGGGGGTAACACTATAGCACGGAGACACACAGTGAAGGGTCCCCCTGTCATAATGTTAATCAACCCCAAACTAGTCAGCCCAAGTCTGGAATTCCTCAGAAAGTCTGCACCCACCCAAAAAAATATGGTCTCTTCTCCCGAGGCAAAACCAGCCCTGGAATTTGGGTGCAAAGATAATAGTGAGTAAATAGTAAATAGTAAATATGTTTTTTACAGGTGGACTACAAGTCCCAACAATCCTGTACTGGGATGATGGCACTTGTAGAACAACAAGTGCCAGCATGTCCTAACATTAAGGGCCCCTAGCACCTGTAGTTAACCTGTAAAAAAAATATTATACAAAATATATGACAGACACACAGAATATTGTATACATTAAATAAACATCCCTCTTTCACCAATTTCTTACTTACAAAATGCAGGGATCCCATCCTTTTCATTTAACATCCCAACACTTGGTAAAACAAATAATCCCGATGGGCTCACTCTGTGCACAGTGTGCATCAGAGCTGCAACCAATGTGACAGGTTACTGCTGAACACTCTACCAAAACCAAAACACAAGGTTGGCTTTGCCAAAGCACAATGATGATTTAAAACCAAAACATGGGGTTTTGTGCACATCACTACTTCTAAATCACATTGTCTAATGGTCCTAGTTGCCCAAATTCTTAGTTGACTAATGGCTTGTCTTAGTCTCTGCTGGGGCGCATACAAAAGATATTGCTTCAAAAGTTGTAAGAGAAAGGTCACATTTCAGGAGTAGCTATAAAGTTGCACCCATATTTACATTGTTGTGATCACCATGAGTGAAAAATGTGCATTTAAGCTCACCAAGCCCCAATATTTTATTTGTTGCTGACAAAATGGGCCCTAAAGTGTATGTATGTGTTCCAAAATATGCTTTTTTGTTCCAGCATTAAACAAAAAGAGAAAGATTATGGAATTAAATTTACTCCAACCAGTACATGTAAACATCATAAGATGGAGAGTTAGAAAAACATTGCAAAAACAGTACACTATGATAACAAGGAGAGACTACTCAGAAACATCTTAAGAAGTCTTCAGCCCAATCTGAGCCTCCAGCTATATTTGCTTTCATGTATGTGGCTAGGTTGCATTTGTAATTATGTATTATTGGAAATCTAAGTTGAACATTCATGACACCTTTCAAATAATGTATAACACTTTTCAGAGTTTTCCAATCCACTTGTATTGGCTTCAGAACAATGCTAAAACTGATGTAATGTCAGGTCTGGTGATAGTGGCATTTTACAGCAATTTTACAACTGCTTTTCTGTACTGATGGACATCTGGTAGTGAAATATATTGTTTAATATTTTTCTTCCAATAATGATCAAAGGTGCATACACATTATGGGCCTGATTTGTAATCTGTTAACATTGCAGCTGCACCCTTGGATGCAGCAACGATGCTAACATATGTGAATGCAGAAGGAGGCATCTGGTAATAGACATCTCCTGTATACTTGTGTGATCCACAGCTGCATCCAAGGATGCAGCCATTGGATCACTTGCGAGACCATCAGTCATCTAAGTTACCTTTGGGTTACTCAGATGGCTGTCTCACTCCCGTACCCGAAGGCCAGGATATCTGATATTATAATATCAGAGTAGTGCACAAACTGTCAGGTTTGCATACTACTCTGAATCAGGCCCTCTAGACACAGAGTATTTACAATTTGCATTCCAAAATCATCAATGATATCTTGCATTTTGTATCTGTGATTAAGAAAACAACTGCCATCTTTTCCTTTCTTGATTTCAGTAAGATAATATATTATGTTTGCTTGATTTTTTTTATCGCAAAACCCTCAAAATAGGATTGTTCACATAAAAGTAGATTGATCCATCTCTCAGTTAGGGCAGTATCCAATTAGCCCCACACATTGCTTGGGCGCTAATGGATTCCCCAGGGTTCCCTGAGAACCGAACCCGCTCATCCCTAGTGTTTTCACCAAAGGGTTCAGTTCTCTGTGAACCGAAGCCACCTGAACCAAGGGGATCCAAGGCAGGACCGAGTCGGCTCGGGTTTTCCAGCCTGACTCAGATCTGAAAATGAGCCAAAATGTCTTCATCCCGCTGTCGGTTTCTTGCAGGTTTTGGATTCTATAAAGGTCCCACGATCACCGCCATTTTTCATTCTGGCTGTGGAGAGTGAAGAGGGAGAGAGCTGGGAGCTGTGCTGCTGTGCATAGGGGTTGGCTACAGTTGTGTTGCTTAATGTCCATAGGGGCTGGCTGTTGTCCATATACGGGCTGGCTGGCTGTTGTTGTGACTGAGGTTGTCCTGTCAATCCATAGGGGCTGGCTGGCTGTTGTCCATATATAGGGGCTGACTGTTGTCCTGTCCATAGAGGCTGGCTGTAGTCCATAGGGGCTGGCTGGCTGTAGTGCTGTGTTGTCCAGGGGATGCTCTATCCTTCAGGGTTGCTCTTCACCCACCCCCAGTGTGATAAAAATAAATAATAAAAAAAGTCTTGGCCACACTTGTCATCAGTGCAGGGGTGCTGTACTACTGTCTGTTAAGGGGCTGCTGCCTATTTCAGGGGCTCACCCCAGTGCCCAAAAGTTAAAAAAATAAATGTTTTTGTGTGCGTGTTAGCCACACCTGTCATCGGCGTAGGTGCGCAGGGATGCTGTGCTCCTGTCTGTCAAAGGGCTGCTACCCAAACAATAAATAAACATTTTTTTTGTGTACATGTTAGCCACACCTGTCATCAGCCTAGGTGCGCTGGGGTGCTGTGTTGCTGTCTATCATGGAGCTGCTACCTCTTTCAGGGGTTCACCCTCAGTGTTCCAAAAAAAAATAAAAAATTGTGTGTGGTTGTGTGCATAGTGAGTATGGAGAACAGTCACATGACTGGAGAGCAGGATCCACATACCAGTCTTGTAGCTGCCGGCAGCAGTCATGATGATGATGCAAGGCCGTCAACGTCATCTATGAAGGCCGATGTACCAGGGCTTAAGTCAGGCCAAAAGGTCAGGCTAAAAAAAACTACTTTTACCCTGTTAAAGCAAAAAAAAAATTAAAGCTAAGTCAGCTTTAGAGAAACAAAAAATTGGCAATATGCCATTCACTACAGAAAGTGGCAAGGAAAGGATAAGGTCTTGGCCTTTATTATTCATGACTGGTGGTTCTAGTGATAATTTAAGCCCCTCTGCTTGTAGGAGAGGTACAAAAAAAAAAATTTGTTAAGATGAGTAATACACCTGAACCAACTGTGTACTCTGAAAAATCACAAATCCCCAGGGAGAGTCCAAGTGTGTCCGCTGTTGCCATGTGTGAGCCTGACCTTTCTAGTAATACTGTACTTGAAGAGGATCCTCCTTCCACCATTTGTGTGCCTTCTTCTGACATAGAAATCAAGGATGCTTCTATGGAATTGCACGAGGAGGATATTTGTGTAGTTGGCGATAACAACAAGGATGATGAGGATGTTGATGGTGAGGATGTTTGTGTAAAAACTGTAAATCAGGCAACAGTTGTTGCCCATGGTGGGAATAATCCCATTGTTGGCATGCCTGGGCAAAGGACCAAAAAATCCACTTCCATTGTGTGGAATTATTTAAACCCAAATCCGGAAAACCTTTGCCAAGCCATTTGTAACCATTGCCAAGTAACAGTGTGTAGAGGTAAGGACCTTAACCATCTTGGAACCTCCTCCCTGTTACATTACTTGCAGCTCATTCATCAAATTGGAAAGGGTATTTCAAATTCTAAAACTTTGGGGACAAAAAAACGAACAACAATCAGTCCAGTGTCACCAAGCTGCTCCCTTCTGGATCCAAGCATCTGCAATCTCCACCACCAACACCTGCATCATCATCAACATCCTCATTCGTGATTGCAAGTAATTGAAAAAAACAATTGACTATTAAACAGTCCTTTGATAGAGGAAGTAAGTATAACAGCTGTTGCCCAGTTTCACAGCAGATCACTGACGTCATGATGGCTGTGCTAGTATTAGATGATGAAATAATAAAAAATGAGGATGATAGTGTGGAGGAAGTGCAAAAGGAGGATGAGGGGGAAATTTGTGTCCTATCTGACGCTAATGTGGATGTTAATGTTGAGGATGTGGTTTGCGTAAATCAGCCACCAGTGGCAGCAGTTCTTGCTCATGATAAGAAGAAAGCCAGAAAAGCCACGTCTTTGGTGTGGAATTATTTTAATCTTTTTTCTGACAACAGTTGTGAAGGTATCTGTTTCATTTGTAAAGCCAAACTTAGCAGAGGAAGGGACGTTAACCATCTAAGCATCTCCTCCCTGTTAACATCATTTAAAGTGAGTTCATGCAATTTGTTTAACAAAATTACAATAATTTGTACATTAATAACAAACAGTCAAGCATCAGCTACCAGCAGATTGGACCAGCACATGCAATCTCCACTACTAATTGAAGGTAGTTCTTCCAAAAAATGTTTTGTGAGGGCCCAAACAAACCAAGGAGTTCAGCCATGAAAGTGTAAGTCCTAGTCGCTAAAGTGCTTGGTTTGTTAAACTGTGCATGTGCCTTTTAATATCCCACATAAGAGTGGGTGGGAGGGACAATTCCATCTTGCACCTCTTTTCTCTACATTTTGCACAATTTGGGGCATTGCCGACTAACATTAGTATAGTTTATTAAACTGCCATCCTGTCTGCCACTACTGTGCGGAAATGTTTCATAGATGTCCTGTATTTTTTAAACTGCTGTGCGTTTGTTCCGCTGCTCTGTCCCTTACTTTAGCCAGTCAGCTCGCTGCAACCTTTGTCCTATATTGGAGAAAAATAGTGAAATCAATATTGTGAGCTGTGAGATAGTTAAAAATGCATGGAAATGCCTGAAAATTATTGTTATTAAGGTTAATAATACTGTAGGAACAAAAATAGGCCCAAATTATGTGGTTTTAGCTGTTTATATAATTTTTTGGAAAAAATACCGATCCAACACCAAAAACAAAACCGAAAAAAAAACACCAAGGAAAAATATCCAAAACCAGATCCAGATCCAAAACCAGGGGAGATAATATTATTTTGGATGAAATAATTGCATAGGGAGAAAAAAAAACTTCTGCAAAAAACAGGGACAGTTAAAGCTATTCAATTAGCCCCAGTTTTTAGCACCCGAAAAAGTATTATTTTTGGGTGAAAACACATAGAATCCGTTAAAAGGTCATGTACCTATGTGCTTTCACAGCCACAATCGCGATAACAGGGCTGATTATCGGGGATTTTTTTTCGCCTCTATGTATATTATTTTAAAAATAAGATTTTTTTTTGGAGGACTGATAATGTAACGACCCTATTCCCAAGTATCCTATATGGATATACTAAATAACAAAAATTGTTCTACAAACTTATAGTGATATATGTCAGTAATATATGAGCGTAACAACAATACATCACATGTAAATATCCCAGCCTGTTTCCATGGTGTATTGCTGGCATGCTCCTATATGTCCAACATATACAACTGTATGTTTGTAGCACCTGAAAATATGTTTTTTTTTGCGGCCTGAAAATCTAGCAGAAACCCAACTATGCTCCTTGCTTCTCTTTTTATTAATTACTTGCAGTGCTGTCACCATACAAACAATACAACAAGCACAATCTTTTTTTCAGTTCAAACTCATGATGGAGGAGTTAATAGAATGTATTCTACACTCAGCACTACTGTAAAGAAATGGTGCTGCTTTCAGTTCTTTTCCTGTATTTTTGTTTATGTACGGTTAAGTCCAGGTCTTTTCCATCCAATCATGATCATTTTGTTTACATCTGGCAGCAGCACAGCCTGAAATCTGTAGAGTGTGTATGAAGTCACAATCTTTTCATCAGATATTTTAGACCAATGATTCTCAAACTCAGGCCTCAGGACCCCACACAGGTCATGTTTTGCAGGTTACCCAGCAGCTGCACAGGTGTAGTCATTACTCACTGACACATTTTAAAAGATTCACAGTTAGATCTACTTATTTCACTTATGATTCTGTCAGGAGACCTGGAAAACATGTACTGTTTGAGGTCCTGAGGACCGAGTTTGAGAACCTGTGTTTTAGACAGATGAGGATCACGGATCGGAAGTTAGATTGTAAAGCTGAACGTACAGTGAGTGCAATTGAAAGTAAAATTACATCAAAAGTATGATTATACAAGTGTGTACATTGCTTTACACTTAACATTGGATGTCCATTTGCAGTCTTTAGTATATCATGGGTAACCAGGTTATTTCCTCTTCAGCCACAGTTATAGCATTACACAATAAGGAAACAAGAGAATGACTGACAGATGGCCCCATTTATGTATGCAGATGATATTGTAATTTGTTACGGGCAAAAAGGCGATGCAATTTAATAACTAATAATCCTAAACCAGGATTTTGAGATGAAAGAGTTTGGAAACATAACACATAAACTGGGCATTCAAAATGAGAGAGGAGAATCTGGCAATCTTTCTTACTTAAAAACACAAAATAGAGTAGTTCATTGAGGAGTTTGGGATGCAAGAAACTTTGACACATGAAGAAAGATTGTTCAATAGGGAAAACAGTGAAACAGAGAGTATTTCCTAATAGGGATGTGCAGGCTCGGATAGGTTCAAGTTTGTATGCCGAGTTCGGATTTTTCCCTCCAAAAATCAGGTCTCGGAAAGAGGCAAAACGTCATCTTTCATGGACAAATATCATCTTCCATGGACACATCCCTATTTCCTAAAAGGTCCATAACCACACTCACTAATGAATATACAAATCAGTAGAGCAGACCTTGCAAAGTAACAGAAAATCATCTGCATTTTACTAGTGCATAGATTCAAGAGCGGAATATCACATGACAAGTGATACTTCTGTAATACAAGTGTAACTTGACATGCATCACAAAGATGCGCTATAGAGGAGGAGCAGAAAGTTTAATCAAACAAGAGCTCTCTATTTATGTATAAACAGGATCAAACACATGTTGTAATCTCATACCTCCCAACATGACCTATTCCAGGTAGGAACAAAATGCTTTGTTCCTGGACTTCCCTCTTAATTTCTGATGCCGTCACCTGTGTTGAACTAGTTAATTGATAAGAAAGGTGTTTCAACATGGGTGATGGCAATTATAAATTGAGAAGGATGTCCAGGAACAGAGCATTTTGTCACTCCCGGAATGGGAGGTATGCAATCCTAACATTCTGCTTTCTTCAGTGAGGAAATGAAAAAAGGAAACACCTTCTTCTATATCAGAGTCTGGATAACCACACACCCTAGCTAACTTTTTTAAAGTTAAAATAAAGTTACTATCAACAGCTGAACATTGATGACATCTGCATGTATAATAAACATAGTTGAGGATAGTGTGTCATGTTTCAGAGTTTCAGATACAAGGCAGAACCCTTTGGCTGGACTGATCAGATGAATTGAAACCTGGGAGGCTTGATAGGACTTCTGCGTATAAAGCAGAAATGAACATAAACTGAAGTGTTTGAATGCCCTTGGCAAGTTTGGCAGTATGAGATGGAAACTCAGGCCTGGAATCTGAATCAGGATACAGAAGTGGACTCCCAGACATGAGGGCCTGGAACCTATTGTACGGAACTCAGCCCTGATACCTAGTGACAGGGAATCAAGGCTAGAACCAACTACTGGGAACTTCGACAAATACTGTTATAGAGACAAACACTGCTGCACAGTACTGAACCTAGAATCGAGAAACTCAGAACACAGAACCAAATGTCAGAAATGGGCAACTCAGAAAGAGCAACCATGGAGGTTGGATCACCCTAGAACCAATACTACAGTCCACAGAACTGGAATCAGAAGCCGGGAACTGGAGAACGAAGGTGCTATACCCAGGTAACCACAACCCACCACACCCCTGGAACCAGACCCTTGAAACTCAAGAACAGCCCCAGTATAAACAACTCAGAACAGTAGAGACCAGCCACAGCAACAGCCTATAGAGATTAGCCAGGGGGAATGAGAAAAATATACAAACAGAATGATAAATAAATCATTCAAAGACAGTGCATAAAATATCTTGAAGAATGTAAACAAATGTATTTGTTAATAAAAACAATATAGAAAATGTACTGTGAAAAACACATTATTATTATTATTATTATTATTATTATTATTATTATTATTATTATTATTTACAAATACCCTCTGAGAAGACTTGAGTCCCAGCAAAAAATCTGATATTGGTCAGATAGAATAATCAATCCTTCATGGAAAATTTTGTTCCACTATTTACTAATCCTTTGGAGGAGTGCGGGACATCAATCCACCCCTTATTGAAGACTGCTAATCAATAGTGCCAAATGTCACCCAGCGTATTTTGGTGTACAGTTCTTTAAATTATCCGGACTCAATATAACAGTCCAGCTAGCGCTAGTCCTGTATACCTCCCCTGTAGATGAATACTGACCGTGTGACTATATGGCTAGCTGGGTTCCAGCGCTGTGGTCACATGGTTCCACCAGGCGGCACTTGGGAGGGAGAGCATGGCAATCCTTAGTACCAGCAGAAGAAGCCGGGATCCGATGCTTGAAGTATCAGTGTGCACAGCAGTAACTAAAAAGGAGTGCACCAGTTCTCCTTGTTACAAGCAGGCAGAAAAAGTATTTTGCAGTCTCCAAAGTGGGGTCTCATAGGGAAACATAAGGACACCCTAAACGGTTTCTTAACCACTACTGATGGCTGTTTCCTCAGAAAAACCCTGACTGGCAGATTGTCATGACTAGGGTTTCGCGGCGTGGAGGTTTGTGGTCCTTACTGGTGAGGGCACTGTGGTGCAGTCCTTCTGGCAGGGGAGCTGGTGTGTGGAGACTGGCATTGCATGTACGCAGAGGTCTGCCAGTGTTGGGCAATCCTGGCAAGGGCAAGTCTAGTGGCATCTCCGCGTCACGGCTGTCTGGGTACCACCACGTTGTCTTTGGCCATGTGACATAGCAGGCCAATTGTCTGTGGATCACCTGCTCTCTGGCCTATCACGTTCCATTACTGGGTATTTAAGGGTGTTTGGAGCGCCCTGTAGTTCACTTAATCAGCTGTGAGAGAGTTCTCTGCGCTCCTGAACCTTAGACTTGTGCTCTGGTGCTTGCCCTAGCTCCTGTGTGCATAGCCTGCACCGCTCTGCCTTGCCTTGTACTCCACTGGAGATCAGACCTGCACCTTCCGCCCGATCCAATCCTGCCTGCACCTGTCTCCGCAGTTACCCCATTCCTGAGCAGCCATTATCACAGCATTACTGGATTCTCCTTTCAGCCATCATCACAGCATTACCAGATTCTCCTTTCAGCCATCATCACAGCATTACCGGATATTCCTCTCAGCCACTATTCAGCATACCAGGATATCCACTTCACTCTTACAGTCTATCTGGATTCACCTCATTCATCTCTGTCACTGATTTGGACATTCATTTATTCCCACTCACTATAGTTCCCTCCTTATTAGTTTGTTATTACTGGACTTTAGTTTATCTTATTGTTATGTCTACCAACATTCACATTAAACAACCTACATTTCAGTTTAAACCTGTTCCGGTGTCTACTCCTGTTGCCACCCCGGATCCACAACAAACACAGGCTCTAACAGTTTGCTCTGGCCAAATGGATTCAGCTACTGGACAGGAGTCCAGAACAGATTTAATTCATGGCATGGCTTCCCGCCTGGAAGGATTGGAGACCATGCAGCAGCAAATAGCACAGTATGTACAAGAAATGGCACTCCGTCAGGATACCTTACAAGCCACTCTAACTACTCCAAGTATGCCTGCAGTTACTTCTGTATCCACTTCTGTGGTATCTGCCTCTGGGATTTCTCCTCATTTGTATTTACCTACACCTGGCAAGTTTGATGGCAATCCTAAACTGTGACGTGGATTTCTCAACCAGTGTGATGTACATTTTACCTTACAAGTCTCCATTTCCCTACTCCTAAAACCAAAGTGGCCTACATTGTGTCTTTGTTGTCCGGCTCAGCCTTAGATTGGGTTTTTCCACTCTGGGAGTGATCAGATCCGCTACTGGATAATTACACAGAATTTTTAACATCATTCAGGAGGATTTTTGATGAGCCCGGAAGAACCAGTTCTGCTTCATCCAGTATTATGAATTTGAAACAAGGTATCTGTCCTGTCAGTCAGTGCATCATTCAGTTCCAGACGTTGGCATCAGGGCTCAGATGGAACAAAGAAGCACTAACATCAGCCTTCTGGCACGGACTATCAGATCGTATAAATGATGATCTAGCCACTCGTGATTTACCCTCTAGTCTTAATGATCTCATTTCCCTCTGCAACAAGGTTGATATACACTTTAGAGAGAGCCAAGCTGAGAAGCACAGAGCTGATCATTTTAGGCCTCAACCTTCTCCTACCAGTTCTCCTCCCTCTTTTACAGATGAAGAACCCATGCAGGTTAATCATACCCATCTTTCTAAAGAAGAATGACAGAAGCATTCAAAAGAACCTTTGTATATACTGTGGAGACATGGGTCACATAGTGGATTCCTATACCCACAAGCTAGGAAATGCCCATTCCTAACTAGTCCCGGGGACACTCGGGAGTAAAACTTCCCAAAAGCAGAACGACTCTTTCTTGTCCATAGCTCTGGACATTAAGTCTAGTCCTGTATTTGTATCTGCCCTCCTGGATTCTGGGGCAGCAGAAAATTGCATGTCCTTTCATTTGGCAGATAAATTACAAATTCCCTGCATCACCTTGGATCATGCTATCTCCTTGACCTCTATCGATGGTAGACATATTTCTAATGGAACTGTGTCTAAAAGAACCCAACCTATTCTAGTTTGTATTGGAGCTCTTCATGTTGAACATATCAGTTCCTTAATCTTACCCAAGGCATCTCATGAGATTATACTCGGATACCCATGGCTGTGTAAGCACAACCCTAGAATTGATTGAAACACTATGCAGGTTCAGTCATGGAGTGAGGAATGCCAGTGGTCTTGTCTCACGAAGATCCGACCTGTGAGAAAAATTAAAACGTTAGAGATCCCATCTATAAAGTACCTAAAGAATATCAATCATTTACTTACAAGCTAATGTCTTACCTCCTCATATGGGATTGTCCCATCGATTTGTTACCTGGGAAGACACCTCCCCCTGGTCGGACCTATCTGTTGTCCCTACCAGAAACTGATGCCATGTCGGAATACTTCCAAGATAATTTAAAAAAGGGATTTATCCGACCATCTACATCACTTGCTGGAATGGAATTTTTCTTTGTTCCTAAAAAAGATAGAGGCCTGAGACCATGTATAGATTATAGAGGCCTGAAGGATATTACAGTAAAGAACAGATACCCTCTACCATTGATCATCAAATTATTTGACAGTCAAGGGATCCACTATATTTTCTAAGTTAGATCTCTGAGGTGCATACAATCTCATCTGTATCCGAGCAAGTGACGAGTGGAAAACAGTATTCAACACAAAGGATGGTAATTTTTCATGCCATTCGGGCTGTGTAACACACCTGCCATTTTTCAAGGTTTTGTTAATGAGATCTTTAAGGATCTCTTATATGTCTCAGTTGTCATAGATGACATTTTGATTTTTTCATCCTCTCCTGAGGAACACCATAATCATGTCAAAGAAGTCTTGTCTCATCTGAGGAAGAACCAACTGTATTGTAAATTGGAGAAATGTGTGTTCGGTGTACCAAGTATTCCATTTCTTGGATATATCATTTCAGGATCAGGTTTAGAAATGGACCCTAAGAAAGTCCA
This sequence comes from Taudactylus pleione, assembly GCA_031769625.1. Taxonomy (NCBI): domain Eukaryota; kingdom Metazoa; phylum Chordata; class Amphibia; order Anura; family Myobatrachidae; genus Taudactylus; species Taudactylus pleione. The sequence continues at coordinate 16,178,643 of JAUIMM010000045.1, read as the reverse complement.
AGCAATATTGGATTGGTCCCGTCCCACGTCTTTGAAAGACATCCAGAGACTTCTCAGTTTCTCCAATTATTATCGGCGTTTTATTAAGGGATTCTCCTCCTTGATGGCTCCCATCATGGCCCTAACTCATAAAGGTGCCAACCCTGCTCTATGGCCTCCTGAGGTGGAGACAACCTTTCAACTTCTCAAGCAAGCCTTTATAAGAGCTCCCGTTTTTAGACAACCAGATGTCAACATGCCTTTTTTACTGGAAGTGGATGCTTCATCTGAGGCAGTGGGAGCTGTCTTGTCCCAGCACTTCAAAGATAACCGGATTCACCCGTGTGGTTTCTTGTCAAAGAAAATCTCCCCTGCCAAAAGAAATGATGCCATAGGCGAGCAGGAGCTATTAGCTGTCAAGCTGGCCTTAGAGGAATGGCGGTACCTCCTAGAGGGCACTAAGTTCCCTTTCACCATTTTTTACAGACCACAGGAATCTTTTTTTCCTAAAAAATATTCAATGTGTAAGTCCTCGTCTGGCCTAATGAGCAATATTTTTTGCCAGTTTTTATCTTACCCTAATGTATCACTCTGGGGCTCTTAATCTGAAGGCCGATGCCTTGTCATGGTCACTGTGCACTGATAGTGGTCCAGAAACACTGCGGAATACTCTCATGCAGGAGTCAAATGGTTTTGCCACTATACAACTGCAGCCACCTGTTGGAAGAACTTTGTGGCCCCGGAGTTGAGTAAACAGTTGCTGACATGGGCCCACTCTTCTCATTTCGCAGGTCATTCAGGCATTCATAAGGCCTTGGAGTTCCTGAAGAGATCCTACTTTTGGCCATAAATGAAAACCGAAGATAACCGAGTTTATTTCGTCTTGTACCGTGTGCCTAGCATAAATCTCCTCGACAGTCTCCAGACGGTGAATTGGTGCCTCTTCCCGTATCATCTTGTCCGTGGACACATCTGCCCATGAATTTTGTGACAGACCTGCCAAATTCTAATGGATATACCATCATCTGGGTTGTAGTGGATCGTTTTTCAAAGATGGTCCATTACAGTCCGCTACAGAAGTTACCCTTGGCACCTGATTTGGCTCACCTATTTGTTCACCATATATTTTGCCTTCATGGACTTCCTTCAGAAATCATCTCAGACCGGGGTGTCTAATTCATGGCAAAATTCTGGAGAGCCCTCTGCTCTGTTCTGCAAGTGATTCTTAACTATTCCACGGCCTATCACTCTCAAAGTAGTGGGTCCACCGAGAGGGTGAACCAGGATCTCACGACCTTCATGAGAATCTTTATGTCCTCATCCCAGGACAACTGGTCTGAGGGCCTGATTCAGAGCTGCTCGCACAATGTGTATGCAAATTGCGTAGGCAGTACTACCGCACAGCAATGCATTAGCACGCCCTGTATTTCTTAGAGAGCGATCACATAGTGTATGCAGACACCCACTAGCCTGTTTTAAGATGCCCACTTGTGCACATCATGTCCAGGAAGTGTATGCAACCATTGGTACATTGGATGCTATCGCAGTGCTTGAGGTTGACTATACCCTTCCGTAAGCACTGCGAGCACTTCAGTGTAAAAACAAGCCAGGTGACATGTACTATGATGCTGTCTTTTAATTATGCACACCTCTAAAATGCTGTTGAGATGCTCAGGCATGCCTGCATATGCACCTCCACTCCCCCGTTTTTAATGGCCAGCCCCTGTTACCACCTACAATTGGCTTCCCCTGTCACTCACACTGCTGGGCTGTCTATGTGCAGCGAGCGAGTGCATTGTGAACTTTTGCTAAGGTATGCACATGCTCACTGCAATGCATATGCATGCGCACAAAGCAAACCATCGGCAGCAGCGAGAGTATGCATCTTAGCGAGCGGGTCTGAATTAGCTCCTGAGTCCCTTCCCTGGGCCATATTTGCGCACAACACATCATACCATTCTTCTACTAAGCAAACTCCTTTCTACATCATGTATGGTCTTCATCCTAGGGTTCCTGAGTTCCGAAGTTTATCCGCCTTTAATGTACCAGCTGTGGATACCACTGAATGGAACTTTGCTTCAATTTGGGCTCAAGTGCGGGCTGCTCTTGTTAAAACCTCCCTGTGGTACAAGGATCAGGCTGATAGGAAGCGAAGAAAAGTTCCTCAGATGCGGGTCAGGGATCAAGTATGGCTTTCTACCTGCAATCTTTGCCTCAGGGTACCGTCTATGAAGTTTGCTTCCCGGTTAACCATACTCCATTACAGAGATAATCAATCCAGTCTCCTATCTTCTTCAGCTCCCATCTTATTTAAAAATTCCTAATTCATTTCATATATCTCTGCTCAAGCCATTAGTTCTCAATAAATTCCTCAGTGTTCTCGCTGTTCCCCCAGGATCCAAACTGAAAAGGGGGTGGAATTTGAGGGGTCTCAGATTCTGGATTCTCATATCTGTCATGGTCATTTGCAATACCTGCTTGATTGGAGAGGCTATGGTCTGGAAGAGCATTGTTGGACCAGAGCTGAGGACGTCCATGCTAACAAAGTCATCAGCAAATTCCACTTGGCTCATCTCAAAAAGCCTAGAAGGTGTCTTGAGGCCACCCATAAGGAGGGAGTACTGTCATGACCAGGGTTTCGCGGTGTGGAGGTTTGTGGTCCTTACCGGTGAGGGCGCTGTGGCATGGTCCTTCTGGTGGGGGAGCTGGCATGTTGAGACTAGCATTGTGTGCATGCAGAAGTCTGCCAGCGTTGGACCATCCTGGCAAGGGTAAGTCTATTGGCGATTTCGCGTCACAGCTATCTGGGTGCCACCATGTCATCTTTGGCCATGTGACAAAGCAGGCCAATCGTCTGTGGGTCACCTGCTCTCTCTGGCCTATCACATTCCATTACTAGGTACTGAAGGGTGTTTGGAGTGCCCTGTAGCTGCCAGTGCAATGTGTTCACAGCATCAGCTGTGAGAGAGAGTTCTCTGCGCTCCTGAATCTTAGACTTGTGCTACGGTGCTTGCCCTAGCTCCTTGTCAGCCTCCGGCTCCCTGCATAGCCTGCACTGCTCTGCCTTGTCTTGCACTCCGCTGGAGATCAGACCTGCACCTTCCAAGCGACCCATTCCTGCCTGAACCTGTCTCTGCAGTTAACCCATTCCTGCGCAGCCATTATTGCAGCATTATGGATTCTCCTTTCAGCCATCATCACAGCATTACCAGATTCTCCTTTCAGCCATCATCACAGCATTACCAGATATCCCTCTCAGCCACTATTCAGCATACCAGGATATCCAATTCACTCTTACAGTCTATCTGGATTCACCTCATTCATCTCTGTCACTGATCTGGACATTCATTTATTCCCACTCACTATAGTTCCCTCCTGCAACATATATTAGTTTGTTATTACTGGACTTTAGTTTATCTTATTGCTTATGTCTACCAACATTCACATTAAACAACCTACCTTTCAGTTTAAACCTGTTCTGGTGTCTACTCCTGTTACCAACCCGGGTCCACAACAAACACAGGCTCTAACACAGATGTACAGATTTTTGTGGAGACTGTGCATAGGTGGCCAGCTTCAGATAAATGATAATAGTGCTGCGGAAAGTTCAGGCTAGTAACTGGACTGCTGGTCACAGGCAGGTGACTCAGAAAACAGAAGCACTGGCACTGGACTGAATACAGGCAGATCACTGGGGGTCAGAGAGCACATCCACTGAGAATTAGTTCCGACACTGGCTGAGTCTTAGGGACAGGTTTAAATAGGGCACTCCTGGCTGCCTTTGGATGCAGAGATCATGTGAGTGCATCTTTTAGAATCTGACTGGATGGTCACCTTACTGCATCCAACATGGCTGCGCTCATGTAGTCCAGAAAACAAAAAACTTATTTTATGGGACCTTCAAATACCTAGTAACATCCCTGTGTGTTCTCATACACCTAGGGCAACATTTACTAAGTGGGGGTTTTGCATCATGCTGATTCACTAAGGTCAAAACCACTGAAAAGCTGCAGAGAAAGCACACTTTTTGTTGAAGACCTAAGAGATGACACAATGGCCTTAGTAAACTTTGGCATTGAGGAGAAATCCAGCAATAAATATTTCTGAACAAATAATTGACTTCAAGTAAGGTCAGGTACAATTAATGATACCACATAGACAAGAACAGAGGATGAAGCAAGACATTCAAAAAGAGGAATAAAGGGTAAATAATACATATTTCTTATGAAGCAAGTGCAATGAGTTTATGTGCAATGAGTACACATAGACCTATATTTTGTGAATTGCCATCAGGTGGACAAACCATATACTACAAATGGAAATTCAAATAGCAGTGGCAAAACAGAATAATGGCAATGAAAGTCTGTTCATATGTCACTTTCCATTTTGATATGTATGAGTTCTTTTTTAACACACAAAAAAGAAAAGCATTAGGCATTTAGACGGAATAACGAAACACTGATATAAAGGATCACTCACAGCAGCTGTCACTTACGGAATACCAGCCATATCAAATAAACATGAAAAGCACAGCAAGACGGTTCCCTTGCTGATAAATCTTAATAACAAAGTATTATTAATTGCTCAATAAAGACATTGGCTTTGTTTTATTAAAAAACATAAATAATCATCAGACACAAATATATGTCTCTAGTGCAAAATAATACACAAATGTCTGCTTACAAAGAACACTCAATGTGTTAATATAGCAAGCAGAACATAAAATGTTAATAGTATTATTAAAGGAACACCTAGTTCATGAATAAATTCCTAAAACTGAGGAACCCAAAATTTAAGAGTAAAGACTACCCAATAAATGGAAATGTGCCCCAAGATAAAATACTAATATTATCACAGGACCAAGTTGAGTGCCTTCAGATTAATACAAAGGCAGCCATGATAATGCAAATGTGGCTTGCAAATTGTAAATCCAAGCAGAATAGTTAATGGAGTAACTAACTCACATACCACATCATCAAATCAGTACAAATCCACGTCCGCCTTTGGTAAACTCTTCATTGGCCATCATTGGCATACAAAGTCTGCAACCTAAGTTGTTCAGGAGAAATGAGGAAGAGAAGACAGGTTCGGGGTACACCCTGTTCTGTCTGCTACTAGAGAATGGCCACCTGCCTCCAGCACTCAGGTGTAGTTATTACTTATTCTTCTCCCACTGTTTCCTCAGCTTATCTGGCCAGTGAGTTAGTTCTTTCCTGGAGTCCTTGACATCTTCAGAGGATAGCAGATCTGAGTCTTCTGTATCATTTATTGCTGCCAGATACAACAGTGTATCCTTTCTGCTCCTTCCTGCTTAGCTCACATCTGTATGTTGGATACCATATTCCACAGGTTCTCAAACTTGGTCCTCAGGACCCCAAACAGTGCATGTTTTCCAGGTCTCCTCACAGAATCACAAGTTAAATAATTAGCTCCACCAGTGGATCTTTCAAAAAATGTGTCAGTGAGCAATAACTACACCTGTGCACCTGCTGGGTGACCTGGAAAATGTGACCCATGTGGGGTCCTGAGGAATGAGTTTACCACTGCCAATTTCGATATAAGATCCCCTTCTTCTGTGCCTTGTCAATAAAATTAGTTAGACAAAAGACATTGACATGAGTATCATGGATTGTTTTTTAACTTCGATTCTATGACAATTTATCAGTAAATTTCCATTACATGAAGAGATCAGTAGGCTGTGGCAGAACTTCTCTGCCAGCACCCATAAGCAAGGTGGTCTCCTCCTTTGAGGTTGAATTAGTGATGCAGAGGGCACGTGGATTCACAATATAAATTGTCATATGTGGCTAAAATATAGAACACTACAAATACCAGGTGCCATATTCTGTGGGCACATGTTTCTGTTGTCCCTGTTGCCTTCAGATGCTTTAACATGTCAGTAGAAATCCAATTCTGCTATAAGATTTTAGTTTTTTATGGTTACGGTTTTATTTGACTTAAGAGATGTAAGCAGATTTACATGTATTAATAAAAGGCAAAGAATATGTGACACAAAAATCACTCCAGGGAATGAAAAGGCTGTAATGGCTGGGCTGCCAATGGGGTCCCATGCACAGCAGGAGCTCCCATTCAAATACTCATTAAGATGTATGTATCGCCTTGGCCTTTGTCAACTGAATACAGAGCCTGATTCAGAGCCGAACGCTCTGACCAGAGCACTCGCTCTGAATCAGGGCCCTCCTCCATGAAAATGTAGCGTCCTCCTGGACGCTCGCATAGCTATGGGTGACCACCCACAGCTTATGCGAGCGTCCATGATGATGGTCGCGATGGTCAAGACCATCACGACCATCGGGCTTGCGACAGAGACCCTGCGGTAGGGTCTCGCTGCCGCAAGCCCTGAAGTGATTTTGGCTCTATCAGAGCCAAAATCACTCCCACTGACATCACTAGTGATGTCAGTGGGGCCGGCTTCAGACGGTAGGCGTTCCCATGGGAACGCCTCCCTCTGGCAACCACGCCCCTGGCACGCCCACCAAAGGGGGCGTGCTGTCAATCAACATCGACAGCACGCCCCCTTTGGTGCGAGACCTGGAGCGACGGAGAGCCGGTCGCTATCCGGGTCTCGCGCATGTGCACGACGTAGCTCCCAACATCGACCCGCTTGCGAGCGTCCTGCGCTCGCGAGCGGGTCTGAATGACCCCCACAGTCACTGCAGAGAATAGAGTGGAGTATATTAGAAGACTGACTGTGCCTTGTTGATTGTTAAATGGGAGCTCCCACTGTGCATGAGGAGGTACCTACCAGCAGCCCTTTCATTCCCCGGAGTAATTTTTTGGTTACAGAATTTTTTTATTTTTGCTGAGTGTCATCTTGGTTCATTACCTATTCCTGCAAGCCTTTGTTGCATATACAGTCAGGTCCATAAATATTGGGACATTGACAAAATTTTCAAATTTTGGCCTCTATTCACCACCACAATGGTTTTGAAATGAAACAAACAAGATGTGCTTTAACTGCAGACTTTCAGATTTCATTTGAGGGTAATTACATCCAAATTGGGTGAACGGTGTAGGAATTACAACAGTTTCAATATGTGCCTCCCACTTTTAAGGGGCCAAAAGTAATGGGACTATCAACTCAAAAGCTATTTCATGGACAGGTGTGGGCTATTCCCTCGTTATTTCATTATCAGTTAAGCAGGTAAAAGGTCTGGAGTTGATTCTAGGTGTGACATTTGCATTTGGAATCAGTTGCTGTCAACTCTCAATATGAGATCCAAAGAGCTATCACTATCAGTGAAGCAAGCCATCATTAGGCTGAAAAATCAAAACAAACCCATCAGAGAGAAAGCAAAAACATTTGGTGTGGCCAAATCAACTGTTTGGAACATTCTTAAAAGAAAGAACGCACTGGAGAGCTCAGCAACACCAAAAGACCCGGAAGACCACGGAAAACAACTCTGGTGGATGACAAAAGAATTATTTCCCTGGTGAAGAAAAACCCCTTCACAACAGTTGGCCAAATCAAGAACACTCTCCAGGAGGTAGATGTATATGTGTCAAAGTCAACAAACAAGAGAAGACTTCACAAGAGTGAATATAGAGGGTTCACCACAAGATGTAAACCATTGGTGAGCCACAAAAACAGGAAGACCAGATTAGAGTTTGCCAAACAACATCTAAAAAAGCCATTACAGTTCTGGAACAATATCCTATGGACAGATGAGACAAAGATCAACTTGTACCATAGTGATGGGAAGAGAAGAGAAGGAAAGGAACTGCTCATGATTGAAAACATACCACCTCATCAGTGAAGCATGGTGGTGGTAATGTCATGGCGTGGGCATGTATGGCTGCCAATGGAACTGGTTCCCTTGTATTTATTGATGATGTGACTGCTGACAAAAGCAGCAGAATGAATTCTGAAGTGTTTCGGGCAATATTATATGCTCATATTCAGTCAAATGCTTCAGAATTCATTGAACGGTGCTCCACAGTGCAGATGGACAATGACCCGAAGCATACTGCAAAAGCAACCAAAGAGTTTTTTAAGGCTAAAAAGTGGAATGTTATGCAATGGCCAAGTCAATCCCCTGACCTGAATCCAATTGAGCATGAATTTCACTTGATGAAAACAAAACTGAAGGGAAAATGCCCCAAGAACAAGCAGGAACTGAAGACATTTGCAGTAGAGGCCTGGCAGAGCATCACCAGGGATGAAACCCAGCGTCTGGTGATGTCTATGCATTCCAGACTTCAGGCTGTAATTGTCTGCAAAGGATTTGCAACAAAGTATTAAAAAGTGAAAGTTAGATTTAGGATTGTTTAGTTTTTCCCATTACTTTTGGTCCCTTAAAAAGTGGGAGGCACATATAGAAACCGTTGTAATTCCTACACCATTCACCTGATTTGGATGTAATTACCCTCAAATTAAATCTGAAAGTCTGCAGTTAAATCACATCTTGTTTGTTTCATTTCAAAGCCATTGTGGTGGTGAATAGAGGCCAAGATTAGAAAATTCTGTCAATGTCCCAATATTTATGGACCTGACTGTACATCAGGGGTCAGTTAGGTTCATGACTCTTGAACTGACAAACAAGCTGTTTCCTTTTCATGTGACTGTGCATGGGAGACATCGCTCACCTGCTGTCCATTGCTAATTAGCAAACAGCAGGAAGCAGCATTGTTCACCTGTACCACACAGTAATAATTTCTTTGTTTATTCCATACTGTCGGAGGTTATTGTACTCAATAAGAGATATATCTGTGCACCTTTTATTAAGGATACTCTCATTAATTACTATATATATTGTGAGATTTTGCGTTGATTTTATCATGATCTCATATTGATATAGGTTCAGCAGCAGCTACCCCCTTAACTTGTTCTCACTTTCAGGTGTAGAGAAGGATATCATCATACATTGTTCACTGCCATGTGGCACACACTGTGCATTAGCTACCCACTATAAACACTATTGAAGTATCCTTCACTATATTACTTTATGATTCAACTATATTTGTGATACATTGTTTCTTTATTGGGCACTAACAAATTAATTTGTATTACATATAACGCTAATATAAAAACATACAGCATGCACAATGAAACTGTCCACCAAGAAATAAATAGCTTTTTTCTTCTTGGAGATATCAAAAGATGCAAACAAGCAAGACTAAGCAGAACTAATGGATTGTAAGTAATAAAAATACGAACAGGGATATTATTATATTGAACACCGGATGCAGATATGCTAATAATGCATTTTTAAGCATGTTAACAGTGTTGGCATTAGAACTTGAAACATGATGGTAATGCAGCATGTTAAAATGCTTTAAATTCCATTACTAGCATGTTGGCCTGCCATGTTCGACCCAACAGTGTCCCTGTTGACATTACTATTGTTGAAATAGCAAATACATCCCCTTCTCCAGCTACATTCCTCCATTTATAATATAGACCATAAAACATCTACCACTGAAAGAAGCCTTCAGGGAGTAACATTCTTCATTACATAGTAAAACATTATTAAGGGCTTATTTATCAAATCAGCCCAAAACTATAGATTTTCCATCATCATTCACCACAGAGATAGAAAATAATTTCAGCTGTTGTATCATAGAAAAAAACCTTAATGTGGCAGCTGAGTAGAACAGAAATAGGTCAATGTTTTGATCCAAAATCAGGTATTTTGTCAAGACATAATACAGTATAACAGCAGGTGCAGCAAGGATAGAACATAACAAAGCACTTAACCTAATGCTATTTTAAGTAATCCTCATTATTATATAAAAAATCCAAAACAACTGTTTGATTTCCAAGATTGAAGTCAAAAGTAAACATATAAAGATATGCTACATCCTTGTGGACAATGTAAAACAATGTGGAATAATAAATCAATATGAATATAAGCAGAAAATAAGCTAAGAAGAAAGAAAAACTAGGAGTATGAGAGATACTGGGGTGTGTAATTATTTCTGTAGACAAACCAGGTGGATGTTTTTTTATTAACTCTGTGTCAGACCCATGTCATGCAGGCTCAAGTGAGTGCCTATCATTATAAAGTTATCGACAGTGGTTAGAGATTAGAGTATCTTGGAACTGGGTCCATGACAACTGGTTTAAACAACAAAAAGCCATGTTAAGTCACTAATGGAAAACACACCAAAAAATGAATAGGATAAAATAATGAAAATTTAAAAAAATAGATAAATAAAAATCAACCAGGTAAACAAACAATAATAATAAGCAATGACAATTGTGAGTAATAAACACATGTAAAAAGTAAAACATAACAAAGTATGTGTAGTGCACGGCAAATCCCTAGCCAACAATATAGATGTACACAATCAGAATTCTCGTGGCCATAATGAATGCAAAACAAGATATATATTTATTTCACAAATACAGTATATTTAGAGGATTAAACTCATTAAGTTATTTTGGGACTAGTGTGCTCAGAATATGGATCCACTTTGCCTTAAGTTTTTTGAGTTTTCATTCCTGTCACCACCCCTCTGGAATTTGGGTAGATAATCAGTCAACATACATTTAAGAGTAGCTACCTGAGACCAGATTGTAAAAGAAAAATTGTTTTGCATCTGGTTTGTCTAAGTAACCTGTACTGTGGGCCAAGCGTATGGAGTAACAATGATTGGAAGTTTCTAGTGGTCATCCCAATGTAACAGAGTTCATATGGGTAGGTAAGAAAATACTGTATATGATGTGATCCATTGTATAATGAACTGATGTTTGATTCCAGTTTTCATCCCACTATGTCGGTGCTGGAAATAATACCCATAAGCATAGAATGACAAGTCACACAAGTAGCACACTTAAAGCAACTATTTGTCTGGATTCTGAGCCATGTTGGATCCTGGCTATATGGTCATGATAACGTGTTCATTAAAATCTGATGGAGACTGATCACGTTCAAAGCTAGATCACTGGTAATAATTGGCCAGTGCTTCAAGAACGAGTTCTGTACCTTATGGTGTCAAAGCTACTAGTAAAGATTATTTTATTGGGGCCAGATTGTGCCCAGTGTGTAATGTCAACATGTGAGTGTTTAGTGAGGGTTTAGGTGAGGCACCTCTCAATCCTGCCCACTGAGTAGCCATGGCAAAGAAAGCAATAGTTATCTTCCTCAATCTGGATTTCAGACAGACTGGGTTTAGAATAAATTAAGAGATAGGTAAGTGCTCATATCAAATTGGCAGGGTGGTGACTGTAATGGTTAGTTGGCTTTCATCATAGAGTGGTGCCAAAACCGTTCACAAAACAGAAAACAGTAACATCCAAAAAGTCCATAGTGGACTGATGAATATTATAAGTAAACCATACTGGACCTATAAGGTGATTCATGTGATTCAGTCACATCCAAAAAGTCCATAGTGGACTAATGAATATTATAGGTAAATCATACTGGACATTTAAGGTGATTCAAATTCATCTCTAGAGCTGTTCCAAAAAAGAAACACATCATCAATTAAACATATATAGTAACAAATCTTGTTCCCAAATACCAGTAAAATTTACTGTTTTTCATATTCTGCCATAATTATATTGGTGTATGCCGGCACTAGGATTGCTCTAGTAGCAGTTTGTAAGAAATAATCATTAGCATGCAAAAAATAGTTTTGCTGAAGTACCAGCCTAACAATTTTGACAAAGTATTGAATTCAGTAGTGGTACCAGCATGTGGTTTACTAGATACTGTAGGACCCATCTTATAGCATCTGAACTGAGTATGTGGTATGATGGTGTACAAAGAGTTTAGATCCACAGTGACTTGCCAAGAGTCAATGGGAATGCTGCCAAGTGATCTGATTTTTTTCAAAAACATCTAAAGTTCTAGAGAGAAGGGCATGAGATGTTTAACCAGCTCCCACGCTGCCTGTTTTTCAGCTAAAAGTACCAACCTGTAACCTACATAGTGGCACATGGCATCACAGATTACTGTTAGCCCTTTGTGTGTGAGATGTGCATCCATTGCCCTGATAGGAGGTGAACTCTCTCTGGCACAGCATACCCCTAGAATCCTGAGTCAATCTTGAACCTGTCCATAGGTCACTTATGGTCAGGCCTCCATGAAATCTAGGCCATTAGTTTAAGCTCTATTAATTATTTGATTGTCTTTCCTCTGCCATTCTATTTGCATCGTACTGCACTGTAGTGATTGTTATCTGTTATCATTAGCAACAGTTTTAAATAGTTTTGGTTAATTAGTGTATCCACATAGCCTCTTTGTGTTCATGTTACAATGGGTCAGTTAGTTGGCTGAGGCCTTGTGTATTTTAGTGGTTAGCGAATTTGCTGTGGGTGAAACACTTTAAAATAAAATGATAGTTTAGCCTGTGTGGGTGGGTAGCCTGTGTGGGTGGGCTGTCTCTTTTGATTGGGTGATGATGGTCAAAGGAAATCTCAAGTAAAGTGACAAGTAGTGGGTTCGGCTCTATGTTGTGTCTATTTTGTAGGTCCGGCCTGTCTGGCACATGTGAGTGTTAGAGCAGACCATTTGCGTGATCCCCTTATAGATGAAGTCTGTCCAATGTACGTGGGTGCCACGACAGTCTAATGCACTCCCAGGAGCTGGTCAGGTTGCCAGGTGGGTGCTACTGGCACAGTGACACCTTAGTGTGTGAGTATGCATGGGTGGAAATGGGTGTGTGGCCATTGTGTCAGTGATGAATTACCTGGGCTGGCAAATGAAGTGCTCTCTCCCTAGCTGTTTGCTGTTGCCTGTCCTGTCAATGTTTTAACATTGCGTATTTGCCTGGTGCTCATATTTTTCTCTCAGAGAGTCATCCAGCTTTTGTTTCAAGACTATCTGCAATATCTTAGCAGTCTGAAGGTGGGAGCGTGTGGAGCCAAGTAAGTGTTCACAACTAAACCACAGCACACCCATCTAAACTTCTCAAATGTCCATGTACATGATGCAAAGTAGTAGAAAATGTGCAAATTTTATTAATGCCAAGTCAGGAGTATATCAGATATTAATAGTTCATAGGTACAAGAAGCTGTGAACAGAGCCGTAACTAGACATTTTGGTGCCCTGTGCCAGAAAAAGCAACATTACTCTAATACTGTCCTACTGTACTTCACATCAGAAAAGGTTAGAGAAATCCCCATTAGTAGGATGGGAGACATTTCACTACAAGTCACTAACGCATTAGTGTGAACAGTATTATAGCCAAGTAACAGTGGAGTCTAGGTTCAAAAGTAATAACCAAAAGCTCATAAAATAATTATACACTTACAGAACTGTAACACCAAAGACAAGGAGATATTACTACATCCCAACCCCACCTCAATACATTACTACACCACTCAACCCACCTCAACTCCCAGGTAATATTAGTATACAACCCCCATACACTACTACTCCTCCCCTCCAGGTAATATTAGGATATACCACCCTCCCACACACACATTACTACACCCCTCAACCCACATCAAAACCCAGGTATTATTAGTATACAACAACCCCCCATACATTAATACATCCCCCACCTCCACCCCAGATATTATTAGTATACACCGACACACAGACATTACTACAACGCCCAACCCACCTCCTCCCCAGGTAATATTAGTATACACCACATACACTCACAGTACTATACCCCCATCCCACCACAACAACAGGTAATATTAGTATTACCCCTCCCCCCAGATAACAGGAATCAGCTCATACAGCCCCCACACCCCAGGAACTAACCTCTGCCTGCACTGCGTACTGTGCTCTACTCACACATCGGCTGCTGCAGGGGAGAGGCCAGGACAGAAAAGACCAGGGGAGGGGGCGGGGACTCAGGAGCACATTGGTGCAGTAGCTAGCCATGGCCACGACTGACTTCAGTTGCCAGCAGCAAGTCTGATCCCTGCTCCTGTGTGGACTGTGAATAATTTTCTGCTGGTGGGCACAGCCACAAGAGCAGGGTCTGCGAGGAATGCTACTGCACCTGTAGGGGCAGGACACTGATGGAGCAGGGGCTGCTCCCTCATGGCTGACACATCACCTCCTGAAAAGTGAGAGAGAGGGATGGGAGTGGGCAGAGACTGGGAGGAGGAGAAGGAAGTATAGAGGGGAGAATCCTTCCAGATCTCACGAGGAACTGCTCTGCCAGCGCCCACCCCTGCCTTGCACTCTGGTGTGTGCGCCGGCAGAGCAGCTGATGAACTGATGGCAGCATGTTTTCAGCTTTGTTGTAAAATTGCAACAGGATGTGTAACTTTATTGGTGTTTGTATAAACATGTATAATATTGTAGCTTTGAGGATATTATGTAACACCCGCTCACCCTCCGCTATTGACTGCAATATTTATCTCTAATGGGATGATTAGAAGATTAGTCTAGATGGCATCTTTTTCACTATATCTTTATTATACCCTCTCTTGATTATATTATCTCATTATAGTATTATGTTTGATCCTTGCTGCTAGATTTGATATATGATTAGGGTCTTTTGACCACTATCAACACTAACGTTGGCACATAGATGATGTAATTTAATATACTGTTTGCTCTAATTTGATAATAGATGACTGTAGTGGTGCATTGAGACATCAGACCCATATATGGGAATAGCCTCAGATTTTAACAAATTTTGTCTGTTAGTTTAAATTTGTCAGCACTTATGATTGTTGCATCAGTGATGTTTGTGCGGCTGGTTGCCTGGGCAACACGGCGAGTCCCGTGATGTCATCGGCAACAGTCGAGCACCGCACGGGAGCAGGAACCCAGGCCAGCATGCGACTGATGCCGAGGGGGGTGCAGGATGTATATAAGATAAGGTCACTTTTGTAAACTTGTATGTCCTGATGTCGAGTTTCCTAATAAACACGAAACATTGACTATTCAGACATGATGTAGATTTTGTGCTGTTCAAGACCGGAGAGTGACACCGACCTGTTACGCTATATATATATATATATATATACTGGATAGATAACACACACAATAAAGGATGATAAGGAGTACAATATTACCCTGTATCTGTGGAGAAGATGCTGGGAATGGGGCCAAAACAACCAAATGAGAAGATGGATAGTCCAAATGAGAAGATGGATGGAAGGTCCTGGAAAGTACCGAAGTGTTGGCTGTCTTTGTGAGATGATAGTTATGGAATAAACTACTTCTTTTTTTACTGTGAAGAAAAGAGGAAAAAGGACCCCATCTAAATGAGGCACACCCCAAACAAAAGAAGGAAATAAAAAACGAAATCATTAAAGAAAACTATATAGTTGAGAAATTATTAAAAGTTCACTTTATTGGTATTATTAAAATCAGTCATAAGTCTATAGGCAAGAATCAAGCGACAAACACATAACACATATAAAAAAAAAATGGAGACAACCAAAAAACATAAATGTATCAAGATCTTGATACATTTATGTTTTTTGGTTGTCTCCATTTTTTTTATATGTGTTATGTGTTTGTTGCTTGATTCTTGCCCATAGACTTATGACTGATTTTAATAATACCAATAAAGTGAACTTTTAATAATTTCTCAACTATATAGTTTTCTTTAATGATTTCGTTTTTTTCCTTCTTTTGTTTGGGGTGTGCCTCATTTAGATGGGGTCCTTTTTCTTCTTTTCTTCACAATATTGTCATTACTCCAGGGAGCACCCCGACTGCTTTATATCCTTATTGTATATGAACCTGTAATTGTTACACTCCTGTGCGACTGTTTTTCCATCTTCCCCCTTTTTCCACCTTTTTTTACACAATATATACTTTTTTTACTGCAAGACTGGTGGGTGCTCTGCTTTTTCCTATCTATCTATCTATCTATCTAGCTAGCTAGCTAGCTAGCTAGTTTGTACAAGGGGCTCCAAATTGCCTTTTGTTTCACCCAGTATTCAAATGGACTGTGTGACATGCTTATTTGTTCATTATCATTAAAGTAATCACCACCATTCTATTGATGTTCCCTGTACCAGATTGAGTCATGGTAGAGGTGTCAATATATGTGGGCAATTCTTTTAAGCCTGAGCAGATATCATAATATTTGAGTCTGGTATACTGAGTTGACTCATCATCATCACCAGTGGTAATCCTGGAAAAGGTATTTTTTTTCCTGGCAACAACATTTGCAAGAGAAATTGAAGGATACCTTGTCATGTTATGTGCCACTTGAGCTGACAAATTGCTTGCAAGGAGCTCTTTGCAACACCTAAGATCTGTGTCATATGGAAAGAAAGAAATCAAATACAACTTAAACCTAAGATCTAGTATGATTGTCAAAATGTTCCAATCCAGTTTCAAGATTTGGAAAATCCTTTGGTCCAACATCCTTAAAGGAATCTTTTTTTTTTATTTCCTCCTCTAGCTGCTTTTCCAATAGTTTAATTAAGGGTATGAACTGACTCACATTGGCAGTGTCCAAACTCACTTCATTGGTTACAATTTCAAATGATTTCAGTAGCTTGTATAAAACTAAGAGTAGAATCCAGTGTGTTGCATTAAGGCAACATGCCCCTCATCCTCCCTATCTCATGGATTTATTTGTACATTTGGATGGCTTCTTCCTGTTTCTTCAGTCGCTGAAGCATATATAGAGGGTGGAATTCCACCTGGTTACTACTTGCCTCAGTTAGTGGCATGGCCAAATGAACTGTTCTTGCAGTTGCTACAATCTTCTACATGTGACTATTACATGTCAAGAATTCCCAGAAATTTTAAAGGCCACAGCCAGCATATCATGCACAGACCTGTCATTTTTTTAAGAAATTATGAACCATCAAGTTTATTGTGTGAGCAAAAGAAGACATGTACTGATATTGACCCAGTTATAATTCTCATACAATGTTACTCAAGTTTTCAGAAATGAAAAATTCTGAGGATAGTCTTAGCAGGTTAAGCCATTTTGCTATCACATTCCAAAGTTTTTCCAATAGATTGAAATCTGTATGATTCTTATTAAAGCCTGTGAATTAACTGGCATTGTGCAATAGATACTGCTGCTGCTGAAGGTGATACACCTACCTAGTTAGCTGTCACTGTCGTGTAATTTTTAGTTTGACCAGTACCACTTGTCTACATATCTGTACTTAAGTGGAAAGTTGGAACAATGGTATTTTATTACCAAAGAAGAACTTTTTATTTAATGTCCCAGTACAGGTAAGGAATTGCTGTTCTAGCAAAATAGAATTGAGATGTAATTTGGTAGTTTGGACACATAACATCAACTAATCATCTAAAACTAGATGAATTGATGGCTGGTATTGGACACAGACCTAATTCTAACATAGCCATCATGCCTTCAGTGATTGCCTGTGCAACAGGATGGTGGCTGACATTCTTGATTCCTCTTGCATATTGATTGTTTCACAGATAATTGTGTAAAACAAGTACTAGTCTTTTTCTTGGTCCCCTTCTGTGATGAAAATTCACCCCCAGCAGCAGCAGCCCTAGTTCGAATGGATTCTTCTTGGGAAATTAGATGCAGGACTACCTCCAATCACTAATGAGAAGGTTGTTGATGAAGGTGTTGGCGATGGAAATTGCATGTGCTGGGATCTATCCATGCTGTTGGTAGCTGATTCCGAACTGCTTGTTACCATTATATATGATTTTCCAGATTCTGATAAATAACTTGAATAAACTCACTGCAACTGACGTAAGAGAGAGGAGGTGCCAAAATAGTTAACATCCCTACCTCTACTCACTTTGGTTTCACAAATCCTACAGATGCCTTGACAAATGTTGTCAGAAGCTGGGTAAAAAAAAATCCACATGGAAAAGGTGGGGATTTTTTTGTGTTTTGCCCAGGTATGACAATGCACTTCTTTTTATCACTGCCAAGAACTACTGCCACTGGTAGCTGACTTTTTTTTACACTAATAACATCATTCTACTTAATCAACTTGTTCTATTCAAACATATTCATAATCAACAGTCTCATTAGCATCAGATATACAAATATCTCCCTCAGCTTGTTGCACTTCCACAGTAGAATCCTCAGTTTCTATGTATAAACCATCATCATTACATTTATTACTACTCATCCTCACATTTGTAGAGGGTATACACATACAGTCACACTTGTGGGCATCCTTAGACTCTCCACAAGGATCTATAAAGTTTATTAACTCACAGTTTGTTCTTCAGCCTTAATGTTCTTTTTTTGCACCAATTTGCCTGTTTTGAAGGTGACACATTTAGACAGAGGGAGAAGGTAGTGTATGCGAGCTTACAGAAGATGCCTGACAGTGTTTGGGACTGGCTTTTGCAATAGGCATTCTAGTGCATAAAGAGCAGTAGCAGGACCACCATTAACAAAGAAAGGCCATGGCCTGAGTGGTTCCTTGACACTGCATGTGGTTATGGAATGTTGGAAATTTTACGTTTTTCAGCAGTAAGTTTTCCCTTCATATTTAGAGCTGATGTTCTCTTTACAATTGTGAAATGCTTTTTAGATTTAAGGTACCCTTTCTTACACATTATTTCCTCTTGACCTCCTTTAAAAATAGATGTTGAAGTACTATGATTGCCAGCACTAGTCCTGGGTTGCTCTACTTCTATTGACCGATCCATGATTGATTTTATGAATTACACAAGGATTGGAGTAAAGCTACCGTAGCTACTGTAGTTGAACTTAACTGCCACCACACCAAGTGAATGTACAATGAGATAGGGAAATGAAGGTCTGTTACCTTACCTTGTAGTTTTATTAAAAGACTACAATTTTTTGACACAAGAAAAAAAAAATTATTTATTATTATTATCCTTTATTAATATGGCATCACGAGTGTTCCACAGTGCCTTACAAAGTACATAAACAAATAAGTGAACAAGAAACCAGTGACTTACAGTATACTACAATGTAGGAAAAGGACATATATACACATTGCTGCATTAGAGATTATAACTCAAAATAATAAGCAGGGAGTCAGCAAACAAGTGTTTTGTGTCCTTGTGGGTAGTAGGAAGTAGAAGATTTTTATACTTATTTTGGGGTGCAGCTAATAACTGCTGCCTCAATAAGACACATACTCCTGAAAAAAATACTATTTTTTATTTATATTGAGTAATATTTTATTCATTTACCATTTTAAAACATGTAACAATGTAGACTACAAAATAAAATAAAACATGGTGATACTTGACACGCATAACACAAAAACATCTAAAATTCAATACCAATTTCAACATTTGGTGAATAGATCCAAAGCTCAATATATAACACCTAGAGACAAATTGAAATATACTTCCACATTGATCCGCCATAGCTAAAGCAATATAAATGTTCTAAATATAGTGACCTAAAACAAAACATCATCTATAACAATTAACCGTAACAATAATTATAACAATTACAACTAACTTAACCAAAATAAATATTAACCAATGGTAAAAATCTATATAGTTATTATAGGTATCAAAATCACTGACACATCAACTATAAATTTATTAACCTCAAATATACTAACCACAACCTTAATGACTATAAATATCGTGTTGTAAATATGAATATGAAAGTGTACTTTGCTGATTATAAGTACATTGATTATAAATGTGATTACTACAATTATAATAAATATAAGTGTATTAACTATAAGTGTAATATCTATCATTTTGGCGACTAAGTATATGGTGATAATAATAGTGACTATGAATAATTTATTAATTACCGTTATTAAACCATATATATTGAGTCTGAAAATCTATATAGTTATTGTATCAAAACCACTGACACATCAACTATAAATTTATTAACCTCAGATATACTAACCACGACCTAAATGACTATAAATTTAGTGTCGTAAATATGAATATGAAAGTGTACTTTGCTGATTAAAAGTGCATTGATTATAAATGTGTTTACTACAATTATAATATCTATAAGTATATTAACTATAGTGTAATATCTATCATTTTGCCGACTGATAATTATATAGTGATAATAACAGTGACTATGAATAACTTATTAATTACCATTATTAAACCATATATAATGAGTCAGTAAATATAATACCTACATATATACTAACTATAAATACAACCTTTATATGCTTAATACCGTAATTCTAAACAATCCAATTACAACCAAAATATATAATTCATGAAAACATATATACTAAAAAATGAAATGAAAATAATTTAAAAAATTTTATTCCCATGTAAAATGTGCTATCTATCTCATTTTACAAAATACATTGTATGCCTATATATAGTATCACTTATATATACACATACAAGGAAAGAGAAAGGAAGAGAGAAACAAACCAAAAAAATAACTCAAAAGCTGCACAAGAAAGCCATACATTTATGTACATCTAATAATTGGTAAATATTTTTCTAGAGATAAACTACTATGAAATCTTCCTTGCTTCTTTATGATGAGGCAAATCTGGACTCCAGCCATCTACCCCAAATCTGATTAAATTTAATTTACATCTTAAATAATATAAACGTGTCTTTCATGCTGAACAGTAAGGCGAATCAAAGACTACCAGGCTTCAACTTGTGGTCCCTTGGAAGCCATCCATAAATGAGCAATACACTTTAGCTAAGGCACACATATTTTATATAAACTGTTTACTATTTTTATTAACAAGATTTCCCTCAATCATTCCCAAACAACACGCTACTGGGATTAGGAATTCCCAGTTCGATTAAAACAAACTTAACCCACTCCCAGAATTGACAAACTAATTGACACTCCCACAATAAATGCCCAAGTCTCATCTTTAATAGAACTGAAATCCTCTTACCACTGAGATTTAAGTCTAGGTAGATTTTCAGTATGGTGAAGGGATAGTAAAAATGAATAAGAGTATGATAAAGGCTTAGGGGGCTGAGAGTCAGCAAAAATGTTTTTAGTAAAGAAGCAATTAAAACAGGGGGTGAATTTGAAACCTGTTAACAAGGCATGTCTAAGCTGTAAATATCGATAGAAATACTCTGATGGTAAATAATACTTCTGTCTAAGCTGATCTAATGAACAAAGAACTGAGTTATCGTATACAACTGACCTATTGTAGAAATGTCCACAGACTGCCAGACTAAGTTAGGCTGTAAACCAGCCAGTTCAATCAGCATACTTGAGTTACTCAAAGAAGTATCAGGGTCTAATCAGGGAGCCTCTATCATGAGACCTGTCTCCAAATTTTAATGGCTTGTTTTAATAAGGGCAGACTAGATGCAATAATTCTGCCTTCTAACAATATTTGTAGAGGAGTAAACCCAGGGTATGACTGAGTTATTAAGCGAACAAGCAAAGTATCGCTAGTCAGGTCCTGAAGCCATATCCGCAGATTTATCATTTGAGCTGCATAAAAATAGTATTTAAAAGGTATGCAGTCAGGATACTGATTGTCTAAATGCCGACCATCGGCATCCCGACTATCTACTCCCAGCGAGGGTCTAATGACAGGCATCAAAATCCCATGGGGAGGGGAGGGTTAGGGGCTCCAGGGGGGACTTAGGGTTAGGCTAGGGGAAGGGGGGTTTAGGGTTAGGCACCCCCTGGGGGAGGTAAAGGCTAGGCACCCCTGGGGGGAGGTTAGGGTTAGGCACCCCCCCGGGAGACTTAGGTTTAGGTTGCGGGGAAGGGGGGGTTAGGTTTAGGCACTTAGAGGGGGAGTTAGGGTTATGCACTTGGGGGGAGGTTAGGGTTAGGCACCCCTAAGGGAATCATACTGATTCCATTTAAAATTTGGTAATGCAAAACCTCTTGCAGATCTAGTTTTAGTAAAAGTATCTAAATTAATATGAGAATGATGATTTGCCTAAACCAGTGAAGAAAGGAGACTATTTAATTTCTTAAATATACCAGCAGAAAGAAAAATACAGTAGGAGAATATTGAAGTATGTATAAAAGCTTGGGTTGCAGGACCATTTTTATTAAATTGACCCGACCTATAACTGTAATTTTATCCTTAACATAAAGAAAAAAGGGTTTAAATTAAGTGAAACAAAATCACTAGGTGTGTTTATTATCCAAATACCTAAATATTTAAACTAGTCTACTCAACAAAGAGGAAGAGAGACTAAAGGGGTTACCAAGCAGCTACCTCTAAGTGGCATAATATATGACTTATCCCAGTTAATCTTTAGGCCAGAGTACACTCCAATTAAATCTATGACTTCAAGAGCTGGTGGTAGCCTGATTACATAATTGGATAAAAACAATAATAAGTCATCAGCATATAAAGCCACCCTATCTTCCCTTTCAGCCACTCCCCACCCTTGAGACTGTAGGATACATGCCAGTGGTTCCATCACCAAAGCAAATAAAGACAGAGACAATGGGCACCCCTGGCACATGCCCCGGGCCAATGAAAAGGGGAAGAAATAGAACCATTCACAGTCAATCTGGCACTTGGCCTGTCATATAATAATTGTACCCATTTCTGGTATATTGGGCCAAATATGAATTGACGCATGGCCACCAACAGGTAGGGCCACTCCATGGAGTCGAATGCCTTAGCTGCATCCAATGACACTATAACTGAGGACTTCTCCCCATGGAATATCTGCAAGTGAGTACATAACTGACAAATGTTAACTGTGGTCAACATTCCTGGAATAAAACCAGACTGGTCTGGATGTATCACTGATGTTATAACTTTATTTAAACAGAGAGTCAAGATTTTAGCTAAAATCTGTGTGTCTGTGAGAAGTAACAAAATAGGACAGTAAGGGGTAAATGTACTAAAGTGAGAGTTTTTAAAAGAGATAATAGCCAGAATCTGATTGGTTGCTATGGGCAACATCTCCAATTATAAAAACTCTCACTTTAGTACATTCACCCCTAAGAATCCAAAAGTTTGTGATTTTTTTCACTGATTTGAGAAAAACAATAATAATTGCCTCTGACATAGATGAAAGGAGGCAGCCCTCTTCAAAGCTCATATTGAATATTTCCAACAATTTCATAACAAATATTTTGGCATGCTTTTATATACCTCAATATGAAATGTACAGGGTTTCAAACTGCCTGCGCCCTGTGACTGCAGCCCAGCACACGTTAAGGAGCACCACTCCTCCAAATACACAAGCAAAATAAATGAGAAGACGTTCCACAGGCGCTCACAATATTCAGTTTTCCTCTTTTTCTTCCTTGAAGTAGTATTTCTCAAGTGAAGAAAAGATAGAAAACAGCTATGCTTCAACAGAAGAAAAATTCATAACATGTTGGGATGATCATCAGGGGGACTTACCTATATAAGGTGCCCTATGTGCCTACCCGTATAACAGTTTTTTTGTTTTTCTCCACCACCTTTAATTATCAGTTCCCACTGGCTATGATGCAAATTTTCCCCCTAGAGAACTCACCTGGGAACAGGTATTGATGTTCCCCAAAAGGTTTCTTTGTATCGCCCAGTGTATGATACAGAGACGTTCTCATAGATGGTCAGGAATCCTTTATTCAGAGTCCATTTTCATTTAAACATTTATTTAAGAACCATAAATATAAAACATACACTCCACAGCTTGTACTCCCTCTAGTAGCATCTGGAGGTACTTCATCCGGATTGAAGCATAACAGGAAAACACTCCTTAGATCTTATATCAGGGGTAAGTCCAGTAAAGCCATGTGAGTCCTTAAAAACACCAATGCATTTCCGACCATGTAGGTCCTTCCTAGCACATATTTATACCCCTTCTTCCCATGTTAGGGGAAGGGTAATTCTTAGATCATTTGGAAAATACGGATATTCCATTTATCCTAAAATACTCAATACATAATAACATAAAGTGTAAAATCAACTCTAAAATAGATATATTCATTCAAACATCATCAGTTACACATGACTCATGTATAAAGATCCAAAATAACCTTTTACAGCAGACATATATAACATGATTCCCTTAATCCAGTCCATGTATTCCTTTGTCATCAAATGCCCTGGCGCCAAATTTACACACACACCTGTGTGTAAGTAATAGTCTCTGGGGCCGGCAATACCCAGTCCATCAGAGTTGTCTGTCTGCTTACTTCCGGGGGCATGAACCGCACAACCGGAAGTTGTATTTAAGACTTTTCCAGCAAGCCATGGTACGTCAGCAATATCTGTCCACTTGTTGTTGGGATCGTAAGTCCCACACCTGGAAATTGAACAGCGGTCTTTTCCGGTATGGACATCAGGCGGCTTTGGATAAAATACATTGCGGACGTTCCCTGCTCTAGTGATCGAAGTGGGCGCCATTTTATTGTGGTCTGGAAGGGCATTGTAAGAATTAGACTGATCCGTAGGCTCATGGATAAGGGTGTAAATGGATTCCGGCAGTTTAACATGAAAAATAAGAGTAACAGAAAATTAATAAATATAAAGTGCCGGTTCATCATTATAAATAGATATATAAAACTAAATCCATATAAATATTAAAAATTAAATATATAATATAATGAACCTAATCCAATATAATATATCCTAAAAAATAA
This sequence comes from Taudactylus pleione, assembly GCA_031769625.1. NCBI lineage: Eukaryota > Metazoa > Chordata > Amphibia > Anura > Myobatrachidae > Taudactylus > Taudactylus pleione. The sequence continues at coordinate 16,154,301 of JAUIMM010000045.1, read as the reverse complement.
CCTTTATTCCAAATATATATATATATGTGTATAACCTCTATAAACACTAGTCTTAAAATAGGGAGAGAAGGTAGTATAAATAAAATTTTATAAAAACCATTTCATTTCAAACTCAAAATTGAGACCCTTAGGTGTCAGTGTTTTTAATAGATAAATCATTCTCATTTCCTCCTGTGCCAATCTATTATACATGTCATCCATGCACCAATTAGGTTCTATGGTTTTTATACCACAAAAGGAGACCAAATGTTTAATATTACATTGGTGCATGGACTTAAAGTGTAGGGAAACATTATGAGTTTCTAGACCCTTCTTAATATTTCTTTCATGTTCCCCTAATCGCACTTTCAACATTCTTGTGGTCTTCCCTATATATTGGCTCCCACATGAGAATTCTAATAAATATATACAATATTTAGAATTGCATGTAATTAAGTCATTTATTAGGAAACTTTTGTTCATTTGTGTTGAATTAAAGTGGGTAATTTTAGGTCTATCAGATTTACACAATTTGCACATGATGACAAAGGAATACATGGACTGGATTAAGGGAATCATGTTATATATGTATGCTGTAAAAGGTTGTTTTTGGATCTATATACATGAATCATGTGTTACTGATGATGTTTGAATGAATATATCTATTTTACAATTTCTGTTATTATGTATATAGTATTTTAGGATAAATGGAATATCTGTATTTTCCGAATGATCTAAGAATTATCCTTCCCCTAACATGGGAAGAAGGGGTGTAAATATGTGCTAAGATGTGGACATAACTATTCACCCTAAAGAAAGACCTACATGGTCGGAAACGCATTGGTGTTTTTAAGGACTGACATGGCTGTACTGGACTTACCCCTGAAATAAGGAGCGTTTTCCTGTTGTTATGCTTCAATCCGGATAAAGTAACTCCAGACACTATTAGAGGGAGTACAAGCTGCGGAGTGTATGTTTTATGTTTATGGCTCTTAAATAAATGTTTTAAATGAAAATGGACTCTGAATAAAGGATTCCTGACCATCTATGAGAACGACTCTGTATGATACACTGGGCGACACAAAGAAACCTTTTGGGGAACATTGATACCTGGTCCCAGGTGAGTTCATTCCCTATGGGGAAGATTTGCATCGTAGCCAGTGGGAACTGATAATTAAAGGTGGCGGAGAAAAACAAAGAAACCGTTATAGGCACATAGGGCACCTTATATAGGTGAGTCCCCCTGATGATCATCCCATCATATTACGAATTTTTCTTATGTTGAAGCTTAACTGTTTTCTATCTTTTCCTCACTTGAGAAATACTACTTCAAGGAAGAAAAAGAGGAAAACTGAATATTGTGACAGTGCCTGTGGAACGTCTTCTCTTTTATTTTTTTTATATACCTCAATCAGAATGCCATGAGACCCTGGTGCTTTGCCACCAGGGAATGATGCTATGGCTGCCCCCACCTCTTCCACTGTCAGAGAGAAATCAAGATATTCTCTGTACTCCTGAGATTACTGAGGGAGACCTACTGAAGTTACATATGTCTGCAAAGCAGAAACATCACAGGTCAAGTGAGTATCATATACAGAGTAAGAAGTGAATGTCTCAACAATGTCTGGAGTAGAGGTAATCATGAACCTGTCTGCCTTTAGTAATTCTGAAACACAAGTTGTGGGGCGTTCAGCCTGCACCAGATATGACAGTAATCTACCCATTTTATCTGCCTGCATATAAACATTTGTGCAATTGAATCAATTATCTACGACTTGCTTTATCTGTTAGATGAGCACACCATGCCTGCTGAGCAGCCAACCATGGATACGGGTATAATCTAGTTTGTCCCCAATATATTGTATCTCTACATTTTTACAAGTATTTTCCAGGTCAATTTCCTTTTGCCTATATTGCATTTTAATCTCAGCCACTAACCATATAAAGGACCCTCGAAAAAAGCCTGACAGATCTCCCATACAATTGACATTGGGGCACTACCAAGATTTACTGCAAAATATCCTTCCCACATCTCTATAAGCTCTAACCCCGGCCCCATTTGTAGTAACCATGAGGGATGTAATTTACATAATCGTAATCCTCTGGGAATGCCCCAATCCAATTTTATTACCAATGGTGAATAGTCTGATACACCACCTGCTTTATATTACATACGCAATACCTTGGGCAGCAATGTATAAGAAATCAAGGCAAAGTCTGTACATGAAAAAGTGTGATGGGTGGAAGAGAAACAGGAAAAATTGGGTAACCTCGGGATGTTTAAGTCTCGGCACATCAATCCACCCCAATTCTTTTACATAATTTTAAAAACCTAAAGGAGCTCATAGAGGCCCTCCACCTATCTAAGACTGGGTCCATAACAGCATAGAAATCTCTCAGGCATACCATAGGTGTATCAGGGGATTTTGCAATAAAGCTGGCAGCACGTCCTAAAATATCAAATGAAAAAGGAGGAGGAATATAAACCGCCAATATCAAAATAGGAATAGAAGATATATTACAGTCAAGAAAATCATAACGACCATAAGTGTCAATTTATAATGACTGTAGCACAAATGGAACCTTTTTTTAATCAAAATGGAGACCCCTCTGGATGATGAAGTATACATAGAGTTTAAGTGACAATGATTTACTCCCCAATAAATGTATCTCCGTTAAACACAAAATATCAGAATTATATTGTTTAAGTAGCTTAAAAACCAATGATATTTTAGGTGATCAATTACACCTCTAACATTCCAAGTTAGAAAATGGAACATTAAAATTAACAAAAACTAATATTACAAAGAAAAAAGGAGAGACTAGTGCAGAAAAAAAGGAAGTAAAAGAACATAAAAAAACAGACACAATCTCTTCAATTCAATCCCAACCAACCTCTCTCCACCCTGTATACCTCCATCCTGGTGTATACTTATACCCTTAACTTAATTGATGCAAGAATAACAAAACTAAAAGAGAAAAAAAGAAAATTAGAAAAAACAGCCACCAATGAAGGGGTCTCTCCATATATCCTTAATGTCCATAGATCTAACACTATATAAGCTGACATATTATTTTAAATTACTAAGAAAATACTATTTACACCAGAATTTTTTTATTTTTTTCAACTTAAATTTTTTTGTGGTATAGCTTATGGGGGCATGACAACACCCATTTTGTACAAGAAAATACGCTGCATCTCCAAATTGTGCTCCTCAGTACCCTCAAGTTTGGGTGTGTTTGTTTTCAGGAAAACCATACTTTTCATCTCTATTTACTAGGGTTTCATAAACCTATAATTCATAGTTGTCAAATATAAATATTAATGCTCATAAGCTTCATATAAATAATGAAAGTAAGCATTAAAACATAAGGACTGCAGAAAAAAAATCCCAAATACATTTTTGAAAATATTAAGAATTGGGTTTGTTATTCTGATGAACATCTGTACCTTTAGCAAATTGTATATGTTGTAATGGGATTCGGTGAGGATCCCAGCAATCGGGATGCCGTCTGCCGAAACCACGGCATCGGAATCCTGAATGCCGAGACAACACTGGTGCCGAAATCCCGACATGACTCAGGATGCTGACATCAGGATCCGACAGGTGGCATCTTGATCATAAGGACACCGCGGAAAGGTGAGTATCAGCCACAGGTGGGGTACTTAAGTTTAGGTGCCGTGGGGGGATTCAGCAATAGGCTCCTGGCAGGGGGGAGGTAAGGGAGGCTCCGAGCAGGAGAGGTTGGGTTCAGGCACCACGGGGAGGGGGTTAGGATTAGACACTAAGGGGGCAGGGTTAGGGTTAGGCACTACGGGGGGAGGGTTAGCTTTAGGCCCTTACCGGAAGGGTTAGGGTGCAGGGTAGGGACGGTTAGTATTAAGATACATAAAAGAAGTGTTAGGGGGGAAATAGGACAACATTACTTACCGTTCAACCATCAGGATGCCGCTGTCAGTGTATTGACAGCCGGCATCCTGTCCATCGGTATTTCATACCGATTCCTTTATAATGACATATACTGTACCACTCTGCAATTCAAGGAAGGTCAGCACTTAAATGTCATGTCTAATTAGTAATTATATGTGGTGAAGTGACAACGTGATAACAGCACTGCATCATATGTTGTGCCTTAACCAAGTTGAATTAAAAATACTAGAGTATACAGTAGAGCCTACCATGTGCTATTCATCCTACAGTATACAGTATATAATACTATTCAATTCAATAAAAGTGGCTTTCCTGTACATTACCATGCTCTTATCCAATCAGCGGCGGTCATAGTAGCTGACCTTTGATTGGCTAAGATCAGCTGAGGTGCACTATACCTTGTGGGTTTCCTGTCATTCAGCTAGCACTATACTATACATACAGTATAGCGATATTAGTGTCTGGGTCACTTTTATTTATTTTCAGAAGACTGGAAACCTACTGGAGAACAGGAACAACCATCGTCAGGGTGTAGGTAAGTATATAGTGTGAGTGGGGGTAAGTGTGAGTGCGATTGAGTGAGTGAGTGAATGTGTAATAAAATACTAAACCTTTGGTACGTGAGTCTTGTCTTTTTTTATACTTTTCCTCAATGGGTTTACTGGTGTCAGCAGCATGCTTGCACTTGTAGTTCTACAAGTGTCACAGGGCACTGTAGTCCAATTGTGAAAAACAATATTAATCTTTTAATTGCACAATTACCCCTGTATCCACCGCCACCATGGAAGCAGGGAAGAGACTTAATGCTTGGGAGGATGGACTCCATTATTGGGGGGGGGCCGCACTTTCCAATGATTGCCACGTCATTTTATTTTAAAAAATGTAACCCTTTCTTGATCGTTTTACACTGACCTGTGCAAGCTTCTACTATACAGGCTGCACAGGGTGTAGTCTATTTGATACTTTTAATTTGCCCCAAGTTTGCTAAATTAACGATCGTATTAGCAGACGTGATTCTTGGTAAATCCCGTGTTTTATTACTGAAAGTACTTGCGAGTTTGGTCAATGGTGTATTGACTTCTATTTGTGTCTTCAGCTGTGTTTTGCAGATAGATACATGTTTTAAACACCTGTGTTTGCCTTTAGTAAATCAGGGGAAACTCGCACAGGAATACTAACTCAGCCAGACACAATTCTTAGTAAATTTACCCCATAAAGTACACCTTTAAATACATATTGTGTAAATTGAATTCTTAAGCCACACAGGTCAGGAATTTAGGCTCTGAGTTGAGTTGAGCAGTTTTTATGACTCTGAAAACTTTTAGAGAAAAAAACCTGTAATGCTGACAGTGTTGGGTGGTTCTAGTAAATTGCATGTATTTTAGGCAAACTGCCCATGAAACCAGGATTCCCCCTTGTAGTCCATTATTTTCTCACAAATGAAAGGATGTCACCACACTCATGATATTCTAAATCATAAATCGTACTTCATTTATGAAGTACCATCAAAAGGGTACTTCATAAGTGTGTGAATTGGGGAGGGGTTTGTGTCATGAGGTGAGCTTATTTCACATATCTGAATTCTGGGAAGTATGCATAAATAAGATAAAGCTAAACAAATATTTAGTAGCAAATTGAAAACGTTGATATAACTGAAAGCAGTGATATAAAAGGCTGGACTGTGACAGTTATGCTTGCCCAGAATATCTTTTTCAGATTTTCTGCTGTTTTGTTATTTTATGTGGTTTCTGTCATTTACTTTTTCTTTTCTATTTGGATTTCCATTGATCAAGGAGGAAGAAAACAAAAAAAAATAATATTTAAAAAAAATGGGGACTGTTGTTTAGATGACTCTTTTACTCAATTAAAGTTTATTTTAAGGTTGAGTTTACGTTATATATTAATTTTTTTATAATGGAAAAGCATTGACTTTACTGGCAGGGGCCACTAGAGTGGTAAGGTGGCCATACCAGGGATCCCCATTTTTTAATTATCTCCAACATTGGGATGGCTTTCATTGTCGCACATATACTCTCCATTTTATCTTGTTACAGTAAGCCTACTATAGGCATATCTATAAAGGGTGCAGGCTGTGCAGTACACACAGGCTTCTTGGTCCAGGGGAACTCACACTGCACACCATGCCCCCATAGACAATACTTACCTGTCTGTTGGTGCTGCAGAAATCACAAGGGAAAATAGTGCGGTTGCCATTTTCCTGGAGATCTACACATGCGCAGTAGAGTGATCACTGGGAAAATGGAGCCTGCGCCATGTTCCCAGAGATCAGCGCATGCACAGTGTGCCAGCGAAAGAGAGGAAGCCTGCACAGAGGCTATACATGGATTCCCACCTCTCTTAATGAACAATCGAGTACAATCGCAGCCACACGCAAGCTTGCACAAGCCCTCACCTCAGTCAGAAATTGCTAACAACTTTGCATGCTATGAGACCTCACCTGCGTATGGCATCGTAGTGGATAATCTATGCACGCCCCTGCAATGGCGTGCAGTGCACTAGCACGCCTGCTTTTCCCCGACCACCCCCCCCCGTCACCACCCACAAGCGGTGCTTCCTGTCAATCTATCTGCTAGGGGTCTGCTTCGCTTCTGTGATCACAGTGCCGAATGCAATAGCTATTTCGCGCATGCGCACTGCGATGCGTATGCAACAATCAGCCGATTGCATGCGTCAGCTGAGTTCCTTGCTGAATCAGGCCCTATATTCATGAAAAGAAAAGTAGATGGCTGTTATGATAGGCACTGATATCTCATATAAATAATCTTAGAGCCAGATGTCAGTCAATGAATGGAATACAGCAAGACCTGTGCCTTTGTAGAACTGACAGTCTCTGATCAGAGATCAAATCATTTGTTGCATTAAAGAAAATACTTTCAGAGAGAAAGATTTCTATAAAACGCGAAGCTGAAATAAAAAATGTTTATGAGGTCAGACACAAACTTAGACTGGAAAAGAAAAAAAATATTTTACCAGAGCAGATTATATAACCCTTAGAAGCAGGAAAATATAGTACTATCACAAGTGCCACCATACCGTAGCTGTAAGCTGCATCCACTATTACTCTGTCCCAGGAGTCTCCTCTCTCTGCCTGCATGATGTGCCACAATACAGGGGCCAGCAGTAGTGGTCAGGTTAGAAAAGTGTAATGGGAGGCAATCACATTGATCGACCCCACCACAGGATCCGCCTCTGACAAGCAGAAACACATGCCGCCTATTGATTGTATATCAGCCACCACAACCATCATCATTAGTATCTGCACTTTCAGTAGCACCATGCTACATAGGTGAAGAGATTCATCATAAAAAGACCTCCCTTCCCCAATTTGCATGACTTAGAATCACACAGAGTTTTAAATACACACCCACGACACAGCCACAAGTCAGGGTGGTTCTGAGTGCTCCCATTATCGCTGGCTAGTTGCCACCCTGAGATGCCCCATCTCACAGAAACACAGATCCGGCCACTTTTCCACCAACTCAGAATAGGATGGACATATGCAGAAATGTAAGTAGACAGAGTTACTGCTCTACAACCCCTATATATGTTGTGTCCGTGCATATACAAATAGGCTAACTAAGATAAATTGCGTGAAGCTCTGTTTATTGGTTAAACACAGTGTTAACCTCAGAACTATATCACATGTATGTAATTGGTATAGGTAAATCAAAAAACATAGATAAAACAATGTATGACAGAGTTCAAGTAATGTTGAGTTATAGTATCAGACAAACACAATCAATTCAAGTATATATACACATTGCTTAGTAATCAGGATATGACATATATCTATGGGTCCCTGTAGACTGTGCTAATACTGTGTTACCAGGTGTGTAACAATAAAGGAGAACGGTGTCCTGCTTTGCTTAAATGGATTCTGTATCCATACGATGCTGGAATTAGGAGATTCGAGTACAGTTCTGGTTGAAAAAATAGTCCAAAAAAGAAAGGGGAACAACAACACTTTTACCTCAAACCTTCAGTTCGTTAGTGCCTTTCAGTGGGGTCCTGCTTATACCTCAGGATTTGCTGGCTTCCCTTGCGTGAGGTGCAACCAATGGTGTCACCTGGCGGGGCTGGACCATTGGGCAACAACCAGGGTCAGCAACATAAACCTTGGGGCCCGGTACCCTGATATCTCTGGGGCCCCCAACTCCCCCTTCCTCAGGATCCCAGCGATCAGAATCCCAAAGCTGGCATCCTGACAGGGTTAGGATATCGACACCTGTCAGTCGGTATCCTAACCCCTCCCCTTCTTCCTACCCCTCCCTCCCTGATGCCTAAACCTTACTGTCCCTTAATGCCTAACCCTAACCCCCCTGAGTGGTGCCTAACCCCCCCGTGGTTTCTAAAACTCAACCTCCCTGCCCGCGACTAACAACTAAGGCACCCTGCTATAAATACGGAATTCCAGCGTCAGTACCTAAACTGTTTAGTCCCTGGTCGGGATTTCGATACTGGGATTTAACAGCTGGCATCCCATCTGCTGGCAAGCTGAATGTATCCTCTCTATCTAGCTCATGTATGGGTTAGTGTAATAAAAAAAATACAGTGTGTATATATATATATATATATAGGACAAATAAGGCATCACTCAGAGACTAGATACAAAATGAACTTTAGTGTGACATGCTGATTTCACACTAAAGTTTATTTTGTATCCAGTCTCTGAGTGATGCCTCATTTGTCCTATGTATTTGGAGCTTTTGGCCCCTTAAAGGAAGGCACCAGAGTAAGTTACCCCTGAGGGGGTTCCGGAGTGCCGGGATTATTGGACTATATATATATATATATATATATATATATAGTGGCACAGTCGGGATAGGGGTCCCCCTCCTGGGGTAGACGGACTCCCGCTTTTCACAAATCACAGCCGGAGAAGCAGGACACAATTCTGGGGTTCTTGTACAAGCTGGTCGGAGCCAGTCTATATTGTGCCAGGTACATAAATAAAACAAAACATAAACAAACTCCTAACCCGTCTGGGTTCTAACTAGACAGTAAGTCCCCTCACTATTAGAACACTAAACAAAATCCCCGTCCACAGTACCTTCTGGTTTACAGCCAAGAGTGTCTCAGAGCAAGGTAACCTGCGGCCTGCTCTCCCAGGTATGAGACACTCAGCTACAACTGACCACAGCTTAAATCAACCAGTTCCAGGTGTAAGCCCTAATGAGCCTGCTACCAGGCTGAAAGGCCCAAAACCTGGAGTGGATGGAGCCCTCCCTCTCCTCACATCCACACCCCCAGGACCCAAACCGGCTTTTCCAAAAGCCGATACTCTAGTCTGTTTACAAAACAGACTTCTGGGGGGTTTTTAGAACACATAGGCCAAAAACCTAGGACAAACGTACCTGCCATTGACCACTTTACCAGTGCTTCAATCACATATCCCCCCTGTGTTTCGAACTGTGCAGCCCACACACAATGGACACGTGACAAAGCATCTGCATTGGCCAGCTGGATTCCTGGCCTGTGTTCTACCATAAATTTAAAGGTTTGTAATGCCAAGAACCATCTCGTTATTCTCGCATTACTGTCCTTGTTTTCTGACATCCACCTCAGAGGGGCATGGTCAGTGAGCAATCTGAACTTCCTTCCCACCAAGTAGTACCTGAGAGTCTCTAACACCCACTTTATGGCCAATGCTTCTTTCTCGACTGTAGCATAGTTTCTTTCATGTACGTTTAATTTCCGGCTTATGAAGAAAATTGGGTGTTCTTCACCCTCTTTGCTTTGGGACAGTACCGCTCTGATGCCTACATCTGAGACATCAGTTTGTACAACAAACTCTGTGTCAAAATCAGAGGTCATCAGAACTGGTTGGGTACATAACACTATTTTTAACTCCTGGAAAGCCTTCTCTGCTTCAGGACCCCATTCCACCATGACTTTCTGTTTGCCTTTGGTAAGGTCAGTCAGTGGGACTGCAATGGTGGCAAAAAATTGGGTATAAACCTCCTATAATACCCAGTGATCCCTAAGAAGTCTCTCACAAGCTTCTTATTCAGGGGTCGTGGCCAGTTTTGTATTGCCTCGATCTTATTGAGCTGTGGCTTTATCAAACCTCTGCCACTGGTGTACCCAAGACACTTTACTTCTTTCATCCCCAGACAACACTTTTTTGGGTTGGCTGTCAAACCTGCCTTATAGATGGAGTCCAACACTGCTTGTACTCTGAGCAATCAGGACTATGAATGGCCACATCATCCAGATAAGCAGCAGCATACTGTCTATGGGGCCTTAGAATCCTATCCATCATTCTTTGAAAGGTAGCAGGTGCCCCATGTAGCCCAAAGGGCAACATCTTGTATTTAAACAACTCCTCTGGTGCAGAAAAAGCTGTCTTTTCTTTGGCATTCTCAGTTAACGGCACTTGCCAATACCCTTTGGTTAAGTCAAGAGTAGTTAAATATCTGGCTGTCCCCAGTCTTTCAATTAGTTCGTCCACCATAGGCATAGGGTAGGCATTGAACTTTGACACACTGTTCAATTTCCAGAAGTCATTATAGAATCGCACCCTCCCGTCAGGTTTTGGAATGAACACAATGGGACTTGACAACTCACTAAGTGATTCTTCAATTACACCCAACTCTAACATATTTTTAATTTCCTCCGACAGTGATTCTCTTTGGGCTTCTGGCAACCTATAGGGCTTTAGGTTAACCTTAGCCCCTGGGTCAGTGATTATGTCATGTTTAATGACCATGGTTTTCCCTGGTAGGTCAGAAAACAGCACCCTATTTCTGATCAGAAATTCCTTAAATTCCTGCTGTTGACTGGCTGACAGGGGTTTTCCCACTGTCACTTTGGGTACCATGGGCCCAGGGTTTACTGGAGGGGCTCGGACAGCTGACAGTGCTGCTCTATCCTTCCAGGGTTTTATAAGATTTACATGGTATATCTGTTCTGGCTTTCTTTTCCCCAGCTGGTAAACTTTATAATTGACCTGCCCCACTTTTTCTAAGATTTCAAAGGGTCCTTGCCATTTAGTCAAATGTTTACTTTCTACTGTGGGAAACAACACCAACACTCTGTCCCCAGGAGCAAAGTTGCATAAGTGAGCATTTTGGTTGTATACCCTCTGCTGTGCTTGTTGGGCCTGTTCTAAGTGCTCTCTTACTATCGGCATCGGCACCACAGCAGCAATTCTTTCTTGCATTTGAGAAACATGCTCAATAACTTTTTTTATATGGACTGGACTGCCCCTCCCATGTCTCCTTAGCAATGTCAAGTAATCCCCTTGGATGTCTCCGATACAATAAATCAAAAGGGGAAAACCCTGTGGAGGATTGGGGAGCCTCTCTTATGGCCAACAGCAAATAATGTAACAAGTAATCCCAATCTCTACCATCTTTGTCCACTACTTTCCTTAGCATGTGTTTTAAAGTTTTATTAAACCTCTCCACTAACCCATCGGTCTGGGAATGGTACACAGAGGTTCTTAACTGGTCAATTTTAACCAGGCGGCATAACTCCTTCATGATTTTTGACATAAATGGGGTACCTTGGTCAGTCAGGATCTCCTTAGGTATACCCAACCTGCTAAAGACATGGACTAATTCTCTAGCAATGGTCTTGGTTGATGTATTGCATAATGGTATCGCTTCCGGGTACCTGGTAGCGTAATCCATTATCATCAGAATATATTGATGGCCCCAGGCAGATTTCATTAATGGCCCAACCAAATCCATAGCTATTCTTTCAAATGGAAACTCAATAATGGGCAACGGAAAGAGGGGACTTTTGAAATGTGGCCTTGGAGCATGATACTGACATTCAGGGCAGGATGCACAATAGTCAGATACCTCTTTATGAACCCTGGGCCAAAAAAAACCTCTGCACAATTCGCTCAGTGGTTTTCTCTACCCCTAGGTGGCCTGCCATTATATGACCATGGGCCAGATCTAACACTGTTCTTCTGTATGCTTTGGGAACTATCAGGGTCTATGGGTTTACCATTGATCACCTTGACATTCTCCCTGGCTTTTACCAGAGTAGGATCATTTAACTGCTCCACAGCAAAGACCTCTCTTCTAATCTCTAAATCAGGCAGACAATCAACTGGCTCAACAATACTACCCCCCTCAGTGGGAGGCACATCACTTGGCAAGCCACCATCACGCTCCGCATTCTCTAGTTCGCCAATCATACTAGAAAAAGGGAAAAAGGGAACATCTCTGACTCTGCTACTATGCCAGTAACCCTCTCAAATGAGTCAGGGCAATTTACCTCTGTGCAAAATCAGCTTTCCCACAACTTCCAGAAGTGAACAAAGTCTCTCCCCAATGTTGCATCAAACATTAAGTCATGTACCAAACCCACAGAGACTATCACAGAACCACATTATGTCTCGATGTTCACTGCAGTAATATAATAGCGAGTGTCCCCATGTATGCAGGTCAAACCAACAGTTTTCCCCTTACGCTTCAAGGGGTTCACCAGCTCCACTTTCACAAGTGTCACCAGGCAACCAGAATCTAACAGAGCCTCTACACGGTTGCCCTCTACAGTAAGTACACACACGTGCTTATCAGTTTCAGCCTGCCTGTCGGCAGTACAGGCTGGCTGGGCAAAGAAAGACCCCCTGCAGTATACATGAGCAGTATCACATTGCATAGGTTCAAAGGTAAGTGGACAATTAGCTGCAATATGGCCAAAGCCACCATATCAGAAACACTGAATCACATTATAATCTAGTCTTTTACAGGGAAGTAACCTTCCTGGCCTGGCTGGCCTGTCCTTGTTCCTCACCCTCAGTCTTAGGTACATTTCATTGCCCAGCACCCTTCTCTCCTGGAACAGTCTTACCAGTGCTGATGGGACTTCATTGTTGCACCATTGGGGCCTGGTGGGGCAGACTCAACAGCTTCTCAGCTGCCATGTACCTCTCCACCAGTTCGACTAGCTGGTCTGTGGACTTAGGGTCTGCATGACTCACCCACTTGCACAGAGATGCAGGTAGCGATCGCAGATACCGGTCCATCATGACTCTTTCCACAATCTGTGGTCGTGTCAGCATCCCGGGCTGCAGCCATTTTGTGGTTAGATGGACGAGGTCATGCATCTGTGAGCATGGAGGTTTTTCCATTTGGAACTCCCAGCGGTGGACTCGTTGGGCCCGAACAAATGAGGTGACTCCCAAGTGGGTTAGGATCTCCCATTTTAACTTTGCATAGTCCTTGGTATCATCCAGACATAAATCATAGTAGGCCTTTTGTTGTTCTCCAGACAGGAAGGGTGCCACAAGACTTGCCCACTGTTCCTTGGGCCAACTCTCCCTTTCCGCGGTTTTCTCAAAGGCCATAAGATACGCCTCCACGTCATCACTCTGGGTCATCTTCTGCAAAAAATGACTGGCTCGTATAGAGCGAGTGTGGGTTGGAGGGTCTGTGGAAGCATCTCCATTCCGGGCTACCAAGTGTTGTACTACCTCTTTTAAGGCCTGGCGGGTTTCCTCGATGGTGACTTGTTGTTGCCTCTGGGCTGTCTCCAAGGCCAACAGTTGCACATTGGTGGATTCCTGCTGAGCTCTGGTAGCTTCCTGATGCAGTTTGTTCATTTCCTGCTGAGCTGCCGTAGCTTGGAGCGAGGCTTTAACAATGTCCTCCATTTTGTCCTGGGGTGTAGGTTGGAAGCAGAATCTAGCTTCCCTAAGCATCTGCGGATGCCACCTCTATGGACTTCAAAGGACACAACTTTATATCCACACTGACGAATTGGTGGCTGTCCCTTTAAATTTTAAACAAAAAATTTTCCTTGCTGCAATTTCAGTGTGATTGCCACTGAGCACTGACAGAGAGGAGGGGGCCCAAATGGAGGCTGCACACGGGCACCCTCCTCTCTTAAAACTCCCCTGCATAGAGGTAAGAAAGCAGAAAGGGCATCACAAAAAGGCAATGTGAATGAGAAAGGCCTGAAAGAAGGCTCAAACAGATCCAAGAGAAAGGAGATATAGGATAGGAAAAAAAGGGGGAAATGAAGATAAAGGACAGAAAAAAGGAGAAGCTAAATATAAAGTGACAGAAAGAAAAAGTTCATTATCAGAGTCCAAAAAGGAGATGCCTATATGAAAGCAAATTTATTTTATCCTTCATATTTGCAAAAGTCTATGCACCAAGTCACATATACTATACTGAACACAAAATGTTATTTAATAACAAAGCATAGTAACCTAATATCTCCCTAATAGATGCATATTTTAAATAGGGGTGAGCGGGTTCGGATTTCTGAAATCCGAACCCCCCCGAGCCCCCCCGATCCGAGTCCGATCCGAGTCAGGCTCGACTTTTCCCGCCTGACTCGGATCTGACATCGAGGCAAAACGTCATCATCCCGTCTTCCGAGTCTCGCGGGTTTTGGATCCTATATAAGGTACCCGCGTCGGCGCCATTTTCTCACTCGGCTGTGGACAGTGAAGAGGGAGGGTGGGAGTTAGTGCTGTGTAGTGTAGTGTAGTGTAGTGCTGCTGTTGTCCACTACTTCAAAGTCCATAGGGGCTGGCTGTGTTGTGCTGTGCTGCTGTTGTTAATAGGGGCTGTGTCCACTACTTCAAAGTCCATAGGGGCTGGCTGGACTGTGTTGTGCAGTCAGTTCCAAAGTCCTGTGCAGTGTCCCAGTCCTAAAGGGGTGCTGTAGTGTTGTCCAGGGGGTGCTCTGTCCATCAGGGGTGCTCCCCCCAAGTGCTAAAAAAATAATATATTTTCTGTGTTTGTGAATTGTGTGCGCAGTAGCCGCACGTGCATCAACAAAGTAGTGCCAAGCGTGCGCCTGTGTCATAAGTAAAGGGCCGGCTGGCTTGACCGTTAAGGGTGCTGTAACCCCCGAAAGTACACTCCAGTCCAAACCAAAAAAAAAATTATTTTCTGTGTTTGTGAATTGTGTGCGCAGTAGCCGCACGTGCATCAACAAAGTAGTGCCAAGCGTGCGCCTGTGTCATAAGTAAAGGGCCGGCTGGCTTGACCGTTAAGGGTGCTGTAACCCCCGAAAGTACACTCCAGTCCAAACCTAAAAAAAAATTATTTTCTGTGTTTGTGAATTGTGTGCGCAGTAGCCGCACGTGCATCAACAAAGTAGTGCCAAGCGTGCGCCTGTGTCATAAGTAAAGGGCCGGCTGGCTTGACCGTTAAAGGGTGCTGTAACCCCCGAAAGTACACTCCAGTCCAAACCAAAAAAAAATTATTTTCTGTGTTTGTGAATTGTGTGCGCAGTAGCCGCACGTGCATCAACAAAGTAGTGCCAAGCGTGCGCCTGTGTCATAAGTAAAGGGCCGGCTGGCTTGACCGTTAAGGGTGCTGTAACCCCCGAAAGTACACTCCAGTCCAAACCTAAAAAAAAATTATTTTCTGTGTTTGTGAATTGTGTGCGCAGTAGCCGCACGTGCATCAACAAAGTAGTGCCAAGAGTGCCCCTGTGTCATAAGTAAAGGGCCGGCTGGCTTGACCGTTAAAGGGTGCTGTAACCCCCGAAAGTACACTCCAGTCCAAACCAAAAAAAAATTATTTTCTGTGTTTGTGAATTGTGTGC
Organism: Taudactylus pleione; assembly: GCA_031769625.1. Taxonomy (NCBI): domain Eukaryota; kingdom Metazoa; phylum Chordata; class Amphibia; order Anura; family Myobatrachidae; genus Taudactylus; species Taudactylus pleione. The sequence goes on along the minus strand of JAUIMM010000045.1, from coordinate 16,138,843 downwards.
GCAGTAGCCGCACGTGCATCAACAAAGTAGTGCCAAGCGTGCGCCTGTGTCATAAGTAAAGGGCCGGCTGGCTTGACCGTTAAAGGGTGCTGTAACCCCTGAAAGTACACTCCAGTCCAAACCAAAAAAAAATTATTTTCTGTGTTTGTGAATTGTGTGCGCAGTAGCCGCACGTGCATCAACAAAGTAGTGTCAAGCGTTCGCCTGTGTCATAAGTAAAGGGCCGGCTGGCTTGACCGTTAAGGGTGCTGTAACCCCCGAAAGTACACTCCAGTCCAAACCAAAAAAAAAATTATTTTCTGTGTTTGTGAATTGTGTGCGCAGTAGCCGCACGTGCATCAACAAAGTAGTGCCAAGCGTGCGCCTGTGTCATAAGTAAAGGGCCGGCTGGCTTGACCGTTAAGGGTGCTGTAACCCCCGAAAGTACACTCCAGTCCAAACCAAAAAAAAAATTATTTTCTGTGTTTGTGAATTGTGTGCGCAGTAGCCGCACGTGCATCAACAAAGTAGTGCCAAGCGTGCGCCTGTGTCATAAGTAAAGGGCCGGCTGGCTTGACCGTTAAGGGTGCTGTAACCCCCGAAAGTACACTCCAGTCCAAACCTAAAAAAAAATTATTTTCTGTGTTTGTGAATTGTGTGCGCAGTAGCCGCACGTGCATCAACAAAGTAGTGCCAAGCGTGCGCCTGTGTCATAAGTAAAGGGCCGGCTGGCTTGACCGTTAAAGGGTGCTGTAACCCCCGAAAGTACACTCCAGTCCAAACCAAAAAAAAATTATTTTCTGTGTTTGTGAATTGTGTGCGCAGTAGCCGCACGTGCATCAACAAAGTAGTGCCAAGCGTGCGCCTGTGTCATAAGTAAAGGGCCGGCTGGCTTGACCGTTAAGGGTGCTGTAACCCCCGAAAGTACACTCCAGTCCAAACCTAAAAAAAAATTATTTTCTGTGTTTGTGAATTGTGTGCGCAGTAGCCGCACGTGCATCAACAAAGTAGTGCCAAGAGTGCGCCTGTGTCATAAGTAAAGGGCCAGCTGGCTTGACCGTTAAAGGGTGCTGTAACCCCCGAAAGTACACTCCAGTCCAAACCAAAAAAAAATTATTTTCTGTGTTTGTGAATTGTGTGCGCAGTAGCCGCACGTGCATCAACAAAGTAGTGCCAAGCGTGCGCCTGTGTCATAAGTAAAGGGCCGGCTGGCTTGACCGTTAAAGGGTGCTGTAACCCCTGAAAGTACACTCCAGTCCAAACCAAAAAAAAATTATTTTCTGTGTTTGTGAATTGTGTGCGCAGTAGCCGCACGTGCATCAACAAAGTAGTGCCAAGCGTGCGCCTGTGTCATAAGTAAAGGGCCGGCTGGCTTGACCGTTAAGGGTGCTGTAACTCCCGAAAGTACACTCCAGTCCAAACCAAAAAAAAAATTATTTTCTGTGTTTGTGAATTGTGTGCGCAGTAGCCGCACGTGCATCAACAAAGTAGTGCCAAGAGTGCGCCTGTGTCATAAGTAAAGGGCCGGCTGGCTTGACCGTTAAAGGGTGCTGTAACCCACAAAGTACACTCCAGTCCGAACCAAAAAAAAATTTATTTTCTGTGTTTAGCCGCACGTATATATCAAATCGATATAACATAAATGGAGGACCAAACTTTCTCCGATAAAAATAAAATAGAGAAAGATCAAGAACCACTTCCTCCTAGTGCTGAAGCTGCTGCCACTAGTCATGACATAGACGATAACATGCCATCAACGTCGTCTGCCAAGGCCGATGCCCAATGTCATAGTAGAGGGCACATACAATCCCAAATGGCAAAGTTCAGGAAAATGACCTTGAAAAAGACATTTAAATCAGCTGAAGAGAAACGTAAACTTGCCAATATGCCATTTACGACACGGAGTGGCAAGGAACGGCTAAGGTCGATCCCTAGTATGTTCATGACTAGTGGTTCAGCTTCACATGACGATGGAAGCACTCCTCCCACTAAAAAAATCAAAAGAGTTAAGCTGGCAAAAGCACAGCGAAGAACTGTGCTTTCTAAGAAGATATCACAAATCCCCAAAGAGAGTCCAAGTGTGGTGGTGGTTGCGATGCCTGACCTTCCCAGCACTGGACGGGAAGAGGTGGCTCTTTCCACCATTTGCACGCCCCCTGCAAGTGCTGAAAGGAGCACCCACAGTCCACTTGCTGATATGCAAATTGAAGATGTCACTGTTGAAGTACAACAGGATGAGGATACTGGTGTAGCTGGCGCTGAGGAGGAAGTTGGCGAGGAGGATTCTGATGGTGATGTGGTTTGTTTAAATCAGGCTCCGGGGGAGACAGTTGTTGTCCGTGGGATGAAAAAGCCCATCACGGTCATGCCTGGGCAGAAGACCAAACATTCCACCTCTTTGGTCTGGCAATATTTCTATCCAAATCCGGACAACAACTGTCTTGCCATATGTACCATATGTAAAGGTGAAATAAGTAGGGGTAGGGACGTCAACCACCTAGGAACATCCTCCCTTATACGGCACCTGCAGCGCGTTCATAAAAAGTTACTGTCAAGTTCAGAAACTTTGGCTCAGACCGTAAGCAGTCCAGGGACACCTAAATCCCGTTGTCCTGTTGTATCCAAGCGCCTGCAAACCACACCGTCAACTCCCTCCTCGTCAATTTCCTCCTTAGTCAGGATCGGAAGTAGTCCTGCAGGCCATATCACTGGCATGACTGACTCTCCTATCCGGGATTCCTCCGGAGGATCCTGCATTGCTACGCCTACTGCTGCCGCTGCTGCTGTTGCTGCTGCTGCTGGGAGTCGTTCATCATCCCAGAGAGGAAGTAGGAACACCACTACTTTTACTAAACAATTGACCCTCCAACAGTCCTTAGCGAGGAGGATGAAGTACGACAGCAGTCATCCTGAAGCAAAACGTATAACTGAGGCCTTGACTGCTATGTTGGTGTTAGACGTGCGTCCGGTATCTGCCATTAGTGCAGTGGGATTTAGACAATTGATGGAGGTAGTGTGTCCCCGGTTCCAAATCCCGTCTAGATTCCACTTCACTAGGCAGGCGATACCGAGACTGTACAGAAACGTCAGAAAAAGTGTCCTCAGTGTCCTGAAAAATGCCGTTGTACACAATGTCCACTTAACCACGGACATGTGGACAAGTGGAACAGGGCAGACTAAGGACTATATGACTGTGACAGCCCACTGGGTAGATGTATCACCTTACGCAGCAACAGCAGCAGCGTCACCAGTAGCAGCATCTCAGAAACGCCAGCTCGTTACAAGGCAGGCTACGCTGTGTATCACCGGTTTCAGTAAGAGGCACACCGCCGACAACCTCTTAGAGAAACTGAGGGAAATCATCGCCCAGTGGCTTACCCCACTTAGACTCTCCTGGGGATTTGTGATATCTGACAACGCCACCAATATTGTGCGGGCATTACATCTGGGCAAATTCCAGCACGTCCCATGTTTTGCTCACACAATAAACTTGGTGGTGCAGAATTTTCTGAAGAGCGACAGGGGCGTGCAGGAGACGCTTTGGGTGGCCCGAAAAATTTCTGGCCACTTTCGCCATTCAGCGACTGCGTGCCGAAGACTGGAGCGCCAGCAAACACTCTTGAACCTGCCCCGCCATCACCTGAAGCAAGAGGTTGTGACGCGGTGGAACTCAACCCTCTATATGCTTCAGAGGATGGAGGAGCAGCAAAAGGCCATACAAGCCTATACATCCACCTATGACATAGGCAAAGGAGGGGGTATGCACCTGACTCAAGCGCAGTGGAGAATGATTTCCGTGTTGTGCAAGGTTCTTCAGCCCTTCGAACTTGCCACACGTGAAGTCAGTTCAGACACTGCCAGCTTGAGTCAGGTCATTCCCCTCATCAGGCTTTTGCAGAAGCAGCTGGAGAAAGTGAAGGAGGAGCTAAGACGGAGCGATTCCGCTCGGCATGTGGGACTTGTGGATGAAGCCCTTCATTCGCTTTGCCAGGATTCCAGGGTGGTCAATCTGTTGAAATCAGACCACTACATTTTGGCCACCGTGCTCGATCCTAGGTTTAAAGCCTATGTGGTGTCTCTCTTTCCGGCCGACACAAGCCTGCAGAGGTGCAAAGACCTGCTGGTGAACACACTGTCAGCTGAAGCGGAACGTGACACGTCAACGGCTCCTTCTTCATTTTCTCCCGCAACTGGGGCTGCCAGGAAAAAACTTAGGTATCCTAAGCAACCCGCTGGCGGTGATGCAGGGCAGGCAGGACCAAGTTTGGACATCTGGTCCGGACTGAAGGACCTGGCAACAATTTCTGACATGTCTACTGTCACTGCATATGATACTGTCACCATTGACAGAATGGTGGAGGATTACATCGGTGACAGCATCCAAGTAGGCATGTCAGACAGTCCATACCTGTACTGGCAGGAAAAAGAGGCAATTTGGAGGCCCCTGTACAAACTGGCTCTATTTTACCTGAGTTGCCCCCCCTCCAGTGTGTACTCCGAAAGAGTGTTTAGTGCAGCCGGGAACCTTGTCAGCGAAAGGCGTAGGAGGTTGCTTCCACAGAATGTGGAGAAGATGATGTTCATCAAAATGAATTATCAGCTCTTCCAGGGAGACCAGCCTCCAGAAGGTACAGAGGGACCTGTGGTGGTGGATTCAAGTGGGGACGAGTTAATACTTTGTGAGGATGAGGATGTACACACTGAAGAGGGTGAGGAATCGGTGGATGAGGAGGATGAGGATGACATCTTGCCTCCGTAGAGCCAGTTTGTGCAGGGACACATTAATTGCCAGCTTGTTTTGTGGGGGCCCAAACGAACCAATCATTTCAGCCACAGTTGTGTGGCAGACCCTGGCGCTGAAATGATTGATTTGTTAAAGTGTGCATGTCCTGTTTATACAACATAAGGGTGGGTGGGAGGGCCCAAGGACAATTCCATCTTGCACCTCTTTTTTTCTTTGCATTATGTACAGTTTGGGGCCTAGTTTTTCTAACTGCCATCCTGCCTGCCACTGCAGTGTCACTCCTAGATGGGTCACGTGTTTGTGCCGCCCACTCGTGTCGCTTAGCATAGTCATCCAGCTACCTCGGTGCAACCTTTTGGACATAAAAACACTATTGTGAGGTGTGAGGTGTTCAGAATAGACTGGAAATGAGTGGAAATTAAGGTTATTGAGGTTAATAATAGCATAGGAGCAGAAAAACCTACAAATTCTGTGATTTTAGCTGTTTTTATGCTTTTTTTCAAAAAAATACAGATCCAAAACACAAAACCCAGAACCCAAAACACGGAAGGGTGGTTTTGGCAAAACCAATCCAGATCCAAAACACGAAGAAAGATCCAGATCCAAAACCAAAACACAAAACACGAAAAGTGGCCGGTGCACACCCCTAATTTTAAAGTGATATTTTATGCCTATACATGAAAAATGTACATATGGGTCTATAGGTGAGTGAAAGTTTGAGTGATGATATCAACTGTGTCCCCTTATAATAATGTAAAAATGAATGTAGGGGCGGAGCCAATGGGTGCCTCATCTCTGCGACCTAAGGAGAACTAGTGGGTTTCCCAACTTAACCCGAGGGGAGTAGAATTGAAAACATAAACCAGAAGAGTATCTCCAGCACTGAGAAGGGTACTTTATAGAGCAAAGCTTCATTGTGACAATTCTCCTATGCAAAACTAGTCCCTTACTCCATAAATGGGAGCCGAGCTATATAGTACTGTTAAAGCTAGTGTTTGCACTTAATATATAAGTGGTCAAACACCCTCTTACCAAAACATGAAATGGGCTGCAAATGGCAAATAAGAGATGACCCAACAAAAAATTGAAAAACAATAGTGAAATGATTTATTAGTTAGATTAATGGCATTATAATACAACTCACTATTGTCATGGATAAATAAAATTTAAAAAGACATTATACTCACTTCACCCACATTTTTGGAATTAAAAGACATTTTGCCCACTTCCCCCACATTTTTGGAATCAAAAGTCATTATACTCACTTCACCCACATTTTTGGAATTAAAAGTCATTATACTGACTTCACCCATATTGTTGGAATTAAAAGTTACCCTGATTCATTATACTCACTTCACCCACATTTTTGGAATTAAAAGTGTGTTTATATCATTTCACATCCTGTATTAATTTATTATTTAGTCATCACACAGAAGGGGTAGAACGCAGTGTTACCCTTATATTAAATTTAAAAATAGCAAAATCGTTTTCACTATTGTAGTTATCAATGGTTAAAGGAATAATCAAAAATACAAATAATTTAAAAAATCAGTACTACAAGTTAAAAATCAGGCTTAAAAATAAGCATAAATAGAAAATGACATTTTCACTTGAAATTGC